>JARLTB010000243.1:4980000-5615000 GCA_030141615.1 Unio pictorum
ACTAAGCTCTATTCCAGGATTTTTCATGCTGAAATTTATCCAAAAAATTCTAAGTCCAAAATGTCCATACTTTTCCATGGTTTTCCATGCTGAAATTTATCCCAAAAATGCTAAGTCCAAACTGTCCATAATGAAAAAAATTCAGAGTCCAAAATGTCCAGCGTTTTCCATGCTGAAAAAATTCAAAGTCGAAAATGTCCAGCATTTTCCAGCGTTTTCCATGCTGAAAAAATTCAATGTCCAAAATGTCCAGTATTTTCCAGCGTTTTCCATGCTGAAAAAATTCAAAGTCCAAAATGTCCAGCATTTTCCAGACATGTCCAGCATTTTCCATGCACAATGTCCAGGGTTTCCATGCTAAATTCAGCAGAATATTTCATTTTTCCATAGTTTTCCAGCGTTTTCCATGCTTTTCCATCCTCTTCCATCCTTTTCCAGAGTATACTCTGGAAAAAGTACAGCCGGGATCGTCTTCCATATTGGATTACATCGTCAAGATTTGAACTGGGAACTATTAGGGCATTTATTTATCAGGACTCTTGCAATTCCATTAGTGGATTATTTTTATGAATTCTATATTTGATTTTTTTTGGACTTGATTCTCTAAAACCGTAAGTTTATTTATTTTCTCTTATGAAAATATTTGTACTCAATAAATTGATTGTTAAATTTGTACAAGCTTGTTATTTTTACTTCTTTCTATGTTACTGCTTATTCGAGCCTAAGTACGTAACAACACCATATTTTCTTTTTAATTAGACAAATAAAATAAATCAAATTTAAGTAAGCCCAGTCCTACAATTTAAGAAAATAGCACATGCTATTTTTATTTTAGTGCTACATGCTCACAACATAAATATCAGCGTCAAGGTCTTAAATGTAGAACTATGTACAGCCTGCTTTTGAAACAAGAGCCAATACATGTATATATATCTTTTACAAATTTAATGTAATATAATATAAGAAAAGAAACAAACTTACCTCCAATCATTCTAAAAATTCATTCTATAATCCCAAAACTCAGCAACGTTGCAGACATCAAATATCCGACTTTGTAATTTTTGAGTGCTTTCTCGGCTGAACAATATTTAGGAGGTTATGAACCATTCTGGTAATAGGATTATCATATACAAACAAGTTATGACGATTAATGAATCCACTCCTTTATAATGCATTGATGAATCAGCTGCTGTGATTGGATAATTTCATGCTCTACAGCCAATAGAAGAATGGGAAAAAAATATTTCCTAGAACTTTCCACAACTTTAGTGTTTTTAAATTTAAAAGCATGCACACACAGTAATAGGTCACTGTAGCCCATATTGTATGCTTCACTGACAAGTTTAACAGTACTTCAATAGTCAGGGAGTGTTCATGCTAGAATTGTGTAATTATTTATGATAAGCATCAATATTGGTATCACTCTATTAGCAAAAAGATTATAGTAGTGACGAATATTTCACCTTGAACTGTTAAGGATAAATCTTTCATATTTAACTCATGAAAACACAAGTATTTGGCATCCTACATTTCATGAATGACATTTTAACCCTTTGCTTTCCATATAAAAATCATACCCTGTTACCCGTGCCTCCCATATGATGTTCACCACGTCATGGTCTGGTTCCCCATAAAAAGCATACACTGTTTAGGCAACGTCATCATGAAGAAATTATATTATTGCATTGCTGGAAAGCCACATAATAAGCTATTCATTTCCACTGCAAGTTAGCATTTGTTATCATTGTTATCATTATCAGATGTATACAAGTTATTGACAATATTACAATATCAAATTAAGTTTTGAAGCACAAATTACCATGTTTTAAACACAGCATCTTAAGTTACAACATCCATATGTAAAAACCAATTTAATACAAAAATGTCTTGGCATTACTGCTTCATTAGGTTGGCATTATTCGTAATTCGTTAGTCACATAAATAAAGGATGTGATTATGTCATCATTGTCACTCTAGTCTGGTTACATTTCAGTGTAGAAATATGACAAAAGATTTCAACTCCACCATCTACACATATGTGAAAAGGGCCATAATAGTTCAGTCAAATTGAGGTATCACCATCGGCTAACATCGCTGTTTCTGATGCAGCCTTGGAAAACACCTCTACATATAATTTGTCAGTGAAATTTTGATTTGTATTGTCAAATGTTAGGAAATATGTCATTAAGACAAAATGTTAGTAAAGATGTTTTATTAGTTTTGACCTGCAGTTGGTTACCATACAGTGAATCTGCATTTAACAAGAAGATATTTCCTATAGTATACAGTGTTTAAAGTGTACAAATGCATAGACAGAAGGCAAAGGTAAAAGTTTAGTTATGAACAGTTGGGGTGCAAAGGTAAAAGCGTAGAAAAGCATACCTGTGGATTGAAGGGTTAAGAATTGCTGACTGACTCCAGTGGACATGGACATTGAGGCAGGGGATTAAGTGCCCAATATGAGTAGTCTAACCACTCTGATGGATTTCCTATTTTTATGTATTCTTCACTCTCATAAATACAGGAAAATACATTTCGACAAGAACCAAATAATTATAGCGTTTCATTCATTCACATCCTTGACCATCCCTACTCTTCATTATTATTATCCATATTGTTCCAATACAACTAAGATAAAAATGTAGGTAACAAATGCATTCATCACAGTTCATGCGTGGTATTTGCAATAAATATTTCTGAGAATAAATTGGAAAGTTTTATCTGATATGTGCAAAGATTTCTCTCACCAAATGTATAAATACAGGCAGTTGACTTGTTTCACAAAATAGTCTTTACATTTTTATAATGGTAATTCTACAGATAAAAGGTTGAAATTATAACTTGTTTCATCAGCATTTATACATACATTACATACATGCACATGCTTTTAAAATACATACACTTTTGGCAGCACTTGATGCTACATATTAAATTATTCCATTATTTCTTCAAACAAAATAATATTAATGCCAATTCAAACAAAATTTTAAACAAAGTAAATTCACCATATCTAATTATATTTTTCCTTTAGTTGACTTTAAAACTTGTATTCTGAAAAAAATGGGTCAGTTCTTATCATAATAGAGAATTTTATGAGTATATATCTGCAAATGAAATAGTTATTAAAAGATTGGGATATATTATATTTTTATGACTTTAGTGTACTGACATAGACACGTATGATGAACATGTGTTATAAGTATGTGAGCGAATAGAAAATCAAAGATATTTTGAATTAAGAGTAGTTTTAAAACCAGTAAATATGTATCCATATGTATTCAAACATAAATGCGAGACTTCTTTAATTTAAATTTTAGTATGTATTGCAATTCTCTCTTTCCACAACTATAGCACAAACTTATTTATTACAAATCTTGCAGGTTGTGATTTTGAAAGATTAGTCCGATCATGCAAAGCTATAATATATTTTCAGTATAT
Source organism: Unio pictorum (assembly GCA_030141615.1). NCBI lineage: Eukaryota > Metazoa > Mollusca > Bivalvia > Unionida > Unionidae > Unio > Unio pictorum. Next base: position 4,983,439 of record JARLTB010000243.1, read on the forward strand.
TTAATGAGCTATTCAGATATCAGTGATTTGTACCATCATGCAAAGCTATAATATATTTTCAGTATATTTAATGAGCTATTCAGATATCAGTGAGTTTTTGTGAACAAAGCACTTAAAACAGTAAAAATAGAACTTGCATGTATTTTAAAGAATTAATACAATATTTTCCTTCATTTTATTTAAGTTTCAGTATGCCTTCTATATAAATGCAAACTCAAACAATTTGATGAAGCCTTTTCATTTCATGTCCATCTTTATATTTGTATTTTGAGTTAAGTCCATGTTTATATTTGTATTTTGAGTTAAGTCCATGTTTATATTTGTATTTTAGGTTAAGTCCATGTATATATTTGTATTTTGAGTTAAGTCCATGCTTATATTTGTATTTTGGGTTAAGTCCATGTATATATTTGTATTTTGGGTTAAGTCCATGTTTATATTTGCATTTTGGGTTAAGTCCATGTATATATTTGTATTTTGGGTTAAGTCCATGTTTATCTTTGTATTTTGGGTTAAGTCCATGTTTTAATTTGTATTTTGGGTTAAGTCCATGTTTATATTTGTATCTTGGGTTAAGTCCATGTTTATATTTGTATTTTGGGTTACGTCCATGTATATATTTGTATTGTGGGTTAAGTCCATGTTTATATTTGCATTTTGGGTTAAGTCCATGTATATATTTGTATTTTGGGTTAAGTCCATGTTTATATTTGTATATTGGGTTAAGTCCATGTTTATATTTGTATTTTGGGCTAAGTCCATGTTTATATTTGTATTTTGGGTTAAGTCCATGTATATATTTGTATTTTGGGTTAAGTCCATGTATATATTTTGTATTTTGAGTTAAGTCCATGTTTATATTTGTATTTTGGGTTAAGTCCATGTTTATATTTGTATTTTGGTGTTAAGTCCATGTTTATATTTGTATTTTGGTGTTAAGTCCATGTATATATTTGTATTTTGGGTTAAGTCCATGTTTATATTTGTATTTTGGGTTAAGTCCATGTTTATATTTGTATTTTCTGTTAAGTCCATGTTTATATTTGTATTTTGGGTTAAGTTCATGTATATATTTGTATTTTGGGTTAAGTCCATGTTTATATTTGTATCTTGGGTTAAGTCAATGTTTATATTTGTATTTTGGGTTAAGTCCCTGTTTATATTTGTATTTTGGGTTAAGTCCATGTTTATATTGTATTTTGGGTTACGTCCATGTTTATATTTGTATTTTGGGTTAAGTCTATGTATATATTTTTATTTTTGGTTAAGTCCATGATTATATTTGTATTTTGGGTTAAGTCCATGTTTAAATTTGTATTTTGGGTTAAGTCCATGTTTATATTTGTATTTTGGGTTAAGTCCATGTTTATATTTGTATTTTGGGTTAAGTCCATGTTTATATTTGTATTTTGGGTTAAATTCATGTATATATTTGTATTTTGGGTTAAGTCCATGTTTATATTTGTATCTTGGGTTAAGTCAATGTTTATATTTGTATTTTGGGTTCAGTCCCTGTTTATATTTGTATTTTGGGTTAAGTCCATGTTTATATTGTATTTTGGGTTACGTCTATGTTTATATTTGTATTTTGGGTTAAGTCTATGTATATATTTATATTTTTGGTTAAGTCCATGATTATATTTGTATTTTGGGTTAAGTCCATGTATATATTGTATATTGGGTTACGTCCATGTTTATATTTGTATTTTGGGTTAAGTCTATGTATATATTTATATTTTTGCTTAAGTCCATGATTATATTTGTATTTTGGGTTAAGTCCATGTTTCTATTTGTATTTTGGGTTAAGTCCATGTTTATATTTGTATTTTGGGTTAAGTCCATGTTTATATTTGTATCTTGGATTAAGTCCATGTTTATATTTGTATTTTGGGTTAAGTCCATGTATATATTTGTATTTTGGGTTAAGTCGATGTTTATATTTGCATTTTGGGTTAAGTCCATGTATATATTTGTATTTTGGGTTAAGTCCATGTTTATATTTGTATCTTGGGTTAAGTCCATGTTTATATTTGTATTTTGGGCAAAGTCCATGTTTATATTTGTATTTTGGGTTAAGTCCATGTATATGTTTGTATTTTGGGTTAAGTCCATGTATATATTTTGTATTTTGAGTTAAGTCCATGTCTATATTTGTATTTTGGGTTAAGTCCATGTTTATATTTGTATTTTGGTGTTAAGTCCATGTATATATTTGTATTTTGGGTTAAGTCCAAGTTTATATTTGTATTTTGGGTTAAGTCCATGTTTATATTTGTATTTTGTGTTAAGTCCATGTTTATATTTGTATTTTGGGTTAAGTCCATGTATATGTTTGTATTTTGGGTTAAGTCCATGTATATATTTTGTATTTTGAGTTAAGTCCATGTTTATATTTGTATTTTGGGTTAAGTCCATGTTTATATTTGTATTTTGGGTTAAGTCCATGTTTATATTTGTATTTTGGGTTAAGTCGATGTTTATATTTGTATCTTGGGTTAAGTCAATGTTTCTATTTGTATTTTGAGTTAAGTCCCTGTTTATATTTGTATTTTGGGTTAAGTCCATGTTTATATTGTATTTTGGGTTATGTCCATGTTTATATTTGTATTTTGGGTTAAGTCTATGTATATATATATTTTTGGTTAAGTCCATGTTTATATTTGTATTTTGGGTTAAGTCCATGTTTATATTTTATTTTGGGTTACGTCCATGTTTATATTTGTATGTTGGGTTAAGTCTATGTTTATGTTTGTATTTTGGGTTAAGTCCATGTTTATATTTGTATTTTGGGTTAAGTCCATGATTATATTTGTATTTTTTGTTAAGTCCATGTTTATATTTGTATTTTGGGTTAAGTCCATGTTTATATTTGTATTTTGGGTTAAGTCCATGTTTATATTTGTATTTTGGGTTAAGTCCATGTTTATATTTGTATTTTGGGTTAAGTCCTTGTTTATATTTTTATTTTGGGTTAAGTCCATGTATATATTTGTATTTTGGGTTAAGTCCATGTTTATATTTGTATCTTGGGTTAAGTCCATATTTATATTTGTATTTTGGGTTAAGTCCATGTTTATATTTGTATTTTGGGTTAAGTTCATGTATATATTTGTATTTTGGGTTAAGTCCATGTTTATATTTTTATCTTGGGTTAAGTCAATGTTTATATTTGTATTTTGGGTTAAGTCCCTGTTTATATTTGTATTTTGGGTTAAGTCCATGTTTATATTGCATTTTGGGTTACGTCCATGTTTATATTTGTATTTTGGGTTAAGTCTATATATATATTTATATTTTTGGTTAAGTCCATGATTATATTTGTATTTTGGGTTATGTCCATGTTTATATTTGTATTTTGGGTTAAGTCCATGTTTATATTTGTATTTTGGGTTAAGTTAATGTATATATTTGTATTTTGGGTTAAGTCCATGTTTATCTTTGTATCTTGGGTTAAGTCAATGTTTATATTTGTATTTTGGGTTAAGTCAATGTTTATATTTGTATTTTGGGTTAAGTTCATGTATATATTTGTATTTTGGGTTAAGTCCATGTTTATATTTGTATCTTGGGTTAAGTCCCTGTTTATATTTGTATTTTGGGTTAAGTCCATGTTTATATTGTATTTTGGGTTATGTCTATGTTTATATTTGTATTTTGGGTTATGTCTATGTTTATATTTGTATTTTGGGTTAAGTCTATGTATATATTTATATTTTTGGTTAAGTCCATTATTATATTTGTATTTTGGGTTAAGTCCATGTTTATATTGTATTTTGGGTTATGTCCATGTTTATATTTGTATCTTGGGTTAAGTCCATGTTTATATTTGTATCTTGGGTTAAGTCCATGTTTATATTTGTATTTTGGGTTAAGTCCATGTTTATATTTGTATTTTGGGTTAAGTCCATGTTTATATTTGTATTTTGGGTTAAGTCCAAGTTTATATTTGTATTTTGGGTTAAGTCCATGTTTATATTTGTATTTTGGGTTAAGTCCATGTTTATATTTGTATTTTGGGTTAAGTCCATGTATATATTTGTATTTTGGGTTAAGTCCATGTTTATATTTGTATCTTGGGTTAAGTCCATGTTTATATTTGTATTTTGGGTTAAGTCCATGTATATATTTTGTATTTTGAGTTAAGTCCATGTTTATATTTGTATTTTGGGTTAAGTCCATGTTTATATTTGTATTTTGGGTTAAGTCCATGTTTATATTTGTATTTTGGGTTAAGTCCATGTTTATATTTGTATTTTGGGTTAAGTTCATGTATATATTTGTATTTTGGGTTAAGTCCATGTTTATATTTGTATCTTGTTTTAAGTCAATGTTTATATTTGTATTTTGGGTTAAGTCCCTGTTTATATTTGCATTTTGGGTTAAGTCCATGTTTATATTGTATTTTGAGTTACGTCCATGTTTATATTTGTATTTTGGGTTAAGTCTATGTATATATTTATATTTTTGGTTAAGTCCATGATTATATTTGTATTTTGGGTTAAGTCCATGTTTATATTTGTATTTTGGGTTAAGTCCATGTTTATATTTGTATTTTGGGTTAAGTCCATGTTTATATTTGTATTTTGGGTTAAGTCCATGTTTATATTTGTATTTTGGGTTAAGTTCATGTATATATTAGTATTTTGGGTTAAGTCCATGTTTATATTTGTATCTTGGGTTAAGTCAATGTTTATATTTGTATTTTGGGTTAAATCCCTGTTTATATTTGTATTTTGGGTTAAGTCCATGTTTATATTGCATTTTGGGTTAAGTCCCTGTTTATATTGCATTTTGGGTTAAGTCCATGTTTATATTTGTATTTTGGGTTAAGTCCATGTTTATATTGTATTTTGGGTTACGTCCATGTTTATATTTGTGTTTTGGGTTAAGTCTATGTTTATGTTTGTATTTTGGGTTAAGTCCATGTTTATATTTGTATTTTGGGTTAAGTCCATGATTATATTTGTATTTTGGGTTAAGTCCATGTTTATATTTGTATCTTGGGTTAAGTCCATGTTTATAGTTGTATTTTGAGTTAAGTCCATGTTTATATTTGTATTTTGGGTTAAGTCCATATTTATATTTGTATTTTGGGTTAAGTCTATGTATATATTTATATTTTTGGTTAAGTCCATGATTATATTTGTATTTTGGGTTAAGTCCATGATTATATTTTTATTTTTTGTTAAGTCCATGTTTATATTTGTATTTTGGGTTAAGTCTATGTTTATATTTGTATTTTGGGTTAAGTCCATGTTTATATTTGTATTTTGGGTTAAGTCAGTGTGGTAAATGTTCTCTATATAATATATAATTTTATTTCAAAATGATGTTCCAGTGCTTCCCATCTTTCCACAGATATCACATTAGAAGAGAACAGATATGCCAACACAAGGTATAGACGCATCACTGGAATATTTTAATAAATGTAATGCATTCATTGTTACATGTATAGAATCATCCTTTACTAAGAGTGTTATTGACAAATAAACTATGTTCACTTTTAAAGCAGCAAATTAATAAACCGTTAAGGTTTTATTTTATTTAAAGTTCTCTGAACACCTCAATATATACGTAGCCTACAGGATAGATCACTGACAAGAAAGAAATAATCAGCTGTGAAACACATTATTTTTTTAATAAAAATATTATCTACAAAAATACACATTTTATAAAAAAAAACATTTGTTATCCTTTCTTTATGAAAATTTACAATGAGCATCATGGGACTTCATATAGCTAACAATGTTTCAATTTCCAACTTAAGGCCTCCAGAGAATGATTCCTATGAAAAATTGCACCCCTATACAAACACTGACATCCAGATGTATAGCTCACTGAAGATTCCAAAAATATCCAAAGGTAATTATCAGTATTTTGTCTCACTTTTCAGGTTAGGTAATGCCCATGAAATAATTAAGACTATATCCCAATCACATTGTTTTGTAGTTTTATAGGATTGCTTACTGTAGTCTTTGAAAACTTTTGCATGCATACCTAGAATATGTTGTATTCAAATCACGCTTGACATAATGTCCATATCTATCTATGGGAGCCATATTGGTAACCTTTTTGGGCAATCTGTCTGAATTTAAACTATATACATAGTTTTATGTTACCCTTTAAGTAAGACATCATATGGGAATTCATATCAGTGTTCTGTCCAAATGTAAACTATATATAGTTTTATGTTTCCCTTTAAGTAAGACATCATATGGGAATTCATATCAGTGTTCTGTCCAAATGTAAACTATATATAGTTTTATGTTACCCTTTAAGTAAGACATCATATGGGAATTCATATCAGTGTTCTGTCCAAATGTAAACTATATATAGTTTTATGTTTCCCTTTAAATAAGACATCATATGGGAATTCACATCAGTGTGTTCTGTCCAAATGTAAACTATATATAGTTCTATGTTTCCCTTTAAGCAAGACATTATATGGGAATTAAGTGGGGCCCCGAGTGGCCGAGTGGTCTAAAGCACTTTCCGTTATGGATCACTGCTGTCTCACCTCTGTCTGCGTGGGTTCGAGTCTAAGATTCGGCTAATGTAGTTATGTGAGAAAGATTGCCTGTAGCTTCTCGTGGGTCAGTGGTTCTTTCCGGGGGTTTTCCTGGGTTCTTCCTCCACTATTAATACTGACAGCCATGTATAGCCTATCGTGTGCTGAAAAATGGCGTTAAACCCAAAAACAACAGCAACAAAAAATATGGGAATTCATACCAGTGTTCTGTCCGAATTTAAACTATATGTTTATTCATATATATGTTTATATACTTTATGTTTTCCTTTAAGTAAGACATCATATAAGAATTTATAGCAGTGTGTTTCGTTTTGGGCTGGTCTAGCAACATATGCAACATGTCCAAATTCATGTCCATTATATCTCACTAGATATGTGACATATTTTGATGCATATACATTTGTTTTCGTTTAAGGGTCAATAAAATATTATCCCACTGCATATCTGGGAACAATGTCCTTATTAGTAAGTGCAATGTTTTGATGTGAAATTAATGTGGCTGGTTCTTAACATCTTCTCAATCAAGTCAATTTAGTATTACAAAATGGCAGACAATTCAAAGAGATGTTTGCATAAGTTCCATATCACCATAGCTGAAGCAACTTTTGTAGTTAAATTGTTCTTGTGCTCTGAAAACTATCATGGTGACTTTAAATCATATAAAGTAAGTATGAATGTAAAACTTATATTCTTTTTGTTAATGGAAGTGACAGTCATGTGTCAACTTTAAATAATTACATTACTTGATATAGAGACAGCTTCATGTTGGACTCATATCTCTTAGAACCAAGGTAATAAATCCCGAAATGTATATATGTATTTTTTATTAAATTTATTAAGAGGTTTAGCTGTATGTGTTGGGTTATGGAGCCCATGATAAATATGATAGTAATATTTTAATCAGAATAAAAGTTCACTATTTGAATCATTTCAAACAGAAATCATATTGATACAGTATACTAAGGGTATATTTTGACACCAGAAAGTTATTGAAGGATACCACAGAGAATTATTAAACCATTTTAATGAGGTTTGTCTTTATTTATCATTAAACATCTTAATGAAGTTTGTCATTATTTATCACTAAACATTTAAGTGTGGTTTGTCATTTTTTTACCATTAAAGCATTTTAATGAGGTTTGTCATTACTTATCATTAAAACATATTAATATGGTTTGTCCTAATTTATAATTATTGTTTAATACTCTGTATGTAACAATTTATTCTTTGATTTTCTATAAACAGATCTTTAATCATTTCTCAGTTGTTGAAATTCTTTTTTTATAATTGTATAGTAATATTCAATGGAGGCTGAAATCCATTTTCTTTTATTTACAGACTCTGAAAAAGTGTATGAAAATACACAGATAAAAGCAACTAACTTTAACTGCTGAGCACCAGTAAAACTCAGGAGAGACTCAGAGATGATTTTTCTTCAAGTTTGCAACATAATCAATGTTATTGGACTATATATTGTTATTAAAACCATAGCGGTTGTTGCAAGTATGGCGACAATGATGAACATTGAGCGGACGGGATATTCACTGACAATGCTATTTAAATATTTCATGATTTATATTTTGATCCTTTTCCAAGTTACATAGACAAATTATAGCTGATGCAGCTCTTTGAAAATGCCCAATTTTTATTTAGTTCCTATACACAAATTAGCATTCAAATTACTTATATTACTCCTATATAATTTTGACCATGCATTAGCAATGTTTATAAAACCATCTATGGACCTCTGACTTGCACAGATGTTTGATAAGTTGATATTTCATAAACATGATATATTAGTGTGTATTGCTTGACTGCTTTAGATGTGTATGAAAAAAACAGTTGACATGTACACTGAAAAGTTGACAGAATTTCAGCTTATCATTTTTCACAATACTGTAAGTTATCATAGATTTTCATTTTATATCTTTGAGAATCATCATCTATCATCACAAGTGAATACTTTACATGGTCTCCATTGTCTATAAAGGAACCTATTTTCAGAAAATAGCAAGCTAATATCCCTTTAAAACAAACATGAAACTGCAGATGTTTTTCCTGTTTGACAATGAATGGTTGTCATTTGTGAACCTGATAAGAAATAAGAGAATGCTTAGCTACATGAAGATCACACTGATCAATACCTTCTGAATGATTCACACCATGAGCACACGTGTACTCACCAAAGTACTGACGAATTAGTGTTTAGCTAAAATAATACATTCTTATTGAACCTCATCCCAAAGAGCCTTTTTTGACATAGCTCTAGTAACAGCACAAGCATGGTATACATTGAGGAATTCCATCTTGTAAGAATCAACCTTTTGAGCAAACAAGGCTTGCCTGTTAGAAGTGGATTAACCATAAGCATACCTCCAGCTACGGCATTTCCCAGCAGTAAATGTAAATGTTCACCTTCAATGGGCAAAGAAAACACATCTCCAATAGTCAATGGTCATGGTCAGCTATACGAGCAGCGTTTTACATAGTATTTATATGGTATTGATCAACGTACGTCCTGATGTCACTGTGGATGCAGTTCATGAGCTCTTCGACTAACATGAGTTTCCCATAATCTTTATCAATTATCTTGATGCATACCATCTGACAGTTCGTTGGTATTCTTCACTAGCAAGCTCAGCATATTTTTGTCTATTTTCTCTAATATAATTCCTAAAACTCTTCTGTTGATATGTACATTCACTGACCACTATAAGTGATCTATTATCACTACAGTTACACCTCTGTAATGATATAATATATAATATTACAATACGATAGGTATTGTATAGCAGAGTAATGCTTAATGTGTATTGACGCCAAAATACACAGACAACCATAGTACACATATTTGCAGGATTTTACTTTAGAAAATACTTAAATAACGAACATATTGCAATTATGCCTTGACTATCACTCAAAATTTTAATATATATGTACATATGTATATATATATATATATATATATATATATATATATATATATATATATATATATATATATATATATATATATATATATATATATATATATATATATATATATATATTAGAGGCCGACCAAAACTAAATTTCTGGTTTCGGCCGAAAACGAAACAAGACCGAAAGTTATAAATTGACTTTCGGCCGAAACCGAAAAACTACACCTTCGGCCAAAACCGAAGTTGCCGAACACTAGATTTATTAAATAGGCCTGGGTCATGATGCATTATTACACTAATTATAAATGAATCTAAAAGTAATCATTCAGAGCCTGCAGTAAGAGGACTTCGCTAAATGTCAAATTGCCTAGCGCCGACAAGCGGAGTAATAGACGCAGCACTAGTGTTGCATTTTGAAAGTTAAAATAGAGGTATGAAGAAACTGTCTACTGTTTATGTTTATTCCTACATCTATCAAGCTCTGCAGTGATGGCAAAGGGGCTAAAACTGCAGGTGAAAGATGCCACTAGAAGCCGCAGTCTCAATCATACATGTAGACTACTCAGGCTTTTCGTTGCCTGGTTTTGATCATGAGAAGGCACTATCATCGGGTAGCGGCCTGAGTGACCAAGTTGCCTTTTGTCGGGCAGCACTGCTTTATCCGCATGGAAATAGCCCTTGAAAAGGTGGCCTAACCAAAGCTCGTCTTTGCACCCCCAACTCACCCTAATTAGCCTGCCACAGCTAACATGCATCTTCCACTGCTGTTGAAACACAACATAAAAACAAGGCATGCTCCACCTGTCTCACATCGTGGGACAAAGACTAAAACTGGCTTGTTCAGACATCAGAACAATGATAGACTCCATCGACAGCAAGAGACGAAAACGACGATCTGCCCTAATCGCACATGAACTCTCTCGTCTTGGTGTAGACATTGCTGCACTTAACCAAGTCCGCCTTTCAGAGGAAGGAAGTCAGAGAGAACTCTGAGCAGGATACACACTGTACTGGTCAGGAAAACCAAAGACTGAAAAACGACCTTTATGAGTTAGTTTCATGATAAAGGATTCAAACGCCACTAAGTTAACAAGACTTACACTGGTCACACTGACCTCATCATGTTCATGTCTCTCCCGTTATGGAACTAACAACAGGCTACACTCTTCAATGTATTTGCTCCAACACTCCAGGCAGATCTTCTTAAAAGGATACATTTTACGCGTTCCAGTGAGCACAAAATAACCATCCTCTGATATTTCAATGTCAAAGTTGGCCGATATTCAAAAGCTAGGAAAGCCGTTCTTGGGAAACATGTCTGGGGTCATTGCAATGGCAATGGACTTGTGCTTCTAGAAACTTGCACAGAACTAGAGCTCACCATCACAAACACCGTACTTCAGCAGAAATGCAGTCTGCAAATGACTTTGATGCATCATAAATCAAAGCACTGGCACCTAATCGATTATGTCATAGTACCCAAGAAGGACTTTACAGATTTTCTTCATATCAGTAATGCCAAAAGAAAACTGCCACACAGATCATCCTCTTGTGTGATGCAAGCTTTGATTTCCACTTCAAGCACAGGCCCAGACAACAAGGATTCACCCCGAGAAGGAAGCTCCAGATCAAAAACATGTCTGCAGACATCAGTGCAGATTTGCAAGACAGTCTGCAGTCTAGACATGAAGAACCTAATTTTCCGCTACATCTACCTCAGGATAATATGTAGAATCACACCAAGGCTGTCATTCTGCCAACTTCAGAATAAATCCTTGGATTCGCCACTAACAAACAAAAATATTGGTTTGATGAAAATAACCAAGAACTGCTTGCGCATCAATCAAAGCTCACTCAACCATCCAGTCAACAGACGAAAGCAACCTTCCGCCTTATATGCAGTTCCCTAAAGTGCCGGCTTTAATATATACAAAATGAATGGTGGACAAAGCCTGCAGGGAGAAACCATCTGTACGCTGACACCGGTGACTACAAATGGTTCTATCAAACGATAAAAGCCTTGTATGCTCCTTCCTTACAAATACATAGACCTGAACGAGTGCAGATGGCTGAGAGCTGTTTGCTGCCAGGGAAATATATTATGGACCGCTGAATAGAGCACAATCCACAACCTTTTTGAGTACTAGATCCACAGTCAAGGAGGCATCTATTGACCGCATCCCACAACAGCCACCAAATGGAACTTGGTGAGGCACCAACACTACAAGAGACCGTAAAAGCCATAAAACTGCTAAAGATTGGAAAGGGTGTAGAAAAAGATGGTATCCCACAGATATATGGAAGATAGGAGGCCCAGCATTGCGTACCAAACATCACGAGATTTTTGTTTGCTGCAACAAAACGTCCCTATGACCTCCGAGATGCAATCATACACATCAAACTGCTGTGGGACATTGCAGGCAAAGACCTTGCTAGAACGATGCTGAAAAAGCTGGTGCCCACCATTGAAGAATAACGTTCTCCAGAGAGTAAATCTGGCTTCAGAGTCAATAGGGGCACAACTGTTTTCGTCCAGATACAGAACCAGGAGAAAATACCAAGAACAAAACAAAGGACTGTACGTCACATTTGCGAAGATGACGAAGGAATTCGAAACGGTGAGTATAACCGGAATATTGAAAATCCTTGAAACGCTCAGCTGTCCTCCAAGGTTCCTTGCCATGATCATCTAGTTACATGAAGACCAGCTTGGTCAGGTCTGAAACAATAACAACCTGTCACAGACATTCTCCATCGTAAATGGCGCGAAACAGTGCTCCGTTTTAGTCCCGACTTTTTCTCAGTCATCTTCAGCATTATTCTTCAAAAGCAACAGAAGAACTTGATGATCACACATATATCCGATTTCGTACTGATTACAACCTTGTCAACTTAAAGCGACTTCAGGCCTATACCAGGACCTTAGAAAACGGGATTAGAGAATTCTTTGCAGACAACTTCGCTCTTGTTGCCCATACAGAAGCTGCCTTACAGGGCGTAATATCCTGCTTTGAAATAGCTTCCAGTTCCATGGTGTTGAGGTCAGCCTAAAGAAAACTGAGGTATTTCACCAGCCTGATCCCACTAAAAAGTACTCGCAACCAAGCATCTTCATTGACCAGACATAACTGAATGTATTCCACCAGTTCACCAACCTGGGCGGTGTGATCTCCTCTATTGCCGAAATCGACAAAGAAATAGACAACAGACTGGCCAATGTAAACAGTTCCTTTGGCAGATTATATAAACGAGTGTGGTACAATGTCAGTCTCAATAGAGATACTTAGATCAGGGTTTACAGAGCTGTCGTACTGCACTCACCACAATACAGACATTCCTCTTCAGACTCCAACAAACTAGAATAGAAAAAAATTATAATTACTGAGTTTGAGGTAACTGGTTGAGTTAGAAATATGGTAAATGAGAAGTTGAATAGTTTTGCAAGTTGTGTGTGTTTTTCTAAATGAGATACTGGATATGACCTGTAATAGAGTTTCTAAAGCTTGTATTACTGCAGGAGATAAAAGAGTAAAACTGTAACCTTATACACCGAGTCAAATTATATTAAGGTAACAGGAGGCCCTTCGCCACCCCCAAAACTGTCATCCGCTATATAAATCCTATTATGACAACCAACCCAGCTCAAAATGAGGACCAAGGCGCAGCTGTTCCATTTGTTCAACATTTAATCCGGACTTTTAAATGACTACACTGGTATTTTATGATATGTGCATTTTATAAAAACATCTGATAAGTTGTGTAATATTACTTTGAAATTTGGATGTTAAATTTGCTTTAGCTAAGTATATCGGAAACTATAGCCATTGAAGATATTATATACCTTTGCGCCAGATATTAATTCCCACGATCAAGTTAGTATTTCTCGTGCGGAGTTGTATTTCTTTCTTCGGAAGGCACTATCTTCTTGTTATGAATTAGTTTTTTAGAAAAAAGAAACAGATTGTGTAGTTTCCTTTGTGTGGTAGACAGTAACATACATTGTTTTTGTAAAAAGTTGTTACTTGCTTTTTACATGAAATCCATTGCTTTTGCCGGCATAACATGAGTTTAAGAGAAACAAAATTATATTTTGTTAATGTAAAATAACAATTGAATTCTTAAAATGTTACAATTACAGTAATCCCAAGCTAGGAATGGAACACTCTGACAAAAATTAATATAATTACTGCTATCACTGACCAAATAACCTTGCCGTATTCATTGATTTAAATCCTGGCATGAAAAGACCGATTTACATTTAAGTCCTTTTCTAGAGATGTTACAGTGTTTGAAGGAACTATTATGATGTCATTTCCTGAAATTGTAAATATGTCTTTTTTGACGAATTTTTAGAAAGTGTAATGTTCAGAATTTAAAGTTAAATTTGTATAATAAATATAATTTGAATGATAAAGAAAACGACTTTTAGAAGTATAGTATGTGATTCTAATAAAGAAAATGATTGTTAGAATGTTTGCATTGTACAATTCTTCTATGGAATCGCATACAAATTCTATGAGTGTTAAAACTGGATCTTGTAAAATATATCTTCAGTAGATGTTGGCATTCACTGTATCCTCAGGGTTATATGATAGCATCATCGTCAAATAACAGTTGTATTTTGTAAAACAAATCTAAGGTAAACGTAGTGAATCACAAAAAATTCTCAGACATTGGCGTCAAAACCACTTTATAATCTAAGTTGCACAGGTAGACAATTCTTGACTTGGTAAAGTTTCATTGGAAAGAGAATACTGCAAAACACGGGTATTCCAAAGAAAGGCTATGCTGAGTTAAGTTATGAACTATTATGGCTAAACTAACGCCTCCCGGAATAGGGGGTTTCACGGTTACTAGCTCACCAGAGGGCGTATCGGTGCAGCTAACTTCCGGATAGTTCAATAATTAAAGACGGCAGACGTGGATCAAGAAAATGTAACAAACCGCTCAAATTTTGCAAGCAGGATCGATATCTTACTGTATTAAAAGATATATATATATATATATATATATATATCAATATTTGATAAATTGTTGTTACATCTTTACTTTTTAATTTTATTCACTAACTTGCGCTGCAGCCACCAGCTTTTAAATGAATGTTCTCTGCCCATTTTAGATCTTCATTATCTTTCCATCACTACGTTATGTACTAGTTTGTATTATTTGATTGTGCAAAGTGTATCGCTGCGTAAAAAGTTTCTTGCAATTTATCTCGCTTGACGAATATTGAGAATATGTTTATTTTTCTTTACGGCTTTAATCATAGCAGTAAGTTGATGTTGAACGACAACATAAAACATTATAACTTTTTAAGGTTCTTTAATTATTGATTTAGACTGTTGCATTTGTATTAATGTTAATTATGTTTTTCATTAAATAACTTGAGTTGCTTTCAAAATGCACAAATGTCATCCGTGCTTGAACAGACAGGCGCATTACTAGTCTCCTTGACGATTATTCTAATTTTATTTCCTTGAACGGATGGAAATTTTAGAGTATATTATTTGGAGAAATATCTATGTTAGACACTATGCATGTATATGACATGTGGTTCTCACCTATCTGCCTGTCTGTATGTATGTGTGTCTGTCACATTTCATTTAATGCATTGGGTATGTATACCCTCGAATGAATTTGTTCGCATACGTATATTACATAGACATACTTCAGGTCAAAAATTAGTATAATATGATGCTAAGATAGAACGAGTGACTGATAGATAAAGACAACAAAGATGAATATGTGTGAGTATCCATTTATTACTGACTTGTATGGCTTTTTCTTACAAGCAGTCTCTTTTTTAAAAAAAATCATACTGTTTGCAAGTTGATTAATATTGATTTAAAAGACAAACCAAAGTTACAAACTTACATCTTTAATGCAAGGAAAGTTAAACAGAAATAAGCTAATTTTTAGAAGGCTGTTCTAAATGAATTTGCAGGTGGCAATCAGAAATCTTGTCTAAAGACCCCAGCAAATTTGAAAGTTATTGCATGTACCGTCCGATACTTGATGTTTCAAAATTCTAAACGAAAATGAAACAAGTTAAAATGTCATTAATCTGAATATTGTACAATTTTTACAACCAAACTATGAATAAATATTCCATCAGCATTAATTGCACTCCTTTATGATAGCTAATGTAATTATTGCTTTGTCAAATTAATCTGAGTACATTAATATACTGTTTCATTTTAAAAATTTAAAAAAAACTTTTCTGATTTAAAATATTTAGCATTACATATCAACTGCTTGTGTTATAACTTTCTTAACTCGTGTTATAAACGAACTATCAGCCTTGCGAAAGTAACTGAGAAAGAAAGATATATCAAAAATGCAAATTGTTGAGATTGTTTTCTTTAAAGTTATGCAGCCAAAAATGTTCAATAAATGTTTAAATCGGAGAGCAAGGTGAAATGCTCCTACAAATGTATCTGAAATTATGGATAATGAATCTATATTATCAGGTATAATATAAATATGGACAGTGTTTCTAATCTAATTAATTTACATTCTTAAAGTATGGAAAGTATATATTTAATTATCTGATATAATGTAAGCATGGACACCGAATCTAATTATCTGATTATTCTCCTAGCATGAACAAAATTAGTTTGACATATATAATTGATTCACTGTATATCTTTAGTTGACTTTATGTTTCGCTAATCAAGTGTAGAACAGTAAACTATCCGGAACTGAAAATTTTTTGTGGGCATGCGCGGTGGAGCTAAGGGGGGTAATTTTAGGCGCTACGATCAGTAACTCCGTTGCAACCGTGAAACCCCCTATAGGGAGGGATTACTGTATATATCCCCACTTTCACGTCTTGGTCAAGACCTGCTGTCCCTCAGACTTATATTCTTGACTTCCTTTTTCCAGGTAACAAGAATTTAATTAGTTTTAGTTAGATATATTTCTGAGGTTCATACTGCATTAAGGAATTACATGTTTAAATATTTGTCATCTACCTCTAAAGAACTTGTTGCATGTTATTATTATTTATTATTATTATTATTATTAGTAGTAGTAGTATTGTTATAATTAATATTAGTGTTAATATTGTTAGTTTTATTGTTGTTTTTCTTCTTCTTATTATTATTATTATTATTATTATTTATAGTAGTAGTAATGTTAACTTTTAAATATAGCGTGTCTTGGTTTTAATTCATTGATAACTTGTGTTAAATTATAATATTAAGTTTAGTTTTTGTATAAATGGTTTGCTACAAATTTGTTTTAGAAATAAAATACCTTTGAAATTACAGGAAGTAATATTCTAGTTTTTAGAATAAAGATTTAATAAAATACTTTGATTGAAAATAACTTGTTATTAGTTTGAAATATTTTATTCTTAAACATTTTTGCACTATTGGCAATTTATTTTAGCAATTTCTTTGGCTTTATGTCTTTCTATCTATAGTGTATTATTGATTAATTTTAGTAAAGAATTGCTGTTAAGTAGACTTCGGATTATTGACATCCTTTTCCAGTTCGATCCCAGTACTTGTCTAGCGATGTGACATCTACATTGATAGAGTCATACCATGCGCTAAAGGAGTACAGAATGATCTCTATGTCTGTCTCTCAATCTAAGAGTCATCCCATCAATAATGGACTATTTTCAATAAAAGGAACATAATAACGAGTTAACAAAGACCCATTAACATGTCTTTTTTAATCCATTCATGAGAAAACCAGTGAACTTAATATGTACAAAATATGTGATGCAACCACATAAGCAATGTTAATAGTTGCAAACGTAACAGAAATGTCACATGAACATGCAATCTCTCTCTCTCTCTCTCTCTCTCTCTCTCTCTCTCTCTCTCTCTCTCTCTCTCTCTCTCTCTCTCTCTCTCCTCCTCCTCCTCCTCCCTGCTTCACTCGTTTTATGTCACAATGTTGCACACACATGTATGCACTTTCCGACCTGGCACCTCGTCGTGGCAGAACATCACTTCACCAAGCTTTGTACAGACTGTTGTGCTTGAAATTATGTGGTCATCACTGCAACCAAACTTTCCGTTCTTAATAGCAGTTATATTCTTGTGGTAAAGGGATCTCAGGATAGCAATGATAACATTGTTCAAAATAACGACCCGATTGTGATTAAATCTGCACTTGTAAAATACAATGCATGCTGCATCTAGAATGCTCAAAGCCTCGTTCTAGTTATATATGTTACATCATAAAATGTGTCCGGATTATTTAAGTGTGAATAATAACAAACAGCAAGGAGGGCGAACAGACCGAAACTATTTCAGACAAAATTCAGAAAAAACTGAAACTATTTCAGTAAAATATAAGGATTTCAACCGAAACTAATTCAAACCGACACTATTGTAGACCAAAAAAAAAAGAGAGCGATGGATGGTTTCGGTTTCTCACGCTACGGAGACAAAGTCTCCAGACAGACCCGGCGCCGATTTCGCTGCGGATACAAATTGTTTCGGTGTTTTGGTAAAAGTCTTTACGAAAATCCTTTATGATTTCACAAATAGACTAATTTGTGAAATTTCCTCTCGTAAATCAATCAGATTATTGGACTGCTCAGTGAGTTTGAAAATAATTCTCGTTAACAAATCATTATGACATCTCATATAGCCGGGATTAGTTGGATCTTCAATTATTAAAAATCCCAGTGGTGCAAATGAGTATAAAATATACCCCTGTTGGGCTTGATTTGATCTTTCGAGATTTATTTGGTAGCTTCCATCAATAACATCACACTAAATTTACTGCAATCACCGAGGATATATTCACATTATGAGGAGCAATATGTCGCCCACCACCATCTGGGTCATTATTATGTTTGAGGATAGTTCTTTGTGGTTGTGTTATTTTCTTCCATGCGGTAAGTATCAGAGAAAAGTTTTCTGAGATAAGACCATTAACGGATTTCTTTAGTTCGTTTGCGTTATACCCAGGAAACTTTAAATTCGGTAGATCAGCTTCTGTTCTATTGTATACAGTTAGGAAATTTCGTTTAGAGTAATTAATGTTGTCTTTGCTATGATCAATTATTACTTGAATTACTCACTGGTTGATATATTCCATGTCGGATACAAGTAGATTTAATATTTAAATTCGTTTCATGATTTCACTTCGATTAGACTCATTGAAAGCCTGTTGTAGTCGCTGTAGTTCTTGATTGATCTCTCTAAAGTATTCAATAATTCTATTATGGTAAACATTTATATATGTAATTGATTCTGGAGTCTGTCCAAGCTTAATTCTCCAAAAGGCGGAATCCTGATCAACGAAATTAAAATAACTACCCGGCAGTGTTGAATTTTTTATATCCAGGAGGCGTTCTTTATATGACGGTAATTTCATGGTATGATTGTTTATCTGTGGTATATTCAGACTTTTTAAGTTCAGGTGGAGGTGGGTTTTCAGGCCATCCAAGTATTGTTCCTAGAGAACTCTCATAGATGTCTACGGCATACCTGGGTTAGTTTATTTCAATCGCGGATGATAGTGTTGGTTCATGAACTGTTATAGCGATTTTTGATTCTTTTCCCGTAATGAATTGTACTCTACGCGGTAATTCGTTATTGATCTGTTCAATTTGGTAAGACCCAGATGGTAAGGAAACAACATTCCAGTCTGGAGTTCCATCTGGTTTATTTTTACTCGCAAACACCAGGGAATTATTTGGTTGTTTGTTCTGTTTTAGCATTTTTAAAACGATACAGCTTTAAATTAGAACAATAAGTCACTTTTGATTATGTAAACAAGATGTATTCTGGTTATTTGGGGAATATGGTTAAACCTAAAACTAAAAATTCAGAGAAATCCAAATCTTGACTTTGACTACTACTGTTAGGATTGAATATTGTTAGGATTGAATTTTTAGTAAAATTAATAAAGATTGATATTTTCTTTGAATTGTATTAAAGTAATGTTTTATTTGTTTATATTCTAAAAGATATTAAAGGTAATTTCACATGTTTTTCAAGTACAACTATATAGAATAGAAGGGTTGCTGAGCAAGTGGAAAATAGGCAATGTATATCGATGTGTTGTGTAGAAGCAGCAAGATACTAAAGCTTGCCAATATACAATGTTGTGTGAGATTGTATACGTAATACATAATACATGAATTTCGCCTAGTTACAGTTCTAAGTACCAACAGTAAAAATATGTTTTTGACCTAGAATTGGCATAGGTTCAATTCGGTTAATGAAGGTGGAGTAACCTCTCTCTCTAAGAAGCTTCTATACGTCACAAAACAAAATGGCTTCCAACTAACAGCTAACCATATTTGGTGTGACGACATGAAACGAATATAAATAAACTATAGACTAAGTGTTATGACGTAAGATAATTGGTTCCTGTCGGTCAAAACTGGTTTATACCTGAAAGTAAGTAGACATCTTTTCTGACTGATGCATGGAGGGTATGACCTTCTCTGACCCTGACACTATAAATACAGATGTGCGATCAGGTCAGATTAGTTCTCCATGTCAGCAGAGAATAGATGTTTTACTTTTCATTTCAGGTAAGGACACTGTATATGTCATAACGACCTTTAGAAATAGGTATCTTTAATGTTTGAGATTTTAATGGTAAAATTGATATGTTTGCAACATCGTTACTGAATTCTTTTATTTACAATATATATATATTGCAATAGAATGTTTTATGTTCATATTTAATTATATTTATGTAAGTTTTATGGTAAAGGTTGAATTAGCTACCAACTTCATACTTTGATTTAATGTTTAAATAAAGTATTTCTTAAGTAAGAAAGAGTAATATCTAGCAATATAATATTGTTTTAAAACAAGTAAAATGCATTAACTGTTATTACATTTAATACTTTTACTATCTTTAAATTGATTGAGAATTAACTAGTGAATAATATTCTAAGGTGCAGAAGTTATATGAATAAATGAAGTTGGAAAGCTTAATAAGGAAAATGTAATAAGTATTTCATGAATTTTTATTATAAAGCTTTTAGAAGTGTTTCTAGAATGTAGTAATATATATGTGTGTTGATTATTTAAATAAAGTTCTCCATGTCAGCAGAGAATAGATGTTTTACTTTTCATTTCAGATGTAGTGTAGCTGTTTTAACATCGTGACGGCACCCCTTTAAGAGAGCCTTCTCTCTTTCTTCTTCTCTCTCTCCCTCATCTTATGACAGAACCACCAAC
Organism: Unio pictorum; assembly: GCA_030141615.1. Classification (NCBI taxonomy): domain Eukaryota; kingdom Metazoa; phylum Mollusca; class Bivalvia; order Unionida; family Unionidae; genus Unio; species Unio pictorum. Next base: position 5,004,057 of record JARLTB010000243.1, read on the forward strand.
CTTTTTTTTTACATAACACTACCCTAAAAATCTAACTGACGTACGTGTAGGCCAATAAGTCTTAATTGGTCTATGTTTGCATCATCAGGAATAATCCAGGAATACCTGGATGGTTTAACCTGAAGAAAAAAATATAACATTAGATAGAATGACATCTTATCTCCACTGCGCTGTCAAAAAGCATTGTACACCCCACGGAGATGAAGTAGTTGAATGAGACCAGCTCATGAAAGGAACTTGTAGGATTCGTCGTTTCAGATACATACCTTGAAACTATATATTGATCTTAATTTCGAAATGTTTCGGTTCACATGTATTAGTTCATAAACCATTGGTAAAATATAAAAATGCAAGTGAATTAAGGTAAATATTTAGTTTTATAACTTATTTGATCTTCCGAATATGATGAGCAACATTATCTAAATTGAGCCTTGTACACATGTTTCAATATACTCTCTTCATAAAAGAATAATACAACTAGGAAGTTTTATTAGTGACCGAACGTAAGTTTTACGCTGGCAGTGGTTTACAGAGATCGATGAGATGGGGATTAAATTTATGGATTATGGATTCTAATTATTTTTCAAAACATATGTAGCAAATATTAATTATTAATCAATTAAATTCTGTCATTTGTTAATTTATAGGATATATTAATATTGACATAACTCCTTAATCCATTAATCCATGGATACAAATTTGTTGTACCCAGCACAATGCAGATGTCTTCCTCGTTCTCTTTACCAAAGCTATTGCGGGTTATGTCAGGGGACTTTTAAGTACAACTATATTTGCAAACAGCTTTTAATGGCACACGACAATGCGTTATATTAACAACACATTTAGGAGGAACACCGTTCAGGTGGCCGAGTTGTTAGAGCATCAGCCTCAGATGCGGGAGGTCATGGGTTCAATCCCCGGAGAGTCACACCAAAGACTTGTACAAATAATACTAACAGCTGCCTCGCATGACGCTCAGCGTTAAGAGCTTAGTGTTAGGACTGGTCGGCCTGGTGTCGGGATAATGTGACTGGGTGGGACATCATGTTATATGTCTGCGACATGATGCCCCATTGATAAACATAACTATAAACTGCCACACTGCAGACATAGTAGTGATAAATTGTAAAATTTGCCATCTTTGTACAACAGAGAAATACAACTGAATGAAGAAATGTATTTGGTCCTTATTTACATGTTTATTTCATACTGTTTTGATCTTCCGAAAAAGTCGTTTACTGGTGTGTACGATGATGAACTACCCTATGTTGAGCCTTGTATACATGTGTCTAAGTATTCAATTAGTTAGTATGTATGTATGTATGTATGTATGTATGTATGTATGTATGTATGTATGTATGTATGTATGTATGTATGTATGTATGTATGTATGTATGTATGTATGGATGCATGCATGCATGCATGCATGCATGCATGCATGCATGTATGTATGTATGAATGTATGGGTTTTTATGGTTTAACGCCATTTTCAGCACAATATCGGCTATACATGGCGGCCAGTATTAATTGTTAACGAAGAATCCGGAAAACCCCGGAAAGAAACACCGACCACGAGAATCTACTTGCAATCTTTCTCACATAACCTTATTGGCCGAATCCGACACTTTTTATAAAGTGGGATGACCTGTACTCTACAAATAAACACCAGATGTTGACCTCATTTCTGACCTAGCTTTAGAGTTGTAAACAAGCTTTTAAAATGATTGGTTGATTCCAAGGACATTATGGAGCTTTGTTATAAACACATTTCTATTTTTAGTTCTTGAGAGTAAAAATAACTGATTCAACGTAAATTTGTTCTAAAGATTCTAGAAGATCATGTGACCCCTTAGGTATATAAATTATGTTTTGGAGCGAACTGTTTAGTAGACGTTGGGCTGTTAGAATATGAAGTTGTGTTGTTTTGAGTTATTTTGAATTACATTGTACTGGAAATTATTTCAATTCGTATGGATCAAGAGGATTTATTTTGTTATTTATCTGGAAAACAATTGTGCTCATTGAATTTCATAAGGCCAGAACTGACTTAGTCACGTCACATCGTCTTCCATCTGCTACGTGTATTTGATTTGGGTCATTAATTTTTTATTTTAATTGTTTGTTTTTCAGATTCAAATTTGACATTTTAAGTTTAAGATTTATTCATTGGGAGATATTTATTTTAGGAAGTGGGATGACATGTACTCTTAAGAATAAACACCAGGTGTTGACCTCATTTCTGACCTGCCTTCAGAGTTGTAAACAAGCTTTTGAAATGACTGGTTGATTCCAAGGACAATATGGAGCTTTGCTATAAACATCTTTTCATTTTTAGTTGGGTCATAAGTTGTGTACGTGATTTGTTGACGTAAATTTGTTCTAAAAGATTCTAGAAGATCATGTGACCCCTTCCTTGTTTACGTAAAAACAGGTATATAAATTATGTTTTGGAGCGAACTATTTAGTAGAACTTGGGCTGTTAGAATATTAAGTTGTGTCGTTTTGAGTTATTTTAAATTACCTTGTATTGGAAATTATTTCAATTCGTATGGATCAAGAGGATTTATTTTGTTATTTATATGGGAAGTAATTGTACTCATTCAATTCCATTAGCAAGAACTGACTTATCACGTGACATCGTCTTCCATCTTGGATACTTCACAAAGATTAGAACTTGGAATTATTTGGAAATTTTATTGCCATAACGTTTGCAATTTCTCTAGTGGATAATATTTTAAATTATATTTGGATTAATTTTGGAATTGATTCTTAAAACCGTAAGTTTATTTTTATTATCTGGAAATATTTGTGCTCAATAAATTGTTTATTAAGTTTTTACAAGCTTGTTATTCTCACTCTTTCTATGTTACTGTGTATACAAATGCAAACTGAAGTGGTAGTCATGCCTAATCATGTATCATCTAGAAAAACAGTTTTGCTAGGTAAAGTGGGAGGGTGCAAAGAAAAGGCAGACAGAAAAGGAGGTGAGAAGACAAAATTTAAGAGTTGACAGGCAAAACAATAAAATAATAATAATTCAGACTTTCTTTAGGGAATGTAACTCAATTAGTATGTACAGTAAATACAGTATATACAACATGATGTGAAGAATATGGCTTGGTACTAAATAATTAAGTAATTTTAAAAATAAAAAATCATTAAGCCTGGAATGTGTGCACAGTGGCATCTGTGAACACATAAAAGTATATAAAATATAAAATACGATCCTCTATTAAAAAATTAAACTGTGAAAATGGTGCAAAAGTACAGGCTGTATTTATTTTACTAGAACTGTTCAATTGTCTAAATAGTTCATCCATTTGAGAGTCTGCCTTATGTGACTGAGAATGTTGTTCCATACTAGTGGACCAGTGAAAATGTTTTTTTAACAATTCATTCTTATAAACCTTAAATTTGGAGTACCAACAGCATCTCTTTGATAAAAGATATTGCTTAGGTAGACAATAATGGCTTTTCTGGATACTTTACACACCAGTTTGGTCTTTCTAAGAAATATTATTTCATGCATTGTTAAAATCTTTTTATTATTCATTGCATCCTGAAAATTGTCTATACACTGATCTAGAAATAAATGGCTGAATTTAACTTTTATGAAAGATGACACTATACTGAAGAGTAATATAAAATTTGATTTTCCTCAGTAGCCAAAGATAAGGATTAACCTTTTCTGAAACGTGTTTTATGTGAATAGACCAAGATTGTTATCTATGAATACACCACACATTTTATCATGCGAGGTCATATATGGGCTCACATTGTCAAATAGAAACTGGAGTATGGCACAATCTAGCCGTACTCTTTTTTTATTGCATTGTAATTTATAGGGCTTTCATTTTTTTCTGTACTTATGGCATACTGTTTTCCTTGCACCATACTAAAGTCCACAGTTGAGTGCATCTTTAAGTTATTTTCAAGTACCATTTTGGTTTTACCCATCTCAGTGTAGTATCATCTACATAGATGTTAATGGAAGGAAATAAAGTTCCAATCTTAAGAGTTAAGTTATTGATAAATAGAATGTATAACAGAGGTCTAATGACTGAGCCAAGTTGTACCCCACAATTAATATTTTTACTTGAGAAAGTTTACTATTTAAAGATACTTTTTAAACTATACTGGTTAAGTAAGACGTAAAGTAGTAATAGGGAGATTTCACTGCAATGATAGATTTTTAGTTTTTCAAGCAAAATTTCATGGTCAAAAAGATCAAATGCTTTACGAAAATCAATTTTTTCTTGATTTGAAGTTTTCAGCCAATTATCAATCAAAAATACAAGTGCAGTTTCACAGGAGTGATTCTGTCGAAAGCCAGACTGATTATCATAAATAGGATAAGTGTTAAAAATGAATCTCGAACATGTTTTACTAGTAATTTGGAGAGATCATCTCTTGTTCCTGCATTATGTAATGGCACGTTTTAATGTCTGTAGAAATGTATCAGACCTAATACTTTCATTGCAAATGAAAGCTATACTCTCTACAATTGCATATGTCCAATCATATCAAGTTCTGTAACTTTACAATCATCTATTTTTTAAACATATTTCAACACAAATTCTTTACTCATTTCAGGAATGTCCCACTTTATATTGTTTGGTAATTCTTTAGCTTTAGCTTGAGATGTTTGAGATGGCAGATTATTGAGTGATACAATTTCAGTTTTACATTTCCCTGCACCTGCACATTTCTCTGTAAACACTTTCCAGATAGCTTTCAGGTTATTTTGATTTTCATCCAGCATGTTTTTGTAGAGTGCTTGTTTGGCTTGATGTATCATTTTATTAACTTTATTTCCAACAAACTCTATATTCAGCATGATTTTCTACAGTGTTTAATTGGTCTTATTGCCTTATTGCTTCTAAAATTTCTTCGGAGATCCAGCCTTACTGGTGGTCTTTCTTTATCCTGTGTGTTTTTAAAGGGGTATGTTTGTTCAAAACTAACACCACGAAATTAGAAAACATGCCAAAATTATTTATGCTTGGAAACATTATTAGGTCTTTTAAGTTTGTTCTTGAGTTGAAAAGGTGAGTTATCTCAATGGTTAATTACAAGTACATGTACTCCTTAAGTGCTCCATGGAAATTGAAACTTAAAACAAAATAATATATCACAAGTGTTACATATATGTAATGTATATTAAACGTGCACTACACTATTCTCCATGATTGAGGGTAAAGATTTTTCCCATTTGATTTTTGTCAAGATATTTACTAAAATTTGAATTAAAGGTCTAACATTGTTTACAAGCTTAGAAGGTTCTGGATGAAAACTTATTTACAATTTGGTGAAGGGGCCCCAAGTGGTCTAAAGCGCTGTCCATTACGGACCACTGCCATCTCACCTCTGTCTGCATGTGTTCGAGTCTAAGATTCGGCAAATGTAGTTATGTGAGAAACCTTGCCAGCAGCTTCTCATGGGTCGATGGTTCTTTCCGGGGTTGTCCGGGTTCTTCCTCCATCATTATAACTGGCCGCCATTTATAGCCTATATTGTGCTGAAAAATGGCGTTAAACCATCAAAAATAAACCCAAAAAAAAAAACAATTTGGTGGTGAATTTGGGATTTCCAGAACATTTTATTGTCACAGGTCGAGTAGGAATTTGTATATAAAATAATTTGGTAATAAATTATTCATTCCTGTTTTATGATCTGCATCTGGGTTTAACAATTGTGTTCATATATAATTTGAGAGTATTTTTTTTAATTTATATTTTTTGAATTAATTACTTTGGGATTGTTGAGAAACTTCTGGATTACATCACTGTGGTATATAATGACATTTAAGACTCATAAGATCTCAGGGTTACCACAGGGAGATATAGGATTACTTGGAATTTAATTCATAATACTGTATTCTGAAGTATCACTTTACATTTTAGGGAAATACATTATCTGTTAAATTTTAATTAAACTGTTAGTTCCACTTCTTTCTGTAACATATTTTATTCTTTCTTTATTCAAGTCTGGTATCAACTTCATTTGATGAAAAGTGCATTTTTTTATTTAATTGAAAGAAGGTACTGCTTTATAGGACATGTAGGCATTCTTTCCCATATACTGGGATTGTCAAGTCATCCTGGTGTCTTGGACCACCTCAGCAGATGAGAGGGAATGAATCTACATCCTCTCAGAGACAACCTGGTTTCCCAATGCCAACAAGTGAAGCATTTGCTTCTCCAAAATCATTTAATTCCTGTTTTACAAAAAAGCTAGGGAACTGTAAGGAAATTTGACAAACTACAACAAGTAGCTGACTATCTTCAAGAATGCAGCCAAAAATACTAAATAACTTTAGGGCATGAGATTACGGTAACTTATGCCAAGATTCACAAATTGCATTGAATTTGTAACATCATGGAACAAATCCACCCAGATCTTGAAGAAGCTATGATGTGTTATACTTACCCATACAATCAACAAAACAGACAAGTGTGAAACTGCCTTTCAAAGAGTTAGATTAACAAGGCAACACGATCGACCTGATAAAACAAAAGTAGCATTAAAATAATGATATGAGTGATTGTCTAATTTGTATCAAGCCAAATAAGGTCAATTACTTAAGGTAATTCTGAAGTGAAAAAGGAAGTACTAGTATAACAATCCAGACCAACCCAATGTAAATTCATCAAGCAAAGCAAGGACTGCTGGGACATTGGTAGAAGGAATATCACCCATGCTGGAATTCTCAAAACCACGAGATTATTTGTTATAAATTGCCAAATTTCAATAACAATTATTATTATTATTGTCACAAATCTTTCCTCTTAATAATTCTCATATCAATTCTTAAGTGAATATTTTTCAGTCCCAATAATAACAAAATTAACATTGGTCTTATTCATAAGAACTTTTTTCATCACTTACCAAAAACAAGACAAGGAAACAAAATATTTAAAGGATGAAATAGTTTATAAATTTAGAAACAGAAGCACACGGATGCTTCCAAATCACAATGAATAAATTGAAGAATTCTGAGAATTAGTAAAATTGTTACCATTGATTTTAAGCATACATTATGTTTAGTATCATCAGTCTCTTGATCTAGTGTGGTTGTTGAGGCAGTGTGCTGTTGAACATCTGACCAGTCCTCTCCATTTGTCTTGATCAAGTGCCATTGTCTGTGTCTCTGCAGTAACTTTTCCTGGTTCCTTATGTGATGTTGTCAGCCCACGTTGTTCTATGTCTACCTCTCCTTCTACCATCTTGGACACTACCCTGCAGTACTGTTGTACATAGACTGTTGGCTCTAGTGACATGGAAATACCATTGGTGAGGAGGTCTTCATAATGATCTACTTTGTGCCTGATGGTGTTATGCACATCTTCATTTGTGATGTGGTCCATGTAAGAGATGCCAAGGATGGATCCGAAGCATCTCATTTCTAGTCCCTGGATTCTTCGTTGTAATTCTGCTGTCATACTGGACTATTGTAACTCAGTTATGTCTGGTTCATCACAATATTTATTCCAGAAACTTCAAAAAGTTCAAAACACAGCTGCACGGGTCATCTTTAGAGTACCTCGATCAGAGCACACCTCACCACTGCTCTGTACCCTACATTGGCTATCAATTCGATACAGAATCAAACACAAAATTTGTTCTCTGTGCTATGTTTCAATGACAGACTCCAGTCCAACATACCTATTCAACCTCACCCATGTTTATATACCAGCTAGATCCTTACGCTCTTCTTCTGATAATCAGATACTCATTGTTCCCAAGGTGAAAACAAAGTCATATGGACAACGTTAGTTTGCACACTAGGGTCCGGCAATGTGGAACGAATTGCCCATTGAAATTAGACACAAAGATACAGTGGTCCCTTTTTAGAGTATTCTTAAGACTCGCTTGTTTTGACTGCAGGGACAAACTTAGTGACTTAATCATTTTTTCAACGTGTTTTTATGTTTTCCAATTGCATTGTTTTTGTCATTTGTTGTTCTGTAGTGTAGTCATATCATTATCGATGGTGTAAAGCGCTTAGACCTTCGTAATAGTAGGCGCTATAAAAAGCCCTGATTATTATTATTATATTCCATCTTAAAGTAAATCTTACTGTGTGTCTATTGGATTATAACATATTCCATCTTAAAGAAAATCTTCCTGTATGTCTATTGGATTATAATATATTCCATCTTAAAGTAAATCTTTCTGTATGTCTATTGGATTATAACATATTCCATCTTAAAGTAAATCTTACTGTGTGTCTATTGGATTATAGCATATTCCATCTTAAAGTAAATATTGCTGTGTCTATTGGATTATAGCATATTCCATCTTAAAGTAAATCTTCCTGTGTGATTATTGGATTATACCATTTTCCATCTGAAAGTAAATCTTGCTGTGTCTATTGGATTATAACATTTTCCATCTTAAAGTAAATTTTGCTGTGTCTATTGGATTATAACATATTCCATCTTAAAGTAAATCTTACTGTGTGTCTATTGGATTATAGCATATTCCATCTTAAAGTAAATATTGCTGTGTCTATTGGATTATAGCATATTCCATCTTAAAGTAAATCTTCCTGTGTGATTATTGGATTATACCATTTTCCATCTGAAAGTAAATCTTGCTGTGTCTATTGGATTATAACATTTTCCATCTTAAAGTAAATTTTGCTGTGTCTATTGGATTATAACATATTCCATCTTAAAGTAAATCTTCCTGTGTGATTATTGGATTATAACATTTTCCATCTTAAAGTAAATCTTGCTGTGTCTATTGGATTACAGCATTTTCCATCTTAAATTTAAGCTTCCTCATAATGAAGAACATGATATGCATCATTTAAATACAAAATTAATAAATTGGAATCCATGACAACTCATGATTGGAACAGTGTTATAATGAAAGGTATTATAACAAAGGAGTCCTGTACAAGGGAAAATAATGTACAATTCAGAGTTATATGTGTATCAGTATGTAAAATAGGGAGTACTGTATAATACAAAGTCACATGTGTAACAGTAAGTATAAAAGGGAGTACTGTATAATACAAAGTCACATGTGTAACAGTATGGAAAAAAGGGAATACTGTATAATACAAAGTCACATGTGTATCATTATGGAAAATAGGGAATACTGTATAATACAAAGTCATATGCGTAACAGTAAGTAAAATATGGAGTACTGTATAATACAATGTGATATATGTAACAGCAAGAAAAGGATATAAAATCATCACAGGTACAATATGGTTAAACAGATCAAACTCCAGTGTTCAAATGAAATGACATAATGAAATCAGATTAAACTTAAAAATCTGACATTTTATTGGTCAGTGATTTGATGTCAGCCAATCAAACATCAGAAGGTAATTTTAAGTTTTACTTAAATATGAGAATCCATTTTTAAGCATGCTGCCTTTTATTTTCATATTGTCCTTCAATAAATATACTGAGTGAAAGAAAATGAATGACATAATTTTATCTAAATCCAGTTTTAAAGATTAATTTCAAATGTTTGTAGCGATGTCTGAGCTAAATGAAGTACGAAACCTCTTCAAATTTGTGGATAAAATTTATACTAGCCGAGACATGTAGTTTAACATAATTTTAAAAATAGTGAAATTTTGTCCTTTTTGGTATACATTTCACTGATTTGCTTGTGTGTGTAATACCAATCTTGTGTTTTTATTACCAATCTTGTGTGTTTGTGTTTGTATGTGTAATACCAATCTTGTGTGTTTGTGTGTGTAATACCAATATTGTGCTTGTGTGTGTGTGTGTTTGTGTGTAATAACAATATTGTGTGTGTGTGTGTAACACCAATCTTGTGTAGTCATGTGTGTGTAATACCAATCTTGTGTGTTTGTGTGTGTGATGCAACTGACAGTGACAATGTTTGTGTTCATTTCTATGATTTTGGCCAGTTGTTGATTACTGTCATTTGCTGTGGTTTTCCACTGCCTTAAATACTTCTTCACTGCCAGTACACTATGTCATATCCAGGTCAGGCACAACAAATGTTCATGGTAAATTTTCACTTCTGGTTTCCTTATTTTTGACACATTCTATGTAGCTGGTAATGGTATATTCTGATGACCACAATGTTCTACGAAGCTCGTAATGTTATAATCTGATAACCAGATTATTCTATGTAGCTGGTAACATTATAATCTGATGACCAGCTTATTCTAGGTAGCTGGTAATATTATACTTGATACTAAATTCAATGCAATCACCGAGGATATATTCACATTTTGAGGAGCGATATGTCGCCCGCCTCCGTCTGGGTCATTATTATGTCTGAGGATTGTTGATATTTGTGGTATTTTTAACCATGTGTCATGAATCTATTTAAATTGTTCATCGATGGTGTCATTAAGCTGTTTCTTTAGTGTTGCTGCATCAATGGTGTATCCAGAGAGCTTAAATTGAGATATATTATCTTCTCTCAACGAAAAATCAGTTAAAATTCATTGTTGTGTTTCTCCTGTGTTGTCAATTACCATTTTTAATGTTACGTTATGAATAAAGTCTACATTGAATATAACCTGATTTAATACTTTTATATGCTTGATAATATTACCATAAACTTCTTTATCCCTGGGAATATAAACATTAAATTCATTTTTTAGCTTATTAAGTTGGCTATTAAATGTTTTATAGATAGTATCAAGATAATCTGTAAAATAGGCATCATTCAATCCACTAAATTTTTTTATATGGCCCTGTTCATCTATATTAAAAAAACTCCCAACGAAGTTCATTTCTGCTACCAGTGATATAAATTATCATTTCTTTTCCATTGGAGTCTTTCCATCTATCTATATGATTCTTGGTATAATAATTATATTTATTTTCTATATGCTCTGGGGAGACGAGGCTTCTATCATCCTCAGGGTGTAATTGTTGATCTGTGGTGGAATCAGATTTTTTAGGTTCGGGTATCTGATAAGATGCCTGAGGTGGATTTTCAGGCCAACCCAGTATTGTCCTTATAGAACTCTGATAGATATCCATGACATACCCGGGTGAGTTTATCTCAATGTTAGATGATAGCGTCGGTTCATGAACCGTTATAGCGATTTTTGATTCCTTTCCAGTAATGGATTTTATTCTGTGTTGTAATTCGTTATTGATTTCTTCGATTTGGTAGGACCCAGATGGTATCGAAACAACGTTCCAGTCTGGAGTCCCGTCTTCTTTATTCTTATTCCCGAACACCAAGGAATTATTCGGTTGTTGACCACCAAAAGGTGCTGACCTAATATTACGCCAACTGTGATATACTCGTAGTTTTGCTAACGCTATCTCCGTAACTGGGATCGGAGTAGGGAAATTCACACTGAATTCAGGATTGGTTGATGTTATTGATATCATGCTGGTTTTCATCGGGTTTGTGTTTTCCACTATTCGTTGAAGTAGTTCTTGCAGTGTTGTCATTGTTGTGTTTCTAATTTTGACATCGCGGAATCATAAACACGCACCATCGCTGAGAACTCATTATCTGATATTAATGTGTCATCGAGTGACGACGATATCATCGAGGATAATTGCAAGTATGCGGTTGATACAACATGGAGCTTAATTACGTAATCTTGCAGTTTACGCTGACTGCATAATGTTTTTTTTTTTATTATCGAAATAATTCCCGCGATTGTTGTCGCCGCTGATATACAAATTGGAACAGCTATCAGAGTAATCATTGTCACCGAGGAGAGTATAATACCGGCTCCGGTGATTACACCACTCACCGAGTACACGGTAACATCAACTGCGGTGATTCTTCATCGATATTTTTTTATTTTTGTTTGAAACTCCTCAGTGAGCGTTCTGAGTTTAGTTTGAAATTCTCTGACCTTATCATAGCGATACTGTTGTGACGTTGACATTTTATTTTCAAATCGTTTACGATTTCAATTTAGTTGTTTACTCAAATCCGCTACGAATTCCACATACCATGATACTGAAACCCTAGCCAAATTATTTTCAGTTGATATTATCGTGAACTGTTCAGTTGTATCCTTGTCGATGATTGTTGATATTGTATTGTTGGCCCCAAATGAACTCGTTGATGAAATATTAAATTGAGTTGGTGTTACTAGTGTTAATGGATAAATACCTTTGACGGCTGCGGTGATATTTAAAATATTATCTAGTGGTGTCCATGCAAATGATCCGCATTGAATCGTGTATACTATGTTATTGGTTTTCTCATGAGGAATTTTTTGTCTTTTCAATGATTTCTATCATCCTCGGTAGATCAACTTTGATGGCGTCAGTGATCACTTTAATATCCGTGATTGTATCGAGTTTATCAGCGAGATTCATTTTAATATCATTAGGTTTCACGTTTTTACCCCAAAAAAATCATCAACGGCGTCTTTTTAAAATTTTTACGTAAATTACAAAATTTGAACTACATGAGCGTCATACTCGGATCGCAATTTTGTTAAATTATCGATAGCGTTTTTTACGTGTATAATATGCAACTCGGGTTGTGAACGTGGAATACCGAAGAAATTATTTATCGGGGCTTCGATGTTATCAATTATACTCTGTTGTAATCGACCAAAATTAATTATATTATTGTTGTATTCTGATTGTAGTTTTGTTGGGCATCCACAATAGTTGAAACGAGGACGCCTGGTTTGAGTTTACCCTGATCGGAAAATACCGCTATAGCATTTTCTGTTACACCGCGTTGTTTAACTAAAATATCATCAAGGGAAACATTACTCGTTTTCAATTTACCCTGACGATCGTGAAATACAACTATTTAATTTGGATCAACACTTGCTAAGTTCAACATCTCAGCTATTTATATCACCGGTTGCAGATATTCCCGCAGTGCCATCGGCACCGGGTTTTTTCAGCGCTGATAAAGATCTCCCCCAAATACCAATCATGTTATTGTAAAAATCTTTGATTTTCTAATTACTTCTCTCTAGAAAGCGATTACTAGTATATTCATTTACGACCCGATGAGGTGGTTTTCCCGATGATGAAATAGCGTCAAGGACATTTAATACTTCGTTGCCGCATATTGGTGGGTCATTCATTTGTTGTGTTGGTAGCGTAGAATACCAACGAGGGGTGTTTAAGTGGTTTATATAACGCATACATTCTTTAGGCGGCGCTAACCCATATGAATCGAAATAAACAATTGATCACGCGGATCAATCGCGAATGCAACCCAGTGGATTCCGGGTCCGGTGCTGTTATCAAGATTAATGATACCGGTTTCAGCGTTGTATGGTTTGGTCGGCAACTGATCTTTCATAAAGACACCTCTGAAGTTTTTTTTTTTTTATCGCCAGTGCTTTAGCAGCATCTAGTAAATCAAAACTTGACAACGGAACTAGTAAACCGTTCCTGGGATTCTCAGACCCTTTCCCGTGTGCCATGAATACGGGGGTTCCTGGTAGTCTTAGACCCTTTCCTCGTTTCTTTATTTTTTATCGTTTCCTGGTTGCTTTCTTTAGTGCCATCCCTGCCGCGGTACCTACGGCCCCTAACGCAGCCGCCTTCGCCACAGCTGGGGCCGCTGCTGCAATCAACGCTGGTAACACGGCTAACAACGGGAATATACCGCCATTTTATCATGTTTTTGATCGCAGCTGCAGAGAGTGTAACCTGGACACCTCTTTTATCTTTGAAGCATCATTGAAGTGTTTTATCTGACAAGTTGTCAATGACAGTTTATTCTGACCCCCAGACATCTGATTGTGTTTCAGCGTGATTGTGGTTCCACATTTTTTAGCTGATTCTGATTGCAATTTTTAATTTCACTAGGAGTTAACGTAACACTAACAACACTATGACATTTTATTAATAACAGATTGATCTAATTGTTACATATTTTCCACTGGCGCATCGATTACTCTCATTCGTCCACCAACACCTTTGAGTAGCATTGATTTATCACTGAGAATGACAGCAACCGCTCTGCAATTAGCAATATCACCAGGACGGGCTACACGAGCTCTAAAATGTATATCAACGACGGATTGTCTTGTTAAATCAAGATGTTCCAGTGAATAGTAATAGATCGGATATTGATTTTTAAAATCCAACTGTGATATTGCAAACCAGTATCGACATTTTGATCGTGTCCTATATATGACAACAGACGATGATACACGCGCGCAATATGGTTAGTGGTGTAATCAAGTTGTATATCTTCAGATGGTTCCTGTTGTCCGTTTATTCTCAGCGAGACTTCATTAACACCTATCTGATCAAGTACCAAATGACTTCGTTCTTGATTGTTTAATCACTCAGTATTCTGTAGCGCAATAAATATATGACGTGGCGCAGCAACACCTTGTTTTGATGCCAGGTGCCATGCAAATGTACCATCAATATTAGAATCCATGGTGTCCGTGATCACTGTTAGCCAACTCAGTAATGATTTTCCTCCGTGATCCATAAATGATAGTAATTGATCTTCTGTTGTGATTGATGGAGTCATTACTGGAATCCACAATGATAGTTTTGTTAAAATGACTTTACCCTCGGGAGCACCAGCATCACACCAGATTGCATCATTATCATTACCCTTTCCCACGAGTGCTACTGCTTCGCTCCATAGAGAACTTTTCTAACATTTCTACAGAATCCGAAAATATGATGCAGTGGAATCGCGTTTGACCTCATATTCCTGCCCCATTTTTTTCTGACTCTTTCGACAACAGTGAATAACGGTACAAATTTACTGACGTCGTTACATAATACAATGGAGTCATGAATACAATTCTCGATTCTTTTTATAAGCGCGTATTTTTTTGGTAAGACATATTTGTTATTCATAGCGCTATATTCAATATCTTCGAACTCCGAAAGAATTTGTTCACTATTTAATTGATCTGTTAATTGAAATCCTTGACTTTTCAAATTTGAAATCTCAGTTATGATCTCAATGATATTTTCAGAATTCATATTATACATAATAAATTATATGGGATCAATTTTGACCCACTGGATTATATAAGACAGCACAATGCCATTACCTCCGTTTCGTTAGGGTAGGCTTCTAGGCATACATATAAGGACAGCACGATACCGTTGCCTCCGTTTCGTTAGGGTAGGCTTCTAGGCATACATATACTTAATTAAGGTCAGTACAACGCCGTTACCTCCGTTTCGTTAGGGTAGGCTTCTAGGCATACATATAAGGATAGCACAATACCGTTACGTCCGTTTCGTTAGGGTAGGCTTCTAGGCATACATATAAGGATAGTACAACACCGTTACCTCCGTTTTGTTAGGGTAGGCTTCTAGGAATACACATAAAGACAGCACAACGCCGTTACTTCCGTTTTGTTAGGGTAGGTTTCTAGGCATACATATACTTAATTAAGGACAGTATAATGCCGTTACTTCCGTTTCGTTAGGGTAAGTTTCTAGGCATACATATAAGGACAGTACAATGAATGGATTATATAATGGCATCAATGGCGTGGTATTATATACACAATAAATGTTGGAAAAAAACAGCTATTGATATAATAACCTGTGATACATGATAGCCGAACACAGTGGTGTGCGATTTTATTCTTTCGTGTACTTAATACTGATTATTGAAAAACACTAAAAAAAAAATACAATTGTTTGTAAATACAGCATATTTGATTCATTTTCTTACAAAAAACAGATAATTGATTATCACCGCTGAGAATCATGACAATTATAACCAACCAATGAATACATTGAGACCAGATGACATAGCGTTTCAAAAAACCCATTGAGGGTAACTCTTTCATAAGCCGACATACCCGTACGAGTAAGCCGACATACCCGTACGAGTTATTCCCTTTAATGATATATAGAATAGTGCAAAATACATATAGTCAGACATATGAAAATTGAATTCTTTGTCCGGTTGTCTTGGAGACAGCCGTCTTGGTTATATTCTCTGCAACAAATCGTACTGAGGTTCTACAAATATTGAAATATCTACCAGCTTCATTCATAGATTGAAATATTATTTGTTCTTTATTTTCTGTATTAAATGATTTTACAGGTCTCGCATTTTTCGAGTTTTTTCCAGTTCCTCCTCGTTTGGAATTCTCGCTCTGTGTAACAGCTCGTAAATTATTCAAAGAATTATTCCAAGGATTGGAATCAATGTGATCAATAACAAGACCATCTTCGATCAATCCATGGAAACACTCGTATGCGATTCTATGATTAAGGTAAGTTTTCCCTCCAGCGTCAAATATAAGATATCCTCGATTATTCACAACACCGACTGATTTCTTCAGTATGCGGTGTCTGACAATACCGTCACAAGACGCTTCATAATTGCTGATCACGGGTTGCGGTTGAAATTCTTGGTTCATTTATATACAAAAATAATATTTGTCTAATTCATTACTTGGTTGAAGTATTACTTTGGAATCTATCAATATAGTCTTGAGGTGTTCTTATGATTTTTTCGTTGACGCTGACACAATCATTGATGGGGTTTTTGATTTTATTATCATAATAACACTTCAACTCTCTATATCGCTTACCACCACAATTGAGACACAACTGCGACTTACCACGCACACTGACCCCACATCGTATGTAAGGGACCGGGCCAAGACCCCCGCCCCCCCCCCCCGGACACTTTGCTTATGATATCCACAGAACTACTTTTTGCATGATTTGTTACAAGTGGTTACTGATCCTTACATCAACCATTTGCAATGATTCATTATATATAATTTTCTTATTTAAATACTTGTTTTAATTATAGCATGGAAAAGTTCGCGAGATTATCTAAAATTAAGCCATGGAAAAATGCTAAATTCAATCTCGATAGAGTATATGTAGCACCAAAGAGTCTAATAAGTGATAGAACCATGATAGGTAGAATCCGCAACTGTTTTAATGAATTCAAGCGCGATGGAGCATCTCACTGTTGGTTGACATTTCGAATTGATGGCAGCGTTGATGCTACCATGAACGATGAAAGAGCAGCCGCGATAATCTCACATCTTGACCAGAAAAAGTATTTTTTCAGAGTGAAAATCATTATCCGCTCAGAAACGGGGGATAAGATTATCAGAGATAAGTCTGAACCAATCTTGAAAGATAAAAAACTGTCACTGTGAGTCAAGATTCCAAACCAGGAATTCTGACTGGAATTGACAAACCATACTACGAGAAATCCTATCCTGTAACAGCAGTTGTGTATGGGATATATTCGTTAAATGATAAACCGAATATTGAAAAATTAAAACCCCATGAAACTGTCATCGTTGAATTGTGTAGCAGAACGAATAATAGAACACTTCACAAATGCATTGCGTGGAAACAAATTGACTGATCTAAGACGTAAAAAAAATAAACGAATGGGGACTAACAGTAAAAGAAAATGGAGCAGCAATTCGGGATATAACCAAATTAGAAACATCATTAAGATTCCCAATAACCATAACGACGAAAACAGGAAAAGTATTACACGAATCAAAATATAAATCAAAAAGAGCTCCAATCAAAATTATTGATCATAACGAACACGCTTAGACACCTGCAGTAACAATATTTCCGCCAGATAGAACAATAAAATATCTACCCGCGGAGTTCTCCTAGGAGGAGAAATTATTTGATTTTATTTACCAGTTAAGTAAAAACGATACTGTATCAGTATGGTTACTTCACAGTTTTGAAAACGAAGAAGGTAAATTCGACCAATTTGTAAGACCCAATGACGAATTATACCATACTGAAGCCCTCCACAATGAGATGAAAAAACTAGCTAGTAGTTTTTCAACGGAACATGATGAACAATTACTAACAAGCTGTTTTACAATTCCGAAGGTTGCAGCTCATTTCGCGAGAAAGAAAAACATGTGGAAACCAATAAGAGCTGAATTTCTATCAGATATCCAATCAAGTTGCATTGAGTATAACCATGGCGGATTATGGAATACAAAATATGACCCTGAAACTATTATTTCTATTGATATGGTTGCGTGTTACCCTGGGAGTTTTCTCGGGTACGGAGAATGTGCTGCATACTTCAAGCGATTTGGATATCCGACACATGAAATGACTCATGTTGCGATTAATGGACATTTGCCCTATTTTGATTAAACTGGATTCGCTCGTGTGGTATCATTTGAATTGGCTACAGGACTTTATCCGTGTTGTTATGTTTGGATTGGTAGAAAAGCACTGGATGCTAATAGTGCTATTACGGTATATGATTGATTCCAAAATGCTGATATCGCTGATTGTCAGTGAAGCGATTATATCGTATCGAGCGCAGACTGAAGTCTGGTTACCACAACCTGAACAAAAAACAATTCCAATCCCTCGACGAAAAATATATCATGAAATGGTCCAAACAGCTATTTGAAGTTAGAAATAAACAAGCAAAAGATCTTGGTAGAAGAATAATTGGTAAATTCACTTAGGGTGGAAAATACGACAATACAAGATATTCTTCACGATTGATTATAGATAGTGTTGAACACAATTTTATAATGGCGGATGTAATATCTAAAGGTATAAACGTCGATAGTAAAGACGCTTTCTTGTCCAATGGAACCAAATTACAGTTGTTACCTACACAGATGGATACAGTCTTCAGCATACACATTTGAGGTCGACTATGCTGGCTTATGCTTCTATTAATTTATTTTCAATGATAAATAGATTTTCTGAATCAGCAGTTAGAGTTGCCACTGATTCATTTTATATAAACGCGAAACACATCGAAACAGTGGCCGAATTTACAAATTCAGACGAGGATTAGGGATCATGGAGAATTAAAAAGGAAATAAAACTACATGATTATTCCAAATCAGCAGATGTTACGATTAAAAACAATTACTTGAAAAATAATCAGATATCAGAACTATCTAATGCACCGTCGATATCTGATCCAATATGTAGATATAAAACAGTTTATGTAAACGGCTGTGGTGGGTCAGGAAAGACGACTCGTGCGATTGAATTACTTCATGGAAACGCTAGCGTTTTCAAATCAAACATGATTGTGCTAACACCGACCCATAGACTTGCAAGAGAGATGAAACAATGAGGAATTAATGCAAGCACTTATCACAGTTTCTTTCGATGGAAAGGTGACGAATGGACTCCTGATCAAATGGGTGAGAAATTTATTCCTGAAGTCATTATTTGGGATGAGATATACACAGTGTCGTTAGATGTATTACAAAAGTTTCTTGATTGGTTATTGCTAGCGAATACAAAAGTGATAATGGGCAGCGTTCATGGCCAGCCACCACCATTTGTCGGTTTATCCCCACATCATTGGCTGAAGAATTTTGTAGACTATTATGAAGAAATTAATACTGATCATAGAGCACTTGATGAACAATTACACGAGTTCAAGAAACTAATTAGATTACAACCGGATAAAATCCAGTGTGAAATAGAGTATGAAATAATTTCGGAAACCCCATTAAACGATTGCTGGGAAGCGTAGAAACCAAACGATTTGATAGTGGCAAGTAGAAAAATAGTCAGAGACACACTTCAGATCAAGTTATTTGACATGCATAAAGAAAAATTTGCAACACTTCCAACACCGCTGTGTTATAGACCCAAGGATACACGAAGACAAAATATTGAAGTTGATATTCCGGGACAAAGTGAAAAGCAGAATTTAGTGTTAAATGATACTGTGTTGGTTGATATCAACGTCGTCGAAGATGCATTGCGCGCTGATAAATCCCCATGGACGCTAGGTTACGCAGTGATGATTCATTCTTCACAGGGATTGAATATATCCGATACAGTTGTTTGGATGGTAGATAATTACATCGAGTGGTCAAATTTAGTTCATCTTGCGATGTCCAGAGTATGAAGAATAAATCAACTTCGAAGAGTTGTTCTAGATGTTAATGACACTACAATAAGACTTAGTGATATTTTCAGCGTTGACATAATCAGAAAAAAACTATCTGGTTATAAAGAATAGGATAAAAAAAATAATAGAGAATTTGACATTGATGCTGAATTTTATAATCACACTGAAACAACAACAGAATAATCACTGCGCGAGTTGCAATTGTATAATGAGTTGGCGTTGGTCAGATAAAGACTCTTGACAATTTACCGTAGACAGAAAAAATAGCAGCGTAGGTCATACCAGAGATAATGTGATGCTGACTTGTCTTGAGTGCAACAGACGAAGAGGTGCTAGCTAAGACCATGCGGCGGTAATTGAGTATCCTCGGGTATCACTTGTAGTTGTTCATGAGTAAATCCTCGCTGAGGAGCAGTTGAATCCAACCTATAGACTGGCGGTCTACCCGTAGATCGTGTTATGCTAGAGATTTTATGTACGGTGACACTCCAAATAGGATCAGTAGCTCTTTTTTTGCCGCCTTCGAACTCTCCTGGTTCATATAAATACCTAACGGTGACATTGCCGAGTATTGGTTGTTTTGAAAAATTATTTTGCGGCTTTTCAGGTATATACTTGTTTTTAATCGCATTGTTAAGTTTCATGTTGATTGTTCGAGGAATCTCATTATTCAGCGCAGTATTTACGCCTGGTAATCTCTTAACCCATTCACGGGATCGTTTATCCTGAATAAATTCCTTCGCATATTGATATCCAAATAACCGCTCAGCAAGCGTCTGATTAAATCATTCAACAATTGCCTGATCGCGATGTAGTGCAGTATATCCTCGTCGAAACGCAGTATTATGATTCTTCATTATTGACAACACTGCACCCAGAAATTCCTTGCCGGGATCAACTTGTAATAGATCTGGCCAATGCAGAGGACCCCTTTGATAAATCCTTTCAAACACAGAAGCCACTTCAGTTGATGATTTTTTTTTTTAACGGCTCTGCTTGTTTGTATCGACTCGCAACATCAACTAAGGTTAGCGCGTATTTGTAAACACCATCATGCGGCAGAAATAGTATATCGGCCTGATGAACCTCGTTAGGGACGGTCACATCAAAATGCGAGTAGTTAATTCGTTTAGGCGGTGGTAGATAAATTTGCCATATCGCCTGTTTGGATAATCAATTAGCTGCTTTAGTATTTTTCACTTTGCGGCGCTAGCGAGTTAACGATTACTGCTTTACTCCTCCAGTATCCTTTCGGAGAATAATAAATAGATTCCATGTTGTTATTAATTACCAGCACCGAACATCAATTTACCTTTCATTGCCGATTTTACTAACCAAGAAACCAACTTTTCTTTGAAGGATTTATCAGTGATAGAATTCAACGCATGAATTAATTTCACATCTGCGAGATGTCTGTGTTGCAAATTTCTACTTTTATAAGCAACATCATGAGCATGACACGCTTTATCAATGACGTTTATTGGATATTCACCCGGTCGGGGATGGTATTGATCATCGAGTCTGATATTTTACTAACTTGGCCGCAATATCACCTCCTCGTTTTTTTTAAAATCCTAAGAAACAAATTGAAATTTCTTTGCACCGCATTGTACACACACACACTTACCAAGTGCTGATCTGTTATTTTTAGTTGTAATCATCGTCAAGTCATCTGTGCCAGTATGCTTCTTACATTTTCACACAATATAGATCCATAATATATTTATAATAACATGAATGTAATTGATTGTTCAGCTACCCGACGACGAGAACCTATTAAACACCATGCGATGTTGCCGAATTCAATTAGAATGATCATAATCGGACCATCTGGAAGTGGCAATACACAACTGCTACTTAATTTAATAACGACATGGATGAAATGGGATAAGTTGTATTTAGTAGCCCCGAGTGTAGACGATCCGCGATGTTACGAGGTGTTAAAGGATGTTAACGAGAAAGCAAAATCAGAAATCGATGAAGATATTATTGAGTTTATAACCGATATCGAGGAAGCACCGAACATTGATAATATTGATGGAGGTATTAACAATTTGATCGTATATGATGATGTGATGTTAGACAATCAAAAGAATCACGCTAGGATATTTTCCAGAGGCAGGCATAAAAACACTGACGTGATATATGTCACTCAACTATACACTCAAATTCCAAAAGTGATCAGAGATAACTGTAATATTCTTGCTGTATTCAACGGAGTTGATGCACATACGCTACGAAATATTCACCAGACTTGGTGCGGTGGAGATATGAATTATAATCTTTTAAGAAATTTCTTTAGTCACGCTCAGTCAATCCCACATGGATTTGTAACGAGAAATTTGCATCACCCAAGATCAAGATATCGTATCAGACTTGATCAAATATTATGTTGAAATCGTAGCGATTTTTATCGTTAAAAATGATTTTTAAGCCATATCAGCAGAGGGCGTGAGTGACAACGACCATGATGTCTTTTTTTTTGATTTCGAGAAAGCATTAGTTAGCCAAAATGACGTTCCGGCAAGTTGTCCGATTCGCCCCCTCTGCTGCTTATATATATATATATATATCTCTGTGTGTGTGTCTACATTTTGTTAATGTCATAACAGTAATTATATAAATATACCACAAAACACAAAGAATTTAGAAAAATTATTGTTTTGCTTCATTTTAATGGCTTGTTTAACACATTAATGATTATATCATGCTGGGAAATGGAGGTTATTGTTTTTTATGGTTTAATGCCATTTTCTAAGCACAATATAGGCTATACATGGCAGCCAGTATTAATGGTGGAGGAAGAACCTGGAAAAGTTAAAACCCCTGGAAAGAACCACCGACCCACGAGAAGCTACTGGCAAGCTTTCTCATATAAGTACATTAGCCGAATCTTAGACTCGAACCCGCGCAGACAGAGGTGAGATGGCAGTGATCCGTAACGGACAGCGCTTTAGAACACTCGGACACTCGGGACCCAGAAATGGAAGTTAAGTGCTTTTCCCAAGACACACCAGGGAAGAAAACCAGGCAGGCCTGTATATGTACTGAAACTATGAGCCAAACACTCTGAGCTAACATTGGTCTCATGTTCTGTGTGAATTGTATTTGACGAATTCCTGCACTTTTCTGAAAGTGGATGAATTTATAAAAACTTTACTGAACATATCTTATAATTGCTGAACTTCTTTGTCAAGTTTATGGTCCCAAGTTTTGAGATTCAAGGTAGCTTTCAGACATCAATAGTAATTACTGGATGTAGGAACTCATACAGAACTTGACTGAAATAATCCTGAAAAACTTTCTCAATACCCGGCACCATATTAGACATCAAAGTGGCAACAGTTTTACTTTGGACCAACTATATATATGACTTTCCATTCACTAGCACCGATAACAATTTTCAAGATGGCCATTG
This sequence comes from Unio pictorum, assembly GCA_030141615.1. NCBI lineage: Eukaryota > Metazoa > Mollusca > Bivalvia > Unionida > Unionidae > Unio > Unio pictorum. The sequence continues at coordinate 5,027,278 of JARLTB010000243.1, forward strand.
TGTTAGCTATATTGGACTACACATTAGCACCTTTTCCACTGAAGACCAACAAGACATCATAAGAAGTATTCTTGTGAAAATCTCATGTCAAAATGAACTTAGATATAGAAGTAGCAGTGAGAAGATTTTCACAATGGCCACAATGTCATAATTGAGCTCACATTGGCACCATTTTCATTGAAGATCAACAAGACATTATTAAGATGTTTCTTTTTCATGAAAACCCCTTGTCAAAATAAAGTTCTATTCAGGAAGAGCAGCAATAAGAAAGTTTCAATCTGGCTGTTGTGGTAACCATACTGGATGTCAGACTTGCGCCATTTTCATTTAGATGCAACTAGACACCATAAGATGTTTTTTGTTGAAAACCCCATACTGACAGGATATAAAGATTGGCATCATTTTCATATTTGACCTACTAGAAATCTTATGAAACCTTTTGATGAAAATTCCATGCTCATATGCCTTTCTGCTCATGTGAGTTGTGATGAAAAGATTTTCAAGAGGGTTGCCGTGATGGCCATATTGGATGTCAAACTTGGCTGCATGTTTATTTTGGACCAGTTAGACATCATAACAATTCTTTGAATTAAAACCCTCTGGCAATATGACCACTGTTGTAGGAACAGTAGTGGTAACATTTCCAAAAAGGCTGTCAGATTTAGAGCTGTACCAATGTCACTTTTTGCCGATTATGCTGATACCGCGTATAGCCGATTATCAAAATTGCCGATACCGATTATGAGACCAATTATTTGATTATCATATTATGTACTCAGGTATAAGCCGACAAATTTAGAAAACAATAAAGGCCTTAGAACATGCCTTATCCTTTTGGCCTTAGTTTCAAGTTCGACATTATGCAGAACCGATATTAATAATCCAATCTATTCGGGCTCTTGAAACAATGTGTCCAAATAAATTACTACTCTGTTGTCCACATACCGTGGGGGTGGGGGATTTTTTTTTTTTCAGACAGGAAAGTTTCGCGGCACAATAAATATGTTCTAATCACTATGTAAATTGAGGCAATGCTTTTGAGTTTATTGCCGACTTTCTATGAGCAAAGGTCGTCGGCTTGCTTTGACGACAACAAATACTCGTTATTGCTGCGGCAACATCAGATAATTGTAAAACATTGATATAGAATTGTTTTATTTGTTTAGTATATGTCGGTGCTTCAAAGGTACAGTAAAACCAGTTATGACTTATGAGAGACCGCCCCTTCTGCCAGATAGTGGCTTGGTGAAACACTAACAAAATAAATAAAAAATAATTTTAAAAAATCCGGAAATGATTCTCACTTACTAGTATTAAAGACAACGAGTTCGTTCACCCTCCAAGCATTACGGATTAACTGAAAGACAGACGACGTACTCAAACCTAAATTGAAGCCCTTTCAAACAATTTCTCACTGGGACATAAGGACTATCGGTGTTTTGTGAGTTTTCGTAAAGATAAAGAAAAACCACAAACCTCAAAATTGACTGTGTATATATCCATCATTACTCCCTTTGATGTTAATCTTACTGGCTATTCACATGACTTTGGCACTACAATGGCGGTTAGCGACATGTACTTTTGTCTGGTTTACTGCAGTTTACAAATGTTACCGGACGCTGGAGTTGAAAATTTCGCTAAACTGGCAGCAAGATAAATTCTTTTTTAAATACTTTATTAGAGCAATCTCTTTGTTACACAATATTAATTGATGGTTCGATGTGTTTATCTCGATATATGGTTATTCGACTATACAGTAGTGTTAGTTAATGAGCAACCTGTTTGCATACTGTATTTATCCCGAGCTCTAGTGTAACAAAGGATTAAGTTACGGTCAGTCAAAACGCGACTGTATATACAACTTTTATCAGGAAAAATTGGTTATTTAAAAAAAATTATTTGCATCGGCACCGATTATTTTTGCCGATACCCGATTATACCGATTGTTCTAATAATCGGCCCGATTATGCGTACGGGCGATTAATCGGTACAGCTCTAGTCAGATTACCACCATTTCAGTTAGAACCAATAAGACATAAGTATTTTAGTGAAAACTCTGTGCTGATACAACCATCCAAGTAGGAGAAGTAGCAATAATACTAATATTTCAAAGATTAAAATTCTAGTGGCCATCTTGGATATCTGAGGAGCAGCAGTTTCAGTTAGAATCAACTTGACAATGGGATGAATAAGTTTCATAGCATTCCTCTAAGCAGTGTAATATGGAAGTTCAATGGACAAAAGACTATCCCACAAGATCTTCTTTTCTATCGTTTGCAAAGTGAGAAAAAGAAGAAAAAAAGCAACCTTCAAGACACTTCAGGTGCAGAGGGTTCAGCATATCTTGCACAAATAAATGGCCACATGAATGCAACTCCTTTTTGTTTTAAAGTGGCAAATTAGCTTGTGCATGGCTAATTATGTACATGTCTCAATGAATGGCTCTGGTTAATATTTGCTAATTGGATATTACAAAAGTTATAAGACTGAATGTTACATGATTTGAAATCAAAACAGAATACCTGAAAAGATTACAATCGCGGATGATCTAAATATTACAGTATAAATTGAAATAATTATATTTTTTATGCACTGACCAAGTTCTTGTAATTTGTAAAAATGGTCATGTGATATTGATCTGGAATTTTTTAAATTCTGTGGACTTAATTTGGTTCTCTGTTTCCAGGTCATTTTATATTAGGTTTTATCGACACCAATGCCTTAAATTATAATATAAATAATTAGCCAAGCACCAAAATTTACAATTACAGATACAAATTGTCCATTAGAAGTTAAAACAATGCAATCATGCAGACCTTCCTGCACTCATCTTTTGCCAAGAATGTATATGGCAGGCTTGACAAGTCAATCTTTGGAAATAATTGCACATTCCTTTGACAATTTTAAACCAGCCAATTTTAAAGGACAAAGTTGAATGACATACAAGGAATCTCATTAAAAAGCATTGAAAGCAAAAACAACATGTGCCATATGCAAGTGCAATGTTGGAAAAAAGGAATAAGCTGGTATAAACAACATCAACCAAACAAGGTTTTAAAAAATAATGACCAACCAAGATTACTGGCATGACCCGCTCTGACAGTCTACCATATATTATTAGGGAGTCGATGACTCTTGGGTAGAAAAGATGGGACAATGTATTCTGTCACAGTGAATGAGAAGTAATTAGAAGAAACTATGAGCTACCTGAATGTGACTGCTTTCTTTATGAGATACTTGACTGCTGTGGTCACGCAGATATGCAAATATACTTTGTAGCCTAATTGCAAGCATTCAATCAAACCCTATTTATGTTTGTTGTTGTCTTACAGGGATCACAGTTTAACAAATTAGGTATAACATTTTAAGGCAAAAAAAACCCCATAATTACTGGTGTACTGATATCCAAGTCTAATGCAATAACACACAAACAAACAATAATCAAGTCAAAAGAGAGATGTAGTGTTACACAGTGACCCATGAATACACAGTTCTTGTAATTGTCCGATCAAGATATAAACGAATCTGAATTAGGCAAAAACAAAAAGAAAACAGAAAATTTAATACATTTCTTGACTTTTCAAATATTTTTATACCATTTCTATAATAATCATACCTGCCAACCCCGAGAGAGGTATATATGTAATTTTTGCTAATATAAGTTTGCCTAAATAATTGCATTTAGAACTTACTGTGTACAAATATCTTGTGATGTCATCTCAGACATGTGGGTTGACTTGTATGCGAGTCTTGTACTTTCTGTGTTTAAACCTAATCAGTTGGACGGGGGCAACTTATATGCAAACAGGAGAATATATGGTAAACAGTGTCATGTGACACAGATCTATTTATCCCTATATGGTGTAAAGATAATGAAACCAAAGTGATGCTGATAACCACCCAATGAACATGTAACATAATTTTAATGATGCAATCCTGAAAAATGTTATGCAAAATAAACTTTTAGGAGATCAAGTTGATAACAGTATGTTATAGTCAGAGCATATCTTTAATGTTACATAGCTAAGAATATCTGTTTAATATCCATAGTTAAAGAATCTCTTAACATTAACTCACAATGTAAAGTTTTACAAAAGTTATATTCAACCCAAACTGGACTACTGCAATGTTGTATATGGTAATGATTTTAAAAAAAATTAGTTAAAAAGTGTAAAGACTTCACAACTGAGCAATCAGAAGTAACCATGACAACAGATTTGATAATGTTGATGAATGTATGAATATCATGATTATCTAGGAAAGACTTTGCTTAAGAAAAGCTAATGTACATGCATAAAGTTTCCAAGTGTTCAGGGCCCAACTATACAAAAAATATGTCCAGTAATGACAAATACATGTAGTATCAATACAGTTTCTAGTCTATAGTTGCTACAATGTGTCATCTAATAACTTCTTCTTCAGCCCAAAACCAAACTGTATTAAAAGGAATGTGGCTTTCTCTGGTCAAATCATTTGGAACTATCTACCTAAGGATGTTAAAGAAGCATAATCAGTGCCCTCCTTTCACCACAGATGCTGCAAGCAGACATAATCCAGATTATGTCTATTCCCTGTTATGACATATTTTATGTTATATTTCTATACATATATATATTTTAACAATGTCTTTGCGTGTTCACTTGTGTGTGTGAAAACGTTTTAAATCATATATTTTGCCTTACACAATACATTGCTCTTGTACAATTCAACTGATAATATTGTTTGCATGTTTGTTTCACAGCTGTTTTATATATTTACCAGTACATAATGTGGAAAATGAAGAGCCACAATGGAGATTACTTTTGTACTAAATGTGTCACCCTCGAAAAAATGAGGACTTGATTTGATATTACACAATACATGTAGCAACATGCCACATAATGCTGATATTAAATTAAATGCCGAATTAAAACTTTGTTGATGTGGAAACTGAATCTGAAAAAATAATGATTTTTCTACAAGATTTTAATCTAGTGAAATGATTAAAGTGATATACCATCTTTTGAACAACAGAGAGAGAGAGAGAGAGAGAGAGAGAGAGAGAGGGAGAGAGATGAAATTATAAATGTAGCAACTTACTTGGTGCAGTTGTTGGTGCAGCTGTTCCTGTAAAAAATGTAAAATATAAACTTGAATGTGTATGAATGTGTAAGATCAGTTAAAGGGATCAAAACAAACAAAACAGCAGCAAGAACATTATTGTAAATGGCTACTTGATATGTCTACATTCATAATTCTGGTCACAAATTTTCTATTCTTCATTGACGCAAATGGTAAATGGCTACTTTTAAATACTTAGATCTACTTTCCTTCTGCGGCATTGTATATTGCCAGCTACTTAATTGATTATGTAGTTTGTCGTGTGACAAATGCTATGTCAGTTATTGCAAGTTGTTTTATCCATATTGTCTTTGTTGTCCAACTCGAGTCACTATTGTTATAATGGAATATCAAGGTATTCCTATGGCTCTTATGACAACAGATGGCTCTCTAAATTTCTAAAGATTTCCCTTTGTTAAATATAATGAATGCTCCCCAGAGGAATTTTGACTACTTTACAAATTCATCAATGGGGCACTCACCCGTTATTATGTACTTTTGAAAGAGTGACGTATGTATGGTGTTCGCATTTTAATATAAAAAATGCATTAAGAAAAAAGAGTTATCGGCTCGTTTTTAAAAATACAATTTACCTCTGAAATCTATGAAATTAAAATGACCAAGTGGAGCTAGCAGTTTTTTTTAAATGTGCCCATGTGGAGTAAGGCCAAGCTGTATAATCCACCTATCATTTGTACACCAAAACAAAGGGAACTACAGATTCTTTCAACAATACCAAACATATACAAGTTTTTGTTATAATAAAAAGATAGCCAGAATAACCAGTGAGAAAATCTGGGGAAATTTTTCCTTTAAAATTCTAACCCTATGCAAACTACATGTATAGAGCAGCAGCTTAATACATTTATGCAATTATTTTTCTTGTTTCCATATCATTATGTATGATGTTCTAAACAAAATGAAACATATAAACATTGATTGTATCAATGAAAATCTAATTAATAATATGCGTAATATGCCTCAAGGCTGTATTGTGTGAATATAGTAACCTAATTATGGGATGAGTAGAAGTCTTGGAAAATAGGAATGAAGTAAATTTAAATTAAAAAATGTTACATTAAAAGAAATATAAAGTGAAAATGTTTTCTCTTCACTTAATATTTGCATTGAAATTAAAAAAATAAATGATGAACAAGTACAATTGCAGTAGTTAATGGGGGCACTATAGGGACAATGGAAAATCCAGTCAAAAACAGCTTGGGCACATATAGGAACAAGATTTATAGGGACAATGGAAAATCCAGTCAAAAACAGCTTGGGCACGTATGGGGACAAAAGGTCGTGGGGTACTATAGGGACAAGGGAAAATTAAACATGGTGGGCCTGTATAGGGACAATAAAAAAATGGAACATGGTGGGCCTGTATAGGGACAAGGGAAAATTAAACATGGGGAATATTATTTGTATATGTATAGGGGACTGTAAAGCGACAAGGGAAAAAATGGTGGCAATGAAAGCTAATATCTTTTCGAGGCAAATGAGTGGCCCTGAAAAGGACCGTTATGTGTAATGTTAACAGTATTTTGTTAACATAGAGGACATCTCACAGATCTTCTTCTCTTCCTTAAACTTCTCCTCACTGTCGGTCCATAGAAGAGAACTCTCTTTAAGCAGCCTTGCCTTTCCACATAGACCCTTCTCTTCCAAAATGCTGTATCCGTCATATGAATGACACTCCACGATGATCTGACATACATGGGTATGTCAGTCCTAAACAGCATGGTAGACACAAGGGTTGAAGATTCAACGTTAGTCCACATCTTGTGATGAGAAACAGGTGAAGCGAATGCCGTGTACTGCGGTTATTTATAGGGGAAGAGCGGATCGAAACGGATTGAGTGTATCGACCAATCCAAACACGCGTTACAAAAGTCAGTCACAGTCATCTAATCGGAAGAGAGTAGTCTGTGACGTCACTATTTTTATATAGAAGTACTAGTGCCTGTGTTCAGTCAATCGATGCGAGAGAGTTGTTCAATGATGTCGGACACTAAGAAGATGATAAATTGGAGTGAGACATGAGTAGAGACAGCAAGTCATGGGACAGCAGTGACTACTAAAGTCATGACAAATCTACATCCAGAAGAAGTTGATTTTAACTGGGATTTTGTGGATTTTTTAACATCACAAGAATTTATTTCGGAACCTTCACTGCCTTCTGTATCTTCTTATGTACACGTCGATGATTTTAAGCAAAGACAAAAAGAAGAATTGGAGCAATTTTTACAACAACAGAAAGTAGAAGAACAAGCTTTTCTTATGCAACAGTAGGAAGAAGAAGCAAGAAGGAAACACCAGGAAGAAACAGTAGCAGCAACCGAGAAGAAAGAAGACCAAGGACAGAAAGAAAATAGTGAAAATCAAACAGTCACGACGGTACTTTTAGATATTTTAGCAGAGTTAAGGAGTCTGAAACAAATGTATCAGACTTCTTTATCATGACCGAAGAGAAAAAGACCTTCTCGAGCTAAACAACCCAATCTCTCTGTGACTACGTCTACCTTACCACCGTTAGTGATTTCTACCAAATCATTGACAGGAACCACCAGTCCCGAAGTAGGCCTTGGCCGTGGCAAAGGCTTAAGACAGCTCAAGAGGATTTCATCCCGTTTCTGAGTTTGTTTTAATTTAAACAATTAATTCAAGTCCAATGTTTAATTTAAACAATTAAAACACCAACGGTCCTTTTCAGGAACACTCCAATTATTTCGAAAAGAAATACTATTTCAATTGCCTAATTCAATGAAAACTCAAAAGTCCTTTTATATATTTTTTAAAACCCATAATGTACGTGTGAGTGAATGAATGTGTTGAGTGTAGGTTCTTATTCGATCAAATCAAAACCAAGAGACACTTACGTTTTTTTCTCTCTGGTTTATTCTAGTACAAACGTTACAATTCAATATCACAACATAACATAACACAATACCATTTTTAAAAAGTTCATAGGTTTCTTCTGTTTCACTCTTTCTGTTTTTCATTTTCTTTACTGTCACAGGTTTTCCTTCTTCTTCTTCTTCTTTTTCTTCCTCTTCACTTTCGTTTCGTCTTCTTTCCTTGTCTTTGTGAACGTGTCGGGGTTTTTCCTTGAGGGAGGGTACCTCTTCCTCCTCCTCCTCCTGTTCAGAATTCCTTTCCTCCTCCTCCTTCTGTTGTTTCTTAGGGCAGTTTGGAGACCAATGTCCTTTCTCTTTACAATAATAACAGGTATCTTGACTTTTGTCTCTATTGGTACCTTTTTTATTTTTGTCACGATCTGAACATTCTGTAGCTCAGTGCCCTTTCTTCTTACAGATATAGCAAGTATCTTGACTTTTATCTCGAAAGGAGGGAGAGTAATCTGTCGGGTTGTATGAAGAAAACTTTCTTATAACCCCACGTAAAGCTCTAATGAGAAGTTCCACTTGTGTAGGTTCTAACAGAGATTACTGCTATATAAGTCATCTTGGAATACTAAATTAAATAGGATTCTAGTATCATTAATAATGTAAATATTGAAATAGTATTAATAACAATAACAAATTATTTAATTAGTTTAAGGTTTCAAGACTAGCCTGTGACTCTGTAGGCTTTTGTAACACGCGTGAGTGTCGATACTGAGTTTTAATAAACTTATACGCACTATGCGAGTCGACGCTCGCTAATGTACATGATCCTTACAGAGATTGCCGCTATATAAGTCATCTTGGAATATTAAATTAAATAGGATTCTAGTATTATTAACAATATTAATATGTACTGTTAACAATAACTAATTATTTAATAATAATTGGTTTAAGACTAGCCTGTGGCTTTGTTGGAGCTGTGATATGGGTGGGTGTAGACATTGAGTTTTTCTAAACTTATACGCGTCTTGCGAATTTACACTCATTTGTGATCATGGTCCTGACAGAGTTTACCGCTATACAAGTTTAATTTATAACTAATAAATGTAGACTGGAAAAACCTCCATATTAATACCACCCTCCCTTTCAAACTTTCTTGTCGGAATCAAAGCTAATGGCACTTAATATTCAAAATTGTTCGATAACAACCTGAACTGGACTACAATGAATGTGACAATTGCTTGGACAATATTCTACGGATAATAAATGGAGCCATTGATGCTGTCACTGACAACAAGGGAAACGTGGAGGACCAGAATACAGATCAGCCCTTCACAGGGCTACTTGCCATAACAGCCCTTCTTAGGGCTATTTAATGTTAATTGTTAACTGTACTGTACTGTTGTTATAATTGTGTTGTAATTGTACTGTACTGTAATTGTGCTTTTGTAACTATTTCCCACCCTTTTGTACCTCTTGGGAATAGGGGAAGACTAGTGGAACGTTGAGGACACAAGATTTCCTTATGTTGGCAAGCCTGGATTGGTGACGTATAAGTGTACAGCCCAGTACACCTCTATACATAATCCAATCAGTCTCTCAGGGAAGCTGGTGTTGACCCATTTCTCATTTACCTTTCTGAATCTTATGTATCTGTTTTTTGTTACATGTTCTAATCCATGAATTCTCATAATCTCGATTGGTACGAGAATTCCATTTGATCAACCAATTATAGAATCTCAAATATGATCTTTTTGGAACACACCCAACTAAATTTATAACTTCAAACAACCTATTCTGAACAACTGACATAGTCACTTTGACACCTTAGTGTAGGTATTTTGTTTTTTCATAGGGTGAATTTCCCTCGCGGGAAGGGCTTTTCACCGGCCAAAGGATGGTGGTGACTTATATAGTACACTTTGTACTTAATTACAGACATAGTGATAAGTCTTAAAAAATTCTGTAACTTATATATTTTGGAAAAATTACACAGGTGGCTTACACATCATTGGTGTTTTAGGACATCCATTAGTATAACTGGATTTAAATCGAAGCAAGTCAAAGGGATTACAACCCCATGGACAGCACACACGTACGTACATACTTATGGCCCTATTAGAAAATATGAGGTAGTCTTAACCCAGGACTATCAGGTCCCTGCAACACAATGTTGCAACATTAAAGAAACATAATAAATAACAACAAAATAATACACAACACAACATATAGCACTTCCACTCTGGCACATGTCCTATGGGGTTGTATATTAGCAAAAATACTTAGGGTGTGGACTCCTCGTGTTTCTTTGTTTTGGGTCCGGTTGTGCGCTCGCTGCCTTTGCGTGTGGGACGTCGTTGCAGTCACCTTGGAGCCTCCTGCCTTGGACCTTGCTGCCTTTTCCTCTTCCGGACATTCTGATCGAGTTGATCGGGGAGGTGTGGATTGATCTTGCCTACCTACCCCAGGGCTTCCATCTACACCGATAGTTACTATTTAGTAATTCGGTCTAACGCCCAATGAATGAATGAATATAGTAATAATTTCCCTTATAAAAAGGGAAACCTAAATGTTCAGTGATATACTGAATATAAAAGTAGCACAAATGATCCTTAGTGATCGGTTGCTACTATAAAACAAACATGTCATGTCATGTCTGGCTACCCATAGTTGACGCATCAATACCAAAGAAGAAGATGAATAGACTGGAAAAATTGATTGAACTTCAACTTCACCTGGAGAATGCTAGGCGTCTCCTGGACAAGAAGAAGAGACCAGAATTAAAGAAGAGGAGGAGAGGAAAAAGAAAGAAATGAAATTGACAATTTCGCCTCACCGCATGATGCGACAGAGTAGCAAAGTCACACCCATGGTGAGGACACCTTCACCACCAGAACCATCTCGTCCACTACAGGGACAGTCCCCACCGCAACAACCACAGTCTCAGCCGCAACAACCACAGCCGCAGCTGCAACAACCACAGTTGCGGAATAGGAGAAGATATGAAAAGACTTTCACTATCCCTCAAACGGAAGATTGGGATAGTGAAGCCACTCATTCTACCTCTGTACCCCGAATCACAAGAGTGAATTGGGCTACGCTCCCAATCACAAGAGTGAATTGGGAGAATGATTGGAGTAGAAGATGTGTGTGTGGGGCTAGACATGGAAGATGTCAGCATTAACCAGGTGCAATTTGAAGTTTTAAAAACAGCCCTTCTCAGGGCTACCCAATTGTCAAGAAAAGAAATACTATGTCAATTGCCAATGGGTATGAGAGAGGAGTAGTGTAATTATAAACACTGACTCTATTTAGATGGTATATGGTGTGATTTTGGATAGTAAATAATAGGGTTTGTTTTGGCTGCTTCCCCGTGTGTGTGGTTAGTATATGATGTGATCCTGGATAGTAAATAATTGGGTTTGTTTTGGCTGCTTCCCCGTATGTGGTTAGTATATGGTGTGATTTTGGATAGTAAATAATTGGGTGTGTTTTGGCTGCTTCCCCCGTGTGTGAGGATAGTATATAATATGAAACGTGAATGTAAGGGGTGTTTTCTTTCACGTCCGTGCTTAAGATATATATATACACAATCGTCGGTCCTTGGAGTCATTCAATTTTGAACACATCAAGATGAATTTCGACTTGTTTATCCAACTCCGAGACAGCTGGTTTGGGATCCTTGATGCAGAATATGAAGTGGAAAGACTTGAGGAAGAATTTCAGAGCAACCATGACTTTGTAAGCCAACTGAAATTAGCAAGAGATCTATTAGAAGGTATGATAGAGGAGGAAGACCAGAAATTAAGAAGACGTATTAAAACAAAATATATAAGAATAGGGGACTTGAAGCAGGCACTTGATCATGTCATCAAAGTCAGGTGTTTTCTAGAAGAAACATTACATCTGATAGAGTGGGAATATGTGCAGTGGGGCCTAGACAGACTAAAGAAAGCAGAAGCAATGATGAGAAAGGTAATGGAAGAACAGGTGATCCAGATTAAAGAAAACTGGTCCAAGGAGAGAAAGGAAAAAAATAACAAAAAGACGAAAGAGGACTTTGATCTACTAAATCTAAGATGGATGAGAGTTCAGGAAAAGTTTAGAGCTATGGGACATCCCAATTGGATTCCCGAGGAAGAAAAGAAGAAGAAAACGGGAATCATTGGCAAAATTAAAAGGTGGTGGAACAACGTCAGAAAATAAAAGAAGAAGAAGTATCCAAAGGCCCTTTTCAGGGCCACTCATTTGCCTCGAAAAGATATTAGCTTTCATTGCCACCATTTTTTCCCTTGTCGCTTTACAGTCCCCTATACATATACAAATCATATTCCCCATGTTTAATTTTCCTTTGTCCCTATACAGGCCCACCATGTTCCATTTTTTTCTTGTCCCTATACAGGCCCACCATGTTTAATTTTCCCTTGTCCCTATAGTACCCCACGACCTTCTGTCCCCATACGTGCCCAAGCTGTTTTTGACTGGATTTTCCATTGTCCCTATAAATCTTGTCCCTATATGTGCCCAAGCTGTTTTTGACTGGATTTTCCATTGTCCCTATAGTGCCCCCATTAACTACTAATTGCTTTCTACAATATTAACCAATAAGCAAATATTTTATGAAGATATTTGTTCTAACATGTGAGATCTGGAAGAGAAGTCAGAATAATCAAATGAAGAAAAGGGAATGTTCTTCCATCCTAGATAGGAATGCCTGGAATCTAGTACTGATTCCAGCTGCTGGAAGAAAACAATTCACAAATGGTGCAATATTTTTTTTCTGATTGTACCTGGAGTAACTGATGCAGTCTGTGTATGCATCCCATGAGACCTTTTTGCACCCACACTGCCCCACATACTGTTTGGATGACATTGTTTGTAGTAGTGGTTTCATCCCTTGTTGTTGTGAAACTCAACTTGTGCATGAATAACCAACTTTCATTGATTATCTCAATTATGAGATTTTCTTATTGAACTGTTTTAGTTCAAGCATAAGAGTTATCCTTTGCAATTTTAATGTCTGTAAAACGTGTGCAAAATAAATTGACAGCAACACTAGTAGAAAGGAAGGTTCATTTCTAAAAGAAATTTAATAAATCAAATTTCGATCGAAATACATTAAGGTTTTCTCTGGCATTTATCTACGTCGTAAGTTCTGGCTGGGCTGTATGTGATGAAGCAGCAGGCTGATGTTTATTAGCTTTTTCATTATCTTATACTTCATGGGCGCCTCCATGCCCAATACCGAAATCACATTACACAATTTGCAAAACGTTAAGTTTTCTCCTTTACTATATGGTTTCACAAATCTATACAAGATGGCACAAATGTCCTTCCATTTGTTTCCTTCTAGATTTCCTGGAGAAAATTCGGAATATTCTGCTTTCTTATTTATCATGATTAGGAGCTGAATATTACAAAGACAGGATACAGCAACAGCGGTAACTAATGCGAAATCCATTAAGACTGATAACAACATGCATGGTAGCCTCGATTTCGAATGAACCAATCGTATTGTAGAACTATATTCATATTTACATGTGATACATTCTATTAAATAAAACAGAGTACCCATTCTAAATTGACAATTCCAAAGAAAATTTATGATTTTATTATATTAAAAATTGTATTTTTTTCCAAAAAATGTACACCTGTATTCGAGTCCAAAATACAGGACAAATACGGAAAAAAATGAGACAGCTGGCAGCTATAAGTCGATTCGAAGTATAAGACAAGGCCTGGTCAATATCTTGGCTTCGTATTTTACACTAGTAATGTTATCTTTGTATGATATTCCATATTACTAACAATTATAAAATTGCATGGCTGATGCTAACATGCTTCACATTCTACATCTGAACAAATCACTGCTATATTCTGTTATCAATTGACACAGCTGAAAAAAATAGTCCATGCTTGTTTTAGTATAATTGAAAGCACATCCATGTTGTAGTTCATTTTGTTACCTGTAGTTACGAATGTAACTTATGTGAACTTTCAATGACACAATCCATATATAAGTCTATTTGGAGTATAAGACAAGCTCCGACTTTCAAGTCAAATAGTATTGACTTATACGGCAAAAATACGGTAAAAGAGTAATTAAACAAGGTTTTACTCACCATCGGAAGTAACATTATATGCAACACTCTTTGTAGCATAGAAATTTATTCCTGCCATGGTAAATGTCATCTTCACTTGGCTGATCGATATAGTTGTATTACCTGTGTTCATATCATTGGTTAAAAACAGAGTAAACATTAAGTTCTCTTCGTAAGTATTTTGGCAACCACCAACTGAGGTGGTAGTTTGTGTAATATTTGTTCCAAAGTTGTTCTCTGCAGCAGAGGTGGTCTGCAATAGAGGAATAATACAATTATTGGCAAGACTTGAAATATCTTGCTTGCAGACTGTACCATTATCTATGAAGTAGGATTTTTGAAACTATAGAACTCTAGCAATTAAAATCTTCAAATATTTCCATGTCAGAAGTAATATTTCTGTCTTGCTATTTACTAATGCAGACAAAATATGTTGACACTAAATATGAATGTTGTCAAAATACATTTGTACAACTCACTGCATTCATAAATAGGTTAAACTGTTACCCTGTCAGAGGCAAAAATAAGACCAGATATCAATACTCAATACTGCTAACACAGAAAGTTGTTAAGTTTTCAGAAGCCATTACTGTTACTTTAGATCCAAATCAAGTCAAAAAACTTCCATCAATAAGAACTTGACAGATAATGATCATCTAGTAAGAAAGGAGTGAGGAGAAATGTTTATTAGAACGCCACTATGACAGACCTTGTTTACATACGTCAGTACCATTTTCATAGAGGATAAAGAATTGATTAAAGTCTTTAAAAATGAAAGAGATAACAGTTCTTGGCCAGATGGAACAGATTGTTGGCCAAACAACATGAAAATGTAACAAGCTACATACAAGACAGGAAATTAAAAAATAATATCTGAAAATCACTATTGTTCACAAAGATTTTTTAGCAGGCAGCTGAATGTTAGGAGCAGAGAAGAGGAAACAATCATTTTCCGACACATACATTTCAGGAATTTAGGTAAACAAAATAGCCAACTAAAAAACGATGAGTCTGTTGAAGAATCTGACTTTCTACTGACTGAAAAGAATTTCCAGGAATTCAATATAAGATTAATATATCCAGTTAACTGCTGAGTGCTGAAAACATTTTTGATATTCTTCAGTGATAACAAAAATTTATATCAGCTTGATACCATTTTTTATTCAGAAACTATAGACATCATAGGGTGCCCCAAGTGGCTGAGTGGTCTAAAGCGCTCACCATTATGGATCACTGCAATCTCACCTCTGTGTGTAGCATTTTTTTCTTCATGATGGTCATTGTGGTTGTCATATTAGAAATTGCATCAGCACCTATTTATTTTTTTACCTGCTAGATATAATAAATAATCTGTCAGTAAAAGCCAAGTGCTGACATGACATGATTTTAAAGATGTACCATTACATATTTAATGTCAGAATGGAAATTTTAAAGATGGGTATTATTACATATTTAATGTCAGAATGGAGATATTAAAGATGGGTATTATTACATATTTAATGTCAGAATGGAGATATTAAAGATGGGTATTATTACATATTTAATGTCTGAATGGAGAATTTAAAGATGGGTATTATTACATATTTAATGTCTGAATGGAGATTTTAAAGATGGGTACTATTACATATTAAATGTCTGAATGGAGATTTTAAAGGTGGATACTATTACATATTTAATGTCAGACTAGAGATTTTACAGATGGGTACTATTACATATTTAATGTCTGAATGGAGATTTTAAGATGGGTACTATTACATATTTAATGTCGGAATGGATATTTTAAAGACGGGTACTATTACATATTTAATGTCTGAATGGAGATTTTAAAGATGGGCACTATTACATATTTAATGTCAGACTGGAGATTTTAAAGGTGGGTACTATTACATATTTAATGTCAGACTGGAGATTTTAAAGGTGGGTACTATTACATATTTAATGTCAGACTGGAGATTTTAAAGGTGGGTACTATTATATATTTAATAGATAAATAATTAGGTAATTGGTGATGGATGGAAGACTGATGAAAGACCATTCCAAAAGCTCTTTTGATCTGTGACCGGTAGAGCTAAAAATTATATTAAATTTGTTTTTCCATCTGTGCCTTTATCATGAAAACTGTTTATCTTTTAAATTTATGTGCTGTTAATTTAAGCATCTACCAACTTATGGATAGAATCTGATATATTTGTAAAATTTACCTCTACATATTTCCATATAACAGCGTAGTATGCAGAACCACTTGGATGGATACAACCAGTACTGACTGACAATTTCACTGTGTCACCTTCATAGAGTATACTACTATCGATGCCATTAATGTCCAAAGTAGCTGGGAGTTCTGAAAAAAATGGATGTTTATTCTTTTTATTAAAATCTTTATATAAGCTAAATAAGTTCTTGTCACCAACCACTCATGAAACAATCCAGAATTTTCACTGGTTTAACTGTGCAGAAAAAAAAGTGCCTTGCGCAAGACTGATCTAGGTTAATCTGATCACAAGAATCTAACCTACACCAGTCTGACCCCAGTTAAGATGCCTTAACTCAGTCAACACAGCCTGCTTAATTTAATGTTCCTTTTTTATTTAGATTTATAAGCAAAAGCAATAAAGCCTTGATCTAGTATCAACTTTATTGTGCATTGTTAAAGATTTGTCACAAAATGTACCGTTTACTTCTATTTTAGTGCACTCATTTTGAGAACCAGTCTTGTTTTTTAAAAATGGCATTATCAAACTTGCATAAAACTGTAATAATAACAAGAATAGTTCTCCAAAAGTGATAAACCTGACAAATGAATCAAGTCGCAAGTCGCCAAATCATTTATAACTGACTGTGATATTTTGAAGGAGTGTGTCACCAAACATGAATACAGGCGGGGTAATTTCAATCATTGATCTTTTTTTACTATTGCCATCAATCCTGCCTTAAAATAATAAGAAGAAGAATGAGGACTTTGTATAATGCCTAATCTTTTGAAGCTCTAAGCACCTTACCACATCTATAATGATATGACTATACAAAATAAAACAAACATCATGAAATTAGAAAACATAAAATATCCTGAAAATATTTAAAGTTTGAAAATTTTGTTCTTACAGATGAAAAAGGTGTGTTTTAAGAGCACTCTTGAAAGGGATCACTGTATCTTTATGTCTAATTTCAATGGGCAATTCATTCGTCATTGATGGGCCCAGGTATGCACAATAACCTTGTCCATATGACTTTGTTTTCATAGTGGAAATAATGAGTAAACAATTGTCAGAAGAGGAGACTAGGTATCTTGCTGGTGTGTACAAAGGGAGAGGTCAGATAGGTATGTTGGACTGGATTCCGTCAGTAAAATGTAGCACAGAGAATGCATTTTATGTTTGATTCTGGATCGAATGGACAGCCAGTGGAGAGGTACAGAGCACCGGACAGGTGTGATCTGATTGTGGCACTATAAGGATGATCCTCAAGTTTCTGGAGTAGATATTGAGATGAACCGGACAGAATTGAGTTACAATAGTCCAGTCTTGAAAGTACTAGTCTAATGAACACACAAGTGTTTTAGTGGCATCAACTGAAAGATATTTGGGAATGGAGCTGATGCATTTCAGCTCAAGATATGCAGCCTTGCTTATGTTCATGACATGTTGGTGCAATGTGAGAGTACTGTCTAGAGTAACAGCTAGGTTTCATGCTGACTGTGAATTTAATGTTGATATTGCTGATATTTATTGTTTGAGGCAAAGGATCTGACTGAGAAAGTCTTTGCCTTGTGATCAGAATGACCTGTTTTATCATCATTCATCTGCAGCTTGTTACATGTCATCCGTGATTTCACATCAGAAATGCACCTCTCTACTCCCTGAATGGTAGCAGCAACTTCAGTAGTGTAGCTAGACTTGTATATTTGGGTGTTATCAGCATACAATTGGTGAGACACTGGATGATGATATATGATACTTGAGAGCGGATGAATGAAGACACACAAGTCAACACCTGACATTAATGTACCATCATTAAATTGAAAGAAATGAAGAAACATATCACATAACCCCCCAGAACTCATTTGGAATAAATATGTTATTTAGTAAGCAGTGTTATATGCATATACGAGTTAACAATTATGAAATAAAGTGGGATACAAATGAAGGAATAGTTATCGCAAGTATGTAGTAGCTTGAGACAACATTTGAACTGTTAACATAAATCACCCCCTTTTTAGGGATTGTTCGTTGTAACAGAAAAGGACATTTTTTATTTGTCAATCAATTGCTGATGCTTTCAGTCACTAAAGAACAGGCAGTTTCTTTGAAGTATGTTGAAAAGTCTTGAGTCTAATCTTTAGCTGACCATAATATGAAATGGAGGTACATTGGGAGGGGTGAATAATGCATTACACAGGGAGAAACGTCGAGAAACATTTGTATTGGTTTCAAAAATTATTTAATGAAACAATGATTAAATATGCCGCAAAAGGAACTTCCTGATGGTAGGTCTCAATCTGCATGTTTTTCGGATTCAATCTCCAAACATGGTGTACATCTTTTTTTGGGAACCGCTCCAGTGGCCTATTTGTTAGAGTGTCTGACACAGAAACAGGAGATCGCGGGTTTGATCCTCTGCCAAGTCATGCCAAAGACTTACAGAAATGGTACTAACAGCTGCCTCGCTTGACGCTCAGTATTAAGAGGTTAGTGTTAAGACTAGTCGGCCCTTTGTCAGGATAATGTGACTGGGTGGAAGATAATGCTACATGTCCTTGGCATGATGCCCCAAGTGCTAGACATCAGTATTAACTACTGCAGACATCATAGCGATACGATTGAAAAATTATTAAAGCTGCGTTTAAAAGATCCTAATCAAACAAACATTTTGTTTATCATAACCAATGAGGGGACTGTTTACTCAAGATTTTGATACAAGTTTTAAAGTGGAGAGGTTAAATTTAGACACACTGTAAAGGATTTTTAGCGCTGTACATGTAGTTGAGATAAACCAAATATGGATTCTGAGGGATCAGTGCAAACGTTGTCGAAGAGTTTAATTATCATTCTTAGAATATGGGTCAGATATTGATGACAGTCCCATTTTAACACCAGATGCAAGTGATTTTTAATTGGTTGACAAGGCAGACATAGTCCCACTTGCACAACGGAGTGATGACCTCGCCGTGTTTGAGATCAATGATTTTGATTCTGATGTTAGTTCAAAAAGCGAGCTTGGACCACTAAGCAGTCATAAAGATTTTTTCCTGAATGTTTGGTGAAAAAGCTTGTGAAAGACAGTTTTGATTTTTGCCAAGATTATAGGGGACCAAAAGCAAGACCTGAACAGGTAATAAATCAGCATCACAGATGTGGGCATATCTTGGAATATGTGTGGACAATGACTGTTTTGAGAGGTACCACTCTCAACATTGTAATTAGAGTATGGATTTTATTCATGTTTTTATATGCAAATATTGGATTTATTTTGTGGGGTTTAAAACCATTTACATGACTTGCATAATGGGATGTAGGAGTATATAAAGTGGAAATATATGAATAACAGACACTATGCAAGGTAAGCTGTATTTTATTTCACTGAAATCCAGTAAAAACTAATGAAATAATGAATATAAATGTAACCATGTTTTTATTGTCAATTTCTGTAGTCAGCCTTGATGATGCTCTAGTATTCAGCCTAGCAATCAGTCTATGTAGTCTCAGTAACTGATATAATAGCACCCAGTAACAGTGAAACTGCACAACAGCTGTAGTAGCTAAAGGGTCATAACAAAGAACAAACCCAAAGACCTTATAATGTTTTCTACCTTAAATAGTTTCCAGATTTTTATGTTTTCTAATTTCATGATTTCGTGGTGTTTGTTTTGTTATTGTAGTAACATCTTTATAGATGTTGTAAAGTGCTTAACGCTTCTAAAGATTAGGTGCTATGCGGAGTCATCATTGTTATTATTTTTATTATTATGTAAGTTTCATTGATGGGAATGGTGATCCTAGTTTGCTTGTTCAGAAAAAATATAAAGCATTCAGTGACCATTCTTGGTATTTAGGAAGAAATTCACTACAAACATGACACAAATCAATTTCTGAACTCCTGGTTGACGAGAAGTACTTTGTGAAGCTAGCCATCAAAAGGGGTGGGTGGGACACATTTAATTCCTGAATGCATGAAATTATTAGTTGCCTTATGTCACTTATCTTGCATGCATAATACAAGCATAGGTTTTTAGTATTTAAATGTCCTTACAAAACTATTGTTTGGAAAATAATACACATAGTATAGATTTGCTAAATACCTGATGTTTCTTTTAAAAACGAGAGAGAGAAATAGAGAGTAGATATTTTAGATTTTATAATGCATTTATTTCAATTGACGACAGTCATACACATGAATTAACAATGATATGGGTGCAAAGATAACTGAAGTAGTGCAAAACAGTCTAATATATAATGGAATTAAGTCTTTTAATACTAAACATGTTAACATAAATAGTAATTATTGCTATCTTCATCTAATGTGCAATGTTATACTCTCCTTAAGAGGGTCTCAGGGGAGAATAGTCCTTGACTAATGAGTCACTCTGTATAAAAAGTATTATTATCATTATTATTATTATTATTTATTGTGTAAAAATACATCTACTGTCCTTCATGAGTGGCTAAGATTCGAAGTCCGGCGGACCATGTTATCCACTAACAGGAGAATGGGTGAAGATGGGCCACTGGCACCTTAAAACCAGTTGCTTCAGGTAGATGGGACTCGTAAACCTTGGATGGTAGCTCATCTAGGAGAAGGAAAACTCCAATTCCAAACCTCTGCTGCATTGCGGCTATACCCACCTCTTGTGAAAGGCTAAGGGAGTAAACATCAACAAAAATCCGGATATGGCGTCGCTAAGGCGGTTTGACATTGACTTCAACGTCATTACGGCATCTCCTGCGACGCCGTTGGTGCCAAGCTGTATCGACATTCATCATTCCTTTGGGGCCACCAGCTGTGTGGAGCAGGGGGATCAGTTGCATGGACAGCAGCTGATTATCCATACCACCCTACCCAGACTTCATAGCTCCACTGGATAGGACTCTCCAGTGTCGTCATACGGCGTCGGTACAACACGAGAAATAGCAGTTTACCGGTTCTAAGCCAAAGCACGATTGGCGTAGAGCTTGGTGCCAAGGGTTACTTCTGATTAGGGTTGTTAAACGAAAATCGGAAATCCGATTATCGGTTTTGAAAAAGATTATCGGTTTTTGTTTTTACAAAACGATAATCGAATTCAATATTTTTTACCATTTTTGTAGTGAAAATTTTAAAAAAATGCCAGAAAAGAATTCATTCATGCATTTGTTTAGTGTTTACATTTTAATACAATATGGCCAGCAGATAAGAAGGTGTGTTTGTTTAAAATTTGTGAGCGCTCCATGCAGCGTGTTCATAAATGAATACATTTATTGTTGAAGGATGTCAATAGTTAGTCGACCGACCGGTTGCTAAGTTCTTTGATGTCCAAAATTGACAACAATAGACTGTTAATAGCTACAGTCTCTGTTGTTGAGGATTGGTCTCTGCTGGTTGTGTCTTTTCAAGTTTACAAATATGGCTGGTCGTATAAATAAATCTGATGTATGGGAAAACTTTGAAAAAATTTCATCAAGCATGGCTCGCTGTAAACTATGTTCACAACAAGTAAGTCGGAGCGGTGGTACTACTACTGGATTGCATGCACATTTGCGTAGCAAACATCCCGGAATTGCGGCTCCTTCAAATGTTCAGCCACGATTAACATCATATATTGGAGCACAAAGAAACTGTCCTGATTTGTCGCTGAAAACATGCTACCAATTTTGATTGTTGAATTCAATTCCTTCCGTGATTTGATGGCTTTGGTGGAGCCACAATATCGTCCTCCATGCCATCAGATGATGCACATCTATATGTTATGGTATGTAATGAATATCTTTTATTTGCAAGAGGCATTCACTAACTTGCATTACAAGAATATATTTCTTGTAATTTCAATGTAGGACAAAAACCGATAATCGGTTTAAAATAAGGATTTCTACAAACGATAATCGGTTTTGAAAAAAAAACGATATTAACATCCCTACTTCTGATGGTTGGAGAGATCACCCTGGAAAGCTACTGCTCACCTTAAGCTGGGCAGTCTCCAGTCGGTAAGGTGCTTCCCGCCTTCACTGGGTGCATGGAGCTTAGAGAACCATCTCGACAATTGGGCCACAAAACTCTGCACCAGGAAAAACTCAAAGAAGAAACAAGAAAACTCTTTGTTTTGTAACCTGAAACGTTAGGACCATGTGTCCTGCATTGACCAATGACCTACAGCAGATCGACAATGCATGGAAGACTGCCATCATTGACAAAGAACTCTCCCGACTGAACATCGACATTGCCTGTCTACAGGAGACCCGACTGGCTCAGAGCAGCACCATCAGGGAAGCCAATTACACTTTCTTTTGGCAGGGGAAGCCTTCAGATGAACATAGGCAGCACCGTGTAGGCTTTGCCATAAAGAACAAGCTAGTCGCCTTCATAGAACCTCCATCATCAGGTACTGAGAGAATCCTTGCCCTCCGGCTGTCAACATCCCTAGGCCCGGTCAACATCTTCAGCGTGTATACTCCAACCCTTCGCTCCACCAATGAGGAGAAAGACAAGTTTTATGATGCTCTGGATCATGCAATATCCAGTATCCCAAACAGCGAAGGCCTTTACTAACTAGGAGACTTCAATGCTAGAGTGGGAGCTGACCATAAGGCCTGGTCCACCTGTCTCGGCTTTTACAGAAGGGGCAAGATCAAGGAGAATGGTCAGTGACTGCTGGAGATGTGCTGCTCCCACAGCCTATGTGTGACCAACACTTTCTTCCAAAGCAAGCAGATCGACCAGGTGTCATAGTGACACTCACTTTCACTTCACTGGTACCAGCTAGACCTTGTCATCACCAGGCTGGCAGAACTGGCCAGAGCCCTCCTCACCTGCAGCTACCACAGCAACGAATACCACACAGACCATTCCCTTGTGGTCAGTAAGGTGCAAATATTACCCAAGAACCTGCACTATGCCAAAAAGAAGGGTCACTCTCGCATCAACACCTGCTGTGCAAGCAACCCAGAGAAAACATGGAAAGATATTATGAAAAAATGCCAACTGGTATGAGGCAAACTGGGAGGAGATGGAGTCCATGACTGAGGCAACGAGTAAAGCCCTCCTGGCATACAATGCTGCACCTTGCCCAAGAACATTGCAAGCCTTCAGGAATGCAAGGAACAATGCCCAGAAGACCACCCGCTACTGTGCCAACATCTACTGGCTTAATCTTTGCAACAATATACAGACATCTGCCAACACCAGGGATACAAGAAGAATGTATGAGGGCATCTTGAAGGCAACAGACATCCACACCTCAAAGACTGACCCCCCTTAAGTCCAAGACAGGCGAATACATCACAGACCAAGGGAAACAACTGCAACGATGGGTTGAGCACTATCTCGAGTTATATGCAACCCAAAACAACGTCACTGACACTTCCCTGGATGCTATTCCCAGACCTGCCTGTCATGGAGGAGCTCGAAATGCAGCCCACCCTGGAAGAGCTCGGAAAAGCCATAGACTGTTTTGCCTGTGGGAAGGCTCCTGGAAGTGACAACATTCCACTTGAAGTCCTCAAGAGTGGGAAACCAGCGCTTCTCCAGCTTCTACACATACTCCTCTGCCTCTGCTGGGAAAAGGGATATATTACACAGGACATGCATGACGCCAACATTGTCACTTTGTACAACAACAAGGGAGACCATTGCGACTGCAACAACTACCGGAGCATCTCCCTCCTCAGCATTGCCAGAAAGGCTTTCATCCTTGTTGCCTTAGCAGGCTTGCAGATCCTAGCCTCCCACATCTTCCCAGAGACCCAGTGTGGATTTCGATCCGGCACATCAACTGTAGACATGATCTTTTCACTACGTCAGCTGTAGGAGAAGTGTCATGAGCAGCAGATGCTTCCTAAACTTCCTTCATAGACCTGACAAAGGCATTTGACCTGGTCTGTGAAGTGGACTCTTCAGACTTCTGCAGAAGATTGTCTGCCCCCATACCTACTTGCTGTCCTCATGTCGTTCCATGAGAACATGCACAGCAAAGTATACACCAATGGCGAAACATCAGAGGCATTCAAGGCAATCAGCAGAGTCAAACAAGGCTGTGTGCTTGCGCATATGCTCTTCGCCATATTCTTCTCCATGCTTCTCCAGTACACCTTCAAGGACTGCAGTGTTGGAGTGCACATCCATACCAGGGCTGACGGAATGCAATTCAAATTTGCCCGTTTCCGAGCTAAGACTAAAGTCACAAAGGTATTCATCAGTGAATTGCTTTTCGCTGACGATGCAGCCTTGACATCCCACACGGAAGATAAACTACAGCAGTTGATATGCTGCCTTTCCAATGTTTGCAAGGAATTTGGATTGACCATCAGCTTGAAGAAAACGAACATCATAGCCAAGATGCAGATTCCCCTCCCTCTGTCACCATCGATGGATACAACTTGGAAGTTGTCGAGAACTTCACATACCTGGCGCCCAACATCTCCAGCTCACTCTCAATTGATTATGAGGTGAACGGCAGGATTGCAAAGGCAGCTGCAGTGATGGCCAGACTTAACCAGAGGGTGTGGAACAATCCCAGCCTCATCAAGAAGACCAAACTGTGTGTCTACCATGCCTGCATGTTCAGCTCACTCCTCTACAGCAGCAAAATACATGGACCATTTATGCAAGATACAAGAGAAAACTTAACAGCTTCCACCTGAGATGTCTGCTGCGCATTATGCACATCAAGTGGCAGGACAAAGTACCGAACACAGAGATTCTAGAATGCGCCAACATCAACAGCATGTTCGCCATTCTCAGTGAGAGGCACCTTCGCTGGTCTTGGCCATGACAAGAGAATTGACCCGGCCGCATCCCTAAGGACATATTATATGGGAACTAGCAGAAGGTACACGACTAACTGGATGTCCATGCGTGCGCTACAAAGACGTTTGCAATAGAAACATAAAGACGGCCAACATCGATGTCAACAAATGGGAGAGGTTTGCTAATGACCGTCCCATCTGGCGCCTAGCTGTCAAGCAGGGAGTTAGCAAAGCTGAGGATGACAGGAATAGAAAGTACGCTAAACAGAGCCAGAAAGAAGGAACAACTGAATATGGAGCTACGCCATCGTCTCACGCAGACGGACGGATGCCAAGACTGATTATTTATTTTGTAATATTATGGCTATATTGCTTGTTGTCAAAAAAGTAACAACTATTCATCTGTTTGAATTTTCATTACATTAATAGACTTGGGAAAATATTAATTACTTGCTCTGGAGATGAAATTTGGAAATTGCTGAGAAAACATTATGTTCATTTTTTGGGCAACTATTTTTTAAACCCAGGACCATCCCTGATGTTTGTTTACATTATAAATAAAGAAATAGAGGACTCATCATTTTATTATTTACTTATTACAGAGATGCAATGTAAATTTTCCATTTGTAAAACTTTGCGATGACACTCATGATCCATTAAACAACAATGTACTTGCTTTAAATTGCAATTCTTAAAAAGTACTTATAATTATTACTATGTATTACAACTATTTCATTCCGTGACGACACCAGCAGATACTTTTATTATCGTTTAAATTAATGTGAAAATACAGTATCAACATCCAATCTCAAGCTTGTTTGCACAGTAGATTACTATTTTGACTCTGGTCACTAAATCAGCATTATATTTACTTAACACCAAATGGACATCATAAATAGTGTAGGAGTTAAAATTCCATACAGTAATGACGATCCATTTCAGGACTAGTAGTGATTTGATTTGAAGATGGATACCAAGGTGGCCGTATTGGAATTCTATAGATCACTATTTTTACTTAGGACCAACTGGACTAAGTGTTCAATGTATTTAAAGATTAAAAGGAGTAGCGATATATATATATATATATATATTCAAAATCACATTAAAACAAATGCAAATTGGGGATTCCTGAGTGTAAATCTTTAGAAATCACTGTCATGTAAAACATTTAAGCAACAGTAAAACTAATTTTCATAAATATCTGTATACTTACGATATACTATCAAGTTATTGTATCCTATATCTGCTCCAGTATTATGTGAACATGTCCAGGTAGTATCATCCAAGGCTATATCTACGCTTGTTATCGTTACAGTCATCGATGTGGCATTAGCACTGTACTGGTAGGAGGAAGACATATGCTTGTCTGACAAAGTGTCAATGATAAACCATTGATTAACCACTCAGCTCCGCCCGTAAATAGCGGAATATGGCACGTAAGAGAAGCAGATGTTGATACAGTGGGATATGGCGGATGCTGAGTAATGATTAAACTGGCCCCTGTGAAAGGAAACAGAAAAAAAAACACTTACTAAAAGTACCAGTAAGTTTTATTTTTTCTTGCCCCATTGTCATGGAGGTCAATTACAAGCACAACTTTCCAAAACTGCAATAAATATATACATTATAGTACATTCTTGTCAAAAGGAGAAAACGTGTAAATGCATACTCACTTCTTCATTGACTGGAATATGAATTTTAGTCATTGAGCTGCTGAAACCAAGTAACTATTATCATTAAAATTAAAAACCAAGTAACTATTATTATTAAAATCAATAATAATCCCTAGAAGAGACTACTTGCTCAACTATTCAAAATTAAATTTCCGATAAGGGACAACTTTTAAACACAATAGCTTCAAAATAGTGAGTTGTAATTGGACATCGATTCCCACTAGCACGGTCTGATGATCAAATTCTTCACGGTAAAGGACCTGACCTTGTTGACTCAATACAGTGATCAAGAAGTAATTACAGAATTCTTATTCAAAAAGCACCTTAATTTATTATACAAGACTAATTGCCTGATAATTAGTTCTTCCTATCTTAAACAACAGTCTAAATAGAGTAATTCAGGGGTGTCCAATTATTTAGTTGAGAGGATTAAATTTATTTCTATTGTTTGATTTAATTAAAAGATGCTCATAAATTTCAGTACTAAATAACTATACTGGAATTACTCTGAATTTATTTAAAGACACTTTTGGATTATATCATTGTGATATATCAAGTCTGTTAAGAACATCAAATTATTTCAGACTATTGGTAGCTTAGCAAAAAAAGATATGACTTCATTTGGAACACAACTGGAACTCAATTGGAATACTCATTATATGTGGACTTTAAAGACTATTTAGAATTTCATTCACCATACTGTGTTGATTTTTAATTTTTCATTTTGTATTCTAGGGATTAAATTATTTGCAGAATTTCTGTTACTTAGTTTAAGACCACTGAGTTGTAATATGAAACAAATTTTGTTCAAATGTTTCTGAGAAAATTACAATTGTTTTGAAATTTCATTTCACTTTGGTCTGGAATATTATTAATGTCCTGGTATTTTAATTTTATTCAAACGAGAAATCTTTAGTGAAACCGACAAGTTTTAACCACGTCGTTCACTGATTTCAAGTGCACGACTTTTCATTAATTTGTTTGAGATCTTGCCCATCACAGTTCCAAGTATGTGAATTTATACAAATTTTGTGATTCGCGTGCCCTATCAGCATAACTTACTGCTAAATTCCAGATTTAAAATTTGACCCTTGAGAAAGTCGAAAGATGTAAAACAAATTTCATCAAACGTTTTATTAGAGTTTTAGTTTTAACTTGCATCAACAGACATTTTAAATGATTTTCTGAAATTTGGAGCTGTAAGAGAACTGGTGCACTCTTAAAATGTCCTTTAACTTATTAAAAGCCTCCAGACATTTTTCAGACCATCAAAACTTTGTTTACTTTCTCAACAAATTTGTCAGGGATTTAGCAATTATGGAAATATTGAAACCCAATTTATGAATGTGTCAGTTGTTTTTTTACTGATAGGCACAGGAAATACTGAGATAGCATCGACCTGAATATTTATAGGTGAAACTTGTCCATGTTCCATGATATTTTCTAGTAATGAAAGACAAGCATCGCAAACTCACTTTTGGATAAATTAAGTATAAAATTTGCAACAGTGAGTCTATGAAAGAATGTCTGTATTGTCTCAAGAAAAGATGGCTAATAGTAAATAGTGAATCACTTAATTGGAAATACAACCACATGAATTTCACTTATATTTGTAAGTTTATCTCTGTATACATCTATCTGGTCAATTAATATTCAGAGGTCTCACTAGGATTTTAAAACTTGGAGTCCACTCCTATTTTGGTAAAAATAGGAGTCCCACCAGCAAACGTTGCAGTATTATCGCAGACAAAATTGAACTTTGCAGATTAGAAGAACTGTTGGTTGTCATTGAGTTTAATTTCCACATTCTTTATAACATTCACATGTACAACAGTGTCAGCCTAGTTGGTGTGTCTGGTAATTAGATCGCATATTGTTTTGGTTAAGAATCCAATTCTTGGCTGAAATGCCAACAGAAAGAGTCCAAGGTAATGTATTTCATTTCCATCGTGTGACGCATCAATCCCATTCGTCCAAACTTTTAATTAAATATAATATTCCGGTGGTAACAATTGCAGATTTTCAATTGGTAAGCATTGCAGAATTTTATTTTTGTCAATTGAATTTGCTATGTGTTTTGCGTCAGTATTGGATCTGCGCAGAATAGCCTAAGCAGCAGGGATGGCAAGCCCATCTCGATGTTATAAGGTCCCATTTGCTAAATTTCTCTGTAATTAGGAACAATTACAATACTGTATACACAATTAAATCTGAACTCTGTCTAAAAATTCAATAACTGTAGTTTTTTTTACCACAACCACCAGGTCCAGTTAGATAAACAGTTTTGTGTCTAGATACTGGATCGGATACAGATGGTGCAAATGATAATTCTGACATTTGATTATCTTTTAGATAAGCATGTTTGATTTCAACATCAATGGATTTGGTATAACCGTGTAACATTTCACGATCAGCAACCCGTTGATTTATCTTTCTCTGTAAACTGCAATAGTTCTTGGAGAAATAAAATGAGTCTGTAGCAACCATTATTACTTGGAATGCTGTTATTACTGTCAACCATGGCAATATTGATTTACCACCTTGATCCATAAAAGATAGTATTTTTTTTTCTTCAGCAATTGTTGGAGTTGGAGTCATTACCACAATAAGAGTTTTGTTAGTATTACTTTACCAGCATCTAGACCACCATGATGCCAGATAGCATCATTGTCAGTACCTCTTCTAACAGGTACTGTTTATTTGGCTCGAGAGATAAGACCATTCCTTGGACTGACAAAATTGTCTCATCATGATGGACGAACTAGAATTACACCGCTGTCAGCATTAGTCCTTCATGATGAAACTGAATTTTGTCCATCCAAGTAATGGTCTTATTCCAAACACTAAGACAGGCATTACACTTGGCTACTATCCCATCCAAACTCCAAACTGTCATTTCTAGCAACTTTAGCACTCTTCCGAATCTGATTGAAATCTTTGTCAGTTTGTCATTTGTCATTTAACACTTTAATGCTTATCCAAATTTGAGACTGCCTTTATGGCCAAGTCTTGATCAATGATGTGTCTTGAATTTGTGGTCACACACATTATTTTTTTGGTAATACTTAGAAACACAAAATAATGAAAGCTTAAGTTCTGATGTACTCTTATAATAACCACATGTACATCTCGGGATCTTTCTGTCATTGTATATATCGATATATTTTACCACACTAGATGAAGTCTTTGAACTAGGCGCTCAGCTATTGCATAGTGTTATTTGTATGTACTCTTATAAATACACCAGTCATATCTGGGGGTATTTTAATCACTGAATTATGTCATTGCAAACATCAGCACAGCTAAAATGATAAGTAATCAGCACATTCTCCCACCCAGTAGGCTGCTGAAGCAAGACTGGGAAATCTTTGAAATTGCCACCCAGCTATTTGCACGCATTCCTGCGTTTGGTGATTTTATGCATCTCAGATCAACTGTTTGCATCCACATATCCATAGTTAAGATTTACCAAGATCACTGAATGCTGAAGCCTTTTATTATTCCATTATTATTCCAGTATCACAATCTATGACCTGTGTGAAATTAAAAATCTGGAAACAGTACAACCATTTCTAAAGAGGGCTTTGGAATACAACTGGCAGAGTAAAAACTATTTAAAAGAATCCAAAATTTTAGGATCTAAAACAATTAAACACAATCAACATCAACTGACTGTCCTAAAGAAGGAAAATGTAACACGACAGCTCAGCTAAAGAGGAGAACCGAGTGTCTGCTGAAAAATGCTATCAGACAAATTACACAACTGCAAAGAACAGCATAAACCAGTCAGTGCTATTCAGAGAGGATATGCAGAGTTCAAAAGCTGTTCTGAGAGAAAAAATGCAAAAATTGAAGAACTTTAAGAGGAAAACATCAGACTTCAGGCAAATGCAGAGCAGCTGCACGTTCTTCTGCACAAATATCCAGAAACAGGCTATTTCACAAGGGAAACAGTGAAGTGTGTGATTGAACTGACTGGGGAAAAAGTAATATCAACAACAAGATGTGCAGAAGTGATTGAGACTGTGTGCAAACGCTTGCTACATATTCACCTCCCTCCAACAGAGTTACTTGCCTTTCCACTGTTTTGCGCTTCGCAGATAAAGGACATGTCATTTAAAAATTCCAATTAGCAGATGCTGTTCTAAACTTGGAACAACAAAAGTGTGGAAAGAAAGTGGTGGGGCAACAATTAATACTTGACAATGGTACAAGTCTTGCATGTGGTTATTCTGTAAAAGCCACAGAAGACACATCGTCTCTCAGGAAAATCACTACCAATCGGATAAAAAAGCTGGAGGAAGGAGAAGAAGCTGACAAACTGTTTCAAATGTTTTTCACTAAGCTTACAGCAACTATGAGTGACAGGGCAGCAGTCAACAAAGCATTCATACAAGGAGCTGAATAAAATGAGGAAGGCAACTATTGGCACTGAAGAAGACTTGGACTTCAGCCATTGCAATGCCCATGTTCTTCTCGGACTTGCAAATCCAGCTAATAAAGTTCTGAAGAATGTTTTTACTTCGGCAGTTGGATGTGAGAAATCAACACAATTTTCTAATAACAGGAACAATGAAAATTATGTGTGGCGAAAACAGAGAAAACATATACAGTTCTTGGACCAAGAGGTGATGAAAGGTACTCCTGCTGAGATGCATTGCTGGCATATTGCTCACTCCAGGGCTTGAATGGATTTTTTTAGAACACGATTTAACATGTTGTTCAGAGCTGCTACTGCTAATGTGCTATCAGCATTCATCAGTCATCAGTCAGACCTTGCAGACTTCCTTGGTAACTACAGGACTGAGAAGAACTGAAAACAGGACGGCATTCTGCATGACATTACATGTGATGACACTGATGCTGCTCTAGTAGCACTTGGGATTTTCTTCTTCCGTGTCACACAACCATACTTGGGACAACCAATGGCATATCTTGATATCTACCAGTATGTCATTCTTCTACACAGTTTTCTAACAGTTTGGTCCGTATCAACAACTCACAAGAGAATTTGAGCCTCTCTTCAACATACCTGTTCCTGAAGACAACATATTCTTGTCTTTGATGAACACAGGACAGAGCAGCATCTATCATTTGCCATCTGTTTGCAGGATTTCTAGAGGTAATATAGATTACTTTTTGTATTTAATTTTTTTTTTTTTTTTTCATGTCCAAGTTGTAACCGATCGCAGAATACCATATTTTAATTTTGAAAAAGGTCGTTGGAATGCCGATTTCAACAATTTTCTAAAGCATTATTGAAAGACATGAATATGAATTTTTATTTGCACAAACACAATTTGTGTTCCTTTTTTAAGCATGATAATACATGTATATTTATCAGATTGTTAAATGTCAGCTTGCAGAGTTCCTGCCAGACAAGCCAGTCAAGAACCATACAGTTCAGGATGAAAAGCATAGACACAAACTTGCTCACTGTCAGCTGACCAACAAGTTCCAAGAGCAGTGCTTTGGAGATTTAGACTTCAGTCTTTTCAAGCACAGGAGTGCTTCACTACATCACTTGTCTACACTGAACAGAAATAAAAGTGTCTTCTTTCCTGGCATCCCTGACTGAGGAAGAGGAAAACCTTATGTTCCAGAAGTCTGCATACCTGGCTCAGCCTTTCAGAGCAAAACAAGAAAAGGATGCAGTTGAAAGAAAGAGACATCAGCTGAAGGAAAAAAAGACAAAAAGAGGCAGCACATTTGGAAAAGCGAACTCAGGTGACGACAATTCTTGCTTTTCTGAAAAACCACGATGACCCATGCACGACTGCTGTAGATGTGGGCAGGGTGTTGCAGTATTTCAAGAAACAGAGAGCTGGAAGACTGGGTGCAATCAAGGCTGAACTGCAATACCACGGTTATTTTACAACTGAAGTCGACACTCCTTAAAACTAGTTTGTGACTGCAACCAATGAAGAGGCAGATGAACAGATAGAAGAGCAGCTAGAGGAAGAACGTCAAGATGCTCCTGATATGCCTTGTCTGAGGGAATGTTACAGTTTTAGGTTTGCTTGAACAGGCATCAAGTAGGTATGATGTATGACAGCAATTATTTCATCAGAGAAATGTCTGCTGTCAAAATAGTAACTGCAGTGACTGTAAATTTCTTAGATCGCTACTTAATTTGGCAAATCTGAAGAAAGTTGCAACATTTATGAAGAATATTTTGAGACATAACGTTTGAACCATATGGGGTAGATATATAATCTACTTTAATTTGTTCTTTTAGTTTTATAAAGATCTATTGGTTATAAAGTCCATACAGAATTTCGGCTCCTTCCGGTACATACTAAAATGCAACTACTTGTAGCAGTACTTAACGGAATAATCCAGCATTTTCAGTATGTATTTCAGGTATCCTCAAGAAGTGTACAAAGTATACCAACATTAAGGTAAAATTTCTCAGTAAGCATAAAATTACCTCGATACATAATCAAAACTACAGGACTTACCATTCATCTCGATGACACACACCAAAAATGTAATAATGGCTACTTTGAGATGATTTTGTCTTGAAGTTTTCATATTATGCTGAAAAGAAAGAAAAATTAATATAGCAACAGTTTTATAATGTAGAGTAATACTACCACATTTCACATTCCTCTTAAAACTGAAATCTCCTTTCCTTCAATAAAATTAACAAAGCAATTAAGCAAAACACAATGTTTTTGTCTGGTCATAAAATGTCCTCATGTAAGTCTACACCAACCATGTATCTTTCAAAGGAAGCTTTGTCACCTGCGCAACATGGTGAAGTTATAAAAGTTCACAATCACGATCATGAAATCCAACTGTGAACTTTTAAATTGGGTTTTATCTAAATTTTTACTGGACAGACATCAAAAGGAACCAAATTGGATTGCCCGTCTTAATACGCATGTGAAGACATGTTATATAAAAGGAGAGAAAAAAAATCACTAGGAACTTATTTCATTCATTGTGGTTTAAATGTATCAAGTGTGCAATTTCATTCCTGATTTTTGTTCACATATATAAATTACCAGTCATTTGATATTGATTGCAGCCATTTTCAAAATGGTTGGTAAAACTAAAATTTAGGACTTCTTTAAATGATGGTCATGAATAACACTTAGAGATGTTTCTAAGACTTGTGAAGTGTATTTAGAATATTGAACTAAAAAATGAAATCAGTTAACAAAATAAGTAAATAGTCAAATCTTGTTCAGGACATATGTTACCTGGATCACTCAAAAAGCAGTGGAGGGATGTTTTATTCTGAGAGGATTTGTTTAAAAAGGTGGTTCAACATAATTCCAATGGCTAATACATGTATTGTTTTTCAACAAATAGTGTATAATTTTAACACATGGAATATCATGTCAGGGTTTCAGCCAACTGAAAATTATTTCGACATAAATTCCTTGTTTAATTAAAAAATTTCCTGAAAACTATTGACTCGTTTTCATGGTTTTCCCGCCAAATATTAGACAGTTTTGTTGATATATGTACATGATTTTCCATGCAATAGTCCATTGTTTCCTAGTCTATCCTGGATGAAACCTAGTTTTGTCCAAATGCAAAATATTTCCAGGGTTTTCATTTCCAATATTACATGATTTTCAGGCCAACCCTGGACAGAGCCTGGAATATTTCATGATACAATTTCTGAAGCTTTCTGAAGCCAATACATTAAGACTTCATATTACAGCTGCCCTAAAATCTGATCATAGCTGCTTGGTGCCTATCACATGAATAATATGTTTGTGGTTTTCAGCAGAGATTGGTGAAGTATATACATGTGCAAGTTCTTGAACTTTCCATGGGTACCTACAACAAGGAAGCAATCAATGAAGAAATTTGACAGGATTTTGCAGCAGACCAGCAAACACAATTTTTAAATGTGAACTTGAGCCCCCACTTTACGCAGCCTTTTTGATCAAGTCTGAACTGAACAGGATTGACTTCACAGTTCTAACTAAGACCAAGTTTCTGCTGGACTGACGATACTGAGATATTCCTACAACAATTAGTATGCAAAACATAGGAAGTCAGGGTTTCATAATGTTTGGGGAGCTCAGTGGAGCTGGGTTTAGTGTCAAGTATTTCCATGGAGCCTGTCTTACATGCCATAATCCCCATCTGACAGCTTTATTATTTACTCTAAGACTTGTGGAATAGGATGTGCCAAACTATATTAATGCAGGAAGACCTTGACAATACAGGTATATGGATTGGCTTGATCATTAAATATAATGTATGTGGATGTGTGATTTTCATGAATGCTATCAAAGAAAGAAAACCTGTTTGTATGAGGGCTTGGCCAATATCTTGGGTACCTCTGCTACCTCCAGCATTCACAATTTTTACATCAGTTGATAAGAGCTAAATAATTCTAAAATTTGGGTTATTTTTTACATTTTGTTAGATCATCATCATCACTTTCAATGTAATTGTAGCAAAGTTTACAATAAATATCATTATGAACCTATTAAAGACAAATAAACATAATCAAAGGCCAAAAGATGTACTTTTAAAATGCTACAAGCCTTAGGTCCCAAAAATATTGGTGATGCAAAACTCATTGTGTCCACAAAACCATGTACTATTTATAATTACAACAAAGACACCAGGAAAAAAATTACAACCCATAGCCCAAATATAATAAAACATGCTAAAACATTTGTATTACACATATGCAGCCGATAATCAAGGTTCATATGTTAAAACTAAGACTTTTAATTTCAACATGTTTGGAAGAGATGACTTTACCTTAAACAAATTAAATCATGCAGATATTTTAATTTGACACAAGCAATTGCAAACTGTTCATGTCTGCAGAGTTCCAGAAGTTGCTATATGTGCAACCAAATGTGATTATGATCAGAGGAATTTTGTTGAGATAAATGAATTTTCATCTGAATTATAGGAACATGTTTCATAGCTAGAGCTGTACCGATGTCACTTTTTGCTGATTATGCCGATACCGCGTATAGCCGATTATCAAAATTGCCGATACCGATTATGAGACCGATTATTTGATTATCATATTATGTACTCAGGTATAAGCCGACAAATTTAGAAAACAATAAAGGCCTGGAATGGGCGGGGGGGGGCTTATCCGTGGGCCAATGTCAAAACTTTACAGGTTTTAGGTGTTTTTGTTGTCTATTGTAACGGCAGTACATCTTGGGACAAAAATATCCGTGTTCTAAGACATAGGCATGTTAAAAAAGTAACTTTCGGTGACCCGAAAATTATTAAACTTATTGCCGACTTTCTATGAGCAAAGGTCGTCTGCTTGCTTTGACGACAACAAATACTCGTTATTGCT
The DNA here is from genome assembly GCA_030141615.1 of Unio pictorum. Taxonomy (NCBI): domain Eukaryota; kingdom Metazoa; phylum Mollusca; class Bivalvia; order Unionida; family Unionidae; genus Unio; species Unio pictorum. The sequence goes on from JARLTB010000243.1 coordinate 5,063,230, forward strand.
GCGGCAACATCAGATAATTGTAAAACATTGATATATAATTGTTTTATTTGTTTAGTATATGTCGGTGCTTCAAAGGAACAGTAAAACCTGTTATGACTTATGAGAGACCGCCCCTTCTGCCAGATGGTGGCTTGGTGAAACACTAACAAAAGAACTAAAAAATAATTTTAAAAAATACGGAAATGATTCTCACTTACTAGTATTAAAGACAATGAGTTCGTTCACCCTCCAGGCATTACGGATTAACTGAAAGACAGACGACGTACTCAAACCTACACTGAAGCCCTTTCAAACAATTTCTCACTGGGACATAAGGACTATCGCTGTTTTGCGAGTTTTCATAAAGATAAAGAAAAAACACAAACCTCAAAATTGACTGTGTATATATCCATCATTACTCCATTTGATGTTAATCTTACTGGCTATTCACATGACTTTGGCACTACAATGGCGGTTAGCGACATGTACTTTAGTCTGGTTTACTGCAGTTTACAAATGTTACCGGACGCTGGAGTTGAAAATTTCGCACAACTGGCAGCAAGATAAATTCTTTTTAAAAACTTTATTAGAGCAATCTCTTTGTTACAAAAGATTAATTAATGGTTCGATGTGTTTATCTCGATATATGGTTATTCGACTATACAGTAGTGTTAGTTAATGAGCAACTTGTTTGCATACTGCATTTATCCCGAGCTCTAGTGTTACAAAGGATTAAGTTACGGTCAGTCAAAACGCGACTGTATATACAACTTTTATCAGGAAAAATTGGTTATTTAAAAAAATTATTTGCATCGGCACCGATTATTTTTGTCGATACCCGATTATACCGATTGTGCTAATAATCGGCCCGATTACGCGTACGGGCGATTAATCGGTACAGCTCTATTCATAGCTAAATTAAACTAATGGCTGTAGAAATTTTAATGTTGAATTGGTGTTTCTGAAGAAAGGTTTCATGCTGGTGACATGGCTGCCGTGATCTTGACCAACATACCATATAACTGTTTTTCACTATGTTATGTCATGTTATATGCAGAACTATTTTGACATAAAAATATACATTTTTCCACCCATTTTAAATATTTTGTTTCTATGTACATTTTTTTTTAAACAAAGTTATCTTAGGATTATTCCAACATCACAAGTATTACTTTACTTGAATTTTAAAGATTATTGACAATCTTAGATTATATGTAAAACAATGTAGTTTTTAAACAAAATTAAATAATAGAATGTTTTTAGAATTTTTATGTAGGAAAATATAAATCTTGTGTATGTTCCTCAGATAACAGTGTACAACTTATATATGTTCATTATATGTCAAGTTACACCTGTATGTTTCACAGATAGAGAGCTTCAATTAACAACACTGTGAAATGAAGTACATGTGTTCTGTATTACTATGCTTTTTGTGTCTATTTATACTAGTGATTTGGTCACAAACAGGACACCATATTATATGTACAATGTTTTCAAAGTGCTGTATTTCTAATCATGTTTAAGTCAAAATATGAATCTCCGAGGTTAGTGTCATAAATATTCATTAAATATAAGTTCAAAGGTATGCAACCAGTGTATACAAAAAATGTTTTTTTTAACTATATTCAATATTTGGTATACATTTATATGTACTATTTTTGGAAACATTTTATTATTTAATTTTGTTTAAAAAACAACAATGTTTTACATAAAACTTTGATACCAATTGCAATAATGTCCTTAAAAAGAGCAATTTGATAAGACACTAGAAACAGCATCTACAACACTAGTTGAACAAAATAGCATTTTCTTCCCCAATAGACCCAGAAATATCTTTAACATCAGCTGTTGATGACATGTTGAAGAAGTCCATCTCCAACATGTTAGATAACTCGGAGTTTGCAACCAGAGCTAAGAAAAGACAGAGCACTCACTGATGATGAGTGGCTTCACCATGCAGAAGCAAACGAAAAGAACAAGAATGAAGCAAACAAAGAAAAGTAGAGTAGAAATAAGAATGAATTCTGCGAAGAAGGGAAAAAGAACTGATGACAAATTATCAGGAGAAAATAAAAAAATCCATTTAAAAATAAGACTTTTCCCAAATGACGGTATGAGGCGACATTGGAAGATACAAATGAGAAAGTTATTGAATAGGGAATATTCAGTCAGGAGGTTGCTGAAGAGATAGAGCAAATGTGGGTCTGCTGTGATGTCTGCCAGAAATGGATACATGATGAATGTCTTCTAGTTGAGTTCTCAGTTGAAATAGACAAGCCTTTCAACTGTCCTACATGCATTTGAACGTAGAAGTCAAGTTCTCTGTATTTAGTATGCAGTTGTCCGACTGCTACACGCACTTGAATGTATAAATTGTGTTCTCAGTTTGTATCTATGTAACTATTGAAAACAAACTGAGTAAACATATTTTTACACAAAGTTGCACTAAATTACTAACTTAATATGTACTGAAGCCTCCCATTAGACGTGCAACACTTTCAACAGAACTTCGTAAAAAAGATCATTTTCTACCAGCTATATTTTCATTATTAGATGAACCAGCACTATTATAATTTATGCTGAAATAAAGTTCATTTCTTGCTCTTTTTAACTGTTTGTTTGGTTTATTGCTGAACATAAGTGAATGAATAGTAATTTGCATATAAAAAAGCAATAGTTTCACTGTTGGGCACGATTTGATCCGCTCAACGCCTCACAAAAAAGCAAGAAATTTGCATTCACTAGGTTAATTCTATTTAACTCCGAAGTCACCTGGTCAAGACCTAAAAATAGCAACACATTGTAGAGCAGTGAACGGTCTTTATTTTCATATAAATTTGAAATGTCTATGTTTAAATTAAATGTTCTTGGTAAGCAATAAATAAATAGGTTCATGTTTCCGGCTAAATATCTCGGCCATTTTTTAAAATTTTAACATGACTGTACGACATATTAATTAAATAATAGATCGATCTAATTGTTACATATTTTTAGATTTCATTACATGCTTTCTATTGGCGCATCAACTACTCTCATTCTTCAACCACCACCTTCGAGTGTGATCGACTTATCTAAGAATAACAGCAACTGCTATATATGAACCACTAGGAGGAAGTTCTCCTATGCGAGCTTGAAATTTTACATGAACGACAGAGTGCCTAGACAAATCGAGATGTTGCAATTAAAAGTAATAGATGGGATACAAATTTTGGAAATCCAACTCTGATATCTTTAGTCCAGTATCAATATTTTGATCAGGTCCCATAGAGGACCAAAAACGATGATACACACGAGATATTTGATTATTAGGATAATCGATTAGAATATTTTCGGCGGGTTCCTGTTGACTGCTTACTCGCAATGATACCTCACTGACGTTTAATTTATCAAATATCATATGACAGCGCTGATGTTTATGATCTCCTTCTACTCGTTTCTTTTGAAACGCGATAAAGATATACCTGGGTGCAGACATAGTTTTTGTAAGCGAGACCTGCTAGGTAAACTGTGGTACCTGTCGAAGTAGATGTTGTAATATCCAGCCATGACAACAATGAATTTCCTGCATGATATATAAACGATAACAAACGTTTTTCTACAGACAACGCTGGAGTCATAATTGGCATCCATAGTGCTAGTTTAGATAGATTTACTCTACCATCGCCAGTAGCTGCATCGTGCCAAACAGCATCATCATCATTAGATTTTCTCATAAGGACTCCGTAATGACAAGCCCCAAAGATAACTTCTCTAACATTTCTACAAAATCCAAATATATGAGAGAGGGGAATAACACATGAAAATCTTCCATTGGAGTGCAACATTGCTTTATGATTTGCAAATCCTAGATTAAAGTTACAAGTATTACTTACAACAATAGCTTCAACATCAGCATCATCAGTAGCAGCTGAATATTTCTTTGGTCTTCTTCTAAGAAATGGATCAATATTAGCGTGGTCAGTAATATCCTTCGCGATAATCATTGAATGACCTGCAGAACGTATAAAATCATCGGCATATCTCTCTAGTCCCAATATTGTGGTTGCGATATCAACATCATTATCAATAGATTCGATCCTGTTAGAATTAATAAGATACTGTGCACTACTAAATAGCGCCATTATACCATTATCAACAAATCCTACTGTGGTAGTTGAAAGATTAGGATAAGGGGTCCATTAGCTTGTACTAGTCTCCCCTCCACCTCGATGAAAGCTTCACACGGCAAGAAATACTTAGAGTTCATTAGATGGCCAATGATGCTATGTCCCAAGAACAGAATACACATGCAAATAATATAAATGAAAATACTGAACTAGCGATGACAGGATACTTACATTATGGAATGAATCATAAAGATGGCAGCAAACCTACAGGGAAAAAAACAACAACTGGATTTTAAAAAATGTATCTTCTCAGTAATATTAATAATTTGTGGAAATACTGAGCTGATCCAACATTGGAACTATTACGTTTTGAGATATATTCCATTTACATTTTTTTCCAATGTCACAAACAATACAAAACTTACACAAACATTTCAATATACATTAAAAGTAGGGTAATATGACATAGAATGTCATTGTTAAGCAATATCCTGTAATATAATCAGGCATATATTTATGCATGAACAGATGATTTACAGGTAATAACATTTTGAAAATTGGAAATATTACCTCTAGATCACTTATTATATTCCCATCTCAATGGATTACTTCTTGTTCTGGATTAGGTTGTGCCTAAAAGAAAAACAATATGTAGCCAAAGCACTAATTGAAGCAGTTAGGTGGCGCTCTACAGTTTCGTACTTTGCATAGGGTTAGAATTTTAAAGAAAAATAATTTTCTGGGATTTCTTCACTGGTTATACTGGCAATATAATAAAGACTTTGTATATCTTAGGTGTTGGGAGAAGAACTTTCAATTCCCTTTATTTTGATGTATGACTGATGGGTGTACTTTAGGTTCTAGAGTATACAGCTTTGGGCTAACTTAAGATGGGCTCGAATAAAAAAACTGCTAGCAGTGCATGGTCATTTTCACTTACTGGACTTCAGAGGTAAATTGTAGAAAAATGATCCGATAACTGTTTTTTACTTTTCAGATATTTTGTAACTTGTTCATAGCACTTTCAGAAGCCGCTATTGCCTACTTCAGCAAAATTTGTTTTCCCTAGTTTAATAACTGCTAAAGTTAGTGTACTTTTGATTAATTCTGGCTAATTTTTCAAGCACATGAGAGCATCCATTTTAGATCATGTACAATTTCCACAAGTGCAGTATCCAAAGAAATATCAGCCACATTACAACAAAGTAACATTGAGATATGCCAACATTATCCCAATTGTGCATGTTACAAATACAAACAACTTCACCTCACATACGTCACTATCTGAAAAGTACATACTAACTGGTGAGCGCACTGGAAGAGCATTCGGGTGTATACCCATGGAGTTATATTTATTGCTGTTTGTATTAATATAGGCTCATTTAGTTTAAATTCACTGCAGTTTAGAACTTAAATGTCTTTACATTCCAAATTCTGCTTTAATTAAGCGGCTGCAGGTGGGCTTGAGAAGAGTTATGTCCCTTGCTACTGTACGCAATATGACATAGACTGGTGGCAATTAGAAACCTCTGTGTGTCATTGTTTTTAAAAATGTTTCATTAATTTCACATTTCTCAAGGAAGATGCTGTCAGTTCTTCTTTGAACTGGTAATAATTTGGATTTTGTCCCCTGATTTTTCATTGTCAAATTAAACTATTAACAGAAAATTTATTTTCCTGGTGTTAAATAATTTTGTATTGACAGATAAAAAATTCTATAGTATCATATGGTCATGGTTTATTAAGCTAAGTCAGAAATATTTCAAACTAAATTAACAGTTCAAGAATTAATGACATATAAAAGAGCTTCAACTCAACATACAGAAGTCTGCAGCAAGTGTCACATTTGGACAGGCTCACATGAACAACATGGTTATGGAATAATTTATGTAACCTTTCGTGGGAAAAGAAAGATTGCTTTGGCTCACTGACTAAGGTTCTATGTCAAAACTATGGTAAATTCACTACCATATCAGTGTGAGGTATCACACAGATGCCATACAAAAACATGATCACTTATCACTTGAACCAAAAAGAGTAAATATGGCTAGAAAATCATGTAAAGCCTATGGTGAATGCCAAGGCAATATGGGCTAGGGGGAGTGGTGTATACTGTGATAGTCAGTGTAACAGAATTGTTACCGAGTGGATGGTGGATTAAATGAACAACACAAACACAAGTGTGAAAGATAATGTAAATTTATGAAATAAATTATTAATGAAAAATAATGATGTATCAACACAATAACTCATGCGTTCAACCCACAATGACACTCACAACCATTCACAATACATGAATAAATGAAATATTAATACAAAATAAAACACAGATACAAAGGAATCTCTTGGACTATACACAGATCCAAAGAACCTTTACAAAAGTTATATTAACGCAAGTATAAATCACGATAATAAACACAAACATCAAACTATACTATCGCACGTATGGATTGCGACAACTAGCACGAACATATACAGGTATTCAATCAAGTTGCTAGCTTTTATTGAGAATCATGCAATGCCTTGAAATACTATTGTGTTCTGAAATAACCATGTAAATACAACAATGTATTAAATTGTACACAATTGCAACACACACATGTGTCTCGACCCTGTATAACCATACGATTCACACACAGTTGAATCGCCGCCCAGTTTCCCCGAAGACCTAGGGTTGACCAATACTTTTATCGGCCGTTTGCCCTTCACGGATCCACCACAGTTATACGTACAGACAGCATACAACATCTACTAGAACCAACGTTCCTCAATACCCTAGATGTCGCCCCGGATGTTTATAACTCTAGACAGCTCCGACACTCGGACTTCTAGCTTTCCGGATATTTACACGTCACGACAGATGTAGACGAACAGACAGTTCGACAGACAGACAGTCAGATACTTCAATTCGATTGCACAATAAATCAGCAACAATTTCAGCTACGATAACAGATGTTATCAGAGATGTTCCGCAATAAATCAGCTATAATTCAGAGATGTTCTCAGTGATGTTATCAGAGATGCTCTCAGTGATGTTATCAGCTATAATAAAGAAACCAGACTAATAACAGTTGTCTCAAAAAATAATCTAAACCTTAGATCACGCTATTGCATTTAAAGCCTAATAGTGACTAGTAATTCCAAATATTCCACATTTAAATCTGCATTGTAATAAAGGCATCATTACATGAAATGATAAACGGAATAAGATTCACAATAAAACGAAATATAAATTTAACACTCACCCCTTTGGCTGGAGATTAATGACAGGCTATCTTTCCTACGATAAGATATTTTTGGTCCCGTCATATTTATCAGAAATATTCTGCATTATATACCCTCAAATAGGTGAGCAGAATTCACGGCAAAATTACCGTGCACCCCGTGATTCTTGGTGTTCCCTGACTTCAAGTGATACGAAGTCAGGCACATGCAAATCGTTACACGCCGCTTACCTTGGAAAAAACCACTTATTCACCCCAGGCAATGCATGTACGACGAAACAAAGAAAATGGTGAGATTAGTTTGTAAATCAAGAAGAAATAAATTTAATTTTCGCCTAATTCTGTGACAGTCAGGTACATTTAATAATTGTTACATGCATTCATTTAAAGGATTTAAAGTGTATGGATGTTCATTGGGTACAAAATTATTTATTGAATTGGCAAACGTTGAATTTTCTACAAGTTTTCTGTTGCATTTTTGTTGGCGTTTGATGTAGCATATGTACTTGTACTGAAGACTTGATTTCCTCTCCCTATCTTTTACTGTTCTCTGATCTCGTTATAATATGAGCTGAAATACTGGATCAGATTGAGTAGAACAATTCCATGAGACTTGGTCAGTGGGAGTGTAAAGTTTCCTGTACCATACTCAGAGCTATGATGGGATGAATGACATAATGCATCAAAATTTCTGCTCCATACTGATATTTTAGGTGCATAGGTCAAAATGATATTGTGCAAGCTCTCGCACTTATTTGTGTTTAGAAAGTGTGAAATTTTACTTAGCTTGACATCTAAGACAAAATTTCTTAGTAAATATTCAAGCTTTTTAATATAAGAAAGATTTAAATGTGTTTAATATAAGAAAGATTTAAATGTTTCCCATATGGCAGAAATTTTGAGTAATAGGATGCTAAATGGGCAAGTCAGTCACTCCAACTTTGGCCTTGTAGCAAGAAAGTGCCAACATCGCATTTAAATTTCCTGTGCCTGGGCCTCACTTTCTATGTCCTTGGCACTTTTCTGGAAAGGCAGCCTGTTCTGCTTCCTGCAGATTGCAGTTTGTACATTTAACTGTTAAAAAGGCACACAGTCCTCGAGTTTTGCTTTTATACATCAGTGGATTATATCGCTTGCAATTTGCAGCTCAGTCATGCATTATGCACAATGTTCCCAATATCCTAGTTAGTTTTGGTATGTTCATAATTACATTTCCATTGATGTTGACAACACGCTGTAACATGTGACCCAACAATTAAGTTTTCTTCATTTCTTTCTTTCTCCAATTCAGGGCAAAGCTTGGGTGCACCTTATTTGGGCCACAGGAGGATAGTGATTCTTCATATATATCAATTCTTGGGTGCTTTATTTGTGGAGATGTAGAACCAGATTGCAACCTGAATAGGTTGGTCACTCTTGGATACCCGTAATCCATAGTCCTATGGTTGACTGTGTTGTATGAACTCTTGTGGACACCTAGCTATTTTCTTAGCTCTTCCTTTACCCATGTTTTCTTAAATAGTGGCTAATGTGAGTTGATGTAGTATTAGTGACAGCATGGTTACCAGTTGTTCCTGGTCGTGATGGATCTTAGACAGTGTGTAACATCATAATCAGGCTGGGGCTTGAAAATTATTGGGAAACACACCTACCCCCTTTTTTGGCATACAAATCTGCATGTTTTGGTTTTATAATTAATTTGACCCTATAAAGCAGTCAATGTATTTGATTTTCATTGTAATCAATTATGTATGTAATCATCAATCACATTCCTGGTCCATGGAATGGTCTCACCAGGAGTTAATTCCCCTTGACTTTTCATTTCAATTCATTGGCATACAAGCATTAGTGCAGATTCAAATTAGATTACTAGTGCCGGGGAAAAAGTAATTATTTACAAACAAAATATATATTTATGTCTACTGTTATGAATTTATAGCACCAAGGACTTTTTTTTCTTTATCCAATGCTGGACAATTTTTGCACTATTACCTCAAACTTTATGGAATTTTCCTCACTTTTCTCACTTGATTTACATGTATACATGACCAAAGTATAGTTTACAACTTGGGAAATGATCAAAATACATTATTTAATGTTTGGATTGAAAAATAAAACATATTTCATATGTATTTATTCTTGAATGTCTTTCTTTAATGTCAAAATAATAGCATTTCCCAGTGACGTTAAAATACAGTTTTGACGTCATGAAGCTACATTTAAGTTACTTCAGAGGGGTATAGTAAATTAACTATGTGTTTGTCATTTTTGAAGTAAATACCATGTATGATATATCAATATGTTTTAAATTTACTGCAGAATATAATAAGTTTTTCAATAAGTTGAAAACACATCTTCAGTGGTTCTTTAAGGTGGCGCTCTACAGTTTCGTACTTTGCATAGGGTTAGAATTTTAAAGAAAAATAATTTTCTGGGATTTCTTCACTGGTTATACTGGCAATATAATAAAGACTTTGCATATCTTAGGTGTTGGGAGAAGAACTTTCAATTCCTTTATTTTGATGTATGATTGATGGGTGTACTTTAGGTTCTAGAGTATACAGCTTTGGGCTAACTTAAGATGGGCTCGAATAAAAACAACTGCTAGCAGTGCATGGTCATTTTCACTTACTGGACTTCAGAGGTAAACTGTAGAAAAATGATCCGATAACTTTTTTTACTTTTCAGATATTTTGTAATTTGTTCATAGCACTTTCAGCAAAATTTGTTTTCCCTAGTTTAATAACTGCTAAAGTTAGTGTACTTTTCATTAATTCTGGCTAATTCTTCAAGCACATGAGAGCATCCATTTTGTTATACCATGTGCTTAGATCATGTACAATTTCCACAAGTGCAGTATCCAAAGAAATATCAGCCACATTACAACAAAGTAACATTGAGATATGCCAACATTATCCCCATTGTGCATGTTAGAAATGCAAACAACTTCACCTCACATACATCACTATCTGAAAAGTACATACTAACTGGTGAGCACTCCCTTACAGTTATGAAATAACTGTGCATAACCAATGTATAAGCAAAAATATATTCTTACAATGACATATTAAAGACTTCTGAAAATGGTAACAATATTGCTTGTACCTTTTTTCAAAATAAACACTAGTTTCTATTTCCTTCTAACTGGTTGCTGAGTAATATTTTCACACATACCCTTATGACACCTATTGCTTGGATGCAAATGAGCATTTGATCATTGAAGCAGATATCCATATATTATCTGGAAGGATTCAAATTATTGCTAATTGCAGTCAAGGGTTATTAACTTACATAATCATGATCTCCAAACAGTGACAAGGGTAGTTCTCTGGACAAAGCTTGCAGCTGTAAAATATGTAAATGATGCTATGGGTTTAATAATTATTAGGGACAGGATTCAATGAAACATATACAAAAATAACATTGTGGGGGGGAAAGAACAGCACATGAAAATGATCAAAATTTTAGCAAAACTAAATTTTTAAGGACATGTAGTTTTATAACTAAACTTTTGAAGATTTTGTTTGTGCTTGAGATTTGTCAATTCAGTAATTCCTATTCAGTATTCATGTAAAGACTGATAAAGATCATTGAAAAGACTAATAATGTACATACATAAAAAAGAAGATTACAAAAAATATGATTAATATCAGTGCATTTAAATTTGAAAAACAAGATAATGGCTGTTACAAGTATAGGATTCTTAAATAAGTAATAGAAACAAGTTTAAAACAGCAAGCTTTGTAAAATTTAACAAATAATATATTTCCCTAGAATACAAAGTGAAAATGAGAAGAAAAGAAACTTATGGCACTGCAAATGAAATCACAAAATAATAAGATTTACAGACACAAGTTCTAATAATGAAAAGTTCAGAATAAAACTCAGTACAAGTCCAGAAGAAATCCCAAAAATATGAAGGTGATGACGTGTACATTATAGGTTATTGAGTGTTGATATATATGTTTCATTGATTTGTCATCAGTATTTTGTTGAATCACAGTAATATAAATCCAGGTTTGAATTCAATATAATTTGTTTTGCTCCAGTGAATGTCTTTATCCAAGAATTGTATCAAAGATATTTGGTACAGGTTGGGTCGGCATGACGTCACAAGCATAATATGTTAACCGTCAAGGTCCTGATTAGTATTTCGTAGAATACTACGAGTTAGCAGGTCATATCTTTAAAGAAAAGCTGTCAGTTCTTTCGGTAGATGTTATATTCCAAAGACTCTATACATAGTTACGAAAATGATATTTTACATCGGCTTTGTCTTACCAAGAGAAAAACGATGTTCTTTTGTGGGATTTGTTTTGGTATTTCTCCTTTTGCTTGTTTGGAAATTTTAATGACAATCGACTTAGAAGAAAAAAAAAAGAAGCATATTATCCTTATCCAAAATTCACTAAACTTTACCATCAACCTCTCATTTTGCTAGGCCTACCCCTACTCCTCCGCTACAATAGGGGGGTAAACTCACTCGAGTACCCAAACGTTAACGCTTGCATTCATGTTGAAATGCTTTACACATGACCATGTAAATACTCCCATATTTCCTGTCTTTACACATCAAAAAAAAATACTTCTATATTTTTGTTACCTTATCTGCTTTTCGACCCTGACAAACTTGCCAAATCAATTCGTTTTTCTGCTTGCCTGTAGACTGGAATTTAACATGCGCCAAAATACTTCTGTATAAAATTTTGAATTAGCATATTATGTTGTTAAACTTTCATGGCAATAATTAGAGAATCCCCTTTTCTTGCTTCAGCAAAATTTGCTGGTCCAATGCTATCTTTTACAAAATGTCTTATCACTAAAAAAAACTTTCAAGATTTGAGTGCTGTTTATTTTTAAAGTAGTTGGTTTGTTGGTTCATCGGATAGATGGATGGACGGACGGACATACAGACAACCATAAACAGACATACAGATAGATAGATAAGAGCTGACTTGATCATGTGTGCGGCAAGAAATCTTTAATTCTAATCATTAATAATGCTGATAGTACTATATCTTGCCATGCGGCAAGAAATCTTTAATTCTAATCAGTAATAATGCTGATAGTACTATATCTTGCCAGTGTTTCGACCTTCAGTGAGAATAAATTAATGTAGATTATTTTTGAATATACAGTAGGTTTTTTAAATGAACTGATTGTCATTTAATACGCTATCATTGCTTAATTTATCATTTAAATATCCCATCCACGTCTAAAAGTAGTCAACATATGACAGTTTAAAAAAAGACAGTTTTCGGTTTTTAAATTTCCGTTTCTATGTGTATGTGAATTTAATTAAACCTGCTAATTACTGCAGTATCCTGGTCGTTCTCATGATTAAAGAGATTAAAGAAATGGCACACAATCAGAGTAGTCAATCATTTAAAAGAACAATTCAGGGTGGGCACATATAGTTGGCTCGTATGACATATATTTAGTTTGGAGTTTGCATTATAATGGCAAATATAAACGATGGAGTGTCAAGGAAATAAGCGTGGTTCGGTACGATTTATAATCTGCGGAATATATAAACGACGGAAAAGCTGAGCGGTTAAAGGTAGAATTTGTAGCTTGTTTATTTCAAACCTATAATAAACACTTGTATATTTATGTAGTTATTGGCGAGAGAGAAAATACGTATTTGGTAATTTAGGAAGAGTTTTTAATTATTTAAATTTTTCTTTTGCATATGATGGTTTGTACAAACACCAACACTGCAAATCTTAGGCATGTCTTAAAATGTTCCCCGCACGGCACACGTTACTAAAGTAACTAGAACAATGGCGGTTGTTTTCACCTCAGCGGTCGTAACCATGCACTGAAAATGCCCGGATGTGAGAAAGTGCCCGGATTCCCGACCCAGAGAAATTAATCACTTGAATTAAAAATATTTTAACAAAAAGATTCATCCCATTTGGACACAATATAATACAACCTGAAGTGCTAGAATGATCAAGTCCTCACCATTACAAAAATATATAGTTCTCCACTTGATCTCGGGTAACAAATAGCATTTTCGAGAAAAAAAAATTCACATCATGGAAAACAAGCTTCTAGAATGATCCTGATGTTTACACAATCGAAACCATGGCATAGAAGACACTCAGGAAATTCCAAAACTTAGACCAAAATAAACATACTTACTTCTTCTATTAATAATGATACTGATATTCAAAGAAACATACAGAAAAAATAATTTAGCTATATATATACACAAAATAAAATAATAAAAGTCAATAAGGTCTTCCGGTTTCTTTGGACAGTCGGTGATGCACTACAGATATTAGTTACCTTAAAATAAGCTTCTTTTCTACACAGATTACTAAGCTGCAATGATCGGTCCCTCAGTTATTTCTTCACCCATTTCTAGACTGGTTCATAGTTCTTCCATTACACCGTGTGTCTTGTAAGGTGTCCTTTGGATTCAGCTTATATCGCAACACTTTGGAAGTCTGAGTTGTTGCGCTCTTTCTCAAGAAATTGCGAGAACTCGCGAGACAAATCTAGCTAAGGCTGATAGTTCGAGTCTGATCGCCAGATTTGAGTTGCTATTATACCTCCAGCTGATCGTCATAATTGAGTAGTTAGTATGCTGTATGCATCTCTTGAGACGTCTAAACTTCCGAAGGAATATGCATGTAAATAATTCCAAATGAAGTGAATACTTGCCGCTTAAAGGTATGTAGAATCACAGGGGCTCGTATCGTTGCTTACAATCGACCGGTCCTACATATACTATATAATATGTAGGACCGGTCGATTGTAAGCAACGATACGAGCCCCTGTGTGTAGAATCACAGGTGTCTGACGTTTTATCAATAAAGTACGGCAAAATGTCTGACAAAATGATAAGAATTCTTTATTTCAGACCACAAAGTCCATACCTTTACATTAAAAAAAATAATTTTAAACACAAAATTACACACACATATATATCTACAACTATTAACTGCATCATGCATTATTAATAATAAAAATTAAATGACACATTTAAAGAGTAATCTGTTCCATCTACTAATAATATGAGAATTTACATGAATGTCATAGTTCCAAAGAGATTTCAAAATACAGTTCTTACTATTAGATATTCTTGTCATCATTGAGAATACATACTTTCTCATTATTTCATCAAAACTGAATACATTATAGTTAACAAACATGTTGGAGGCACTGTTCCACCTTGGAAGACCTAATAGAAAACGAAGACTATTATTATGACCAATAACTAGTTTTGTTTTCGTACATTCACTAAAGTTTGTCCACAGAGGAGCGCAATACATGGTGCAGCAATAAGATTTTAATAATCTAGTTTTGATATGCAATGAACATTTCTTGAATTTACGCAGAAGCTTGTTTGTTCGAGTACACAGAGATCGGTAATGTCTCATCATATCTTCATTATCTGACCGATTGGATTCCAAAATATGACCCAAATATGTATAAGTGTTGACATAGATAAGAGCATTGCCGTTAAGATATACAAGGGGAGGAGATGGTAATTTGAAAGAAGCTGTCTGACAGACCATGCATACTGATTTTTTTGTATTATACATTATATCATTCTCAAATGCGTATTGTTCACATATCTTTAATAATTTCCTTAAACCTGCTATAGAAGGACTTATCAATGACATATCACCAGCAAAACTGAAATTGTTAAGAAAAACCACATTTGGTGGCAGATGTATATTGAATAACAAGGGGGACAGAGTTCCCCCCTGCCTCACCCCATTGGTTACATTGAATGCGCTGGATATTACACTTCCCCATCGCACACAATACAACTATTTCCCATACCAGTTAACTAAAGTATGAACTATTTAGACAGGTATTTTAATATTGTTACGTGCTTAGAAAGAGTGAAAACTAACAAACTTGTAAAACTTTAACAATGATTTTTATTCAGTACAATTATTTTCATAAAATAAATAAACTTACGGTTTTAGAGAATCAAATCCAACAAATATAGAATTCACAAAATAATCCACTAATGCAATTGCAAGTCCTGATAAATAAATGTTCTAATAGTTCCAGGTTCGAATCTTGACGATGTAATCCAAAATGGCTGACAATGTCATGTGATGCAGTTCTTGTTTTAATATCATCCAGATGAAATTATGAAACATATGTCCTTTTCCAGATAATTCTTCTTTCTTCAATTAATTGACACAACGTCCAGAACAAGATAACACTCAAACATGAAATACACAACTTAATAATAATAAAGCTCAAACATCTACTGATTTGTTCTATCCCAAACAACAGTTCTTATACTTGTTTTTTTTTTAAGTAAACAAGTGATCACGTGATTTTCTAGAAATTGATAGAGGTTCATGGAAGGTCACGGAAAGAGACGGCCTTCACTAAAAATCTCATACTCTAGATATTTCCTACCCCTAAGAACTAAAAATAAAATGTTGTCCTTGAAATTAACCAATAGTGTTAGAGACTTGTTGACAATGTCCAAAGCAAGGTCAGGAATTAGATCCACAAGCCAAGGTCAAAACTTGTTTACAATTAGAGTATAGGTCAATCTGAATTTTCCAGAATAATTTCCCAATTAATGAATATTAAACCCTAAATGACAAATTTGGATTTAACAATTAAAAAAAATAAATAATTTAAATCCGATAGCCATAACAATATCAATCAACTTTTTAAAGAGTGTCCAGTGATTGACCCTATGAAATGCCTTGCTAGCGTCTAAAAAAACATGCAAACACTGGGTTGCCATGTTCTACATAATAGCTGACAGCTTCCTTAAAAGCATATACCGTATTTTCCGGCCTATAGGTCGATGCGAAGTATAAGTCGAATTGACTAATTTTGTAAATTTTCCATCCTTCGTCCATATATAAGTCCATTCGGAGTATAAGACGAGGCCAGGTCAATAACTTGGCTTTGTATTTTATACTACCGGTAGTAACTTCTGGTTGCATGAATATTGATGGTATCGTCGTATGATATTCCATATTACCGGCAATATCCATTGCAACAAGAGCTATGATCATTCCTTCCAGTTGAAAGTTTAAACCTACGGTAATTTATTTGAGAAACTTTGTCAAATACAATTATGGTACTTTATTCAGAGAACCATGCATTGGTACATACACGTGTCTAATTTATATATACATGTATAATCTATTGCATGAAAAGAGTATCAAGACTGTGTACTCACCAGCGAATCTTGTAACATACATTGAATCCATAATACAAATATTTCCATCGAAAATATCCACACATGGATGTAAAATATTCAATAATTTTGTCACAGATCATTATGTGACTGAATTCAATGAAAAGAAAATAAAAAAAATTACGTAGTGGGTGTACGTAATGAATGATGAAATAGTACATGTCCGTAGATTAAATAATGGAAGCTAAAGTGTATTCTTATAATAACTACATGTACATCTCAGGATCTTTCTGTCTCTGAATTCAGTCATTGTAAATTTTCAGTCATTGTAAATTGTCGCACACTTCAGAAATTTAATATTATAAGTAAATAATTAAGTAAGTGGTTTATTTTATCAGTTTCATTAGTGCCTTTGTTAATATATATGTTAATATTGACAATTTTTTAATTAAATTTTTTAGCAGGGAAAACACGTGAATAATAAAACAAATTCGTTTTATGATGAGCGATTTTGACAGTAATGTATTTTATATACTTGATGGGAGGTCTAAAGACTTGTCAGGGTTCTGTAAAAGTTAGCAAATTATAGGATAAGTTATAATAAAGTTTTGTCTCTCACATTCAGCACAGTTTGAAGTGAACTTTAAGACAGGTGTAGAAGTTCGGTCTTGCAAGATGTTTTCTAAGTACATGTAGATACATTTTATTAATGAGTGTCAATAAGAATTTTCTATCTTTCCTAATTATTGCAATAATGATTAGAAGTTCAAAAACTATTTATTTTGGTTAAATTTGGAAACAATTGTTTCTTGAAAAATAAAATTATTTTGATATACACAAATAAATATCAAACTTGTTTACATTCCGCCTATGAATTTATATTTTAATTAAATTATGCTTTGTTTGATATGAACATACTAAATGAGCTATGCTGCTGTTTAAAGAACATTTTTAGTTAGAAATCAATTGCTGAGTAATGTTTGGCATAACCTATGTTTGTAACACAATTGAAGAGAATAAAAATGGCCAAAATAAATTTGTGACAGCTAAGGATGATTGTTCGAGGCTGATTGCCAGATTTGAGTTGCTATTATACCTCCTTTTTCAGTGGAAGACATTAGTGGGTTCGAAAGAAGAGGAATGGTACTTAAATTGCAACAAAAACAGATGTGTACGTGACACAGTAACATTTGTTGTGTAAACAAAAATGATGAAGACATTCCTTGTTTTACATCTTATACATCTTTGGGCTCAACATGGTAAGGTGACATTGATATATCCAAAGTCGGGGCCATTTCCTGGCTCAGTTTTTATATGGAAAAAAAAATCTTGTAAATATCACAACTTTATCTCATTGTTGTATTATTCAATGTATAATACCATATTCTGCATTAAATGTGCATATCATTTATTTATCATACCTAAAGACGACCTTTAAACATTGGTATGCGATATTTAAGAGAAAATGCTACATTTGAGTGCAGGAGTCTGAAAACATTAAATCACAAGTTACTAAAAACACTGAAATACACGTGTGTTTGCATGATCTCTCTGTATGTATTGGTTTCCACACACAAATTATTATTTGGTTTTGATTAAATAATAATATAAAGCAAAATAAAATAAATGTATGTATTTTTGCTACGAATTATAGCACGCTTCATTTGGTCATACTTTGTTGGACAAGAAAACATGTAAATGAGTGTGTATTTCGGTTTTTCAGCGTATTTCGGTGTTTCTAGTAAATAAATTAACACTTATATAGACATACACCACAATTAATTTTCACTATATGTTCTCAACATATATTTCTCAGTACTGACCTTTCAACTGTGACAATCAATACAAATCATATGTTAATCTAAAATACATCCAGAGATGACTTCATGATGAAGTTCTTGTCAGGGGTTGCATTTTTTTTGACCGGCTGCACTGTAAACAGAACAGCATGTAAACATACCACATATTCCACTTACGGATCATCATCAAGGCCTTATTACTCCATGTGCACTGTCGCCAAATTACACACTGACAACCACTCTCTCTGCTCATATTCTCAAGAATAAACAATTACCTTTAAATCCCTACTAAAAATGCATCTATATAACTCTTCTATCACCACCAAAATGAGAGAGGAAAAAATGTTCAAAAAAATAAACTAGAACTACATTCATGGGTACTGAACTGGAAATAATAATTGTGATGTGATTCCATATGATTATGTCGGCCTGGGTTATGGGTTGGGTCGGGAATCCAGGCACTTTTTTACATCCTGGCATTTTCAGTGTATGGTTATGACCGCCGAGGTGAAAACATCCGCGATGGTTCTAGTGACTTGAGTAATGTGTGGGGGACATTTACACATTTTAAGATAGGCCTAAGATTTGCAGTGTTGGTGGGTGCACAAACCATCACATGCAAAAGGAAAATTTAAATAATTATAAACTCTTCCTAAATTACCAAATACATCTTTTCTCTCTCGCCAATAACTACATAAATATACAAGTGTCTATTAGAGGTACAAATAAATTTAAAAATAAACAAATAATCTACACATACTACCTTTAACCACTCAGCTTTTCCATCGTTTATATCTTTCCCAGATTATAAATCATATCGAACCACGCTTATTTCCTTGACACTCTATCGTTCATATTTGCCTTTATAATGCTAACTCCAAA
Organism: Unio pictorum; assembly: GCA_030141615.1. Lineage (NCBI taxonomy): Eukaryota > Metazoa > Mollusca > Bivalvia > Unionida > Unionidae > Unio > Unio pictorum. The sequence continues at coordinate 5,082,359 of JARLTB010000243.1, forward strand.
CTAATTATATGACATGTAGACTGGGTGTTTTAACATTAGCCCACTCAAAATTGTTCTTTTAAATGATTGACTACTCTGAGTGTGTGCCGTTTCTTTAATTTCTTTAATCATGAGAACGACCAGGATACTACAGTAATTATCAAGTTAAAAACAGAAATTTAAAAACCAGAAACTGTCTTTTTTAAAAGTGTCATATGTTGACTGCTTTTAGACGTGGGTGGGGTATTTGAATGATAAATTAAGCAATAATAGAGAATTAAATGACAATCAGTTTATTTCAGAATTCTACTGTATGTTAAAAAATAATCTACATTATTACATTCTCACTGAAGGTCTAAACACTGGCAAGATATATTAGTATCAGCAATTATTTATTTATTAGAATTAAAGATTTCTTGCCGCACACATGACCAAGTGAGCTCTTATCTATCTATCTATCTATCTATCTATCTATCTATATATCTATAAATCTATCTATCTATCTATCTATCTATCTATCTATCTATCTATCTATCTATCTATCTACCTACCTACCTACCTACCTACCTACCTACCTACCTACCTACCTACCTACCTACCTACCTACCTATCTATCTATCTATCTATCTATCTATCTATCTATCTATCTATCTATCTATCTATCTATCTATCTATCTATCTATCTATCTATCTATCTATCTATCTATCTATCTATCTATCTATCGTTGTCTGTGTGTATGTCCGTCCATCCATCCGACCAACCAACAAACCAACCACTTTAAAAATAAACAGCACTCAAAACTTGAAAAGGGTTTTTAGTGCTAAGACATTTTTTAAAAGATAGCCTTGGAGCCGCAATTTTCGCTGAAGCAAGAAAAGGGGATTCTCTAATTATCATCATGAATGTTTAACAACAATATAATATGCTAATTCAAAATTTTATACCGAAGTATTTTGAAGCATGTTAAATTCCAGTCTTCAGGCAAGCAGAAAAAGAAACTGATTTGGCAAGTTTGTCAGGGTCGAAAAACAGATTCTTGAGAGTTTAGAGAATCTAAGGTGATGGAGTCGAATTAAAAAAAAAATCAATATTCATTTTATATTGAAATGAGAAATTCTCTGGAATATAGTCTGTTTCTAAATTCTTTATTAATCTTTTCTGATAAATTAGATGTTAGAAACATTATATCATCTTGATTGTTGCATTTTCTTGAACATGATTGCTTAATTTTATAAAGTATTACAATTTCTAAATTAAACTTTTTTAAAAGATAGGCTTAATATCTCTTGCTATTTAGTTGCATTGTGATGTTCAATTTTGTAATAACCAGCAATATGTAGACAGAAAGAGTACAAAGTAATGCATTTCATTTCCAAGGTGCCATTTTATAAATATTACAACTTTTTAAAGCCATGCATAGAATACGGTGGCATATCATGAATCATGATGACACAGGAGTGGTATCCCAGGTGTCCAAAATTTGTATTATTTTGAACAGAATATTTTTGTGAAAATTGTTGACTTTCAAATTGCTGTGTTTATTTTGATATATTGGTTGAAGTCTGTATGCCTTTGATGCCATTATTTGTGATTTAAGCCTTACATGCACAGAAAATCCTGACTGCTCTGTACAAGCAGGCAGACTACTGTCAAATCTTGTTTCTATTATAGTCCATTTTAATAAAATCTGCCAACTGCATACAAAATTTGTAATGTCTAATTTCTATTTCTGAAGCAAATTGATATAATAAAATATAGAAATTCTTGTATGCATTTGTTCAAAGAGATATAACAATATATTATAAATTTATATAGTACTAGAAACCAAATTATGTGAAATTATTGCAACTTCACCACATTACATTTCATAGTGAATATTACAAGCCAAATCATTTTTCCAAATCATTTTTTTACAAACAGCAGAAATATATTCAGTCAAAAATTCATGTTTCTTTTCAATTTGTATTTTTTGGCTTCAAAGTAAACATTATTACTTCGTGGCTGGTACTTGAAGATCGATTTATAAAAATCACTTGGTTATGATTTGGATTTTTATCATAGCTTTAACAATGTTTCAGTCAGATCACTATGATGTCAGCTTTGTGGCAGTTTCCTAATGATGTCTAGCACTGGGACATGATGCCACAGACATGCAGCATCATGTCCCATTCAGTCACATGGTCCTAACACTAGACCGACCAGTCCTAACACAAACTACCTAATGTTTAGCGCCAAGTGAGGCAGCTGTTGGTACCATTTCTATAAGTCAATGGTATGAACCCGCAACCTCTTGCATCGGATGTTGACACCTTCGGTGGCTTAAGTGATTAGACCCTATGCCTTGTATGTGGGTGAAAGCAGGTGTGTGGATGGGGTGTAAAGTTACATTATCATGAATTGTGTGTAAAACCTGAAAAGATCTAAATTATTTACCTTTAAAATACTCATTTTAATGTGCAGGTTCTGTTTTACAGAAAATGAATAATTGTGAGCAAAAATATGTACAACAGATTTCTGCATCTGGATTGTATTGAGCTAGTACATCAGAATTGTCATGTAACAAAAGGATGAAGCAAAATGCATGTTACTTCTATTTTTTCCATGAAATGCCATGTAATTCCAGCTGACCAATCCCATGACTGGCTGTCATATTACAAACGTACCGGTAACCTGATTGATATGATCAAATTTTTTATATTAAAATTACATTTGTGTTTGATACTACTGTTAATGCAAAGAAAATTCCTTAACACTTTTATGTATTTTGCTTGTTTGAATTTTATTCTATTTGTCTCTTCTTTCAATGATAAAATTTCCATAAATATTACACCACTGAAGTTTATATCTGTAGGAATTATGAGTGCATTGTTCTTAATTCCTGACATCAGCATATTGTCCAAAATAAATTTAATTTGCTTGTAAGAATGAGAACTACCATTAATATGTGAAAAGGCACTTAATTCCAACAGAGCAAGATTATTAATCAAATTGAAACAACACAAATTTTAAAAAGGTTACAAACTGAATTTTAAGAAAATTAGTTAGGAGCAGCTATATATTTTATTGGCAGTGTCCTGGGAGTGGGTAATACCTCTGGCTGGCTAAGTAATCGTACTCCTTCAGGGGTAAATCACCAACCTTTGGTCCCTACTAGGCTCTCACCTGTGTCTCCAAGAAGCTGTGTCAGAATGTTTTGGGCGAGAGAGAGTGAGGTCGACGAACAGTGCAACACTTTCTGACTTTTAAACAAAGTCACAACGCAAGCCATTGTGGTCATCCACCCATCCCATTTCATCACCCATTAAAGTCCTGTGGTGACAGGCAAGCGATAAAGCAGCATGTGTTGGTACACTGCAGCTGCAAACCTGCACACATGCAACTCAGGCCATTTGGTTATTCACCACTGACATGGAGCAGCAGTGGAATCCTTGCTGCCCCCTGAGTGACTGAGTAGCCTTCAGGAATGATCTGCTCATGTCTCTGGCATGAGGAAGGGGCTAGGAAAGGTGCCCAAAACATTGCCTACTCTAAACGTCCCTAGCTAACATACTGTGGCTGAGATGGACCCTACTCCAGTGATCAAAATAACAAAAAGAATATAAGGATTGTTCCCCTCACACTTGGCACATGGAATGTGCGCACCTTAATGGACAGCGACGATGCAGAAAGGCCTCAGAGGAAAACTACCATAATAGGAAAGGAACTCTACAGATAGAATGTGGACAGTGAGACCCAGCTTGCATGAAAAGGCAATCTCTGGAAGGGGCTCTGGATACATTTTCATTTGGAGCGGCAGAGGAAGTGAAGAGCACCATGAGGCTGGTGTCTACTTTGCAGTGAAGACATCATTGATTGGCAAGTTGGCTGGACCTCCCAAGGGAGTAAATTTCATACTTATGATCTTGAAACTCCCCCTCTTCTCTGGAAGAAAGCACCTTACCATCATCAGTTGCTATGCTCCATCCATGACTATCCCAGATGAAGTGAAGCTCAAGTTTTATGAAGATCTTCACTCATTGCTGACATTCCAATGGCAGATAAGCTTATCATTCTTGGTGATTTCAGTGCAAGAGTAGGCTGTGATCACGTTGCCTGCGATGGAGTACTAGGAAAGCACGGAGTGGGTCACTGTAACTGTAAGAGACATAGCTTTTATTCAATATTTTAGCTCCACTTTTGCAGCAAATTTTTGTATATTTATCGATGCCATATTTCATATCATACTTGCAAAATACATATAGATCATATAAAGGCATTTTCTTTTATGATATTCAAGCTGGAAAGTATCATCTGTTTGATTCAATACAGTTGCTCCATAGGTGCAAATACTGTGAACAATTGGACTAAGTAATTAGTCAAATATTTGTACTGTATGAATACTACATTTAGCAGCATGGAGAAGAGAATTTTTCATAAAACTTGGAGAAATTGAACATTTTTCTACACCTACTGTTTGTAAGTAAAATGAACTGTTGTCAGTCCTATGCAACCTTCATAGCAATTTGTAAAATTACATAGGAAGACATGTACTAGCTAATTTTCTGATAAAAACAACGGCATAAATGTTTACTTATTTTGGTAATAATAATGACTAAATTTTCAGTCACAAAATGATCAGTGTGGAATATTTGTATGTGCTTTAATCACATGTCTTTCTGTATATGATGTACATGTATATATTCTACTTCAGTTTATATTTTAGTTATCATAACTTTAATAATTTATGTATCTTGAGTTGAAATCTCTAAAAATGGCTTTGGCATCTTTATAATGTGTTCAAGGCAAAATATTTTTTTTTTAAACTCTGGTCTAATATTTCCTCTTTATACAGAATTTGAATTCCATCCTTGTATATGGTTTACTAAAGCACCCTGTCATCTTGTATCTTCGCAAATGACTACACTGCATTTTAGGTATCATTTTCAGTACTTTTCTTATTTTTTAAGATTTTTTTTTATGCAGCTGCTTTACCAATTCTGACCCCAAATGGTCCATTGTACATTACAAATGGAGGATCCCTTGCCATGACCTGTGTGATAGATCAGGATGCTGGAGCTGTTATTTGGCAAATAAATGGTTCTACCTTCATACAAATCACAAATACCACAGCATGCAGCTTCAGAAAAACAAATGCACTGGATACTTACAACTATTCTATCACATGTGACCAGCAGAGGAGGTTTACTGTAGTGAAATACAAAGTTAATCGCAGTGATGATAATTCAAATTGGAGCTGTCAGGTGTATTCATTAAATTTTACTCACCTGGGGACCTCTTTGGTGGTCAGAGTATTGATGCATGGTATGTATTCATTACCACTAGTGTGTTATTATTTGTGTATGTAATTTTCCTCTCAGTGGGAGTATGTATCAAATGTGATGGCAAATAACTTTACATTTCCAGAGCTTTTGGCATAAAATAAATTCATCGTTGAAACTGTGCTAAAATACTGCAGTCTGGATTGCAATAATTATGATTAATTGGTTATCATATCTTTACAGTCAAATTGGGATGGAAATAGGAATTTGCATGATTGTCTCAGGCCTTCAATTTAACACAAATGTCCCCGTAGCCAGACGGACTAGTGTACTGAGAAATTTACTAGCCCTGCCAAACATTTACTAGCCCTGTCCCCAAAACAATGTCACACACTCATATTGAGATTAACAACAATTTTATTTCATACATAGCATTATCATATAAAATGTAGAAGTACAGAAGTATAAATTCTACTTTAAATCATCAATAAATTCACATTTCTTGTTTATAAAGATAACTTGGATTCAATTCCAGAAAGGGATCCAGGTGTCCTTTCTCGTCCTCCACCTGCACTCTGGGTCCATATGGGGTTTGTTCTGGTCTCCTTACTGGTCTCCCTGAAACATTCCACAAATGTATTGCTGATAATGGATCATATGTTGGAATTTAATTTGTATGAAACATGATGAAGAGTAGGTCGGACAGAACCCAAGGTCGCAAACAAGATCTCCAGTCACTCTTCACCATTTTCATCTCTGAGAAACCCCTTTCAGCATCAGCAGAGTGGGCTGTGATTGTCAGGATGAGGTCAATTAATGCCAGAATATTCTTGCACATACCGTATATACTCGACTATAAGTCGAGAAATTTAAGACTATTTTTTAACCTAAAAACCTAAGTTCGACATATTCGATCTGTCACAAAATTATCAAATATTTTACATCCGTGTGTGGATATTTTCGATGGAAATATTTGTATTATGGATTCAATGTATGTTACAAGATTCGCTGGTGAGTACACGGTCTTGATACTCTTTTCATGCAATAGATTATACATGTATATATAAATTAGACATGTGTATGTACCAAAGCATGGTTCTCTGAATTAAGTAATATATTATATCTGCAATTTCTGTTACCACAGCAATTGTTTTTCTCATTTAATATATATTGATCAAAAATGGTAATTGTGCCATGCATTTTCGCACCCGTCTTTATGTACCCCCCCCCCCAATAAATCCAAAAATGTGTTGGTATTGTACATGGTTGCTTATAACACGGTTCTGTTCATAACACGGTCGGATTCTATGGCTCCCAACTACCGTGTTATAGTGGGGTCCCACTGTACATGCATACATACATACATAGACAGACATATATACATACCGACATATATGTATACAGACACATACATACACACACACATACATAACATACATACATACATACATACACAGACAGACAGATATATATACATACAGACATATATACATACATACATAGGAAAAAATGATTTTGTAAAGTGCTATGAATAAGTTTCAATCTCCTTTCAGTGTAATGTCTCTCTGGAGCAACGTCTTTTTTTCTCATTCTCAGACTTGCACAAAATTTGAAAGTACAGATATGTGTATTATTAGCTATTTCTTTGTCTCTCTTCTCTATCTCTCTTTTTCTCTGCCATATATAATGATTAAGCTTTTGTTTGAAGGGTATTATGACATTTATGTTGGTGATTTACAATACAAATTTCATCAGCATCAGTATTTACATATTTAACTCAAATTGACAATGTTGCACAAGTATTGCAGTTTTGTGCTTGATGCTTGAAATGATACACGTTATCTTAAAACAACACAAGATGGCAAATTTGTAAATCCTCTGCAATATACATTGTTATGCACTCTATCATTTGCAAGGAGATAACACATTTATTTATGATGACAAATATTTTACAATCTTTTTAGTTCCTGTTGGTTCAGTGAAGTTGCAGAATGGTTCAGCATTGAGTTTGATTGAGAATCAATCTGCTGTACTTGTTTGTGAGACTGATGCTTGCAGACCCGGGGCTGCCATATATTGGATGAAGGATGGACTAAACATTACAGACTATCTTAACAATGTCACTGCAATTAGTGTGGGCAGTGATCTGTTTGTTAGCATTGGAACTCTGACCTACACTGGACAAAGAGGGGACAATATGAAAATATTGACCTGTGGAGCATACAATGGACCCGATAGTGTTCAGACATCAGAAAACTTGATTGTCACCATTTACTGTAAGTTTTGCATAGTTATGTCATCCTAGAGAATTTGATGTAATGGAAATCATGATACATACCTTGCAAAGTTATAAAACGAAATTCATTGCCAAAAGTTACCCATGTAGCTTCATTTTGAAGCAATACTTTCAGAACAGTTTCTTTCTGTATGAATGGATAAATCATTGCAAGCAGGTACTGTGCAAAGAATTACCTGTTTGGTTTTAAAAAAAAATTTAAATAAGACACCATCAATTTTAGCAATATCATTGAACATATGGCACTGATGGGATTGTATGATAATGTTGATACCACTTTAGTGATTATTTTGGTCATTAAGCTCAGTGTAAAAATTTTAAGTCCTTTGTTAGCCATTGTTACTGTATGCTTTTTTTTCTTCACCAAAGATATTCGACACATTTGAGGATTGTTAATATTATACACATCAGCTGAAAACTATTTGCAATTAGCACAGGAGAACAAAATATACATCATTGTTTTTTTAATTTTATTTAGCTGTTATTAAAACATTATTAAGGTATAATATGTAACACTGGTAATAAGGACGGACAAACAATATTTTATTTCACAATTTAAAATTCTTAAAATATTTTGGAGCCAGTGACTGACAGGTTTGGTACTAGAAGTAGCTATACCACATATATTATTATTTTGTAGTCAGCTAGTTCATTGCCCTTTAAATTGCCAACGTTCTTTACAAATTTGATAATGGTAATTCTTATGCAATCAAAAAGTATAACTATTAATGTACAATGTATTATTTAGGATATTGAGTTTGTATTGTATTAGTATATTAACTTTAAAATGTTGTTTTTAGCCTAGATTTATATTTTGTCGCAGTAGTTTTGTTTGCAAAATCAAATATTGATTTTTTCATGCATCTCTTTGCTTTTGTGTATATTCAGTGCCAAGCTAGCTTTCTGAGGGTGACTTTTGAACTAAGAGCAGATAAAGCATTTTGGTCCGATGCTGCTGTTGCCATAACGTCTCATGATTTTATTCTATGTTCTGTTCCAAAATATTGAAGTCAATATATAACTGATGGTAGCATCAAATTCAGTTGGGTGGCTAGACTTGTACATTTGGGTGGCATCAGTGTACAATTGGTGGGACACTGGGTGATGATGTATGTCGCTTGAGAGTGGCTGAGTGTATAGAATGAAGAGAACAGGTCCAAGAACAGATACACATCACAACTTAGATCAACTGGGGTGGAGTGTATTCCATTTGCAGATACAATTTGTGTCCTGTTTACTAAGTAGGACTTGAACCACATAATGCTGTATTGTGAATGCCAAATATATGCTGGAGACGGTGAAGTAATATAACATGGTCTTTTGTGTCAAATGCTGCTTACAAATCAAGGAGGGTGAGGACTGTAATCTTTCCACTATCCAAAGCAGGGAGAATGTCATCAACTACTTTCAGAAGAGTAGTTTCAGTACTGTGCCAAGGGCGATATGCAGACTGTTCATTGCGATAAAAAAAGACTGTTTCTAAGATTTTTTAATATAATTGATAGATTAGAAACTGGGCAGTAGTTCTTAAAATCGTGTTGATAAATCTTAACCAGAGGCTTTTCAGTAGCAGTTGTTTTTAAATGATTGGAATTCCCCAGATGAGAGAGAGAGGTATTAATTACATCAGTTAGTGAAGGCAATATTGGGTCTAGGCAGTTATAATTGGATCAAGTTCACAAGAATTTGGTGCACTCTTCATCACAGTTGTTCATACTAAATCCATAGAGACACCTTAGCCTTAAGATAAGAAATTTGCGCTGGGCCGATTTACAAAATTGGATCCTGTCACCTAAGAACAAAGACTATTTGTATATTTTTCAGCAGCAGGGAGGGCGAATCCGACAACCTTTCATAGAGGCATCCATTTGGCAAACCAAGGCTTCCTCTAAAATTGTATAGAAAAGCGTCTATTTAGCAAACCAAGGCTTCATCCAAAATCGTAAAAAAAAACAAAAAACGCCAAAATCGTTGTTGAACCCTCCCTGCTGCTATGGGGTTAAAAATCCTTTTACGATGAAAATCCTTTTAAGATTTCAGCCGAATATTTTATCAAGTCCGATACAATATCTTGATCTACGGTCATGCAAATTTATCGTTACAAATCCATGTGGGATACACTGAGCGTGACTAAAGAAATTTCTAAAGATATTATAATCCATATCACCGCTGCACCAAGTTTGCCAAATATTTTGTAGCATATGTGTGTAAATTCCATTGAATACAGCAAGAATATTGCAGTTATCTCTGATCACTTTTGGTATTTGAGTGTATCGTTGTGTGACATATATCACATTGGTATTTTTATGCCTGCCTCTGGAAAATATCCTAGTGGGATTATTTTGATTGTCTAACATGACATCATCATAGACGACCAGATTGTTAATACTTCCATCAATATCATCAATACTCGGTGCATCCTTGATATCGGTTACAAACTCAATAATATCCTCATCGATTTCCGATTTTGCTTTCTCATCAAAATTCTTTAACACCTCGTAATATCGCTGATCATCTACATTGGGGGCTACTAAATACAACTTATTTCATTTCATCCATCTCATTATCAAATTAAGTAGCATTTGCGTCTTGCCACTTCCAGATGGTCCGATTATAATCATGCGAATAGAATTTGGTAGCGCTGCATGATGCTTAACTGGTTCTCGTGTTTTTGTCGCCGAAAAATCAATTACATTCATGTTATTATAAATACATTATGGATCTATATTGTGTGAAATGTAAGAAGCGTACTGGCACAGATGACATGACGACGATTACAACTAAAAATAACAGATTAGCACTTGCTGGTAAGTGTGTACAATGTGGTACAAAAATTTTTAGATTTGTTTCCCTTGATAAAATCAAGTATTTAAAAAAAAAGCGAGGAGGTGATATTGCAACCAAATTAGTAAAATTACCAGGAACACTATGGGCAAAATATCCGGGAGAAAATCACCTTCCAGAATATAGTTATTGTGGACCCAGGACCAGATTCGATATCAGACTTGATGATCAAAACGAACCCCGACCCAGTGAAAACCCAATAAACGCCATTGATAAGGCGTGTCATGCTCATGATGTTGCTTATAAAAGCAGCAATCTGCAACACAGAAATATCGCAGATATTAAAAATTGGCTTCATGGTTGATAAAATCGGCAATGAAAAGTAAATTGATGTTGAGTGCTGGTAATTAATAATATCATGGAAATCTATTTATTATTCTCCAAGAGGATACTGGAGGGGTAAAGCAGTAATCAGTAAACTCGCTAGCGCTGCAAAGGTGAAAAATACCACTGCAGCGGATTGGTTATCCAAACAGGCAATATGGCAGATTTATCTACCCCCGCCCAAACATATTAACTACTCGCATTTTTATGTCAGCGCACCTAATGAGGTTCATCAGGCTGATATATTATTTCTGCCGCATAATGGTTTTTACAAGTATGCGCTAAACGTAGTTGATGTTACGAGTCGATACAAACAAACAGAACCGCTAAAGACAAAATCATCAACTGAAGTGGCTTCTGCATTTGAAAGGATTTATTGCAGGGGTCCTCTGCATTGGCCAAATCTATTACAAGTTGATCCTGACAAGGAATTTCAGGGTGCAGTGTTATCAACAGTGAAGCATCATAATGTCACTATCAGATGAGGACATACTGCACTACATCGCGATCAGGCAATTGTTGAACGATTTAATCAGACACTTGCTGAGCGGTTATTTGGATATCAATACGCGAAGGAATTTATTCAGGATAAATGATCTCGTGAATGGGTCAAGAGATTAACAGGCATAATTACCGCGCTGAATAATGAGATTACTCGAACAATTAATATGTAACCACAATGCGATTAAAAAATAAGTATATACCTGTAGATTTTTTGTTTGTTTGTTTGTTTTAGGGTTTAACGCCATTTTCAGCACACGATAGGCTATACATGGCGGCCAGTATTATTGGTGGAGGAAGAACCCGAGAAAACCCCCAGAAAGAACCACCGACCCACGAGAAGCTACTGGCAAACTTTCTCACATAACTACATAAGCCGAATCTTAGACTCGAACTCACGCAGACAGATGTGAGACGGCAGTGACCCATAACGGAAAGCGTGTTAGACCACTCGGCCACTCGGGGCCCCTTCTATACCTGTAAAACCACAAAATGATTTTTTCAAAACAACTAATACTCGGCAATGTCACTGTAAGATATTTATATGAACCAGGAGAGCTCGAAGGTGGCAAAAAAAGAGCTACTGATCCTATTTGGAGTGTTACTGCACATAAAATATCTAGTATAACACGATCTACGTGTAGGCCACCAGTCTATAGGTTGGATTCAACTGCTCCTCAGAGAGGATTTACTCGTGAACAAGTACAAGTGATTCCCATGGATACTCAATTACCGCCGCGTGGTCTTAACTAGCACCTCTGCGTCTGTTGCACTCAAGACAAGCCAGCATCACATTATTTCTGGTATGACCAACACCTCTATTCTTTCTGTCTACGGTAAATTGGCAAGGATCTTTATTCGAACAACACCAATGCATTATACAATTGCAACTTGCACAGTGATTATTCTGTTGTTGTTTCAGTGTGATTTTAAACTCGGCATCAATGTCAAATTTTCTGTTATTTTTTTTGTCCTGTTGTTTATAACCAGATAGTATTTTTCTGATTATATCATCGCTGACAATATCACTTATTGTAGTTTCACTATAATCTAAAACAACTCTTTAAAGTTGATTTATTCTTCGTACTCTGGACACTGCAAGAAAAACTAAATTCGACCATTCAGTGTGATTATCTATGATCCAAACAATTGTATCGGATATAGTCAACCCTTGCGAAGAATGTATCATCGCTGCGTATCCTAACTTCCATGGGGATTTATCAGCACGCAATGCATCTTCGACGACATTGATATCAACTAACACAATATCATTTAACACTAAAATCTGCTTTTCGCTTTGTCCAGGAATATCAACTTCGATATTTTGTCCTGGTGTATCACTGGGTCTATAACACAGCGGCACTGGAAGTGTTGCAATTTTTTCTTTATGCGTGTTAAATAACTTCATCTGAAGTCTGTCTCTGACTATCTTTCTACTTGCCACTATCAAATCATTTGGCCTCCATGCTTCCCAGAAATCATTTAATGGGGTTTCCGAAATTATTTCATGCGCTATTTCACATCTGATTAGTTTCTTGAACTCGCGTAATTGTTTATAACTTTTCTATTCGCTAGCAATAACCAATCAATAAACTTTTGTAATACATCTAACGACACTGTGCATATCTCATCCCAAATAATGATTTCAGGAATATATTTTTCACCCATTCGATCAAAACTCCATTCGTCACCTTTCCATCGAAAGAAACTATGATAAGTGCAAGCATTAATTCCTCATTGTTTCATTTCTCTTGCAAGTCTATGTGTTGGTGTTAGCACAATCATGTTTGATTTCCCTCAAAATAATTCAATCGCACGAGTCGTCTTTCCTGACCCACCACAGCCGTGTAAGTAACTGGTTTTATATCTACATATTGGATCGGAACACGAAAGTGCATTAGATAGTTCTGATATCTGATTATTTTTTAAGTAATTGTTTTCAATTGTAACATCTGCTGATTTGGAGTAATCATGCAGTATTTCTTTTTTAATTCTCCATGATCCCCAACTCTCATCTGAATTGGTGAATTCAGCTACTGCTTTGCTATATATTACGTCTGTATAAAATGAATCAGTGGCTACTCTAACCACGGTGTCAGGAAATCTATTTATCATCGAAAGTATATTTAATAGAAGCATAACCCAGCAAATACGACCTTAGATGAGCGTATTGAGGATTTTCTCCATCAGTGTAAGTAACAATTGTACCCAATTTGGTTCCATCGGACAAGAAAGCCTCTTTACTATCAACGTATATACCCCTAGATGTTGCATCTGCGATTATAAAATTGTATTCAGCATCATCTATAATCAACCGTGAAGAATATCGTTTATGGTCATATTTTCCACCCTGTGTGAACTTAACCAATTATTCTTCTACCGAGATCTTTTGCATCTTTATTTCCAACTTCAAAGATTTCTTTGGACCATTTCACGATATATTCTTCGTAGTGATCAGGGAATTATTTCTTGCTTTCGGTGATTATACTATCTAGACTATCTAGATTTACTCGATGCTGCTAAACAAACTAGTGATAAAAAACTTTAGAGGTGTCTTTATGAAAGATCAATTACCACAACAACCAAACAGAATTGAAACCGGTATTATTAATCTCGATAACAGCAGCGGACCTGGAACTCACTGGGTTGCATATGCAATTGATCCGCGTACAATTGTTTATTTCAATTCATATGCGCCGCCTAAATAATTTATGCGTTATATAAACCGCTTAAAAACTATCTGGTATTCTACACTACCAACACAGAAAATGAATGACCCACCAATATGCGGCATAGATGTATTGAATGTTCTCAACGCTATTTCATCATCGGGAAAACCACCACATAAAACTGTACATGAATATACGAGTAATCGCTTTTTAGAGAGATCTTAGAGTATAATGATTGATATTTGGGGGAGATCTTTATCAAGCCTGAAAAAACCTACCACGGAAGTATCTGCAACCGGTGATGTAAAAGAAATAATCGAAGATGAAATAGCTGAGATGTTGAACTTAGCAAGTGTTGATCCCAATGAAATAGTCATATTTCAAGATCATCCGGTAAAATTGAAAACAAGTAAATGTTTTCTCTTGATGATATTTTAGTTAAACAATGCGACGCAGTAGAAGATACTATCTCGTTGTTTTCCGATCAGGGTAAACTCAAACCGAATGTACTTGTTTCAACTATTGTGGATAAAATTAACAATTTAGAACCATTAAAAAAAACTGTGTGATGAATTTGATCACCATATAACTAAATTCGATCAGTTTTCTGAATTACAAAGAAATATAATTGACAATATTGACAAACCTCAATTAGATTTCCTTGGAAATCCACCAGTGACCACACCGAAACTCACGGAGATAAAAACCTCCATGGATAATTTGTCAAAGTTGCAATCCGAGTATGACGCTTGTATATCTCAATTTACTACTTTACGTAAAAAGTTTAACAGGACTGATGACTTCATTGGTAAAAAAAAGTTTGAAACCCGATGATGTTAAAATAGATCTCGCTGATATTATCACAAAACTCGATGAAATAACAGCGATTAATCGGCGAATAGAAGCTGTTTATGAAGATATTGAAATGACAAACGATGTCATCAGGGATGATCTACCAAGGATGATAGAAAAACTTGAAAAAAATAAAAATCCCTCACGAACAAAAAAATATCATAAATAACGTGTATGCGATCCAAAGGATCCTTTGCGTGGACACCTACAAACAACAAATTAGATATCACCGTGGCCGTCAAGGGTATTTATCGATTAACACTAATATCAACGACTCAGTTTAATATTTCATCAACGAGTTCATCTGGGGTCAACAATATGAAATCAATGATCATTGACAAAGGAACAACTGAACGATTTACAATAGCATCCACTGATAATAATTTGGCTAGGGTTTCAGTAACATGGTATGTGGAATTCGTAGCGGATTTAAATAAATAACTAAATTGAATTTTGTTGTAATAAATAAATTATCATCACAGCAGTATCGCTATGATCAGGTCAGAGAATTTCAAACTAAACTAAAAACACTCAGTGCGGAGTATCAAGTAAAAATAAAAAAATATCTACGAAGAATCACGACAGTTGAAGCTACCGTGTACTCTGTATCAGGTGTAATCACCGGAGCCGGTATTATACTCTCCTCGGTGACAATGATTGCCCTGATAGCTGTTCCAATTTGTATATCTGCGCCGACAACAATCGCGGGAATTATTTTGATTATGACCAAAAAAATATCATGCAGCCAGCGTAAACAGCAAGATTACATAGTTAAATTTCATGTTGTGTCAACAGTGTACTCGCAGTTATGCTTGATGATATCGTCATCACTCGATGACACATTAATATCCGATAGTGAGTTTTCAGCGATGGTACGTGTTTATGATTCCGCGATGTCAAAATTAGAGCAACAACACAAATATAATAACAATGGCAAAATCGCAAGAACTTCTTCAACGAAAAGCGGAAAGTACCACACCGTTGAAAACCAGCATAATCTCAATAACCTCAACGAATCCTGAATTCAGTGTGAATTTTCCTTCTGCGGTTCCAGTGAAAGAGATATTGCTAGCAAAATTACGAGTATACCATAGTTGGCCAAATATTAGATCAAAATCATTTGGTGGTCAACAGCCAAATAATTCCCTGGTGTTTGCGAGTAAGAATAAACCCGATGGTACTCCAGACTGGAACGTTGTTTCGTTACCATCTGGGTCCTACCAAATCGAACAGATCGATAATGAATTACAGCGTAGAATAAAATCCATTACTTGAAAAAAATCAAAAATTGCTATAACAGTTCATGAACCAACACTATCATCTGCCATTGAGATAAACTTGCCCGGGTATGTCATAGATATCTATCAGAGTTCTATAAGAACAATACTGGGTTGGCCTGAAATTGCACCTTAACAAGAAACAGTTAATTTACCACCTGAACCGAAAAAATCTGATTATATTTCTGATAAGATAAAACCTGATAATCAAGTAAAAAGTTATACCGAGTATACCAGTGATACGAAGTTAGATTTTTACACAATACATGTAATAATAAAACAGTGTCTTGATAAATATTACATAACTCGACAAGATAAAATCACTGAAAATTTTACAGCAATGAATAACGATTTTTCATTGTTGTTGATATCTATTGAATCTGGTACTCTCACACTAGACAAATTTATCAGCGTTTCAGAAACGTGTAATAAAATTATCTTTGATATGGAAGTATTTAATACACAAATTATTCAAAAAGTATCAGAAGATAATGATCCTAGAATGAGAACAGAATTTGTAGCGAAGTATAATATACTTATAGAAGATATTCCAACATTTAAATTACCGGGGTCTAATGTACCCGAGTTAAAGAAAAAACTTAACGACACCATCGATGATGGTTTCAAAAGGATTCATGACGCATGGATAAAAATAGCACAACTTCAAACAACAACAATCCTCAATGACCCAGATGGTGGTGGGCGACATATGGCTCCTCAAAACGTCAATATATCCTCGGTGATTGCATTGAATTTAGTATGTGATGTTATCGAAAGAAGTTATCAAATATATCTCGAGATATCAAATCAAGCCCAACAAGGATATATTTTATATTCATTTGCACCAACAGCCCCTCCAGGGTTTCTAATAATGGAGGATCCAACTAATCCAGTCTATATGCGATGTCATAATGATTCGTTAACGAGAATTAATTTCAAACTCACTGACCAATCCAATAATCTGATTGATTTACGAGGTGAGGTCCTACAAATTAGTTTGTTTGTGAAATCCTAAAAGGATTTTTAACCCCATAACAGCAGGTAGGGTGCGATAACGACTTTGGCGCCTTTTTTATGATTTTGGAGGAAGCCTTGGTTTGCTAAATAGACGCTTTTTTTTACAATTTTGGAGGAAGCCTTGGTTTTGCCAAATGGATGCCTCTATAAAAAGTTGTCGGATTCGCCCTCCCTGCTGCTTTTGAGTGTAATTGTTGGTAATGTTGTTTATATCTGCTTCTCTGAGTTCAGAATAGGGAATGGAAAGGATTAGTTTTATAAGCAAGTGGCCACTATACCAGGTTTTGACAAATTAATACCAAACTTTGCTTGCATTTAAAAGGGTCCCATACAGCATGCGTCTACTGTATTGATGAACAATTGTTCAGAATTACAGACACATTGTTTTTATTTTATTTTTCCAAGCTTTCATCTCAATTCTCCCACATTTTGGCTGATCATCTACTTATGCAAAATATATTTTATTTCTTTGATACATATCTTCAGCTTATGACAATAGTTTTTGCAGTTATTAAACAAATATTTGCTAAATATATATTTTGCCAAAAATTTGGTTTGTGCCTTGAGGTCATATGTGTACATTTTGGTAAGAGAGACTGAGGTGGATAGCCAAATTTGGCTAATTATACAGCCTTTACGATTTTTAGTCCTAACAGCCACATATGCAACTTGTAATAAAATCTACTGATGACACTAGGTTGTCGGATTCGCCCTCCCTGCTGCTTTTTTCAAACAGAAATATGTTAAATTGAGAATAATTAACTTTAAAAAAGTAACAGTAGATGAGAAGTATCATTTACTTTTTTTGTCAGGATGTAGTTTTGTTTGCTTTCATACCTGTTTGACTCGTTGACTTCCTGGTATTTATTGAGTTTTGTTTGGAGATAGTATATATTTTTTTATAATTTGGTATGACAATAACCTCAACATGTGCACACACACATGATTCTTGTGAGGGTTATTTTTAACTGGTTGATAGATTTATGATAGATCTTATATGATAATTGTCTTTGATGTGATATCATTATCTACTCTTTTTTTGGCAGCATCCACTTCAAATACCATTGTCAATGTTGTGTAGTGAGTGCAATTGTTGGTCTACTTCTCTGAGTTCAATTAGTGTGTACAGTTTCATATTCATATCCCTCAGTGAAAATACATAATAGCATTTTATGCATTTATATTTTTTCCAGATCCCCCATCGATACAGGGACTTAGCATCAATGTTAGACATTTGCTGGACATGACTCAGAAAACAATGATATTTACCTCAAAGTCATACTGAGGTCAATTAGTGCATACATTTTCATATTCACGTAACTCAGTCATCGATAAATATTTGGTTAATATGTTTTTTCCAGATCCCCCATCCATACAGGGACTGACCAGCCCATACAAGGTGATAGAAAACCAACCCCTCAGTGTGACCTGTGTGGTCAGTAGTAACCCACCAGCTGATCAGATCTCCTGGTCCCCAAGTGGCGATGGTTCTGTATCTTCCACATTGTACTTCAGCTCAGTGTCAAGGAATAAAAGTGGGACTTACAACTGTACAGCCCAAAACACCATGATACCGACAGTTGGAACACGACAGAATGGCACAATCACAAGTCAGATACAGGTTGATGTTCTGTGTAAGTAATTATATTTCTTTAAATCAGTGGTTTATTTTTATTTTTTTTTAAGGTTTAACGCCATTTTTAAGCATAATATAGGCTATATATGGCGGCCAATATTAATGGTAGAGGAAGAACCCGGAAAAATACCCGGAAAGAACCACCGACCCACGAGAAGCTACTGGCAGGCTTTCTCACATAACTATATTAGCCGAATCTTAGACTCGGACACATGCAGACAGAGGTGAGATGGCAGTGATCTGTAACGGACAGCGCTTTAGACCACTCGGCCACCCGGGGTCCCTTTAAATAAGTGTTACAAATAGTTTTGGTTGGTTATAGGTTTTATTAAAAATGTTAAGTTTGGAAGACACTTGAGTTTGATTTAAAAGGACTCTTGTATTGCATTATGAAACTTCTTTGTCTTAATATTTGGAAGTGTAGTGATATATATATATATATATATATATATATATATATATATATATATATATATATATATGTTTACAGTAGGCACTGACAGCTGGGCAATAATGGTTATAAGTCATTTTACATTTTATGGCATAGCCAGAAGTGCCAGTTTTTCATTTGGTGGTTTTGAGATTCAAAAGTGTGTTTTGATTGAACTAATACTTGATTTGCTTTGAATAGCTTGATCTGTTTCTTATGCAAGGTAAGATCAGTTTAAAGAAAGTGGAATAGATATAGTCAATTAGACTTTGATGTTTTAAAGGACAACCCTAGTTTGGGCAAGTACATGTTGAACCAGTTCTAATGTAATTGAGTAAGTAAGTAATTGTATTACTTTAAACCAGTAAATCCCAAAACACTATGATACCAACAGCTATGAGATGATGGAATGGCACAAACACATATTAGATACAGGTTGATGTTCTGTGTAAGTAATTCTAACTCTTTTAATTAGTGTTACAAATAACAGCGGTTGGTTTTATTTTTTATTGTTAAATTTGAAGATGTTACAATCTGATTTAATTAGATCAATGTATTTAATAGATCAATGTTTTTATCCTGAAATGTGTTTGTATGGGTGCTGCATTAGGTGAAAAGAGTTTTAATCCAAATCAAGAAGACCTTGGCTCTATTTTCTCAATCCTACTGATACAGGGCTACTGCCAGAACTCACGCAACAATAGTGGGCTGTGACTGCCAAACAATTTGGTAACCCTTGAAGCGCTGCTATGCTACCAGAATGTAGGCAGTTGGGTATTTTTAGATGAATTAAAGAAAAGTTTACTTAACTGTATAATTGTATAGTAACTGGGTAATGAATACTCATGTCAGTTAATTGGGATGATGGACCAGGCGGACATAGTATAGTTTTATAAAATTCACATGAAACAGTTACTAATAGGCAGCGGAACAAATGTCTGTACTTAATGTACGGTAGGTGGAAAGGCAAATTTACTGATTGCTATGAATGCATAGTTATTAGAATTGAGGCATGGTGAAAGAGGAGGCCAACTTTATGTATTACTGTATTGATAAAAGATTTTAATTAGATAAAAATGTGTAAGCCCATTGAAATAGGGATAAAATTATGAAATGGTAAACTTATTTGTACAGCTTCTTTGTTACAGGCCTCTGGCTTAGAAAGTTGGTCCCATAAAGTTACGTTATAGCCAACGATAGAATTTACATTTACTTTGGGCATTGCTAGAAAAATAAGTAAGATTTTCAGTAAACTGATTTTCAACATACTGCAGATATATTGATAATAGATTCCTCACCCATGCGACAGATAAATTTAACAGTTTTGCTAACCTTACTTTTTTATATCAGTCTAGTCATCTCAGACCAATCATCTTAGTCAAGGTGTCTACATGCTTAGAACTACTTTTAAAAAAGAAACTCTTGCTGTCTTCTTCTGTGCCTGACATAGATGTTAAAAAATCAAACCACACAAATAAATATATAATAATAACATAGTGACTTAAGGTCAATCCATCATTGAGAACACACCAAACATGGTCAGGTTTAGCTCATACGCAGCCCTAGCTATGTACATTTACAGGTAAGTGTCATTAAATGTAGCTAAAGCAACCTGACCATTTTTGTATTAGTTTGTGTGAAAGACATGAAATACTGTTAGCTACATTTAATGATGCTGACCTGAAATAGTCTCCCAGCTTGCTTAGAAATAGCCAGAAATGTATTATGTCAAACATGCTTTATTCTAATTTTGTTAAGTATCTCCATTGTGCCCAGGTTGAATCAAAAATATACCTTAATGACAAAAGTTGCACTCACCAGCCAGAAGGAATCATTATCCGTGAACACATTAACTCATAAGCAAATTTCATTGTAGAGTTTGCAATATTTCCAAGACAGAAATATAAATTTTGAAGGAATCCGTTAACTCGAAATTGTACATCAGTATTAAGGCAACATAAGTATATCAAAGTTTATATATGTGACAGTGACACAGATTACTCATAAATGCATCATTTCATTATTTACATTATTACTTTTCAAAATTAGAACTGCCGAAAACAAAACAGTCTTGTAATAAATATTAATTATTTTATTGTAATTTTCATATAACATCCAAATATTAAATGTGATAATACCTCATTACTTTGTGACGTCTATTGTTATTTTTCTTTGCTCGCTTATAAACTTTGTACTTTGGATGCAATGGTCACACTACAGCCCCCATTAACATATTTGGAACAATTTGTTTACTTCACATTCTAGAATATGTACTTCAGCTTGTAGTTTCTCAAAAAAACTTGTGCTAGATGAATCCTAGAATTCTTTCAAGATAAAGTTAATTAATCAGTACAATTTTTGTCCGGATTTGAAATCCCCATTATCACTATGTCAGTAATAATACTATTTTATCAGTTTGAATCGTGGCTGCAACCGATGTGAACAATCATCCCGGACACATCATCTCTTTCATCAACTTGATTCAATTCTAACTCATTATTTAAGTTATCATTATCATCAGAATTATCCAAATTGTCAACTTGAATGTCGCTTAACAGTTGATAATACTTTTCTTACAAACTATAAATCAAAGATCAAGTGTCCTTCCAAATAAATAGAACATTTGACAAAATTAATTTTTCAGCACAGAATGCCCAGTATGTCTGATATCGCATTTTTTGATGCACTATGTGTACAGTTAAAGTGAACAAACATAGCCTTATAGTATCACATTACATTGATATTGTGATGTTAGTGTGAAAAAATGTTTATTGGATGTAGAAATTTTTTAATTTAACTGTTTACTTAAATCAACTACAAATTCAGCATACCATGTCATTGAAACTCTAGCTAGGTTGTTGTCGTTTGATGTAATCGTGAATTGTTCAATCGCGTCTTTATCGATGATCGTTGATATCGTATTGTTTACCCCAGTTGAACTCGATGATGATATCATGAATTGTATTGGAGTTACTAGTGTTAATCGATAAATTCCCTTTACTCTTGCAGTTACGTGTATAATATTATTTGTAGGTGTCCACGTATATGATTCGTGTTGAATCGTGTATACGACGTTGATGATATTTTTTACATGATGAGGAATTTTTACTTTTTCGATGACTTCTATGATTCTCGTTGCATTCTCTCTGATTCTATCAGTGGTCGCGCTAAGATCATCGATGGATTTTTTATTAATCGCGATTAAATCTGAAATTGATTTCGTGTCCCTGATAACACCCAACCTGGTATTAATTGCGGTTATTTCATCAAGTTTGGTAATAATATTTTCGAGAGTTGTTTTAATATTATCTGGTTTTGCATCTTTTCCGAAGAATTTGTCGATGGCGTCATCAGCTTTTCTAAAATTTCTTCGTAAACTAGTAAATTGATCAACATGAATCAAAATCAGTTCGTAATTTTGATAAATTATCAACAGCTGCTTTTACTTTTGCGATGTGTAAATCGGGGAATACACGTGGAACACCAAAAAAGTTATTTATGGGGGTTTTAATAGCATCAGTGATATCTTGTTGGAGTTGATTAAACTTGGCTATGTGATCGTTATAATCATCACGCAGTTTTTTCGTATCGGCGGCGGAGTCACCAGCAGTGACTTTAACGTCATCGATGGTTTTTTGTAATTGTGTTATATCTTTTATTTGATCAGATAATTTTTTTAATTCATCTAAGTTTGCTATCGCGGAGATAGCTTTGTTGATTATTTTTTTTTACCTGTGAGATAGTAACCGATTCAGGAACGCGCGATATTGATCTTCCAAAAATATCTGACATTGTTGTTATATTAGATCTATCTCTCAAATGGAAATTGTTTTACAATTTCACTGAAGAATTTTTCATCATTGTGTACTCGTGGATGGCTTTATGAGGTAATTTAGGATTTGCCGAGATAACCATTAACGCGTTAAGGGTTTCTTGCCCACATATCGGAGGATCTGTTAATGTCTGTGTGGGCAACGTTGAATACCAAATTGGAATCCTTTGGATTCTCGGGATATTTTTTGAAATCATCGAAGTATATTTGACAAATTCAATCGGAGGTGGTAATCCATATGAGTCAAAATAAATAATACAACGTGGATATATCGCGTAACAAACCCAATGAGTTCCAGGTCCAGTGTTATCATCAAGATTAATTATTCCAGTTTCTGGTATTTGTGGTTTTGCTGGTAATTGATCTTTCATGAATACACCTCTGAAATGCTTTATTGGAAGTTTTTTTACAGCTTCTAATAGATCAAAATTTGACATTGGTGAAATTGGTGAAAATCCTATGGATTTTTCCACTAATTGGTTTTGTAGTATCGCGTGAATCGACTTCCTGGTAGTCTGAATCCCTTTCCCTTTTTTTTCTCGTGGATTTTAGACCTTTACCCATTATCTTATTGACAACACCAGAAGCAAGTGCTCCAGCTGCCCCTGTTCCTAACGCTCCAAGAAGTGTCAGAGCCACTGATGTAATCAATCCTGGAATTGCAGCCAACAACGGGAATATTCCGCCGGTTTTTATCATATTTGCTATAGCAGCCGCAGATAGCGTAATCTGAACTCCCTTTTTTTCTTTAAAAGCGCTATTAAAATGATTAACCTGAGTTTTCGTCAACGATAGTTTTTTTGATCCACCGGTCATTTGATTATGTTTTAGCGTAATCGTAGTTCCACATTTTTTAGCTGAACTCGATTGAAGTTTTTTTATCTGACCAGGTGTCAATGTGACATTAATAGTGTTATACGACATTTTTATATAACACCGATTGATTCAATTACAGGTTTTCCACTGGTGCATCAATGACTCTCATTCTTCCACCACCACCTTCAAGTATCATAGATTTATCACTGAGAAGAACAGCAACCGCTCTAAATCCGTCGGGGGCATCACCACCGATACGAGCTTGAAATTTTACATCAACGGTTGAGTGTTTAGAAAAATCAAGATGTTGCAACGAAAAGTAATAAATCGGATATAATTCTTTAAAATCCACCTGTGATATTTGAAGTCCAGTATCGATGTTTTGATCACGACCCATAAACGACCACAATCGATGATAAACTCGTCCTATTTGATTATGTGCATAATCGATGATAAGATTTTCCACGGGTTCTTGTTGGTTACTTATCCGCAATGATACTTCATTGACGTTAAATTTGTCAAATATCATATGAGATCGCAATTGTAAACTATCATTTGGATCAGCTGTCTTTTGAGTTCTATTTTGCTGTTGTAATACAACAAAAACATGTCTTGGCGCGGAAATGTTTTTCGTCAACGCAAGTTGCCAAGTAAAAACTCCAGGGCCTGGACTAGACGTAGTAGCTGTTGTAACCTCACACCAACTCATCATTGACTTTCCTCCCTGGTCCATAAACGACAGCAATTGAGTCTCAACAGTCAACGATGGAGTCATAACTGGCATCCACAACCTAATTTTGTTAATAGTACACGACCATCTGTTACAGGAGCAGGACCATGCCAAAGAGCATATTCATCAGTTGATCTTCGTGTAAGCGTTACAGTATGACTAGCACCAAATATCACTCGCCGAACATCTCTGCAAAATCCAAATATATGAGATAGTGGAATCGTACATGAAAATCTACCCTCGGCGTCAATATTCTTTTTTCGTGCTGCAAATCCTGCATTGTAATCAAGATTATCACTCACAACAACAGGTTCAACATCAGCATCATCAGCAACAACTGAAACCTTCTTTGGTCGTCTTAACGTAAATTGACGATGATTAGCGTGATTGGTAGTATCCTTGGAAAACATCATTGAATGACCAGCTGATTTAATAAAATCATCAGAATATCTAGCTAAACCTATAATTGTTGTCGCAATATCAACATCGTTATCGATGGATTTTATTATAGAAGAACCAATTGTATACCGAGCGTTGCTAAATAACGCCATTATTCCGTTGTTGACAAATCCAATCGGGATAACTTTAAGATTTTCGCCGGCTGCAAATGGAGTATCGTCACCTTTCCGCAGTTGTCCTTCTATTTCGATGAATGCTTCACACGGCAAGAAGTATTTAGAAGTATCATCGAATTTAAGATCAATTTGTGACCTTACATTTGGATTTTGTGCTTGATATGAAAAATACTGATAATCGCGTATAGAGTTATTCCTTGATACGGGATCATTTACCTTAAAAGCATCATCAATATCATCCTTAAACATTTTATATTAACGTAGTTGATCTAAATGCTTAACCGCGCTAACCCGGAACCAGCAATTTTTCTTAACCGCGCCACGGCAATTTTATTAATCGCGCTACCTATCTTTGGTGGCATTTGTTCCGTAGACTGTAATTGAAACTTTCTTCGTTGAAATCCATTTCCGTTTTTCTTTGAATTTCTATTTCCACGTTTTGCCAACGACATAAGTTTTTCTTTTGCGCTACCTAACATATCAAATGCGCGTTCACCGATAACTTTACCAGCTCGGTCACCGAAAACCCCAATAGCCTTTGACGCTATTTCCTTACCAACAGGTAAAATCTTTGGAGCAATTCTAGTAAATAATCCAGTGACAATATCACCGAGTCCATTTCCATACATAAGTTTATAAACCGGTAGTCGCGAGTTTACAACGTAAACCGGTCTTGCTCTGTTCATACTACGATGTACTATCATTTTATTTAAATGCTATATGTCTAATCACTGTAATAATCATCGGTAAGTTCATCGATGAAACTTCGATATAGTCCGATATCCATTACATGTCCTTGAAATAACCGCTGACAGATTTCAGTTGCCTCGTTAATTATTTCCGGAGAATTATTTCCAGCTCGTACTCCTCCAATAAGAACTTCTAACCGTGATATATCATCGAGGACACTTCTTGAACAGGGTATTGAATTTCCAATGAAATCCTTTGGATTTACACCACCGCGATAACCCAAACCTAATTTTTCATATATATTATCGTTGGATTCTTCTTCTTCAGGTTCTTCTTCGGGATCTTCCATAACAGGGTCTTTTTGTCTTCGTTGACTTGGTTGTTCTGGTTGTTTTGGTGGTTTTGATGGTCGTCCTCGTTTTTTTGGAGTTGATGGTACACGTGCTTGTTGAGCTTTTCCGATTTGTTTATTTTCAACATTTCGAAGTCTAACAGCGGAATCAAAAGTATTATACAGATCATCAGATTTCTTAGCTTGATTAAACCCTGTTTTAACCTTATAAACTACATCAATCCATTGTTTAAAATTATTGATAAAACTTTTCTTTGATTCTGGTTTTAAATAATTATATCTATCAACGAAACCAGCAGCTGTAAAATCTACCAATGATTCTGGATCCATTTTATCAATACTTTTTAAAAAATCTTCGGTAAATTTATCTCGTAGCATTTGATTTCCTCTATCAATTTTCTTTGGAAGTCTTTCCTCTGGTACAACCTCAGGTGCAACAACAGGTTTAGATTCTTTTATTGCGGTTACAACTTGTCCAGTTGCCTCAGTTATAGGCTTAAATAATTCTTTAGTATCGGTGGTAAAATCTTATTTCGCTTGTTGATGCGCTTGCAAATTATCTCTAAAAGAATCTCTCACCGGGAGAAATTTCGTAATTGCAGCCAACCGTTCTGGTGTTAATCTAGTTATTTGTGCTTCTCCGATGTTCGACATTTTATATAAAAAAGATATCGCTAATTCATCATCGTATCTATAGCTGTATTGGTTAGCGTAACGCAGCAACGACGTGAACGCCAACGACAATATCAAAGATGTCGGCGTCGTTTTTTTTTACTGAAAATTTTTCATAATTTTGCTAAATTTGTTGAAAAATTTACTGAAAAATTTAATTAAGTATTTTCAAGGAAGCCTCAGTTTGCTAAATTGAGGTCTATTAAGTATTTTCAAGGAAGTCTCAATTTGCTAAATTGAGGCTTGTAAAATTTGGTCTGTTCACCCCTTCTGCTGCTATTGGTTTCTCTGTGTTGGTTGGTGCTTTTTTGTCAACTTTGATCTTCTTTGTCACAATGTTTTGTCTTTCTGTTGACTTCCGTTTCTTTTTAGGCTTTTCGCTTGTTGCTGAGTTATGATCTTTCTGGTTACTTCCTTGTTTTTTTTTCTTGTCATTATTTTCTATTGTTGATGGATTCTTGTCTTTAAGTTGTTTTCCTTTCTGACTTAAATTATCTTTATTGAGTACTAACTTTCTCATTTCCCAGGCATTAAAATTTTCGCTGAAGTTGCATCTCCCGTCAACCTTCATGCATTGCTCACAATAACAGCTCAGATTTCTTATGCTCAGTTCATAATCATTGCTTCCTGACTTTACAGCATGTAATTTTCTTGTACCTTGCAGTGTTTGCACATCAGTTTATTTTCTATTTCTCTCAACATCTTTAACAAGGATGAACTCCCTTCTCGAAACTGTTTTAGCTTCATTATCTGTATTTTCCATTTTCAGTTTCTCTGTAAAGAAATGATATACATCTTCTGCACAACCTATCACCTTTCTATTGCTGATTACAGCTCTGTAGCAAGCATTCTTGACTGTCGCACCGAGACCATCGCAAACACTCTTTCCATGTGATGTTTTGAAATAATTTCGTGTTACAGATGGCTTTTTCCTCAGACTTATGTCAGCAAAGGCTTTCTTCCCCTTATACTGGGCAGCACAGCCATCTGTCCACTCATGGATCTCCTCTACTTTCACACCTTTCTTCTTCAGAATTTCTATTGCTTTGTTCTCAAAAGTGATAGCTAAGTCTGCATCATGTTTGGTTTCTTCACTGATGCTAATAATGGCATGCTTTATCTTGAATTCTTTTTCTCCCTGTTTTTCTGTATAGTAGCACATGATTGGATGTATTGTAACTTGGTTCCTGTCGAAGAATCCAGATTGTACTTCTCTTTGAAAACCACACCCATAGTTCTCACTAAAGTCCATGAGCATAGCAATAGAACCCTCACCAATTCTATCAACACAAATTCCCATCAATACTGTAATAGGAAACATAATTTGGCTTCATTTTAAAAAAAAAACAGGGATAAAGTCATAGACAGTATAAAAAGGGGATATTGGTTACAGACACTACAATTTAAGAGTGTGGTTTACCAATTCAATACAAACTTACCAGAGTTGTTCCCAGAGGTTTGCTTTTGTCGTCTTCCCATGTCTTAGGGATGTACCATGGTAAAGAACAGAAAAAGTAATTAGGCAGCTTCTTCTAGGATAAGAAATTCAGGTTACATTGTCTTGTAGTAAATTACTCAAACAGACAGTGCTGCAAGAATGATGCAATATTCAATAAAGAGAGTTATTGCATCACTTTTTTGCTCTTGGCTGCAGAGGTAAATAGATGATGCAACATTACATCACGTAAGATGGAACTTTCTATTGAGAAAAACAATGTTTTAATGACAAGTAGAACAATACTTTTATCTTTCATTTTTATACCTGTTTGTGTAGTGTCTGTAACTTTTTTTATTGAGTTGCTGTTTTTTAATGGTACAATAAAGCACCACCAATTTCGGCCAACCTGGACATCACATGGATACACATGAGCCTTTGTAGGATTTATACTTTTCCATAATGAAACAACAAAATTATTGCCATATAAACTTGTAAAGGTTACAGACACTACAAAATTTAGAACTGGTAAGTTTGACAAAGAACAAGCTCTCATTCGAATATCTTGGCTAGCCATGTGATTTTAATGGTTTTACTACTTATTATAATATAAAGTCGAGTTCTAGATGTCAATACAAGTTATAATGAATGTTATTTTGTACAAAATGTTGGCATATAACAACAGATTAGTGTTTGAATTTCAGTGTTGAAACAAAACTTCTACTGACGGTATTTTGCTTATAAAATCCATAATATTTTACCGATTTCTTTAATTCAAGAAGCAATATTTGCAGGATAGAATTCCGCATAAAACCAGACCAATAAATGCATAATATCAGTATGATATTTAGAGAATTCTCTATTTTATATTCAAGCTTTTTTTGAGTGAGACTACATAACGCTCAAAAATGGCCATTTTTAGAGCTTGTTTCCATGCATATCTCAACAATGGGTTACACTAAACTCTTGAAATTTTCAGGAAAGTAAGAGAGGTATATGCCAGGCTTACCAATCTTTAAAATTGGTTCATATCTTGTTTAATTTTTCTATTTCATGCATATAACATGAAAATTCTTTTATCAGCACCAATACCGTGTTTTAGCCGAATATCTATCATGATATGACTACACTACAGAAAAGCAAAAAACAAAAACCATGAAATTATAATTTTTCTCAGCTGTCTTGTTTCACTGTTAAGACGTCTTTTGATTTTGAATAAACCGCCATCATGCGATTGCCAGTCAACCCACTTATGCTATGATAGACCCTCATTAATTGTTTTAAATGACCGCACCTTGGCTCTTCATACTACATTGTGCTCAAGACTAAACAAATTGGGACTACATTCATCGTTACTTAAATGTAAATGGAAGCGAAAAACGAAATGTTTCAAAGCTGGCCGGTGTAGAACAGTAATAAAAATTTAAATTATTCTCTTTTTGCCCTTTCCAACTAAACAATTTAAAAATTTGGCGCAAATCCATCTGAAATTGTCAACTGTTGTGTCAACTGTCCCATAGGTACCACAGCGTATTGCATTATTCAATGCCCAATCAGTATTACCACCAGAAAAACACACAGAAATAGTTACTTTTATCAACGACCAGAATAATGACGTCTTCATTCCTGACAGAAACATGGCTAAAAAATCAGGCGATGAGCCCAAGTGCATGGAGTTAACACCCACCACTTACTTCATCAAGTCGTTCCCCTGCCACTCTCACTTTGTGCTAGTAGGGCTCTCTCCTATTTGAAATTTGTCTCGCACCTAACATTTTCAGATATCACATTACCATGAACTTGCTATACTCTTGTATCAATACTAGACAATGCATACTCACTTCAGTGGTTAATATCTGAAGAACCTTTCCTGTAATATTTGTATGAAACGTGATTTACATTGGTAATTTCATGCGAGTTTATTCCACAATAGAAATTACAGTTTTTCCAAGTATTATTAGACAATGCATTTTGTAAAATTTCCAGATCACCCATCCATACAAGGACTAACCAGCCCATATAAGGTGATAGAAAACGAACCCCTTAATGTGACCTGTGAGGCCAATAGTAACCCACCAGCTGATCATATCTCCTGGTCCCCAAGTGGCGAGAGTTCTGTCCCCTCCATATTGTACTTTTCTTTTACATCAAGGATCAGAAGTGGGATCTACAGTTGTACAGCCCAAAACACCATGACACCAACAGCTGGGTCACAACAGACCGGCACGAATACAAGTCAGATGCAGGTTGATGTTCTGTGTAAGTAATAATAACACTTTCAGTTAGTGTTACAAATAGTATGGATTGGTTTTATTTGTCATTAAATATTACATTTTAAAGACGCTTGAGTCTGATTTAATCAGACATGTTTTGCATGAATAAACTTCAAATATTTAAATGTTTTAAAGGTGTATATATGTTTATGACTGTGTGGGGGTGGGTGTGTATATTGGCAGATGACAGCAGCTAGGATATACAAGATTGGCACTTGGACAAGGTAGAAGAAGGTGTGGAAATAATTACAAACTTCATTGCATTATCAAACCTGTCAATCTTCAGTGTTTGTTTATTGGTTTTTTTTTAAGACAGAAGTTTATTTAATGGCTTTGATACATTATTTATTATTATTGAATTAATTTATTTATTTATTGTGCTATTTTCTGCTCAAAGGAGATTATTCTCCTCAAGTTTTGATTGAACGTCTACAATAATAATATAATATAAATATGACACCTGTCTGATTCGTTAATAAACTTGCATTCTAAATATTATCATTCTTTTTAATGGACATAAAGTATTTTTGCATGTTTTGTTGTGTTCTCCTAATTTGTTAATTTAATTCATGTTTTTAAATTTTATGTTTGCTATAAGGCAGAATTTGTTTTCAGAGACAAAGAGCTTGTAAATTGACGGGGCCAATAGTATGAGGTTGTGAGGACTTGAAAAGAAAAAAGAATTTTTGTGCAAAACGTATCAGCATTGTAGACCATTAAACATAGGGACAGTTATATGATGTGCCATTCACAGTACATTTGTTTATGTTGCTTTTAGTTCCTTGGGTCCCATATTGGAAGAGCTTATGATCTGTTGTCTGTTATCCATCTTGTGTCATCTATCTTTAGCACAAGGTTTATTATTTCTGATCCTGCTAAACTACTGAGACGACTGCCATGAAATGTTAAACACATATTTATCCCATTATCTGCTTGATCCTAAATGAATATGGTGGCTCTCAGTTATCCAATAACCTGCAGTAGCCATCTTGAAAATGTTGTTACTGCTACTAAATGTATGGGCATAACAGTGTGGAATTTTCATTAGAATACTACTTTTATGTCTGGGTGATTCCATATAAAAATAACACTGATCTGACATCCGTCTTGAAAATCTGGTTGTTATTACTCTAAATTGGAAAGTCATATCAAGATGTTTCTTCGTTCTGAAGATTTAAATATAATGTCTTGTTTGGCTTAATGAAACCCTTGCCAATCTGTAATCCTGTATATTCACCAAATCAGCTAATTTGAAAATATTGTTGTTGTTGAAGAATATCATTATCCAAGATGTCATCATCATTCCGCAGTTAAAAGGAAGAAATGGACTTAACTTGGATTTCTGCCAATCATTTTCAGCAAGTAGACCGTCAGTCTCTTCTATGGACATCTGTTAACATTTTCTCCATTAAATGTGAGGGATTTTAATACTTCACTAAGTGAAGTAGTGGTTGTTTCACTCCTGTAGTAACTGACGTTTGGTTCAAAAAGGTATTGATCTGAATTGAAAGGGTATATGCTTGTTAGGACCACCGGAAGAAGGAACCCACATCCTCCTTTTCAACAGTAGAGGACCCCATTCATGCCTAGGATGAGTCTAGGACAATTTTCGATTTAGGGAAATCCCCAGCTCCTATAACGGAGAGTTCTAGAGCTTTTTCCTTAGTACTGAAATCACACAGTTTAGCAAGGGTAGGATCATTGCCTCTTTTTGGGGAAAAAAGATGTTGCCAGTTCTTATGAGGAAAGGATCCTGGAATGAAAACAGGTGGAGAAACACCTGGTAGTGAGCTCTGCCTTTCTGTCTCAGAGAAGTGCAGTTGGATTCTACCTGTGGAAGTTATAGCTACATGTTGATGGTGGGGGCACTGTTCATCATCATTTTTTCACCTTACTTAGTCAAGAAAATCTTATGGAATAGTTTGTTGTCGATCATCGCATCATTGTTCGTTTCTCTGTTAACACAAGCTTGTTCTTGCTACACCTTTTAATCTATTTATAAGATTGACCAATTATGGTTATGGAATTTAATTATCTTTGTTCATAATTGAGAATATGATATTAATAATTTAGACTGATTGCATTGAATTGACAAATTGTGTAAACTGCTAATTATAAGTAATCACTTTTGTTTGTGATACTTTATTTAGAACATTTTGTTCAATAATTCATGACACTGCTTCTAGAAACTACTTACTTAAACAGTGTGGGGGCTGGTCTTAATTTGGTGCGTTAAATAAAATTAATGCACTGCTTCTGGTCAGCTACAAAACACAAACAGGAGAGTATGCATTTTTATTTATATAAAATAACATTATATTCAGCATTATACTGGTTGCATTTAAATATGTCCAATATATTTTCTTTTCAGAGGTACTGGCTCTGGCAATCTTCAGTGTTTGTTTATGTTTTTTTTTTTTTAAGACAGAAGTTTATTTAATGGCTTTGATACAGTATTTGTTATTATTGAATTAATTTATCTATTTATTCTGCTATTTTCTACTCAAAGGAAATTATTCTCAAGTTTTGATTGAACGTCTACAATAATAATAATATAAATATGACACCTGTCTGATTCGTTAATAAACTTACATCCTAAATATTATCATTCTTTTTAATGGACATAAAGTATTTTTGCATGTTTTGTTGTGTTCTCCTAATTTGTTAATTTAATTCATGTTTTTAAATTTTATGTCTGCTATAAGGCAGAATTTGTTTTCAGAGACAAAGAGCTTGTAAATTGACGGGGCCAATAGTATGAGGTTGTGAGGACTTGAAAAGAAAAAATATTTTTTGTGCAAAACGTATCAGCATTGTAGACCATTAAACATAGGGGCAGTTATATGATGTGCATTGAGTTTTGTGAAATGGCCCTGGAAAAGTTTTGGAAAAGTCATGGAATTTGTTTTTGTTAAATCTGCAGGAACCCTGGCCATATTATCATGATTTACTAAAAGTTTCAATTTTTTTTTCTTCATTTCTTGGTTTGGAGCACAATTTTAAAATCTTATTACGTGTATTGTCTTGTAGATTCAAATGTCTTGCTCACTATTGCCTTCCTGTATTGTATCCTGATTGTGTGTTCTTTGTCAAATCCCCTACATGAATCTTTGGTTGAAGTGCTTCGAAGAACCTTTACCTTAAAACTGCTTTCCAGTTTTTCTTATCATCTGTGAGAAGAATGAACAATTTCTTTGCCTTGTCTATATAAAATGGTTGTTCATAGTTAAACAGTCTGCCTGAGTTTGTCACTCTTGTTTTTTGATGTGATAACGCAGCATCATTCAGTATCTCTTCACCACGTAGTGATCCTCAGCCTCAATTGTATCTTGGCTGGGGATGATCAAGATAGACTTCTGATAAACGTCTCTGTCAAATTAGGGAATTACAAATGTATTTAGTTCCATCAAAAGGAAGACTAAAATATAGCATACCTTTCCACCTATTAACATATCTTCGCATTGACCATTGCTAGGTGCATTGTCCTCACTATTAAAGAGCTTATCAGTGTTTATCACTGTGTCAACTATCATTTATGAGCCCATAAAGCCCATAATGGCAGGGTTACTACTACTTCATGGTCTTAATTGAACCATTCATCATTTTAGGATGCAATTAAAGCTGCTTTTTGCTGATCACACATTACTTCTCCTTTTATGTCCAGTCTTTGACATACAATTTCAAATTTTTAAAGCCTTTTTTCTTAGGGTCCAGACTTATTACCCAAAAGGTGACCCAGTCTGCTGCCAGCGTGCAGTAATGGAAACCCCTATGATAGCAATGAGTATATTCTTTTTGGATGCCAGTTATGTTTTAGGCCTTGCTCAGATTTGGCAAATTTTGCAAGGCAGTAGTAACAGGTATTATTTTACTGGTATTTAAATACTTAACTTTGTGGAGAGTAAACAAATTTTAATAATGTAATAGTTGTGTGTCATTATTGCAGAGTTCCCCTTCAACAGACTCTGATGATTGAAATGTAGTCCAGATACACTTCTTGGAGAGAATGAGAATACCACGTGAGCCAATGTAGAGTTAGTCAGACTATTTTTTGTGTTTAGATTAATAGAATTTTCTATTCATTGGTGATCAGAATTATGTGCTTGGATGAGGAATCTTACATTCCCGAAGAGGTGAGCAATGCAGTATTGATAGATAAGTATAATACTAGTTTTAACCCCACTCTGCCTACCCCCAGTCTTGCCCATTCCCCACCCCTCCCAACAAAAATATATTTTGCAACTGTTTCGTACAAAATGATGTAATAAAGCAGTTTCAGACATTTGCTGGACATGACTCAGAAAACAATGATATTTACCTCAGAGTCATAGTAAGGTCAATTAGTGCATACATTTTCATATTCACGTAACTCAGTAATTGATAAATATTTGGTTATTAACATGTTTTTCCAGATCCCCCGTCCATACAGGGGCTGACCAGCCCATACAAGGTGATAGAAAAACAACCCCTCAATGTGACCTGTGTGGTCAATAGTAATCCACCAGCTGATCAGATCTCCTGGTTTCCAAGTGGGGAGGATTCTGTATCTTCCACATTGTACTTCAGCTCAGTGTCAAGGAATAAAAGTGGGACTTACAACTGTACAGCCCAAAACACCATGATACCAACAGTTGGAACACAACGGAATAGCAAAATCACAAACCAGATACAACTTGATGTTCTGTGTAAGTAATTATATTTCTTTTCAATCAGTGTTACAAATAGCATGCGTTGATTTTAATGTTTATTAAATGTTAAGTTTGGAAGAAGTTTAAGTCAGATTTTAATTGGACAAGTACATTGCATGATGTAACATTTGACTCTTAATGTTTGATAATGTGTGCATATACACCAACTTCCTAGCTAAATCTCGCACCCTGATAACTTGCAAACTTGCTTATAATGTCGAGTCAGGTGAGGATCCCATTTTTGAAGAAAATCGTGAAAAAAATTGGTAACAGAAACTTTGAAACCCTGGTTTAACGCGATAATTGGGGTACAGAAAATTGTATCATGAATGGCGGGGTCGCACTAATGCATGGTTATTCAGTAGTTTACTTTTTCAGAGATCAACTTTTTGGCATATATGTGTATTTAATATGTCTAATGTATATGATGAAAAGAGTATCAGCACCATTTACTATCATGCTGTCCATGACATGCAGTTCATCCAAAATGAATGTAATTTCATTGAAAAATTGCACACAGATTTACAATATTCAATAACTTTTTTCTTGAGCATTGTGTCTGAATTTCGTGTCTAATATATTTCATTAACACCATTTACTTATGTCTGATATTGTGCCACATTGCTTTGAATTTATTCATAATACATGCAATTCCATTGTAAAAGTTGGATTCACATTTAAACTATTCAATAATTTTGTCAGATCATTATGTGTCTGAATTCAGTGGCAATATTAGGTTAAGAATGACAAAACACCTATATGTTCCAGGATCTATGGATGGTGTGTGTACAAATTTGATACTGCTAAAATGTTCTCACCTTGTATGCGTTTCCATGTACATTTATCCATTGTATATTTCCAATAATGAACGACCACAGCAAGAATAATTAACAGTCAATGCATGCTTTCAGCAAGCACGTAACTTGTAGTTGAGATTTCGTGAATATCGAAAGAAACGTGTGAAACTACTATACTAATCATTGCGTAGAGTGCAGAGCACGACAGTTTGTTTCTGAACTTGCTTTTCCATAATGGTAAAATAATTTTATAAAGAAAAGGAAATTATTAGTGAGTTTATAAGTAAATGCCATGCACATGTGAAACCTGAGAAGTAAGTGCAATAGGCCGGCAATGGTCACAAGTCAGTTTTATAATTTTTGTAAGCTTAACGCTTATAGTAAAAGGTGTTAGTTGCCCGTGCTTGCCCCATGTTAAAAAAATAAACCTATAGAGCCTCTTACTACGGTATCAGGATACATACTTATCGTCGATAATATATTTATTGAAGCTTTCAAGAACTTAAATTAGTAAGCTGCAGTGATTCACCATCAATGTAACTTATAATTGTACCTAATTTGACTGTCTGATACATAAAGAACATTTTTATCTGCAAATGCGTTTTTATTAATTGTATCAGCAATATTAAATTTTAGTTCAATATCACCTAAAATTAGTCTTGCACATTTTTGCTTTTGATCATGTAATCTTCCTCCTTGGGTAAATTAACCAATTATTTTTTTCTGCCAAGATCGTTCGCCTCTTTATTTTCAAAATCATTAAAATCAGGATCTTCATCAGCGTACTTCCTTTGTGGTGTTAACCAAATTTGTTTTTGTGGAGGATACAATATAATTGCTTCTTGCTTCACTTACTGTTTAAAATATCAGTATTGTTATGTTGATCATATACCGTAGTAATACAATTGGTACCCACTTTACTAAAAATTGTTTACCAAACAGCATATAACAAATTGTAGGTAGACCTTTATCAAGCTCACATGACTCATTGCAAGCAAATCCAAGTGTATGTCCAACTCTTTTAAACTATTTCCAACATTCACCCATTCCAAGAAAACAGTAATAGAGTGGGTCAGCCCACCATTTTTATGCAGTCTTTATTTTGTTAAAATAACTGTTATTATTATTATTATTATTATTAATTTCTCGTATCGAGTAGGTCAACATGTTCCTGCTTGTATAAAAATGGTAGGTAGGTAAATCTTATAAACTTGATGCAAGTGTAATTTTGCTAATCGCGCTTGCATGTTTGAAATCCAAATCACGTATGGGTTCATAATGTGCGATTGGGCTGCGGTTAATTAACAATAAATTTGATCAAGTCTGATTCGATATTGTGCCCTAGGATCACATAAATTTATTGTTATAAATCCATTGGGGGTGGCCTGGGCATGATTAAAGAAATTATTAAATTTATTTAGGTCCGTGTCACCGCAGCACCAGCATGTAATTGTCAACGGAATTGAACATAACATGAACATTACAATTGTTTCTGATCACATTTGCAATTTGTGTATAATCTTGTGTAGCATAAATTATATCAATGTTTTTATGATTACCTATTGAACATATCCTTGCTGGATGTTTTTTATCATCAAGCATCACATCGTCGTATACAATTACATTGTTTATAGTCTCATCAATATCATTGATGTTAGGTGCTTCATCACAGATTATTAATTTTTTGCTCTCCTTATAATCTTTTAACACCTAATAACCTTGGTCGTCTATGGTATGGGCTATCAAATACAGTTTATCCCATTTCATCCACTTCATGATCAAATTAAGTAACAGCTGTGTTTTACCACTTGCAGTCCAATGATAATCATTCACATTGAATTTGGTAATATTGGATGATGCTTAACAGGTTTTTTTTTATTTCTCGATGAAAAGTCAGTAATTTCCATTAGATATAATATAGATATATTATGAATATATATTGTGTGAAATGTAGGTCACGTACACCGTCGATTGATCCAACTCCTTTCACAACTAAAAATAACAGAGATGCAATCACAGGCAAGTGTGATATAATTTTTTTTAGATTTGTCAGTATAAAAGAAAGGGATGTTGCCAAGTTAACAAAGCTCCCAGGAGCTCTGTGGGCAAAATATCCAGGTGAAAAACATCTTCCAGGATATAGTTATTGTGGTCCGGGAACTCGACTCAATATTTGACTCGATAATCAGGATCAACCTCTACCTGGAGAGTATCTGATAAACGCTATTGATAAAGCCTGTCATGCTAATGATGTCGCATATAAAAGCAAAGACCTTCAGCAACGACATATCACAGATATAAAATTGATTCATGCGTTGAATTCTATCCCTGATAAATCCTTCAAGAAAAATTATCAAGTTGGTTGATAAAAACAGCAATGAAAACTAAATTATTACTGGGAAATGGTATTTAATTACATGGAATCAATTTATTATTCTCCGGTCGGATATTGGAAAGTCAACTCAGCGATTAAATGCCGCAAAGGTTAAAAATGTTACCGTGGCAGGCAAGCAATATGTCAGATTTATCTACCACCACTGGAAAAAAAAATACGCTTCATTTAATGTTAGCGTCCCAAATGAGGTTCACCAAATGGATATATTATTTCTGCCGCATGTTACTGTCAAAAAAAATGTTTTCAAATGTGTGTTATTCATTGTTGATATTGCAAGTAGATACAAGGAAGCTGAGCTGTTATCTACTAAGCCTTCATCTGAAGTTTCCTCTGCGTTTAAAAGAATTTATTGACGAATTTATCCCTTACAATGGCCAAATCTGTTAGAGGTTGATCCTGGTAAGGAATTTCAAGGTGAAGTATCATCAACGATGAAGCAACATAATGTCTCCATATGACAAGGACATACTGCAATACACCGCAATCAAGCAATTATTGAACGATTTAATCGAACATTAGCTGAATGATTGTTTGGATATCAATGCGCTAAGGAATTCATCGAGGATAAATAATCACGTGAATTGGTCAAGAGATTACCAGGGGTAATTGCCGCTGTTCAATTATATTTATCAATGATATATGGAACAAAATTATTGCAAGTGGATATTTAGATGAGACTCCTGGTATATGTTCAAGAAAATGTGTAGGAGAATACTGCGCAGTTCATAATCAGTATTTTAAATGTGGATCTAATGGTATCGTTGTAGTATTAAATGTGTTCATGGTGTATTAGGCAAAAGAAAATTATGCTATGAATGCAGCAGTAAAAGATATTGGGAGCTTGTTAGGCACTATGCAAAGAAATATGTTGTATTCGATGAACAAGACTATATTACTGGTGTTTATCATGAAAAACTATTAAATATTGTAGTTGTTTTGTTTAAGAAATATATGGATCAGATTGAGTTAGTTTATCATCCTGTTTACAGCGATTATGAAGCTTCTCGGTGTTGAATTGTTAGGAATTGCACACGAGTAAAAGTTGGTTCGATTAGTAACATGATATATGAGTCGGCGGAAAAAACGCATCATGCTCATAGGTTCATTTATGAATGTTTTAATGGACTGATCAATAAGGGACTTCTTGTTGATCACATTAACAGAGATCCTTTGGATAATCGGATAGAAAATTTAAGAATTGTGACTCAAAGTGAAAATTGTTTAAATTCAGCCCCAAGAATTAAATCCCAGCAATGATGACCTGTAATAGCATTCATGGATAGTGAAATAAGATATTTTCCATCAACATATTCCGCGGAGAAACATGATATTAAATGTGCAATAGTTACTGAAGGTACATATTTAACAGCGTATTCAAAACAATATGTATCTTTTACTTTTGTGTAAATTAATTACTTGATTGTTATATATGGATGACAAGCAGATTTAATCTTATCAGTGCAACAATATTAACACAATGCTCGTGGACAATTTGATAGAAAAATCAACGATGTATCATCGGCTCCACATCTCGATGAAGAATTCGTTTTAAATCTCTATATGTCAGCCGTGAGAGAATTTGTCAGCAAGGTTGAATATCAACTTGATATCCTCGTGGAGAATTCAATTATTACCCCCGGGTAATATTTTTGTTATAATTAATTTATTGTGACACTCCATTTCTATGACGTCAATGGGAATTTTCAGTATGAATATGATATGTGTCATAGAATAAGAAATGTGTTTAACAAAATATACCATTAACTGTCTGAGATATACTTTCAATTAAACAAATAATTTCCTATAGGTATATGATTGACAAAAATATTGGAGAGTTATTTATTGAATTTGACCGAATAAGAATTTTAGTCGGTGATAATAAAAAAGGAAATAATTTCATACAAATATTCACAGTTCCAAAATGCTGAACTTTATATATGGCTTTTACAATACCTGGTAACATTAAAATGACATGATTAAACCTGCACTGCAACTGGGATATGCAAAATCCTAGTCAATTTCATAAGGTCAGAGATCACAGCCACTATGACTGTCACAATGAAGTAAAAAGTTCCATACAACAATTTTGGTTGCCCATCACTTGTTATTACCTGTATGTATTATGACTGTTCATGACATAATGGCCAGAGTATTTCCTTCTTCTAGTTAGTTTGTATGATGTAATACAACATCATGTTTTAAATGCTTTCAGATGGAGCTGGAATTATGAACCTGTCTGTGCAGGACGGTAACACTGTCAATGAAAACTCATCAGCCATCTTTAAATGCCACGTTGACAGTAATCCGCCATCTGCCATAACATGGATGAAAGAGAACAGCAGCACTGTACTTAAAACTGAATCTGGAGTTGTACATAGTCAGTACATAATTGAATTTGCTGAATGCTTAAATATGGGAAATTACATCTGTTCTGCATACAATGGAATCTGGACAAAGGCCAAAGATAGATTAGAATTGTTTGTGAGATGTAAGTAGATTGCTGATATAGTAAATCAAAGATTTCTGTTTCAAATGTTTGGAAGGATGGAAGACATAAGTATTACTTTTCTGATGGAGATATTGTTGAAGTTAATGTTCTACCAACATTTTGTTACATTTGTTTATTAGAAATGTATGTGATTGTTAATGCTAAATTTTGTAGTTTACCTATCAGTTTTATACATAAAGTTAAAACGTCATTGGATTGACATATTTTTAGTGAAATTTTTAAATAAAATATTTATGATCCATGTACTTGTAGATTTCGTTTCTTTTAATGTTCACAAGTTATGAATATTATGCAACAAATTATAGAATAGAATTTCATAATAATAATAATAATAATAATAATAATGATAATAATAATTATAATAATAATAATGATAATAATAATAATAATAATAATGAGGACTTTGTATTTCTTTGTATCTAATTTCAATGAACAATGTGTTCCACAACACTGGGCCGTTGTATGCAAAAAGACATTGTCTATATGACATTGTTTTGATAGTGGGAATAATGATTATACGATTGTCAGAAGAGGAACGTAAGTATATTGATGGTGTATACACATGGGTGAGGCCAGATTGGTATGTTGGACTGGAGTCCATCAGTGAAACATAGTACAGAGAAGAGGAACATAAGTATGTTTGCTGGTCCACTACCACGCGGCAACACCTGATGCTCTTTACTTCCACTATGGCACATTTTACTGGTTCCCCATTCAGTTTAAGTATATCAGTTGCAGCATCTATGCCACACTGGTTTCTCTGGAGAAAGTAAAAACCAAGAATTCCATCAATAGCTTTGTCGATTTCCGCCACCCACACTGCGTACTTAACTTTCATATTATTTATCATGATATCCATATTTCCCACGCCTCTTGTTTGGATACACTTTCCATCAGCCATTTTCATTTGTTGACTGGCCGCTTCCAAATATGGTTTTGTAGGTCAGACATTTGTTCATAGATTGGACCCTTAATGATCGTAAACGAAGCCTCATGTCAGAGTCTGTCAGAGCATCAATAAAATGGTCCTGGCTCAGCGTTTCTATTAGTTCATTTGGAGCCTTTGGGTAAGTTCTCCTGTTTAAGCGTTTTACCACCTGAGCTAGTTCTGGCAACGTCTGATGTCACCTCTGTGTGAGATTTTTAAGTTGCACCCTGAACAATTCTGTTTGATTCTCTGAGCCAAACCTCCTGCTGAGCGTGTTTGACAATTCCAGCTTCCAGATACATTCTCCTCTCCATAGGGACACCGAGTCGACGAGTTGTTTAAAGCG
This sequence comes from Unio pictorum, assembly GCA_030141615.1. Taxonomy (NCBI): domain Eukaryota; kingdom Metazoa; phylum Mollusca; class Bivalvia; order Unionida; family Unionidae; genus Unio; species Unio pictorum. Next base: position 5,124,481 of record JARLTB010000243.1, read on the forward strand.
CTTTCCATTACTGTGTAACAGTTCAATGCCATCTCACTTCTGTTGTGTGTGTTTGAGTCTAAGATTTGGCTAATGTAGTTATGTGAGGAAGCTTGCCAGTAGCTTCTTGTGGGTCGTGGTTCTTTCTGGGGGGTTTCCTGGGTTCTTCTGATATTAATACTGGCCGCCATGTATAGCTTATCGTGTGCTGAAAAATGGCATTAAATCCTACTACAACCAACCAACCTCTCCGAAGATTCTAAATCTGCTAGTACTGCCTGTGCACTTCCTCGTACATTTGATGACAGAAACATTGCTCATTGTAACATCACTCTCCTAATGTATCTGATTTCATCACAATATTAATATATACAACTGATAAAAACTACCCATGTCAGAATAATAATAATAACAAAAATAATAATAAATAGGACTTTCTATAGAGCCTTATCTTCAGAAGCTCTAAGCGCTTTACAGCATCTATATTGATATGCTTACAAAACACAAAACAACCTTGAAATTAAAAAACAGTACGGTACATTGGGTTAAGCAGTGAAAAAATATTGGTTCTGTTTTACAAATCACAAAAGTTAATTGGTCTTCAGTTACATAGTAATTTTCATTTTTCTGTTTTGTACTTTTCTTGGTTGTACAAATAAAATTTACCTAGCATATGTATATGTGTTATTTAATCTCAGTTCCATTACCAAAATATCATATTTCCCCATGTAAACTTTTTTCACAATGATTTCTAACATGGGGATTGTCCGATCATTTATTTTACCTGCCTGTTTTTTTCTTCTCTTCAAATCATGCAAGTCGGTATGCAGACACAAAGTAAGGCATGCATTGCATACCTCGGTAAGTTTAGATATCAGGACCTAAAAATATATGTCAAGAAACATTTGATCATTGACACTGTTTGCACAAATTGTATGGAGCAAAATAAAGCACAGCATAAGAATAACAGGAGCAAAGAGCAAAATCTCACATTTTCCATAAATATATAGCACATTGTTGTAGATCATAATTTCATTTTAGTATGTTATGAAAATTTATGAATTCCAATAAACATTGTTTGATAATTAAACGCATTTCTTTTGAAGTTTATCCTGATTTCAGTAGTTAAGTGGTCTTATGGTATGATACTGCATTTGGTGCATGTCATCAATCATACATGTGATTTTACCAGTTGTAGGGAAAAATACTGTTAACGTCCAAATATTACAGATAATGTTTTGTAGTTGACATTTAGTGTTTCTAAAGTATGGAAGATTGTTTGAAGAAGAAAAACACCTTTTTGTCCACACATTTTATAACCAGTTCTATTATGAACCAGAAATGTTCCACCAATAAAAACAACCGATGAATGATCTATATTGAGCATTTTAGAATTGTTACACAATCGCTGACATTAACACACCAGGCTGTAAATTGATTATTGTATTGTTACTACTTTGGTTAAAGGTAGAATATTTATTTAAGTTGCATGAACAGTAATGGAATGAAACAAAATCCTGGGTGACTTGCGACTACCACATTGATTGCAAATTGGCATACTTTGGCACAGGTGAGACAAAAAGGAGAGCCAGACCAAAGAAGGATTTTAAGAGAAATATTTGTATCAGAAATTTGATTTGTTCTCTCTTCAGTTAATATTCCATTTTTACAATTTTTTAAGAGGAAATTTTAAGGGAAGCACTTATTTTTGGAATCAGTTTGTGTCTAAATATGGAAAGATCCTAATATTTTCTTCAAACAAAAACTGATTCTGATTTTGATCAGAAAGAAACTCAATTCTGTTCTGAGCCATTCCATTTAGTCTAAGCTCAGAGATAAAGGTATTCATCAAAGTTTTGGTATCTGGAGGTATTCTGTAGTATCATCAATATTCGTCGGGGATCAATTTTCGTGGTTTTCGTGGTTGCCACAAACCACGAATTTAAATCCCCAACGAAAAATGAGCCACATAGGTTGATGATCCCCCCCCCCAATTCCCGACCCGTTTTTTTTTTTTTTTTACAGTGTTTCATTTAAGTTAGGATAGAGAGAAAATATAGAAAAAGCATAACATATTCAAACAATAGTAATACTAAACAGAAAGAAAAAATACTAGTAATTCAAAATAACTGCATATGAAAATTAGATTTAATACTTATTCAAGTCGATCCTTCAATCTAGTGCAGCTGTTGTTTAAACATTCAAATCCTTCTGAAAGCACATTTCATTTTATCCATGCATTTTAAATCCAATAGAACAACAATCCTGTAAAAAAAAATATATTTCTTGAAACACTAAAGCAGATTATTAAAGCTCACACTGCACAGATTGTTGGACAAAGCCACTGTTTCAACATCGTGTCAATCAAGTCTCATGATGCTTATAAATGTTTCTCTGGTAAATAATCCCCAAATTAAACAAGTCCAGCTTTCTCGAAACCTTTCATAATTAGGTCTGATCGCTCACTCAGTGTCGCGTGAGTTGCAATTATCCATTTAGCGTGAATTGGTTTTATTAACGAGGTTGCAAGGTTTACTACTACTCTGCACTGATCATCACCTTCTTTTTCCGTAATTATGTCCGTGACCTGTTTAGCATACCACTCGTGGAAGTGTAACTTTAGTTCTTCTTTGTATTCTTTATTTACGGTCAGGTCTAGTGGTTGAAGCTGGTCTGTACAAGAGGCAGGCACAAATAAAGGAGTGATTCCACTTTCTTTCAATTTAGTTAGCATTTTCGCACTTTGGTGGGCTCTAAACACATCAAATATTGCCACTGCTTGCTGGTTGCATTGCACAAGGGGCAGCCGGTCACGTGTTTTGTTCACGTATGGAATGATGACATTATCCACATAACGCAGCATTGATTCTTCGTTACTTCAGTGTGATTCTGTTTGAGTCACATCCCAGTGGTCAGGGAAAACTACACCATTAGGCAGGCATCTTTCAGTCTTCCCTGCATAAATAATTTGTGGGGGCAGGAGAGTTCCGGATTTTGCTATTGCGTGTAAAATCGTAATCTGCCTCTTGTCATCAAGTGCGGAAACTGACACTTGCTTTGATCCACGGGCTTCCATCGTCCAGTCGCCACCTGGAACCAGTTGGCACCTGGTCTGATCCCAGTTTATTATAAGACAGTCCAGAATATTGTGCTGTTTCACTACATTGTAAACTTTTTTCAAGAACGTTTTCTTAATGTCTTCAAAATCACTGGGTAGCTGTTTTACGCTTTTTGTTCCTTTCCGCTTTACAAATCCCATACGGCGAAGTAGCGACCTCGCCCAATGCTTGGTGATGCTGATGTGCCCACCATAACGTGCCAGCTGGCTGCAAGCATGCTTGGTAATCACAGCCTCTGCCCCAGCCATTACAATCCTAATATTTATAACTCCTCCATTAATTATAACTTTCTTGATCCAGTCTTGTACCTCTAAATCAAGCATGCTTCCTAGCATCAAAGGATTGCCCCGGGGTGATTTTGGTAAATTTAAACATTCTTGCCCATCTTGCTTTTTTAACTTTATGTATTGGTCCCGCATACTCCATACAGTGGTCTCACTGATAGTACAACTCAGATCACTACTGAATTTGCGGGCTGCCTTGGCAACACCATTATCGATGGAATATCTGGCTATCTTTGCCCGTAATTCCTCGCTATAACAGTTATACTCTCCTCGCTTTCTTTTCCGGGACACAGACTGAAGCAGTGGTTCTACTGCATCATTAGCTGCCTGGTAAGCGAGAGCCTGCGCCGGGTTCTCAGCTTCTGATGGGTTAGGAAGTCCAGGAACCGAGGGTGATCTAAGTTGAATTTTACCACTCTTAAGCCACTGTGTTAACGCCATGATAGTCATAAAGTACTGATATTGCAACTTTATGGACAGTGGTTTAAGTAAGAGATCATTCAAATGTACTTTAATAACTGATTGGTCTGGTTTTTTTGGCGGCGTCGGCTTCCTTTGATCTTGAACACTCAAACGAAAACATGGCGAAACTGATTAATCCTGACGGGTGTTTGATATGTGCTCACATAGTTGGAAGTATTGTTTTAGTGTTGTTGGCTGAGTCTGCTTTGACAGATGTTAATCACTTGGTCAAAAACACGTTGTAAGTATTGAACTTGCCGGGTCTTAGATATGTACTCATACAGGTGGTAGTATTGTTTTAAACATTAATGTGACCTCCGTTTGCATCGGCATTGTTTTATTCTTTTGTATTCTTTATTTGGGGTACTTGTAGAGGTTAAACCATGAAATTAACTACCTTATAATATGCAACATTTGACAGGCAAAACCACGAATTTACGTCCCCACGAAAATGCCTTTTTTTACAAAACCACGAAAATTGAGCCCAACGAAAATAACTGATACTACAGTATTTGAAGATTCAGCTCAACAAAACATTTAATGCCTCGCTGCACAGATGAGCTTTATTACCTCATGTGAGACACATAATGGTCTATAGTGATGATAAGGTAAAGGAAGTTTGTCTGCATCCTGCTCCTTTCATTAAGACATATAACAAATTCAAGATGGTTGGTTGATTTAGAAGCAGAAAGAGTACTTCTAAATGACAGCATCCTACACACAAACATTTTGGACCGTGTTCTTCATCCATACAGACTGCATAAATCATGTCAAAAGGCAACACATCAGTGGTATACCTTAGATGACAAGGAGGTACTCATCCTACATGGCTTAATCCGAGATGAGACTCCAAGCTTCGTCCAGATACTCCTCCAATGTTTCTTCTTGACTTATCATCAGACATTTATTGCATTCAATTTGACTGAGATGATCGTTTTGACATCCATAACTGTCTTACTTGATCAATTCTGCTATTTCTTTTCTGCCGGGTGTTCTTGTTCTGACTATCTTGACTTCATTATGATGTCCTCTTCATCTTTGTTTTGGGATTCTGCTTCCTCTGAATCTTCCTGTTCCATTTCCAATGAGAAGGATAAGCTTCTAATAGTCTAGAATGACTTTTCTCAAACTGTTGATTTCTATTGTATTATTGAATTTGGCATACATGATGACATTAACCTAGTGTGAGGTAGAAATGTAGTACACTGAAGTTCCACATGAATCTGGCCAGATTTTATAGGGTGGAAATGTCCCATGTTGCTGTCTTGGTCTGGAGTGAAATCAAAAGCATACAAAGTATAGCCTCCGGCATAATCATTGTACATAATGCCATGAATGGTGTTGGTTCCTGTCTGGTGGCTTAATATAGAGACAAGTATGATCTCAAATAACTCTTCTTCACGAACTTAGGTTTGAAGGGTCTGGTACATACATAAGGTCTTGCCATCATGACTGACAACAGTTTTGGATATAACATAGTGATTAAAGTAGAAATAATTTTCTTGTATTGAATGTTGCATTACGTATTATACCAATGATTAAATGTTTGGGTAGCTGCCCTTGGAATAGATGATTTTCGATCATGGAGTGCTTTACAGTGGGAATGGTGAAAGTTTTCACTTATATGCATCATATAGAATACTTGGCATTGTTTTGCTCAGAGTGTGACTGATGTCATTTCCCAAAGGTTTGTAATCTGCATCAGTTTTATCCATCAAATGGAATGTGGCACCACTGAGATTAGGTCTCAGATGGACACCCATGCTGTTTAGCATAAATACTACTCTTGCAACCACATGTCCCCAGCCAAGTCATACCAGAGACTGACATAAATGGTACTTACAGCTGCCTCGCTCACACTCATCATTAAGAGGTTAGTGTTAGGACTGGTCAGCCTGGTGTCTGGATAATGTGACTGGGTGGGACATCATGCTACATGTCTGTGACATGATGCCCCAGTGCTCGACATCACCATAAACTGCCTTACTGCAGACATCGTAGTGATACAACTGATTTTTTTTAAAGCTACGTTAAAACACCTAATCAAACAAACAAACCAAATGCAAATGATCCATCAATTCTAAACTTTTGTTTTCTCCTATAATATTGTTTCAGCTAGCTACAAATCCCACATTGTGATTTTTGGACATTTTTATCCACTTCATTGTTGTTAAATTGGCATGCCATCTCAGGTTTCCTTACCACCAATTGATCTGCCATGATGCCATACCACACAAGCATCCATATGCATGTTCTTGATGTCAACACCCATCAAGTTTGAAATCAAACGACAACCCAAAGATTATATTGATCTGAATAGCAGTTACTTGTACTTGTACAACATAAGACACTGAGCGAATGCTCGAGTAGCTCTTGTCAACAATTTCAAGCATTCCTTGTTCAGCGACGTGGATTTGTACTTGAATAACAAACTGCTCAGCAGTAGCATGGAGACTTACCCTTACCGAGCGTACCTCGAAAATCTCTTGATGTAAGGAATGACATATAATAACGGGACAGAGGTGTGTCCCACTACATTATACCCCACCACATCAGAGCACATAAACATAAAATTTAGTCCTTGGTTCTACCAGGGATCCAAACACCATGACAAAATACATATTATTGTTGATTTTCAGGCTCAAAATCTTTTGCTACCATCCGTGGATATCCTCCAAAAATTTCAAACTACCATTAAACCTGATGGACAACATGTCTGTATCCTGAAATCTCTTTCATTAGGCAATGAGCCACTTTATGGTACTCAGTCTTAACACTTTTTGGCTCTGTTCAGTGCTTTGTCGAACGCAAATTGAATCTGTCAGCAATTGTGTTCACCAAAAATTCACAGCTAAAATAATAGTCTGCTCGCATTTTAATGTGTAGATGCTTAATGGATTTGCATGTTGACTTGGTGTTACCAGAAAACCCAATTTTATTCATCATTTTTTGTAATTGGACAGTATAGATTTGTATGTGTTAAGTGTTTTGAATTGATGATATTTTTAATTTGTGTAGGATAAATCATTTCTACCAAAACCAATGATCTACATGTAAATGGATTGCTTCAGGTAATTTGGCTGTGCAACAGCACAATGTGTGATTGAGAAACACCTCCATGGTACTGTCATTGGGCAACATTTAAGTAAAATTGGTTATTGTTCATAATTCCAAGAGTTCTCCAGTCCAAGGGTCACTCAGAGACAGGAGTGTATAAAAGAAGGTTGTTTTACTGTCCTCCCTCCTTCCTAGACCTTGTTTATTCACTGCTGCTTTATCTTCTTCCTCTCGTTTCCTTCTTGCCTCTTCTTCCCACTTTGCTATTGAAAGTGAAGAGCTTGTTTTGCTTTCTGCTGCTGTTAAAATGTCCCCAATTCTTCATTCTATCTCTGTTTAAAATCCTTGATACATGGTAAGGAAGGGAAAGGTGGCAAAGGTACTTGGTACTGGAACAAATTCTTGTAAAGTCAGTCTCATCTGGAAGTAGAATTATGTTAACTTTGGTAGCTGCTGCTATACCATCACTTCTCATCTCCGCAGACGGTGCACCCCAATTCATCTTATTTTCCGTCATGATTGAAAACTTGCTTTGATTCACTGTGTACAGATGCTAGCACATCTGTATAGGGAATGTTATGTCACAGGCCCCTCTCTTTGGATCGAATGACAGACTGCACGCTGTAACAGACTTTTGTAATGCATATTGGGTTTGGTGAAAGAAGTCAGTTTATTTTGATCCTCTCCCGCTTTAAATAGCCGCAGTTCTTGTCAGTCTCTTCATATGTTCTAACTAATGTTTAATGATCAATCCTCGTATTATCAGTGCTGTTCCACACGGACTTACCCATGTGTGTCAAATCATCATGGATCATTAGATTTTGGAAAAGAAGAATTTATGTGGAGAGAAGAGGCTTATGAATCGAGTTCTCATCTATGGTTCTCGGGTCAGAAGAAGTTTGAGGAAGAGAAGAAGACATATGTGATGCCTTCTATGTTAACGGAATAAAGCTGAGAAAAAAACAATGGCCCATTTCAGGGTCACTTATATGCCTTGAAAAGATTTGCTTCTTGTCTGTACAAAATGATTTTAGTTGATATTATAGTTTACATGTGATATATTGATGTTCATCAATCTATGTCTGTATGTGTGTTGTATGTCTATGTCTATAACACCTGTGTATTTGTGTCTTTCTATAGTAGCACACATTCAGGTGAGCCACGTACTGCATTGTTCTGTGACATCACCTCACCTATTCCATTCCTATTGTTTCTATATTATTGGTAAGTCCAAAAGTCCCCATAAGGTCCCAAGACTTTTTGACTGATATTTCCATTGTCTTTATAAATCTTATCCCCAAAAGGTCCCAAAACATTTTTGACTGGATTTTCCATGGTCCTTAATTCGTCCCCATTAACTGTTTTCATAATATCATTCAAAATATAAGTTATTGGTCCAAAAGTTAGTGTAATATTTACAGTTTTATTGTGTACACATCAGCTGTTGTGAAAAAAGTGTATTCTTATAATAACTACATGTACATCTCAGGATATTTCTGTCTCTGAATTCAGTCATTGTAAATTTCAGCACATTTTCCCACCTAAGCCGCTAGTCAAAGTCCTTTGAACCTGCCGCCCAGCTATTTTTTTGATGTACTCTAATAAATACAGCAGGCAGAACTGGCTGTATTTTAACCACTGAATTATGTCACTGTAATTATCAGCACAGTTAAAATGATAAATTAATCACCACTAACTTAGTCTCCCAGCTATTTGCATGCATACAGAGGACGGACTCCTGCATGGAGTGATTTATGTGTCCCAGATCAAATATTTGCATTCAAATACGTGTAATTAAGCGTTTCCAAGACCTCTGTGTCATATACATTTTATACCACTACATTTTTCATCTGTCAATAGTTATTATTTTTTGAAAAACTCTGATTTTTAGCTGCTTTCTGCTAATGTCATGTTTGCTCTTGGCAAAGTCAATTATAGTTCTCAGTTGCAGAATTCGAATTTACTAGTCAACAGATTGCATAAAACAACACCGTCAAGCCATGCACACATATTGGTGGATTTTGTTTCTTTGATGCTGTATAAATCATTTCCCCCTGATTTGAACAAGTTTAGCTCGGCAGTTCACTTTGATGATAAACAATGTACTTAAATTAATTGATTTATACATTCTGGTGAGAATCTTTTATCAACCCCCGCATTGGCTGTTGCTTAGTTGTGTATGAAATAAAGAGAACATATATCGGAGATTATTAGAGCAACGATTGTATTCAGAATGCATTCAAGACAAACACAAAGTAGACACGATGGCTTCATTGCTCAGGGATCAGTAATAATAATATTGACACTTTTGAGCTGTCATTTTTCAACAATAAACAAAGATCAAGGTTCTCAGTAGGCCCAGCAATTTGTTAATTTTTGAAATTTTAGGAGCCATACAACGATTATTTTATATTCGATTTTGTGTATGATTTCCTCCCCAAAATGAAAATACATTTTCTGCCCTGTGTTTTTTTCGCACTATTTAGACGAGTATGAGAATGATAATTAAACTCTTAACGTATTTTATTTTTCATACTTAAAAGATATTTTTTGGTCTTTGAGAAAAATACCTGTAATAAATTACCTGAAATTTCAGGAACCATGCCACGACCGTGTTATATCCGAATTCGTGTTATAACGTGGCGTGTTATAGCGGGGTCCCACTGTGTGTGTGTGTATGTATGTATATATATATATATATATATATATATATATATATATATATATATATATATATATATATATATATATATATATATATATATTAAGAGAACTAACCAAGTCTTTATATGATAGGTCACCCACGAACAGATTTTCGACTACCTCTCGAGACCAAGATTTACAGAAAGCGTAATGAAGCAGCCGTTTTAAGGTATACAGTGATATCATATCCACCTCCTAGATTCAATTGGATATTCCTTGGAAATGGCAGTGTGAGTAGAGGTCTACCTGTCTCTGCAACTCAGCATGATAATGGACAACAGTCTGAATTGCGGTTAACCAGCCTTGGTATCGATGACTTTGGAAATTATACTGTCATAGCAGACAACTCATTGTCTCCTTCAGCCAGAGAAGTTTTCGAGATTATACCAACAGGTAAAATTATGCTCTCTAAATGCCCCAAATATAATAAGATAGTGGTCATTAGTGTTTACAGTTGACCTTTACCTGATAATTAGTTCAAAATGAACAACAAATCAGTGTTTCGTACAGAGTGCAAGGAAATGGAGTTTTCAAAAATATTTTTGCTCAGATGTACAAATGTTCCTTAATACACATGTTCCCAAATGTATTTCTTCCCTGCTGTGCACACAGTTTGCCCATAATGCACCATTTTAAATGATTTATAGATAATAATTGATATTAGCTACTTGGCTTGGTTTATTAGTTTAGTTAACACTAACTTTGCAGCACTTCTGAGTAGACATCTTAATTTTGGTCATGTTTATTTAATCAATTTTCAAAATGTCGAAAGTGTTCAAGTCATTTAAATAAAACATTCAAGTCTTTATGATTTTTAGGGTCGAAAATGTAAAATAATAAAATATTAAGTAATAAAATGTTACATTTGCACCTGTATTGTTCATCTTGTATAATTTACTTCTTAATGCAACATGTAATTACAAACATTAGTGAAAACATAATGTACATCCAAGGGACCCCGAGTGGTTTTGAGTGGTCTAATGCGCTTTCCGTTACGGATCACTGCCGTCTCACCTCTGTCTGTGTGGGTTCGAGTCTAAGATGTGGCTAATGTAGTTATGTGAGAGATAGCTTGCCAGTAGCTTCTCGTGGGTCTGTGGTTCTTTCTGGAAGTTTTCATGGGTTTTTCCTCCACCAATAATACTGGTCGCCATGTATGGCCTATCATGTGCTGAAAAATGGCGTTAAACCCTAAAACAAACAGACAAAGAAATGTACATGTACATAAACAGAGCTATTAATTGATGCAAATTAGAAATAATAAATTCATATTTTTATTTTTCATTCATAAGAATTTATGTGCATTCTATATTTACCACACTTCATTTTTATTTTGTGTGACATGGAATTTATGTACAGATCACATGATTTCTGCACGTTGTCAATTGTCGATACATATGTCCTGGGGTAGAAAATGATCGTTGTGGTTCCATTTAATTTGTTACTTAAAGAATTGTTTTTACAAATGTATTTCTCTTTAATCTATAACCCAAAAATTTATTTTTAACATGATTCAGATTTTAATCAAAAATGTTGGAATAGTAATGAATGAATAAATACATCAGTGTATTGTCAATTAAGCAGGAAACAAGGAGCTGCATATCTCCTAGCTTACTGCTGCAGATTATTTTTAATGACATTCATTTCATTATGAATAACATTTAAAGGCATATAACCTAAGATTTTCGACTGTTTTGTTTTTGCAAATGCATGATATTATGAAAAGTACAAATAATGAGTAATTACAGTGTTGTGTCATAAAACTGTAAGTTTAATCAATGAAAATATAATGATTTTATAGTCACGTATATCCGGATTGCTAATTAATTATGCAGAAACAGAATTTACCGATATTCTCCGAAGTCGCAGTGTCACATGAGGCAGGTCAATAAATATGGAAGTCGAGGTAAGCATGTGTTTCTCTATTGATGTAATTATTGCCTTATTATTCCTATTTCTTCATAATTATGTCTTTCTCCTTAGTTCTTTATAGTCATGCACAATATATGAAATGCTTTTAGGTTTCTTATTATATATGATAAATTACAAGATTTAGGCAAAAAAGTCAATATGATAGAATATCATGACAATAAGTGGTTCCTTTAAGGGGCCTTCTTGAAATTCCCATTTCGTTTTACTTGTCATGTTTGTGAGATTGTGTTACGTTGCAAGATAAACCAACTAAAAATATGATAATTTGTATCGTTGTTTTTATGCTTCACTTAATAATAATAATAATAATAATAATAGTGCTGTTGGCAAGCTCAGTTCTCAATAAATATCCATTTCTTGGCTATGTCAGTAAGAAACATGATACATTGTTATGTGATAAAAGTATCAGCTTCCACAAGTGCGATTAAAATAAAATGCCACCCCCCCCCCCCATTACAGTTGAAAAAGTCTGAGTTTTCTGCCTTTTATCACATATGATTTAATTATAGGTTTCATGTTACAATGTAAGTGAATATGTATCTCGGATGTCATCACTTCATGACAGCACTGCCAGCCCAGACCAACATCAATTAAGATGAATTAGAAGAAGAGAGTCTTTCAAAAGTGGTACAGGAAGGGAGTCTGGTAGTAGGGGTAGAGGGAGAGTTACAAGGCAAAGGAGATGAAGTGGAAATCAAGTACCATCACTTAGCAGGACAAAAGTGGATCTTACATCTGAAGGTAAAGATGATTTGTGTTACCCATTACAGTTAGATTTTGTATTAAGACTTATACATTCATGATTTATTCTTTATCCATTTTTTTTTCTTTCTTCATAATGTTGAATTCATGTTTTACAGGAACGAATAGCCAATATGACAAAGGATGAAAAGATAACCTTTTGGGTCAAATATGCTAAAAACACCCCAATATGGGATTTGAAGTAATAAATAAAATGGCTGATAAACAGAACAACAAGGATATCAAGCAAGATCAGGAGGTCAATCAAACAGTTGGTGCATATGCAATAACTGCCGTGAAATGTTAGCTGATGAGGAAAAGCAGTACTGCAAACAATAAAAGGCAAACTGCCTACAGTATAAGAAATAAATCGATATGCATAGCTAATGTACTCTCAACAACACTGACAGGAGCTAAAATAACATGAAATTTGAATTATCTGACGATCCTGGTATATCTGCTGTGGAATCGGGAGGTCGTGGGTTCAATGCCTGGCCGAGTCATACCAAAGACGTACAAAAATGGTACTAATAGCTGCCTTGCTTGGCACTCAGCATTAAGAGGTTATTGTTGGGACGTGTTGATCTGGTGTTAGGATCATGTGACTGAGTGGGACATCATGCTACATGTCTTTGGCATGATGCCCTAGTGTTATACATCAATATCAACCGTTTCACTGCAGACATTGTAGCGATATGACTGAAAATTTGTTCATCTCATCATCTCCGCCTGTGGCCCCGTTTGGGACATAGGCTGCCAACCAGCTCCCTCCAGGCGTCTCGGTTCTGGGCGAGTCTCTCCAGCTGTCCCCACGTCTTGCCCATCTTCTTTGCGTCTGCATCCAAATCACGGCGCCATTGTTTCTGGGTCTTCCTCTCTTCCTCTTTCCTTGAGGATTCCATGTGAGGGCTTGCCTGGTGATGTTGGGAGCAGGTTTGCGGAGGGTGTGGCCAATCCATCGCCAGCATCTCTGAAGGATGTCATCCTCAACGGGCTGTTGCTTCGTTCTCTGCCACAGTTCGTCGTTGCTGATTCTTTCTGGCCAGCGGATCTTGAGGATCTTTCTGAGGCAGGTGTCGATGGAGACCTGGATTTTCTTCATGGTGGTAGCGGTGGTTCTCCAGGTCTCTGCGCCGTACAGCAATATCGGCTTCACGATGGTGTTGAAGACCCTGATCTTGGTGGTGATGTTAAGCTGCCTTGATATCCATATGTTCTTCAGCTGATGGAAAGCTGCCCTTGCTTTGCCGATGCGTGTCTTAACGTCTGCATCCGTTCCTCCCTGCTTGTCCAGGATGCTGCCAAGGTAGGTGAAGCTATCTACCTCCTCCAGCGCATCGCCTTCCACTGTGATGGGTGTATTGCTGGATGCATTTGTCTTGAAAACCTTGCTCTTTCCTCTGTTGATGTGGAGGCCCAGGCTGGCTGAGTTGTCCGCAACAATGCTGGTCTTTTCCTGCATCTGTTGTTGGGTATGCGAGAGGAGAGCCAGGTCATCAGCGAAATCTAGGTCGTCCAGCTGTTTCCACAGCGTCCACTGGATGCCGTTTCTTGTTTGGTCTGTCGATGTCTTCATGACCCAGTCGATGGCCAGCAGGAAGAGGAATGGTGATAGAAGGCATCCTTGTCTCACCTCTGTATTTACTTCAAAGGCATCAGTGAATTGCCGGCCGTGGACGATCCTACAAGTCATTCTTTCATAGGACTTCCTGATGATGTTGGTGATCTTTTCCGGGACTCCATAGTGCCTCAGTATTTTCCAGAGGGTCTGCCTGTCAACGCTGTCAAACGCTTTCTCATAGTCGCGAAAATTCACGTAGAGTGGCGAATTCCACTCCAGAGACTGTTCCAAGATGATGCGCAGTGTCGCTATCTGGTCCGTGCACGACCTTTCCTTTCGGAAGCCAGCTTGTTGGTCACGGATATGCGGGTCAACTGCCTCTTTCATCCTGTTCAGTAAGATGCGGTTAAACACCTTCCCCGGGATGGACAACAGCGTAATCCCCCTGTAGTTGGAGCAGTCACTGAGGTCATCTTTCTTAGGTAGTTTGACGAGGTAGCCCTCTCTCCAGTCTGCTGGTACTTCTTCGTCTTCCCATATCATGCAGAAGAGCGGGTAGAGGAGCTCCACACTGGTTTCCACGTCTGCCTTCAGCGCCTCTGCCGGAATGCTGTCGGGTCCTGCAGACTTGCCGCTCTTCAGTTGCTTGATGGCGCCTCGAATCTCCTCCTTTGTCGGTGCACCGCACTCTATTTGCAGGTCACTTTCCGCTGGCGGTACGTCTGGTGGGTTTGCAGGCGCTGGTCTATTTAGCAGTTCCTGGAAATGCTCAGCCCATCTGGTCTTCTGTCCTTCCTCTTCTGGGATCGCTCTTCCATTCCTGTCCTTGACTGGTCTTTCTGGCTTGGCAAACTTTCCTGAAAGTTTCTTGATGGTGGCATACAGGTCTCTGGTGTTGCCATGGTGAGCTGCTTCTTCTGCTTCTGTTGCCAGCATCTCTACGTAGTTCTTCTTATCTTTCTTGATGCTGCGCTTGACGCTTCTGTTGGCTTCCGCATACTCGTCGTTTGCTTTTGCTTCTGCCGTTCTTGTCCTACTGTTGTTTACGGCATTCTTCTTCTCTCTTCTTTCTTGAATCTTCCTCAGCGTCTCTGTTGAAATCCATTCTTTGTGCGTGTATGTTTTGGGGCCCAGTACTTCCTGGCATGTTGATGTGAGTGCCTCTTTCACTCTTTTCCATCTGTCTTCTATGGTCTCTTCTTCACGCAGCTCTTCTAGAACCTGGAACTTGTTGGAGAGGGTGATCTTGAATTTCTCCTGTTTGTTGTTATCTCTCAGCGCCGTGGTGTTGTAACGACGGCGTTGATTGGAGCCTCCTGTCCAGTTTCTCTTGAGCTTCAGCTTCATCCAGGCAACGAGTAGATGATGGTCTGAGGCAACGTCTGCTCCTCGCTTAACGCGGACATCCCGAAGGGAGCGGCGAAACGTCCTCCCGATGCACACGTGGTCTATTTGGTTTTCCGTCCGCAAGTCTGGTGACACCCAAGTTGCCTTGTGTATCCTTCTGTGGTTGAAAACACTTCCTCCGATCACCAGGTTGCTTGTGGCACACAGGTCGGCAAATCTCTCTCCGTTGTCATTCATCTCGCCAATCCCATGCTGCCCCATGACCTCCACGTAGCCTCGGTTGTCGCTGCCGATCTTAGCGTTGAAGTCCCCCATGACGATGATGATGTTTCTCTGTGGTCGGTCTTGAATGATGGTTAGCAGCCTGTCGTAGAAATCATCCTTCTCTTCTTCCTCACTGTCGTTTGTCGGGGCGTAGCACTGGATAATGTCTATGTTGATCCTCTTCTTTTTGGTGCTGAAGGAGGCTGTCATTATCCTTGGGCCGTGTGCTTCCCATCCAAGGAGTGCTCCCTGAGCTGACTTGGACAGCATCAGTGTCACGCCTTGGGTGTGTGCAGCGTCGTCCTGCTCGTGTCCCGAGTACAGCAGTAACTCGCCGGAAGCCAGTCGTTTCTGCCCGGAACCAGTCCATCTTGCCTCGCTGATTCCCAGGATGGTGAGATTGTATCTTCTCATCTCTGCGGCAGCTTGCGCTGACTTTCCGGTCTCGTACATGGTACGCACGTTCCATGTACCGATGGTAGTGGTGGTCCTGGTGGAGACGATGGCCGTCGGCCTGACGGCTTCCAGATGACTCTGGTTTTCACCATCCGGCGTCATACATCTTCCAGCTGGAGATCCATCTTCTCCCAGGACCGTTGTTCCTGTTGGTTTACTTTTTGGCTTTCTGTAGCAAGTTGTTTTTTTCCGGGGTTGGGTTGCTAGCCCCACGCCCAACCTTTCTCCTTTTGCAGCCGGGCTTAGGATCATCCTAGGCGCAGTTTGAAAAATTGTTAAGCTATGTTAAAAATCTGAATCACACACATTTTTGTATCATCAAACCTTAAGCAATTTTTTAATTTTTATGATTTTCTTTAATAAATATTTCTCATTTTTGCTCATACATCAGCTAAAACTCAATCAACATTAGGATAGAAAGACATTGCAGACTGTTATGTGATAGTTTATCAAAAATCATCAAAATCAATTAGAAAATCGCTTGAGGTTTGACCCTTCCAAAATCATATAATATGACTGATTTTCATTTGAATTTTTACCCAAGAAATTGAGGAAAAAATCAGCAGAAAAAATAAATTTTGTTACAAATATATATATTTGTTGTTATATGATTTTCTTTTCAATGATATTTTAATTATTTTGAATGTCAGTATACCAATCAATCTGAAGAATTAGTTATTTTTCTTATCCAATCATAGTCAGTATAGGAATGCGAATAATTCAGAATTGGATCTCTGTCAAACATGATCATAATAATATGTTCTCGCCGTAGTTCGTTTAACTGTTCCTGTGTTAACAAAAAGAAAATCATTGCCTTATTCATCAATAATTATGTAAACCTTTAATTGTTCTGCCCCAACTGAGGGCAGTATAAATATTACTCTGATTGCATTTTCAAATACCTCCTTGTGTATAAACGCTCTACATTTTTTATTAAATATCCCTTTGATTAAATCATAAATGGCCAACTTGATTAAAAGTTGTTAAGATTTTATATACTGAGATTTGTTGAGAAAACTTAATATCTTAGATCAAGAAGGTATCTGCTTGCTGAGCTTGATTTGATTCTTCAATAATTGTTTGGAACTGCCATCATTTACATCGCATACAAGATGGACTGCAATAGTTGATGTTATATTAACAATTCCTGGTAAAATATGATGACCTCCACCATATGGATAGTTTTTATGTTTGAGAATACCTGCTGGTCCAGCTATATTTCTCTATCACTCAACAATTTTAGAAAGTTCTCAATAATAAGATCATTTACTGATTTCTTTCGGTCATCGGTTTTAAATAAAAGCAGTATAAATTTTGGTAATTCTACTTTGGTTATTTTATAATGATTGATAAACAATTTAATTGTTTGATCATCCATATAGTAAGGTCCGACGATTACAGTTCTAATAATAATTATATTGACATGTTCAAGGTCTGATGCAACCTGATTTAGATGTATAGTTTCAATGATTTGGTTTTTCAGATTGTCATTGGGATACTCATAAATGTTAACTCTGGAATAAATGTTGTAAAGGCGCGGATATAGTTTGATGTTCATTTTTAATTTTATGTGTAAAGCCATCTTCATAAATCTGGGTATTGTAATCAAAACTCAATGATGCTTTTGGTACAGGAAACTTTTACCATCATATGTCAGATAATCAGGAAAATATTCCTTTCCCCTCTATTGTCTTCTAATTGACGTCATAAATTATAGTTTCATTACTCTAGAAGTTTTTTAAAAATATCTTTCTGTCCATTAGAAATTCAGCAAGTTTCAGTTCTGGTGGCATTTGTTAAATAGGTGGAACTTCAGGCCATCATAAAATTGATGAATTGATGATTCCTATATAACTGAAACATAATCTGGTGAATTTCAATCATGGATGATAAAGTCTGTTCATGAATAGTTATAGCTATTTTTTATTCTTTTCTTGTGATAAGTTTAATTCTTCATTTGAATTAATCGTTGACTTGTTCGGTTTGATATCTACCAGTTTCCATGTTGTTTGCTTTGATTTTCAAATGCTAAAGTATTTTTCGCCTGCAACCCACTGAATGATTTGGACCTAATATTTGGCACTAATCTTAAGTTAGTAAGCTCAATATCTTTTACTAGAAATTCAGTTGGAAAGTTGATGCTGAATTCAGATTGGTTGAACTTGCTGATATCACTACAATTTTTGACAGAGTTGAATTATTGACGATATGCTACAGTAGTTCTTTTGGTGACGACATTGTTATTATTATTATCATTATTTTCTAAATCAGACATAATTATTGCCTCATTGTAAATCTTGATCACTTCTGTAAACTCTATATGTGATATTATCAACAAGGATAATTTGGAGTATGCTTGAGTCATTCTATGTAACTTAATTATGTAATATTGTAGTTAATTTTCACTACAAAAAAGTCACGTATATATTTGTTGGCAATGATAGTATCACTAGTAACTGTTGTTGCAGTTGAAACACAAATTGTTACAACTACTGGTACCATTGCAAGTGATAGCAATGTGAGCTCTGTCTCACTTAGGGTTGAAATGACAACATTCGCATGTCGATTGTGGGATTTATTGTGAGATGAAATGGTACGAAATAAACCTAAAACAATAAAAGCGCTTACTTAGAATACAAGACAAATACAGTTAAGAATTTAACCTATGCAAATATTATGCACAATACACACGCTGGCATTTATAATTTTATCACAGAAAAACAAAAATGATAACTTAGCAGATTCAAAGGGTATAATTTTTCCAAATTACATTCAATCCCTGGTTTTACGCTTGCGTGAAAGACAAGTGCTCTTCATACTGCTCAAGGCATTGTCTGTCTCAAGAACAAGATTAGGAATTCTATACGCTTTTTGTTAGTATGGCGGTGAATTGATTTTAATACTCGTGAAGCACGGGAATCATGCACATCGATTGATCGTTCACTCGCTCATTACAATCACGCACATTGGTCCATTCAACGAGTCCTGGGTCACTGCAATACGCTGGTTTCAGCAATAACAGCTGATGCAGTATATACAATTATATCAGCGACAACTAGACATTTACGATATTATTTTACTAGCATAACGAGATTGTAAAATCAGTTGAACATGAAAAAGGGTGCAAATAACAATCTTATCTGTAAATCATTACAATTGTGATATAATCATTATAACTTTAAATATTTGATTACATCTTATGCAAGTATGGACTACACTTTTAAATTTCAAGAATTAGGTATTCAACATTGGAAATTAAACACAGTTGACAGTTGTGGATGAATTGAATTGATCCAGTGCGATAAAGATTATCATTACGCAACTCAAACTGATCATAATAGCTATGCTTGTAATTTTTAAATGGTCACATATTTATAGGGTTGTGTTTATTGATATCTCTGATAAAATTGAACATATCACCATTATCAAACGTAACAGTTCTATTTCATGGAAATAATGTTGTGTCCTACATCCACAGGTGCACATTAGGATCAAGGATCTCTATTGAAACTCCTTTAGATTTCAAGTTTGATTTGTCTAAAGTATCACTGAGTAATGTCTTTACCCTTATTTGAAATATTTATTTCTTTTGTAACTCATCAATGTCTCTGATCTTCGCTCCATTTTCTCTAACTCGCTCAGTCCACTCATTTAGTTTGTTTGTGTCTCAGATCTGCTAGACCATTTCTTTTATGTTCTGTGACTCTTTTGGAAATATAATTCAGACCATTGTTAGGGAACAAAAATCATTTGTCAAAGATCATCAGTGCTAGGCTTATCATTCAGTGGATATATTGCATAAACAACTGCCATCGCAGGGTATGCTAGCTCATAATAAGGCTTGTCGATACCTGTCACAGTTCCAGGTTTGGAATTTTTACTTAACGTACACCCCCTCTAACGTGCTGTGTGATTCTCGAACAGGGTCACATTTGTCATTGATAAGGTTATGTTGGCAGTGTTTGCTGCTATGTTAAATTTTATTCTAAGAAGGTATCTTTGTTTGTCCAGATAATTATGCTTATCCTTGCTTGCTGGTCATTCATTGTAACATCAGTCTGGGGCCTAACGTATTTCCCAATTCTGAATGTTGACCAGACATAAGTCAAACCCTCATTGTGACACTCTTATCCAACAAATCAGGATCAGCATCAGCCATAATTTGCCTCAGCAAAATAAAAAATTTGCTTGTGTGTTTGATCGCAATAATCCTGTACATTCTTCCATCATATAATTAAGGCAAATATATATTTCAATTAAACTTTAATTTATAATATACAATGATTGGAGCTAAATATAGTTGCAAGTGGTTGATGATTGGATCAACAACTCAATGTAATAAGGCTTGTTTAATGGATTTATGTTGATATATACCACCTGCAAAGTGTGCGACAAGAGAGTCAAAACATAAAGCAGTGTTTGAAATGCAATGGGGCATTGGAGGGAAGCAAAATTATACATAACATGTGGAGTTAGAAAATACAGAGTTGAAATGGCATTGTTCGTATCTGAAATGTTGAATGCCAATTGAGGTTACTGGTAATTGGTTCATTATGTAGATTACTAACACTCTGAGTAGGTGGTATATTGGTGATAAATTCAATACACATGTAACCCCAGCAGTATATATGATAGATTTATTAAATGATTTCCATAATGCTGATCCAGATGCTACGGTATATTCTACACCATCAGTAATCTTTTTGATGTCAGAGTTTAATGTTGATGACTGCTGGACCCAAAAATTCGTTATTGGTTCTAATTGTGTTTTTACGAAAATTCGTAAACATGGTTAAATGGTTAGAATATTCAGATCTCAAGTGGTCATTCATTTGTTGAATGTCAATTATGATGTCATCATTGGGATTTTGCTATTGTCAACATGTTTCTTTGTTGCAGCATCATTGTTTGATTCTGTTTCTCTAAAATTAGAAATGTTATTTCCACCCATGTTGAGATAACCAGTCATTGCATCACTGTCTTGATCATAATTCTGATCGTGGCATTATTACTGTCTACATATTTTCTTGTTGCCACACCATCGTCTGATTTTTGTCCTATCACATTGATAATTGTATTTCTGATCATGTTAAAACAATAAACAACTCCACATGAGTCAGCCACATATGCAACCCAATGAGTACATGGACCAGAACTTCCATCGAGATTAATTATACCAGTTTCAACAGTTTGGTTGTTTTGGTTTTTGATAACACATAAAAATAACTCTGAAGCTTTTAATGTTTAATTACTTAGCAGCAACAAATAAATATAAATTGGACAAGGGAAGCTCAAAATGCTTTGTGTATAGCAAAGAGTCCTGGTCAGTTTCAGACCTCAACCATACCTCAAATGAATGGTTCCTGGCAGTCTTGGACCTTGCTCTTGTTTTTGAAGGCTTTAATCCATGGCTTGTTGCCTTCATTAATGCCATCCTGGCAGCAATTCCAACAGCATTAAGTGCAGCTGCTTTTGCAGTTGGTGCTGCAATGGCTATCAGAGGTGGTATTGCTGCAGGAAGCGAAAATATAACTTCTGTCTTGGCTGTGTCCTTAATGTCAATGACTGATTGTCTGAACATGTCCAAGAGATCCAGTGTGAAATAATAGATTGAATATAATAATGTGAAATCCCACTGAGATATCTGCATACCATATTCAGCATTTTGATTATATCCCTTGAATTTCATCAACCGGTGATAAGCACGTGCAACATGATTATTATTGAAATTTGGGTGGTTCTTGGTGTCCGTTTATTCCAAGAGAAAATTCACTAACCCCAATCATGTCAAGCACTGTTGGATTTTGTAACTGCAAATCTACTCGGGTGCTAACATCCCCTGCTGTGATTCTATATGCCATGTGAATAAACCAGCAACATTACTTGGATGTCTGTGGTCATCATCAGCCATGAAAGAGAGCAGCCATTGGCAATTACAACGAAAGTTTTGTTAGTGTTACGTGCTTAGGCTCGAATAAGCAGCAACACAGAAAGAGTGAAAACTAACAAGCTTGTAAAACTTTAACAATTAATTTATTAAGTACAATTATTTTCATAAAATAAATAAACTTACAGTTTTAGAGAATCAAATCCAACATTAATCCAATATAGAATTCACAAAAATAATCCACTAATGGAATTGTAAGAGTCCTGATAAATAAATGTTCTAATATTTCCAGGTTCGAATCTTGACGATGTAATCCAAAATGGCTGACAATGTCACGTGATGCAGTTCTTGTTTAATTTATCATCCACATGAATTATGAGCACATGTTTTCTCCTCCAAATAGATAATAAATCCTCTTTCTTCAATGAATTGACATAAAGTCCAGAACAAGATAGCACTCAAACATGAAATACACAACTTAATAATAATAAAGCCCAAACATTTACTACTGTTAGCTTCCAAAATTCAGCTATATATAACTGTTCTTCTGAAGTAAACAAGTGATCACGCGCTTTTCTAGAAATTGATAGAAGGTCAGAGGAAGAGTCTACCTTCACCTAGTCACATAATAATGAAATGATCCAGAAGAAAATAAGCCACTAATTACTAAAAATAAAAAGTTGTCCTTGAAATTAACCAATAGTGTTAGAGGCTTGTTGACAATGTCTAAAGCAAGGTCAGGATTTAGGTCAAACAAGCCAAGGTCAAAACTTGTTTACAATTAGAGAATCTAAGTCAGCTTAAACTTTCTAGAATAATTTCCCAATTAATGGATATTAAACCCTAAATGATAAATTTGGATTTAACAATTAAAAATAAATAAATTAAATCCAATAGCCATAACATTAGTATAACTTTACCTGCATCAACCTCAGCAGCATGCCATATTGCATCATCGTTGGTGGTTTTTCTCACAAGTATCATGGTGTGTTTAGCACCAAATACAGTTTTCTAACATGTTTGCATAATATAGAGATATTTGATAGTGGAATTACACATAAAAATAATTGTTCACTATTTAACATTGATCAGCATGAGGCAAATCCCAAGTTGAAATTTTCATTCATTGATGCAACTTCAGTTCCAGCTGCATCCCATCTCACATTATTACTTTATGGCTGCTCAGTGGTATCCTTTGCCAACATCATTGACGGACCAGCTGACCTCAAGTAATCATCATTGTATCTTGCAAGGCCATGTATCGTTATAGTAACATCAACAGTTTCGAGACATGATTCAATATTCTTTCTATCAATCATGTATGTATTTTAAATAATGCCATGATGCAAATTTATAACAAAACAAACTCGATCACTTTCCATATTCTGTAGTATCTGCTTTCTCCAGTCTACCTTCGATTTCACTGAAATATATACTTGCATCTTGAACTTGTAATTCAATTTTTCCACTTGAGTCGGGTACATTCGCATGATAAGAATAGTATTGATAATCATGCATAGATTCATAATCATGCATAGATTCATCCTTAAGGACGGTGCATTCATGTCAAATACTGGACCAGATATATGCTAGAACATTTTATTATATTTGCTGTCATCTAACACGAAGAATGTGGGCAGTGGCAGATGCTTTGTGTGCTCGGGAAATGGAAAAACCTGCCCATACATGAGTCTCCTGCTGCCTTGCAGGTCGGCTTTGGTTAGCCAAAGGCTAAGGGATAAAACCCTAAAAGAAAATCCGAAGTGGAGACCCTAAGGCATTTGGACAATGTACTACATCCTCTTATGGCAACTACTAGGTCTGGAGAAGGATGGGCTCCACAAGACGAATTTTGCCCAACACACACTGACAATGCTGGACAAATCTGAAGTTACCATACCGGATCGGTCGTAGTCCTAGTCAACAAGGACCGCACCTGCTGTGGTCCAACAGGACAGAGGTGACAAGTGTGATACTGGTAATTTGCATAACATCAGAGTGAGAGACAGCATTGCCATTGCCACCTGGAACATTAGAACTCTGGCGCAAACTGGAAGACTCCAAGAACTGACACACGAGAACACTACACATGTCACATTCGGGGACTCTGTGAAATAAGATGGAAAACCCAGGAGAAGACCAAACTGAAGATTGGCATATATTATGCTATAGTGGAGAGTTGGAAAAGTTGGACAAGTCCATAAATGGAGTAGGCTTCCATGTAAACAAACCCATCAAGGTATCTGTACTTGAATGTGGCCCCATATCTAGCAGAATCATTGACAGCATCTCCCTTTAATATCACAATTATTCAAGTCTATGCTCCGACTACTGATCATGATGATGAAGAAATAGAGATTTACAACAAAATCCAAGGTATAATAAACATGGTAAGTAACATGGTAAGTATGTGGTTGACATTTATATCTTAGTATTTGACTTACATTCAACATGGTTTATTTAATTATATATAAATAAATAAATGTGTTACTCCATTATTGTATGTCCCAAAGATTGTTGATCATGCACTTGTTGTCTTCTCTTAATGTGATCATTTTGATGGGAAGTAATCCCAAAGCAGTGGCAGGTGCTTTATCTGCTCGGGAAATGGACACGCCCGCCCATCCATGAGTCTCCTGCTGTCTTGCAAGTCAGCTTTGGTTAGCCAAAGGCTAAGGTAGTAAACCCTAAAAGAAAATCAGGAGTGGAGACACTAAGACAGTTGGACGATGTACTACATCCCCTTCTGGCAACTCCTTGGTCTGGAGAGGGATGGGCTCCGCCAGATGACTTCTGTCCAAGACACACTGATAATGCTGGACAAATCTGAACAAACCATACCGGATCGGTCGTTGTCCGGGTCAACAAGGACCACGCCTGCTGTTGTCCACCAAGATGGAGGTGACAAGTGTACTACTGGTACTTTGCATAAAATCAGAGTGAGAGACAACATCTCCATCTCCATCTGGAATATTAGAACTCTGGTGAAAATTGGAAGACTCCAAGAGTTGACACATGAGCTGGAACACTACACATGGCACATTCTGGGACTCTGTGAATCAAGTCAGATGGAAAGCCTTAGGAGAATACCAAACTGAAAATGGGAATATATTCTACTATTATAGTGGAAAGCTTGAAAGTCCATAAATGGAGTAGGCTTCCTTGTAAACAAAGCCATCAAGGGATATGTGCTTGAATGCATCCCCATATCTAGTAGAATCATTTCCATTTGTCTGAAAGCATCGCCCTTTAACATCACAATTATCCAAGTCTATGCTTCAACTACTGATCATGATGATGAAGAAATAGAGGAGTTTTATAACAAAATCCAGGGTATAATAAACATGGTAAGTATAATAGACATCCTCATCATCCAAGGAGACTGGAATGCCAAAGTTGGCAAAGATGCTCTAAATGCTCTGGGATGACCATTGTGGACCTGCTTGCAATGAACTTGTCAAAGAAAGAGGTAGACAGCTGCTTAAGTTCACAAGCTATAACAACCTGGTACTAGCCAACACCCTGGTTCAACAAAACTTCACGATGCTGGACATGGCATGCACCAAATGGAACGGATCATAACCAGGTCGACTACATACTAGTTCAAAACCATTACCGATCTGGCATCAATAGAGCAATAAAAAAGCATTCCCAGGTGCTAATGTTGGGAGTGATCATGCCCTCACCATTATGAATTTCCAAGTGAGGCTGAAAAAAATGAGGCTCAAATTCAACCTTGAACAACTGAAGGATTCTAACATCTACAAGTCATTCCAAGCCACAATCAGAAGACAATTTGTTCCACTCCTTGTGATGGCTGTTGATGCTAAAGTAATGGCAGACACTTTCAACACAGTCATGACAACAGCTGCCAAGAACATCATTGGCCTCCATCACCCAAAGAAAAAAACCAGTGGACAAACGGGCACAGAAATAGAGAGCAGTCTGATAAAGAATAACAACAAAAAGGCATCCCAAATTGTGAAAGACCTCACCAGAAATAAGCAACCCAGAGTCAGTACCATTCAAGATGAAAATGGAAAATGCTTCACAGAAGCAAGTGACATTGCAGAAAGATGGACTGAGTATTGTAAAGAACTCTATAACCATCCATCCACACAAGACCCAGAGGTGCTTGAAGTTCCAAACTCCACAAATGATGATGATTTCCCCATTCTCAAAGAAGAGGTGGAGTCAGCAATAAGAGCACTGAAGAACGGGAAGGCAGCTGGAGTAGCCAATATCCCAGCTGAACTTATCAAGAATGGTGGGGAATCAGTGATAGAGCTACTAACAAAATCTGCAACAAGATCTGGCAGCCAGGCGAAAGGGCAACACAGTGGACTCAGTCACTGATTATAACACTCCACAAAAAAGGCAATCTCCAGCTGTGCCAAAATTACAGAACTATCAGTTTGATCAACCATGCTAGAAATGTGATGTTGATGATCGTCTTGAACAGACTGAATCCACAAGCTGAAGAGATAATCAATGAAGAACAGGCATGGTTCCAGAGTGGAGGATGCACAAAAAAACAAATATTAAATCTTAGGGTTTTGTGTGAAAAGTACTCGACATTAACAATACATATATCATATGTTCATAGATTTCATAAAGGCTTTTGACAGAGTGTGCATGAGGCATTGTGGGTTAAAATGAAGAAGTACAACATGGGTCAAAAGTTGTTGACCAATGCCATCAAGCAGCAGTATGCCAAGGCTACCAGTGCAGTAATTCTTCAAGGTTTTGTGGGGGACTGGTTCAAGACAACAGTTGGAGTACAGCAAGGCTGTCTCTTGTCACCTACACTTTTCAACATCTACTTAGAGTGCATCATGAACAAAGCCCTGGAAAACCACTGGGGGACAGTCAGCATCGGAGGGCATAACATCACCAACCTCCCCATTGCAGATGACATTGATGGGCTGGCAGGCAGTGAAGATGAGTTTGCCACCTTAGTGAAGAACCTGGATAACCCATCTTCCAGATTTTACATGGTGATAAGCACTGAGAAGACAAAGCTGAGGACAAGTAGTGGCAAACAATTCTCAACCAAGATTAAAGTCAGAGGACAGAAATTGGAAACAGTGGGCCAATTCAAATATCTTGGTTCCATAATCACCAAAGAGAGATCAAGAGCAGAAATTTTGTCACGAGCAGCACAAACAATGGCAGGTATGTCAAAGTTAAGACCTACCTGGAGAGACAAGAATATCTGTCTGAAAACTAAACTCAGGCTATTGATTGCACTAGTCATCGCAATCTTTCTGTATTCATGTGACGCCTGGACCTTGATAGCAAAATTAGAATGAAGAATTCAGGCACTTGAAATGAGATGCTTCAGAACCATCCTTGGCATCTCTTACACGGACCATATCATAAATGAAGAAGAGCGAAACATCATCAGGCACAAAGTAAGCCATTATGAAGAACTACACACTACTGTCAAAAAGAGAAAGCTGAAATGGTATGGCCATGTCATTAGAGCCAACAGTCTATACACAACTGTACTGCAGGGTAGTGTCCAGGGTGGCAGAAATGAGAGGTAGACATAGAAAAATATGAACAGACAACATCACAGAATAGACTAGGAAAAGGTTTGCGGAGACACAGGCATTGGCACATGATTGAGATAAGTGGAGGGAACTGGTCAGATGTTCAGCAGTACATGCAGTGCCTCAACGACCACACTAGGTCAGGAGACTGATGATGATGACGATTAATACGAAGACCACTTCCCCTTATTAGACTAACAGTTATATTCCGAACTTTTATTTATCAGCTAATTCTTTCAACCATTCATTTGCAGCTTGATCTATTATTTTACTGACGTTTTGCTGGTGGCAGTCTGCGTATTAATCATGCTATTTTATCCTTGATTGCTGAGAATACTTTCTAGCAACATCACCAACAGCACTAATACCTTTATCATGAACAACATCAAAAGCTTTGTTGCATTGCAGTCAGTATTGCTTTTGGAGCTATCCTTCTGCATAGACCCTGAACAACATCACAGAGTCCATCTCAATAGATTGCTTTATATGTTGGTTATCACGATTTATTACCCTGACCATTACAGGTCCACGTTGAGCATTAATAATGGTCATCTTATTTTCTTGTCACTGATCTAAATTCATGAATCACTGCAGTAATCGTCAATGATTTCATCAATGATTGACTGATAAACATTTACTATCAATGATACCGCTTGTAAATAATCTCTGACAATAGCAGCTATTTCATTAATGATTTCTTTGGAATTATTGGTTGCTTGTCATCTTCCATTGAGAATATCTAGTCTATCAACATAGGCATGGACATTATTGGGACATGAAGTAATAAGGCCACTTCCTCAAGTAGCAATACCGCTTCCAGTTGTTTTATCCACTTTTTGTCTTGCCTGTCAGGAAACAAACATTTGAGGCCCATTTCATTTCTGCTTTTGTTATTTCAAGCTGCTGCTTTATTTCTTCATGGTTTTGTTTCATTTCTTGCCTTATTCTTTCAATATGCCTGGATACATATGTTAACATCTTCCTCATATTTGATCTGCTGAATATCAGTAATGATAGGATATACATCCCTAACCCAATTTTAGAGTTTAACATATTCAGGTTTTATACATCTATCTCTGTCACAATGTCATAGGTGGCAATATTAATTACTTGGTCTGGGTCCATGAGAACAGTAATACCTTGTGGAGTAAATTTATCTTTCATGTTAGTTCTAACTTTTTGATATTTGATCTTCAGGTTGTGGTTGAGAAGGTTCCCGGGGTGGTGGTCGAATTGCTCAAAGACAGCCAACAATATACACAGCAATGCACTGTTTCAGTTGCTGTAACAATTTTCTTGGATGGTTTGACAATTGGTTTAAATAACTCTTCTGTACCATTTACCTGAGATGCCTGATGCACTTTTAGTTGTTTTATGACAGAATCATGGATGAGGAGATATTTCTTAATTGCCTCTAGTCACTGTCAAGCTAGTTTAGCTGTATGAGATTATATGTTTAACATTGAATTGCTCATTATTATTGATATAAAGATTTAATTACACCACCAAACTGCATTGCTATAGCAGCAAAGAGAGTGAATGTCCCAGGTCGGTAAATCAATTTGACATGCAAGCATCAAGAGAAGAAAACTAAGAAATGTGCTAACCATCCAGAGACCTATGTTTAGTGTATTGACATTATCTGCTCATTTTTGTAGGAAGTTTTCATTTTTAAAAATCATCAGTGTGAAAGAGTGGTCTCTTCACCCTCCCAGCCACTAATGTAATCAAACGCAAGAACAGAGATTTTCCACTCTTAATCCAGATGGTCATATCCAGATGTTAACATTGATGCTACAAATCTTGGCAGTTGTGTACTACCTCCTGCCAGGGGATAATGTGTTAAAACAGTCCTTTGGTATTTTAAGTTGCAGACATCCTTGAAAATAATCATTTATGTTAGTACTTCTCATTCCCTTTTTCCAGGGACAATATCAAAATACATGATGATAATCATTGAGTCGCATTTCATCCTTAATCTCATTTCTCTGTCACAAGTTGGTGAAACAAGGATATCTTATCTTCTAAATACACCAGCAATAAGTTGTGCCTTCTCATAACCAAAGAGGCCCATGCATGACAGGCTTTAATATTTCGGGTTGTTCATTTCCAACATGCACTTTAGCATACACACAAATTTTGTCGATATTCTGGGATTTGTAAAGTCCGCTGAACTGGACATTTTGAGAAAGTTAAGTCAAACATTATCCAGTTACATACTGACAATTTAGGCACTTCCAGTTTCTTATTCATTGTAAATGTTCTATGATGCCAATGTGTACCACTGTTATTGTCATTCTTTTTCGTTGTCTACATCATGAATTCGATGTTTTTTCTAAATTTCCATTACAGTATATGGAATTGTCTCAGGTTCAACATTATAATTTTTCTGCTGTACCTCACTTTTCTTCCTTCCCATCATCTCTGGGCTATTTCCTTGTCAACTAACATGTCTGTTGGATTTTTTAATGTTGAAATTGGATGATTTCAGGATAGCCATATTCTTGTATTCCCACTTCACCTATTTTTACCTTAGTGTGTTCGCTGGTGCTCAAGAGTAAGGATACAGTGTATTTATGCTTTGTGTCTAATATCCATCAGTCCAATAAGTACTAACAGTTTATCATAGGTCATCAGTCTCCTATTAGTTGACAAATTCAACAACCCAAAAGTTGCAGTCCTCCTCTTATAAGGCCACCGTTTTTGCAGTAGAAAGTCATCTTTTCATGGGGGATGAGTGTCTGCATAGATGAGACTTATGATGATAACTGAGTAATAGCTACATATAAACTGCTGACCTAGTGGTTAGTATGCTGAACTCATGTCCAAATGAGTGTGGATCAAATCCTATCATTGAGCCAAACTGGGTTAGCTACCATGGCACTTTACTCCAATGCCTTGACACTAAATCAACTGCACCAGACCAAGCCATACTAACTACATAATTGTAAAGTATTATCAGCATAACTCATTTTTAAATATTTAACATAAATAAACCGCACCAGACCATGCCATATTAACTACATAATTGTAAAGTTTTATCAGCATAACTTATTTTTAAATATTTAACATTTTCATCCAAAAATCAAAGTAATTTGTTTAGGTTAATGACTTAATGTGATAGATATGTTATAAAAAATGATTATGAATAATTTCAGTTTAAAGGTTAACATGCCATTTTTCTATCTAGCAACCAGATCAAATTAAAAACATTTCTTCCATGTTGGCAGTATTCGGTTGAAGATTACATGCAGGACCTACTGTCCAAAACTGAAGAGCCTGACAGTTTTAAAATGCTGTGCACAAGATTTGACATTGAATGTGCTAACATGTTTACCTCAAGTCTATAACCGTTAAAACCCATGGATGAGGTTAGTCTTTTTATCTGATACTAACCAAACAGTAAGAAAACCCAAGCAAATTCATCAGTTTTGTAATAAATATTACTACATACAAAATTGTGTGTGCAAAACATCACAGACCACCCTTTGTTCAGGAGATTTACTTCGGGTTGATGTAATTTCCCCACTTTTAAGGCTTTGTAATCCCTTTTGATTAGGTAGCCACAGCTATTCTGAAATCAAAACCCTATTTTGAAGAAGACAAAAAAAGAATTTTTTCACTCTGTGCGCCATTGTCAGTCACACTCATTTTGATTTTGTTACTAGAAAAGAAATGTTGTTTCCATCCCACTTCCCTTCTGTAAAAAGATTCAAAAAATAAACGCAGGCTGACCAAGTTGTGTGGTTTAAAATATTTTACTGTGTGACACACAAGTGTAACCATCACTGTATGAAAAGTTGCCTTTACAAATATTTAAGTTATACTTAAATACAAGTAAAGATGTAAAATGTATCAGTATCACCTTTACAATATATTTACATAACAAAAAGATGAAAGTTCATCTTTTGTCAATGTAAAGACTATAAAAGCAGTTGAATTGTCTTTACAAAAATGAAAGGCATTGAAAGTCTGACTTTACAGATATTAAATCCAAACTAAACTGCAAGCTTTCTGCCACATGCTTACATACTTTAAATAGTTTGTCCACTTTGTTTCATTTAACTTAAGGACAGATGGTATAGTTAGGTCAACCAGAGAGATTTGTTTAATGGGACTGTTCCATCAAAGATACAAGAAATCCAGATAAAAGTGACAATGATAACAATTACAAATGATCAATAGTTAAATAAATGTATTGCAATCATTACATCAAAATGTACAGTTAACATCAGAATCAAACAGTATCTTAATTGATATATTTGTATACATGATAATGGCCAATATTTATAAAAGAACAACAAAGGGGTTAAATAGCTATTAAAGGAAAGCAATTATTTGTGAAATACATTTTATTAATATCTATATTGCCAAAAATATCTAACAACTAGTCAATGCCACATTAATCAGTTCCATCTCTTGAAATCAATGAATTATTCTTTGTAAATCCTGAATGAGTCATTTGCTTGGTGAAGAGAATATTTATGTGATTCTTGGTCCCTATATACCTCGTATACATATCAGCCCTTTAGGCTACATATACATGTACAGGTGTCGGACATCCTTCACAACCCTCTAACTCCCATAGGTTCCTGAGGCATTCCTTTTCAACAAGAAAAAATTCAGAGCTGGGTTGGTGCAATGTTCTGTGACAGGACTTGCCCCCATTATGCCAAAGATTATTTTATATGTACAATAAAAGAGTATTTTAACCTATGTATTGTGTATTATTTAAATTGTAATTTAATTGGTTAGATATAGTTTGAATAAATGCATCCTTACCTCACCCCTTGTTTGGGCCCCTCTTTGTCTGTGGTGGTTCTACCAAACACGAGGTCAGTTACAAATTTTAGCTATGTTCATGTTGAACCAATCAGATGACGGAATTAGAACACGTGATCTAACATTCGTCAGCTGGTTTGAGGCAGTGATACATTGGCTTCGATGCAACAATGACGTGCCTTTCAGTGCTAGCGTTACACTAAATTATTAACCAAGGTTACAGTAGTGAACAGACATCTCCATCGACATGAAGTTTTCCTGATTTGTAAATTCTTCATGCAAAAGATTACTGTCCTTTTGGTGCACTTGATAACTGGTATACATAGGGATATGGTGGTATTGCATTGGTTGCAATGGAGATTATAAAATCTAGAAGAAACCATCAAACTTGAATCACCATTCACCACTGCTGGGATGGAGTATTAAAACCAGACTCACTGGTAAAAAGTGTTGAATGTGTAATGTAATGCCTTGTTGCAGGTATTTACACACAATATATACTCTGATGCAAATCAAAGTTATTATCACATTTACAGTAGAAAATCCTTATTTTGTTGCCAGTAATGACTAATAAAAGATAATACTTTCTACAACTTTAATTTTTGTAAAGGTAAATTGCAGTGTATACTAATTAACGTAAAGACATGTAATGTTAAACTTTAATGAGATTTTACGACTTAAATTTGGTCTTTTTGTCACCTTTTAAGAAATGGAATTATTTCCTTTAATTACTTAATGGAACAATTTACAACATCTTTACAAACTAAAAGTTATTCTTTCATGCACCTTTTGTTCATTGGAAAAGTGGGCCATTTATTTGCATTTTAGGACCCTAAAATTGCTTGTAAATATCATCTTTAATACCTTTAACTTTTTCCAAAAATTTGTATTAAAGTTAAGTAAAGGTCAAGCAAAGTTTGTCTTTCTTTATCTTTTAAGTGCTAGTAAAGACATCTTTTCAAGCAGTGCATGAAATTAGACTTGAGTAGGCAAGACATGAATCAACATTGTAACTTTGCATAGAAGTGGTTATGAAATGATGAGTAAAGTACTCTTTATATGGGGAACACGTCTGAAATGCTGTTATATTCAGATTTTGATTAAGGTGAGAGAAAATAAATTATCAGGCGATAACAAAGTGTTCAATTATGAACTTGGAAGGAGACATTAACTGTATAATATAATGAATTCAAAAATTGAATTATATTGCCACCCTTCAACTAAAGGATGTTGGCACATATCCACTTTACAGACCATCACAGGCACATCAGCACTTGATTTGTTATTTATTACCAGAAACATTTATTCAGAACTGCATCATTAGGATGTGTGATAGAAATTCTAGAATTTTTTGAAATTTTATTTGCAATACTTTTTTCCCCCTTCATTTTCACTTTGTTTTGTATGGAAATTATTTAATTGTTGAATTTTACAAAGCTTGTTGCTTCTTACTCTTTTATGCCCTGGCACAATGGGTAGGTAAGCATGTGGTACTGATGGTGGGTAGGTAGATATTGATAAGATAATAAGTTGTTAGAGGGTTTCATAATTTCTCAGAAAGGTACTGAATACTGTGTCTGTGTATGTGTGCAAGTTAAAATTTTAAAGTGGCTTTAACAATTTTCCATTCCTATGGCTATGATGTCTCCAGTGTGGCAGTTTATTGTAAATCTGTCACCGCAGATAGGTATCATCATGTCCCATTCAGTCACATTATCCTGACACCAGGCCGACCAGTCCTAACACTAATTTCTTAATGCCGAGAACCATGCGAGGCAGCTGCTATTACAATTTTGATAAGTCTTTGATATGACTCAAAACGTCTGGAGTGGTCAAGACTTACTTAGGTCATTTAAAAGTTAAAATTTTACAATTTTAATATATTAAAAGTTGAAATGTAAAAGAAAATGTTGAAATTATTTAATTGGAAAAGGGGTCAGATAACTCTTAAGTCTCAATTTAATTTTAACTTATCAGCTCACGCACCAGAAGAGATAATGTGGGATGGTCTATTTTCTTTCACTTGTCAGCCATTTATCTGTCCATTAGCACAATTATTTCATGGTCCATCTTCAGACGTTTTGTATCACTGTTTCTCTTGCGTGGGTGGTCAGCATGTGTTTTTAAGTAAAATACTTTTCAGATTATCTAGCTGATCTGAAATGACAATGGTGTAGATCTGATGCCATGGTATGATCATCACAGCAGCTAGCTTCAAAATCTAATTAACACTATCTTTGAACAGAAAATCTGATTAACACTATCTGTGAACAGAAAATCTTATTGACATCACGGTTTTCACTTGAAGACCTATTATGATATTGAGGTAATCTTAGATGAAAGTGGTGTCAATTTACCAGCAACATGAAACTTTTGTTAGAGCTTGTCCTTCTGCATCAATGGTCTTATCAACGTGTATGATGTATAATTAGTCCTAATAAAAAATGGTGCTGATCTAACATCCAATATGCCCACAACAGAAGCCATATTGAAAACTTGTTATTGTTAATTCTCATTAATGAAATTTTTTGTGATATAGATGGACATTTAAAAAAAATGTGATCAATCTGACTGCCATTATAATGGCCAGTGTAACCTTTAATATGGTAGCCATGAGAGCCATCCTGACAATCTTATTGCTACATCTCATCACTGTAGAAATATAATGTCTAAAAGATTCATTATACTATCACAATTACTAGGGATGTAAGCCAGAATTTTCAAAAATCAGTGTTGCTTATTTATTTTATTTTATCTTTTTAGGGGATCCAGCTTTCTTAAGTGAAGAAAACAAAATATTTGCAGGAGGAATTGGTCTTTTTATCAACATAGCCATACCATTTTATAGTTATTCAAATGTGAACAGCTTCATGTTTAAGAGAAATGGCACCACAGTCATGAATACAAGCAGAATCAACACACATCTCAGAAGTGCTATATTTGACTACAAGTTACATGATAGGAACATTCAGCTGAGGGCTCAAAAAGCACATCTCTATATTCAAAACCTGACACGGGAGGATTTTGACAACTTAAACGAAAGATGCCAAACATTCTAGCTTTGTGGACTTATATGATTTATTCTAATTGGTCAAAATTCTTTGTTCCATATTACACCTACCAGTCATGATATTAATTGATGCAGCTTTTGTAGTATAGTTAATGTCAGCTTCAAGATTGGTGACACTTGTGTATCACTCTTTCCTCCAGTGGTGTTGTCATTTGGTTAAGTTTTGAAAGTTTGTTCTGTATGATCGTAAATCTTAAATTCTGGAAAAGGTACCTGTCATACTTTAACTGTATAATCACCACAACTGATCTTTATATTAAAACATACAAGCCCTCATTATGACCCTCTGATAAGGTCAGAGTCATTTAAAAAATAATTAAAGCAAACATTGGTTTAAATTTTAGGTTTATGGATTGTTACATGTATCTGATTTGATGTATATTTGTTTTAATTTAATATTGTTTGTCAAATTTAAATTATTTCTTTTTCATTACATGCTATTGTAATGTAAATTTGTTCACTAGATTTTTTTCTTCAGAAAATCAGTTGAGCTGAATTCTCTTTGGTAAACAAGTAATGTTGACCTAGATCCTGACCTTGATTTAAGGTCAGTGGCAATGTCGTAAACAGGTTTTGTTTTATTATAAATGTCAAGGTCAAGATGGGACTAGTAAAGAAATAAACAACTTTTTATTCTTAAATTAAAAATGATATATCATCTGACCCCTTCCCCCCTGCCCACATGATTTCACAATTTGTGGATTTTTTTTATTCAGAACTGCATATTAATCTCTGTTTTAGTGACATATTCTAAGATCTGAGTTTTTACAAATGACCTGAAGTCATTTTTTTTTGTTGTAGCCAAGTTTTTGAATCCATGATAACTTTCTTTCATTTCATTTGGATTTTAAAGAATTAATTTATATATCTGGAAATATTTGATTTGCTCATACAGAATGTTTGAATAAAGACAGTTTATCAAAATATTATTTGGATCTCCAACATTAGAGTGTTAAATCTTGTGATTCTACAAGGAACTATAAACACAAAACAGACTTCAGTATATGTCATTGTCTTCCATCTTGGATTTTCCAGCAGGACTCTAACTTGAATCTATTAGAACATGTCATTACTAGGACTTGTGTAATTTAAATTGTGGATTACTTTTGGATTTGATTCTTAAAACTGTAAGTTCTTATTCCATTTCTTTAATCTTTTTCTAGGGAAATAAATTATTTGTTAAATTTTACCAAGTTGTTTTCAATTTGTCTATGTTATTGTTTATTCAAGCCTAAACATGTAACAAAGAATTGGGGGCTCATCAAGGATTTTAATTTTGGCTAAAATATTTCAGAAAACATTGTTCTTTTTTAAATTTGAGTTCCATATGGTATTACAAATTTTAATAAATATTTTGGTTCAGTTTTTGACTAAAAGATTGTTTTGGATAAAAGTTCTTTGGTGTCGACCAGTAAGTCTGTATCAAACTCTGATCTAAAAAAAAAAGAATTAAAATTAAAATACAAAATGGAATTGGAGTTAGAGAAGCTCAAACTTCAGGAAAGTAAGGAAGAAAAAGAAAGACAAATGCCGTTATAAGAAAACAAATGCAAAGTGAGAAGTTAGCGAGGGAATATCAATGTTGAATGAAATAAATAGAATTGACAAGTGAAAGCACATTCATACTTCAAATCCTTTATGTTTTGATCTTGCAAAGAATATTAGATTTGTGCCCCTATTTTAGAGAAAGAGAAGTAGACAAATATTGTACTCGTTTTGTAAAAGTTGCTGAAAGTTTGAAATGGCCAAGGGAGCATTAGATTAAATTATTACAATGTGTACTCACTGGTAAGGCTAGTGATATTTACCATTCTCAAAGTGGTGATTATGATGCTGTTAAAGAATACATCTTAAGAGGTTATGAGTTAGTCGCTCAAGCTTATTGGCAGAAGTTGAGAAACTATAACAAAGGAGGTGAGGGTTAGGGTTATGCTGATTACTTCTAACATATATGCTAATTACCATAGTCTCTATGTTACTTCTAACATATATGCTAATTACCATAGTCTCTATGTTACTTCTAACATATATGCTAATTAACATAGTCTCTATGTTACTTCTAACATATATGCTAATTACCATAGTCTCTATATTACTTCTAACATATATGCTAATTACCATAGTCTCTATGTTACTTCTAACATATATGCTAATTACCATAGTCTCTATGTTACTTCTAACATATATGCTAATTACCATAGTCTCTATGTTACTTCTAACATATATGCTAATTACCATAGTCTCTATGTTATTTGTAACATATATGCTAATTACCATAGTCTCTATGTTACTTCTAACATATATGCTAATTACCATAGTCTCTATGTTACTTCTAACATATATGTTAATTACCATAGTCTCTATGTTATTTCTAACATATATGCTAATTACCATAGTCTCTATGTTATTTCTAACATATTTGCTAATTACCATAGTCTCTATGTTACTTCTAACATATATGCTAATTACCATAGTCTCTATGTTATTTCTAACATATATGCTAATTACAATAGTCTCTATGTTACTTCTAACATATATGCTAATTACCATAGTCTCTATGTTACTTCTAACATATATGCTAATTACCATAGTCTCTATGTTAATTCTACACTGAGCAATAAAGTACTATTATCTAATGATGATACACTTCTAATATAGGCCGCTCTAGTGGCCAAGTGGTTAGAGCTTCCGCCTTAGATGTGGAAGGTTGCGGGTTGAATCCCTAGCTGAGTTCTTCCAAAGACTTATAAAAATGGTGCTAACAAGAGAATAGTGTTAGGACTGGCCAGCCTGGCGTCAGGACAAAGTGACTCATTGGGACATCATGCTACATGTCTATTTTATGATTCCCCAGTGCTAGACATCTTTATGAACTGCCACACTGTAGACATTGTAGCGATATGACCTAAAGATGTTAAGCTACATTAAAACTCCTAATCACACACAAGACTTCTAATATACCTACATAGACAATATCATCCCTTAAGTACTTCTTGCTGGAATTAGACCAATACAATACCAACATGAGAATTAAAGTGACAGGAACATTGGGTTTTCTGAATTTTGAAGTATGCACTGTTATTGATTTTAACGTATTGTTGTTGAACTATTAGTGAAATTATTATATTTCTACAATTTTATATATATGTATATATATATACAGTTGGCTCAAGATATGTGCATATCGTATAACTGCATATTTCGCCTTATTGCATAGCTTGTGCCGGTCCAGATTTGTTACCATTGTTTTCAATGGATATAAATGTCGGACAATTGCATATTGTCTATATGCATACTTCGCATTATTGCATAAATTTTTCTGGTCCGAACATGCATTATTATGTGTTAAGTTGCTTCGGATAACTGCATTGTTCAAAATTGTTCCTTTTAAAATGAAAAGAAACCGATTCAGAACATTGGCAGTCAAGGTTGATTAATGAGGTCTGTTAATATCAACATCACAGCTATTAGATCTCTATTGGTCACCAGGAGGCGCTATAGTAGATAACCATAAATATTACCAAGTCGGCATTAGCTCTCTGATTCTCTGTTGATCACCAGGAGATACGATAGTAGACAACCATAATAATTAACCAAGCCTGGTCAACGGCTTTAACACTCTTTAGCTTTAACACAAACTCGCATTGCCCTTGTTAAGAATCCGATCCAGTCTGGTCATTAAATTCAATAGATTAAGATTGGAGCGCTGACCACAAGTCTTATCCTTGATCTACTGACAAAACTGACCTCCATACGATACCAGAGCAAATCGTGTCACATTTAAATGAACTAGGCCAAATGGGGGTTTGTTTCGGAGAAATACTGGGTATCAGTATGCATGCTGCACCAGCTACACGTCATAACATGAATGCCGGTTTAGTGCATACGCCGCCTAATTGCATATCATAGCATCGGTCCCAAGGCCATGCATATAAGCGGAGCCGACTGTTGATATATATATATTTAATAAGGTATGTGGTACCCAATGTACCAGTGTAAGTGATGTTCAAAATACTGAATACATATTAATATAGAA
Organism: Unio pictorum; assembly: GCA_030141615.1. Lineage (NCBI taxonomy): Eukaryota > Metazoa > Mollusca > Bivalvia > Unionida > Unionidae > Unio > Unio pictorum. The sequence continues at coordinate 5,163,716 of JARLTB010000243.1, forward strand.
TTCTTAACATTACTTCCTCTTAGAATTATAGATTATATTACATACATATATTACACCTTCGAGGTAAAACTAAGAATTCATGTATCAGTCACAAAACTATTAAGACAATGTATTTTGAGTGCCTGTCATAATGTGATGTCTCAAACTTGTGGGTTGGCTTATTTCACAGGTCATGCACCTTTTAGTGTTTATATCTGTTCATTCAGCTGTATAGATGAGTATATACAGTACGTTACTTCATATTCACATTCTCTTTCTAAACAGTACATTACTTCATATTCACATTCTCTTTCTATTCCCAGAAAATCGGTTTTGTCATGCCTTCAAACATCTAAGATGAGTCTTGTTTCAGCCCAAGAATTTTTTTGCCTATTGGGCCTTCTCAATCCAGCTGTGTATATTATCATTTCAAATTGCGTTTTGTGGTCACAAATGAAGTTACAGAAAGAAGCACAACCAACACGTTTTTTTCTCTAAGCTTAACATAATCTTAAACTTAAAATAGTTTAATTATCAATGATATGAGTGAAAAATGTGATTAAAACCTACTATAAAGTTAATCCCAAATCCTGATAAAGTTTTATGAAAAATTCCAAAGGAATGAAAAAGTTCAATAGAACTTTCAAAACCAGCAATTTATTGGTCCACCAAGAATGTTGATAGTGTCAAGATGGTATTGTCCAAGAACTTCTTTGAATAATTCACAATAGTTCCAGACAAATTTTACGGCACTAATAATAAGCACTTTTAGTTTTCACTGAACAGTCCAATGAAATGTTTTTTGTCTCTCAGTTAATATCAGCTGCAGACATGTGCACACTCCTAATTTTTCCATATTTTCGTATGGGGAAAAATAAAAAATATGGAAATACAACTTCAAGAGCTGAATCCTATTTTCGGGGGGGGGGGGTAAAATACGGAAAATTTGTATTTGGCAAGTACAAAAAAAAAATAAAAGAAGTACGAAATTAAAGCAATAACATCTTGCCCTAGTTAGCTCTGTATTAAATAGAAGGATTGTGTGCAAAATGCTCTGCAACAGCACATGTCATTTTTCTCTGTTGATGTCTGTAGTGTCAACAGAATAATGGCTGAACAGGGTTTGGGAAATGTATTTGAAATAGTATCTAAGGAAGAGAGTGACTGAAGAAAAATTAACTTTAATCAACAACACGAAGCGATGAGTACAGCGGTTTCTCACAGTAGGACCTGGCTGTTCATTTCTGCCAGCTGAAAGGACAATAGTTATGCCTTCTGTAAACTGTGAAACTGATAATATCAATTAGGAGTGGTGGTGGGAATGACATCCCTTGCTTAAAATCGGATAAGCATACAGTGATCGACAAGGCTGCACAGATGGGACCAATTACAAAATTATTTTCAAATAATATGCAATGTTCAACAGACTGCAATGAATACTCCCTGTGTGTGACTCATGCTGCAGTTGTGATGTGTGAACTTGCTTAGCACAATCTGCCATTATCAACAGCTGATTCCTTGAGTGATGGCTTCATACTTATGTTTTCAGATAGCGCAATTGCTGCAGGTATGTAGATATTTTTATTTTTTTATTTTATATCATGTTTATTTCTTTGTTATAACATTTGCTTACACAGTAATTTAAAACCTTTTATGAATATGTTTTTACTAAGTGAAGCACACATACACAGTGAGTTGGTACCAGACACATGTTAAATTTAATCCCAGCTAGTTAGTTGAATTTGCTAAAACTTTAAAATGCTAAAATAGAATCAGTTTCACCATTGTTTGAAAAGTTATGGTGTGAACACACCTTTACTAAACTAACTTGTATATTGTATAAATTACGATTTCTATATTTATGTTTCAGATATAAAGTGTGGCAGAAAGAAATCAACTGCTCTTGTGAAGACTTTGGGAAAGGCATAACATTGGAGCTTATCTGAGAGGATGCAAACTGCAGTCTTCACACGTTCGACAAACGGCAGTAATGATACTAAGAGCAAAGCAGTTCCCAATTATTGAAAATGCATACTATGAAATGAATAAGACTAGTCAATGATCCTCATTCCAGCATACACGTAACACTGAACTTGACATTGCTTTGATGTAACCTTCAACACTAAGCTCAACAATGATGATCATTAATAAATTATTTTCAACTGTCATATGTTTCAAATATTGCAATATCAAATATTTTGCATCAGTTTTGCAATGGATCATTGTTTGTATTGAGATTTTGGTTACATGATGTAATAAAGATTTTCATTGATGTTGTAGATTGCTATTGGTGTGCACTTATGAAGATTTCAGAAAGGTGACACGAAATGCTGCAAATATCCTGAAAATACTGAAAAGCATTATAAGGGGGTGCACAGCTTACAGGTGCAATAGGAAAGAAAACATGTCTGCAGTCTAAATAGAAGAACACAAAAATGATGATGTCTCCAAAATTGAAATGAATCTGATTTCTCAGTTCTATTTAGTTTGCGATTATACATATGGATCTTGCTACTCGTTTTACTTTGAACTTGCCATTCATGTGACCCAACCTTGCGAAATTACTGAATTCTACTGAAAGCATTGATTCCCCATTGGCCAATTGAAAAAAATTAAACCATTATGAGTACTTGTCAAAATATACACAAGTATCTATTTATAGATTCCATATAGTTGTAATGCTCTTAAGAAACTGATCATGTAGTCATGTAGGCAAAATCAAACTAATGATAAAATTCTGTACAGTTTACAACCATTAATAAAAGTACAAAAAATAAATCATGTACCAGGAGTTTTAATTGTTTTAGCTGTACATAACATTGTTTATAAAATCTGTGCATATATGATCATGCTATCTCAGTGACTTCCAAAAATGTACCCAGTAGACCAAATGATTGGAGTTTGGGATAATCTGAGTTCCATTTCAGCATAGTCTTCAAGGAATGTTATACTATTATTTTCTTTTAGAACTAAGGCTCAACATTCATGCATTGTCTAGATGCTTGGTGTTGTTACTATGACAACATATGTCCTATAATCCAGAATGATGTATCACAATATGATGTTTTCACTATATCCAAATAATGCAATTTTAACCTCGCTGCTGTGCTTCATAAAGTCAAATCCCATCAACCATGATTTTGTTAATTTAGTCTTGTTGGGGTTTACAGATAACCCATTGTTCCATGAAACATACATTCCAATCACTGAAATATTTATGTTTGCATTGTGAATAATGAGTAAATTCCAACATCAAAGAAATATTTTCTTTGCTGGGTATGATTAAATATAGACTCCTTTGACTAGTTAGGGACCGCTCCGGTGGCCTAGTGGTTAGTGTCCACCTCAGATGTGGGAGGTTGTGGGTTTGATCCATGGCCGAGTCCTACCAAAGACTTACAAAAATGGTACTTACAAGCTGCCTCATTAGGCACAGCATTAAGAGGTTAGTGTGTTAGGACTGGTTGGTATGGTGCCATGATAATATGACTGGGTAGGAGATTATCCTACAAGTCTGTGGCTTGATGCCACAGTGCTAGACATCACTATAGACTTCCACACTGCAGACATTGTAGTGATATTACTGAAAAATTGTTAAAGCTACGTTAAAAATCCTAATCACACACACAAATAAACTGTGACCATTATTTATATAGAGGTTGGGCCTTGGAAGCTGTATAGAGACACTTTTTATCATACAGTCTTTTAAATAATATCAAAGGATTGCCACAACTGAACAAATGTCAGATGCAAGGTTTGATTAAAGGGACTCAGCGTGGTATTGTGCAAGTATCAAATTCATGGCACACAAGTAGACTTGACTGATAAAAATAACTTCAGGATGTCCATTGGGGAAAACAAAGCAGTGCTGCTTTTACACACTAAAGGAATAAGGTTGTATCTATCAAATTAGCAACTGTATCAAAACATAAGGCTAGTTGCTTGTTGTTACACCTATTAGACAGAAATTTAAAAAAAATGTTATGTTTAAAAAATTTAAGAAAATGGGATGAGTGAATTTAAAAAATGTTTGAACATAAAAATATGTACATTGGCAAGCTAGCTATTTTCATGTCTATTTCACTTATAGTTGGCAGATATTTCTTTCATTTTCCAAAAGCAATCTGGTTCTTGTAAGCAGCTAAACCCTGAAACTGGCTTGGGTAAGAGGGACCTTTGTCTTGCAACTTAAGTACTTTGTTGATGATTAGTTCCCTTGTATTTCATAATATTAGCACAATTACCATACGTGTGTTAACGATTATGGTTGCTAAAGTCAAACCAAAATTAAACTGAGTTTTGACTATTACAACTATTTTCAAAGCTTTATTTTTTAAATGTATTGTATTTTCATTACATTGATCAATTACTATTAAAAAAATATTGTAGGTGTCCTAAGACTTATAATACATAAAACAATTGCTATAAATTTTGTTTCCCAATATTTATAGGTCATCAAAAATTACTTTTGTAAATAATTATGGGTGTCACAAGATTTATTGTGTCCAAGGATATAGTCATTATGGTTAGGTCAGATTTGTATTATATATATACATTGCTTTAAATTAATATTTATACCTAGATTATATCATACTATATCTGTTGGTTATCCCCTCATTACTCAAAAACAAATAAATTTCCTCTGCATCTGCATATTAGCACCATAACAACTAGCATAACATTCAGAACTGTTTTCTGACTCACACTATTCAAGCTGTTGGATCGGGTCAGAGAGTCAATATTCTATATTTTTTACTTTTAAAGACCTCTGATTCCAAAGGCTTCAGTTTTGTCTGGTGGGACTTAACATAGGCAGAAGAGGCACCCTTCCAGAGATGCTTAGCAGCATCATAACAATGTACCTTGTCCCGTTAATTGCTTAAAGTTAACTCAACTACAATTTGACTCCCCCCTCCAGTATTTCGGGTCACATAAGCCAATTTCTCTTTTACACTTATATTGGTCGGAGTGCCTTTTGCAATTGCAGCTGAAAAATGAATTTTCTTCAGCGAATCTAAGTTGCACAATTGTAAATATCAAACACTTCTTGCACAGCATAGTCAGTACTCATTAAAAATAGTACCAACCTGTCCTCTGGCATGCCCTCCATTGTGGTCATCTTAAAGCACTTGTTATTACTACTCCATGTGAATGGACGACTGTGTTGAGCTCAGATTTTCAGTTAAATACATCACTGTACAGTAGAGTGTGGATTAAAAAACTTTCTGTCTCACATTTCCGGGTTGTTATTCTGTTTTACATGACATAAATCTCCACAGTGCTTTTCCAAAGTTTAAGCCATATGTCATTTTTTTTTTTGGTTAGTAAGATTTTCTTGCTTATGAAAATTGTGTCCCGTGGGATTTGCCTGTTTACATTTAAAGTAGTATCCCTTTTGACTGATTTAAAAACTGAAAATATATGATTATCTTGCTGAAGAACAAATATTACATTGTCTTCCAGAAATCCAAATGAGTTATAAGATTTAACCAATTGGTTTAGTGCCATCACTATTATCTTCGGCTTACATTTTACTTATATGTTGGCTTCTTCTCAAAATAGAATTGCCAGTGACTATAAGCTGCAAAATTTCTCTTTTAAATATGTATACCACTTGTTAAAATTGGTGGGTTGGTGTGGGGTTCATGCACTATAGACATAATTTGTAGCCTAAATATGAATCATTCTCTCTAAACAGGTCCACCCTATATGGTTCTGATATTTTACTTGAATAGATTAGGGGACCAGATTGAGCTACACTTTGATCCTGGTTTCAACGGAGGTTGTATTCAGGTATTTGTCATTCAGTACAAGTCTGAAACCGATCTTGAAGACTGGAAGAATGCAAGCATTCTGCAAGAGACCGAGACCCAGTATCAACTTTCTAATGGAACATTTGCTGTTAACATCACCAAACCTTTCCCTGGAAGCTATATTTACAGGATGTACTCATGGAATGAGATTGACAGAAGTCCATACTCCTACGAGATAAAAGTGTTCATTCCTGAAGGTACTAGAATGATAAGTTCTTCTTCAAATTGCACAGAGTAATGTAATTTTAGCTCACCATATGCAATAATCTTGATATCTTATTATTGTTTAGGTTTGTTCTATGGGTTTATTAATGTTTTCTATCTTCCGTTTTTGCTATAGTGTAACAAGAGTTTATTTATAATTATATATTGGTTTATTAAGTCAGTGTTTCTCAAGGCTGCAAAGTTGACAAACAAGCACGCATTTCATCGTTGATTTCAAGAAACCTCTCTCTCTCTCTTTCGATTTGATTTCAGTCAGTGCTAAAAATCCAAACTCACAAACCACAAAGACACAAAATGACAGAATTACTTTGATTGCCTTTCAACTAATTGTAGGATATGACTTCTTGATTGAGATCCAAAACTCACCCAGGCTCGTTTTTTAATTTGATGAGCTGTTCTTCGTTGCTTGTAAGATTTGTAGTTTCGTTGTTTTCAAATGGACTGATCATTCATCCATATTCATAGCTTGCATTTGATGGGAAGTAATGCTGCAGTGCCGATTGTAGGTTTCATAGTGTGTTTAGAATTTTGGGATGATTTTCTTGTTTAATTCATTTACAGTAGTAACGCAGTCAAGGACTCCTTCAAGACCTTACTTTGCCACAGTGACAACTTTTCATCAAATGACTTCAGTTTTGATGTTACAGTGATGATGTTTTCTGATAATCCTTCAAGACTTAAATTCAGCAAATTTAATTTGTTGAATAAGTCAGAGAGAAACTGAACCTTCAGCTACCAGATTTCATCATGAATAGAGTATCTAAAGTCTGTTTTTTTTTCAATCTCCAAGAACAAAATCACTTCAATCTTGAGATGGGCAAGATACTTTAACACTTTTCCCTTTGAAAGCCAACGAATGTCATTATGGTACAGCAGGTATTTGTAGTCTAAATCCAGTGATTGAAGCCATAAAGAGTTGATGAAGTTTACAACTTTAATAACTTGGTTCAGAACAAGAGAGCTTCTCTGTGGATCATGTAGTGAATAATTAACATGTTTGGATTTTCTTGGCGCACAAGAGTAACGAATCCGTTCTTTTTTCCCTGCATTGAAGGACATCCATTGGTGCAAATGCTGACATTTTTTCTACTGTAGGCTGAAGATCAAAATGTTTTCATTCACCAAATGGAAAATGTCTTCGCCTCTCATTGTAGTTTCCAAATCTTTGCAAAATAAGTACTCGTTCACAAATTTTCCATCCTTTATGAATCAAAAAAAAGCCAGCAGCTGAGTTTTCCACTAATGTCTGTAGATTCATCAACTTAAAGAGACCACAGCAGGGTCAGTTCATTATCAGGTGCTTCGAAGTGTTCGCAAATTTGATCCTTTAAATCTGATGATAAGTCTTCAATTCTGCATGAAATTGTGTCATGTGACAAATGAACTTTCTTTACATTTTTGACAATTGTTAATGCTAGTGCAATGACTGATTTAGCCTCTGTATATGCTTTCTTGCAACTGAGTGATTTTATAACTTGCAATCAATCACTGTTTGGGCAGCCTCATGTAGTTCGTAAGCTTCTGGAATTTGTTGTTTCCAAGTGTCTCTTCAATTCACTGTGAACAAGCACCACATTCGACAAAACTGCGTTGCAGATCAGACAGACTGGCAATTGAGCATCTTAAGATCCCAAAGCAGTGAAACCATACTTGATGTAATTTTCTTTGTACTTTTGCTTGCTTCCTTGTTTTCATTTAACAGTTTCTATTTCAGAGTTCCGGGCTTGATTAAGTATTTCTCCATGGCTAAACAATGAACAAAGTTTATAAGTATCAAAGTTGGAATGGAACAGTCCAATTTGTTACCTCATGTATTTATTATTTTAGCATGGAAAATACGAGAACATTTAATAGCTGCCACCTCTAATGGCCAAATGTAGCAGTCTGATTTGTTATGTCATGTATTTGAAAAATATCACTGCAAATAAGTCATGTAACAGGTTTTGTTCTGAGAAATTTCAACAGATTGTATTCAACATTTATTGGGTGATCTAGTCAACCCTGGTCCCTGACACTCATCTGTAACTACAAAAAGTATATATACCTACATTTCTGTTTTATTTTGGTGCCTTTTATGCCCAGACATGGCATGTATGTATGTTGTTTATCGCTACATCAGCACAATGCTGGTCACATTAAATGTTAAGTTCTAAATGACAGAACTACAAAAATAACTTTAGTTAGAAAACAGACCGACACTTTTGTTTTTGCTATTTAGTCTAAATTTAGTTTTGCATTATAATTAACTTGAATGCTAATAACTAGTTAAAGCTTTAATTTAGTTAAATCCCGATTTAGATCTCAGCAAAAAAAAAACACAATTGAATAAAGCCCAAATTTCACAGTATATTAGGACATCTCTTATTAACATATCTGTGTAATTCACATCTCATTTCTATGTTTACAGTGATAACATCAGACAGCAGTAGTACTTTTTCACTTCCTGCAGTTGCAGGCGGTACTGGGGCTGGAGTTGTGGTCATCTTAATGGCAGTTATAGCTTTATTCCTTTGGAGAAGATATCATCCCCGTAGTCAACACACTGATGGTAAGGATGCCAAATCTGTTTTGATTTCCCTGATGTTGATATGATTCAACATTCTCATTGTAAAAGCAATAGGCAATGTATGCAGTGTATAATTAAAATAAGGAAATGTATTGAGCTAAATATAGTTTTCACAGAAAATAAAGCAATGTACATGTGAGTTAACTTTTGAATTATTTATCATAATCAGCTTAATTCTTATTATGATACAAGGAAGGATTTTATCATTAGTTTGAGGATATGAGCATTTGTTATGTTCTCTACAATACTTCTGTCTAATCTCACATGGCACATGGTCGAATGGCTTTAAACAATTTTTCAAGCTGAAGTAGCCATCCCTACCTTTACATGAGTAAAAGCACGATTACATCCACTAGAAGTTGAGAAACCTAGAACAAATGCATCAGTTTGAATTCATGTGGAATTTGTTATTTGTCTGATGTTGCGAAAGTTCTGAATTTTTGGGTATCATTCCTACTGAGTTTATTAAGTTTAAATATGGAGAGAGTGTTCCAACAATTGACAAGATTGATAAAGTGGCTTGCTGTTTAACAACTTTGTGTCCGTTACTTGTTCCATTTGAGTGAACAGTCTATTGAGCACACCAGTATATGTGTACATTGAATGTTAGTCACACATATGTATCGTAAATTTGCAAATGAAGTGTAACATAGTCATTTTTCACATATTGAAATAACTGTAAACACTTGATTTTGTCATATAGATCCATTGAACATAATTCCAAAACAGTTTTTGTTTTTTAAAAAATCTCTATTAGAAAAAGGTTCTGCTATTAGGAAAAATGTTATGCAATTTTTAAGTTCCAAATTATTCACAAATTTCTAGAATTTGTGGTTTATCTAAATGTATTCAAATTATGTGGCAGTCAATGGAAAGAATTAAAATGTCCTTTCCATAAAAATATTATCACTTTCTTGTTTGTTGAGATATTATTAAATTTGATATTCTGATTGCATTTTTCTCAATGAATTCATTGTTTTCATTAAGTTTGTTCTCCAACTTCGGAATTTTCATTTATAATTGAAATCATCTTAACATTTCACAACTTTTATGTCAGTTAACTTAATACAAATATATCACATTGATAATATTTCTTATATATTTAAAACAACTTTGAAAACAGCAAAAATGCAATGTTTATTCGTAATTGTCATTAAAACAATGTGCAAGACTTAATTTAAAACTTAAAATGGGATACTAAATTCACAATGCAATGATAACGTTTGATAGGATCAATTAGAAATCATCACAAAAAATATTAGGAACAAATATGTACTGCACGGGTATTTAATAATTCTGGCAAGACTGAGATTTTTTTCTGGTTGATGATAAATGTTTCAGAGTGTCTTTTATTACTCATGATATAAACATTTTATATTTTTCTTAAATTTTTTAATATTTGGAAACTATCTTTTAAATTCCCTTGCCATGTTTCTCTCCATAGTATATTCCAGGTGCAGGGATTAGCATCACTTCCTAAACCCCCACCCCATTACCAATAAGATTTTATGCAGTAGGTATAACTGATCATATGTGGAACAGAATCAATTCATTTTTTTTAAAGAGCAGTGTTTTTTTTTAATAAGACAAAAGAACCTTTAATGATGTAATTGTTTTAATAAAGGAATAATTATGAGTTTTTCCGTATATATTATAGATAGCTACCTCTAAGGAGCATATAGAGTTTCATATTTTTTATCAGTCTTGTTAGGAGGAGTCCATGTGCCATTGTCAAGAGATTCAAAGAAAAACAAAATATGTTAAACAACGTAATCCCGGATTAACTATGGAAGGAACAAATGCTATTTAAATAGACATAAAATCTTGACAGATTTATATGGAAAATTAAAAGATTTTCGCTGTGTATTGAATAAAGCAAATATTCCTTATAGGACTTGAAAAAACTAAAAGCACACACACATTATGACACATGCATACACTATGATACATACACAAACAAATATACTATATTTACATTTCATTTTGAAACAAAACCATTCAACCTAATTCAAGATGCCATCTTATGTAATGTACAAAGGTAATCTAAATAATGACATTGAGATGCACCATGGGATATTTGCTTATTTTGTTACCAAGAATTTGTGTCACACAGTGCACAACAATGAGTTAAATACAAAACACAATGGAAATACAGGAAGAAAGTCTTAACACTACAATTTATATACTTGCTTGTTTTCTAGATTGAATAACTTTGTTTCATTAAACTAATGCATACATATCAGAAGCAGATTCATAGTCCATGATTGTTTATGCATTATTGTTACTTGATGCAAAAATAGGTAAGAAATTAAAATATTTTTGAAGTCACAACATAGTAAAAACATGTTATATTCTCTTCCAAACATATTTACTAAGGCAAATACTCTGTTCCATATTAGGCACACAAAGAAATCAAATCAATGCCAAATCTGTCAGACATGATGCAGCCAATGGACAGGATTATGAGGAATTGCATATCAGCAACACTGAAGCAAGTGCATACCTACAGCTTAATGGTAAATTAACATCTGATTTTATTCTTGCTGTACGTTAAGTCTGCATTATTAATGCAACTTTTGTATTCTTAATAAGATGACTCGATGACACTTAAAGCCCAACAACTTTAATGATTCATTTCAAGATATCCTTTATTTTTATATTTTTATGTATTCTTCACTCTCATAAATACTTGAAAATACACTTTGACAAGAATCAAATAATTATAGCTCTTCATCCATTCACATCTCTGACCATCCCTACTCTTCATTATTATTATCCATATTGTTCCAATACAACTAAGATAAAAATGTAGGTAACAAATGCATTCATCACAATTAATGCGTGGTATTTGCAATAAATATTTCTGAAAATAAATTGAAAAGTTTTATCTGATATGTGCAAAGATTTCTCTCACCAAATGTATCATTACAGTCGGTTCATTTGTTTCACAAAATAGCCTTTACATTTTCATAATTGTAATTCTACAGATAAAAGGTTGAAATTATATTTTTTTCATCAGCGTTTATACATACATGCACATGCTTTTAAAATACATACACTTTTGGCAGCACTTGATGCTACATATTAAATTATTCCATTATTTCTTCAAGCAAAATAATATTAAAGCCAACTCAAACAAAATTTTAAACAAAGTAAATTCACCGTATCTAATGATACTTTTCCTTTAATTGACTTTAAAACTTGTATTCTGAACAAAATGGGTCAGTTCTTATCATAATGTATACAACTGTCAGAACTATATGTTAATAAAGAAAGGACAACTATGACAAAAATTACTTTTAATAGTTGTAAGCATGTGCTCAGTCTTTATAAAATTGGTATAGCATAGCAGTGGCATATATGGTATTTATACTTATTGTTGTTAAATCTTCTCCATGGTTTTTACTTCAAACCAACAGTGGATACAGGCTAAAACGTCTAACTGCACTGTTAAAGGTTCTCATACTTTACACTGGAGGGTATCCAGGGACAACCTGGAAATTAAGTCTGGACATGTAGAAGTTATAAGCAGATATAGTATTCATTTTGAATAAATGGCATTATAAGATTGGAATATATTATATTTTTGCAATCATAGAGAATATTATGAGTATATATCTGCAAATGAAATAGTTATTATAAGATTGGGATATATTATATTTTTACAATCATAGGGAATATTATATATCTGCAAATGAAATAGTTATTATAAGATTGGGATATATTATATTTTTAGAATCATAGGGAATATTATATATCTGCAAATGAAATAGTTATTATAAGATTGGGATATATTATATTTTTGTGACTTTAGGGTACTGACATAGACATATGATGAACATGTGTTATAAGTATGTGAGTGAAAAGAAAATCAAAGATATTTTGAATTAACAGAGTAGTTTTCAAACCAGTAAATATGTATCCATATGTATTCAAACATAAATGCTAGACTTTGATTAATTTAAATTTTAGTATGTATTGTAATTCTCACTTTCCACTACTATAGTCCAAACTTATTTATTACAAATCTTTCAAATTGTGATTTCAAAAGATTTGTACCATCATGCAAAGCTATCATATATTTTCAGTATATTTAATGAGCTATTCAGATATCAGTGATTTGTACCATCATGCAAAGCTGCTATACATTTTCAGTATATTTAATGTGCTATTCAGATATCAGAGATTTGTACCATAATGCAAAGGTGTAATATATTTTCATTATATTTAATGAGCTATTCAGATATCAGTGATTTGTACCATCATGCAAAGCTGTAATATATTTTCAGTATATTTAATGAGCTATTCAGATATCAGTGATTTGTACCATCATGCAAAGCTGTAATATATTTTCAGTATATTTAATGAGCTATTCAGATATCAGTGATTTGTACCATCATGCAAAGCTGTAATATATTTTCAGTATATTTAATGAGCTATTCAGATATCAGTGATTTGTACCATCATGCAAAGCTGTAATATATTTTCAGTATATTTAATGAGCTATTCAGATATCAGTGATTTGTACCATCATGCAAAGCTGTAATATATTTTCAGTATATTTAATGAGCTATTCAGATATCAGTGATTTGTACCATCATGCAAAGCTGTAATATATTTTCAGTATATTTAATGAGCTATTCAGATATCAGTGATTTGTGCCATCATGCAAAGCTGTAATATATTTTCAGTATATTTAATGAGCTATTCAGATATCAGTGATTTGTACCATCATGCAAAGCTGTAATATATTTTCAGTATATTTAATGAGCTATTCAGATATCAGTGATTTGTACCATCATGCAAAGCTATCATATATTTTCAGTATAGTTAATGAGCTATTCAGATATCAGTGACTTTTTGTGAACAAATCACTTAAAACAGTAAAAATACAACTTGCATGAATTTTAAAGAATTAATACAATATTTTCCTTCACTTTATGTAAGTTTTATTATGCCTTCTATATAAATGCAAACTAAAACAATTTGATGAAGCCTTTACATTTCACGATTATATTTGTATTTTGGGTTAAGTCCCATGATTATATTTGTATTTTGGATTAAGTCATGTTTATATTTGTATTTTGGGTTAAGTTCATGTTTATATTTGTATTTTGGGTTAAGTCCATGTTTATATTTGTATTTTGGATTAAGTCATGTTTATATTTGTATTTTGGATTAAGTCATGTTTATATTTGTATTTTGGATTAAGTCCATGTTTATATTTGTATTTTGGGTTAAGTCAGTGTGGTAAATGTTCTGAATATTATACAATTTTATTTCAAAATGATCTTCCAGTGCTTCCCATCTTTCCACAGATCTCACATTAGAAGAGAACAGATATGCCAACACAAGGTATATATGCATCACTTGAATATTGTAATAAATGTAATGCATTCATTGTTACATGTATATAATCATCCTTTACTAAGAGTATTATTGACAAATAAACTATGTTCACTTTTAAAGCAACAAATTAATAAGCCATTAAGGTTTTATTTTATTTAAAGTTCTCTGAACACCTCAATATATACGTAGGCTTCATGATAGATCACTGACAAGAAAGAAACAATCAGCTGTGAAACACGTCATTTTTCTAATAAAAATATTATCTACAAAAATACACTTTTTATAAAAAACAAACATTTTTTTCCCTTTCTTTATGAAGATTTACATTCAGCATCATGGGACTGGATATATTTGACAATGTTTCAATTTATAACTTAAGGCCACCCGAGAATGATTCCTATGAAAAATTGCACCCCTATGCAAACACTGACATCCAGATGTATAGCTCACTGAAGATTCCAAAAACATCCAAAGGTAATCATCAGAATGTTGTCTCACTTTTCAGGTATGGTAATGCCCATGAAATAATTAAGACTATATCCTAATCACATTGTTTTGGAGTTTTATAGGGTTGCCTACTGTAGTCTCTGAAAACGTTTGCATGCACTCCTAGAATATGTTGTATTCAAATCACGCTTGACATAATGTCTATATTTATCTATGGGAGCCATATTGGTAACCTTTTTGGGCAATCTGTCCAAATGTAAAACTATATATAGTTTTATGTGACCCTTTAAGTAAGACATCATATGGGAATTCAGCGGCGTCTAAAGTGCCTTCCGTTACAGATCACTGCGTGTCACCTCTGTCTGCGTGCTTTCGAGTCTAAGATTCGGCTAATGTAGTTATGTGAGAAAGATTGCCAGTAGCTTCTCGTGGGTTGGTGGTTCTTTCCGGGGGTTCTTCCTCGATTATTAATACTGGCCACCCTGTATAGCCTATCATGTACTGAAAAATATAGTTAAACCCTAAAACAACAACAACAAAAAATATGGGAATTCATATCAGTGTATATATATGTGTGTGTGTGTGTTTATATATTTTATGTTTTCCTTTAAGTAAGACATTATATGGGAATTCATATCAGTGTGTTTTGTTTTGGGCTGGTCTAGCAACATATACAACATGTCCAAATTCATGCCCATTATATCTCACTAGATATGTGACATATTTTGATGCATATACATTTATTTTCGTTTAAGGGTCAATAAAACATTATCCCACTGCATATCTAGGAACAATGTCCTTATTAGAAAGTTCAATGTTTTGCTGTGAAATTAATGTGGCTGGTTCTTAATATCTTCTCAATCAAGTGAATTTAGTGTTACAAAAGGTCAGACAATTCAAAGAGATGTTTGCATAAGTTCCGTATCACCATAGCTGAAGCGACTGTTGTAGTTAAATTGTTCTTGTGATCTGAAAACTATCATGGTGACTTGAAATCATATAAAGTAATTATGAATGTAAAACTTATATTATTTTTGTTAATGGAAGTGACAGTCATGTGTCAAATATAAATAATTAAATTACTTGATATATAGAGACATCTTCATGTTAGACTCATATCTCTTAGAACCAAGGTAATAAATCCCTAAATGTATATATGTATTTTTTATTAAATTTATTAAGAGGTTTAGTTGTATGTGTTGGGTTATAGAGCCCATTATAAATATGATAGTAATATTATAATCAGAATAAAAGTTAACTATTTGAATCATTTCAAACAGAAATCATATTGACACAGTATACTAAGGGTATATTTTGACACTGGAAAGTTATTGAAGGACGACACAGAGAATTATCATTAAAACAGTTTAATGAGGTTTGTCTTCATTTATCATTAAAAGATTTTAATGAAGTTTGTCATTATTTATCATTAAACATCTTAATGAGGTTTGTCATTATTTATCCTTAAAACAATAATTTGGTTTGTCATTATTTATCATGAAAACATTTTAGTGATGTTTGTCATTATTTATCATGAAAACATTTTAGTGATGTTTGTCATTATTTATCATTAAAACATTTTAGTGATGTTTGTCATTATTTATCATTAAAACATTTTAGAGGTTTGTCATTATTTATCACTAAAACATTTTAGTGTGGTTTGTCATTATTTATCATTAAAACATTTTGATGAGGTATGTCATTATTTATCATTAAAACATTTTGATGAGGTTTGTTATTATTTATCATTAAAACATTTTAGAGGTTTGTCATTATTTATCACTAAAACATTTTAGTGTGGTTTGTCATTTTTTTTACAATAAATCATTTTAATGGGGTTTATCATTATTTTGTCATTAAAGTATTTTAATGAGGTTTGTCATTTTTTATCATTAAAAAATTTTAATATTTTTTGTCCTAATTTATAATTATTGTTTAATACTCCGTATGTAACATCATTTATTCTTTGATTTTCTGTAAACACATCTTTAATCATTTCTCAGTTGTGAAAATTCTTTTTTATAATTGTATAGTAATATTCAATGGAGGGTTAAATATATTTTCTTTTATTTACAGACTCTGAAAAAATGTATGAAAATACGCAGATAAAAAGCAACTGACTTTAACTGCTGAACACCAGTAAATCTCAGGAGAGACTCAGAGATGATTTTTCTTCATGTTTACAACATAATCAATGTTATTGGACTATATATTGTTATTAAAACCATAGCGGTTGTTGCAAGTATGGCGACAGTGATGAACATTGAGCAGAAGGGATGTTCACTGACAATGCTATTTAAATATTTCATGATTTATATTTTGATCCTTTTCCAAGTTACGTAGACAAATTATATCTGATGCAGCTGTTTGAAAATGCCCAGTTTTTATTTAGCTGCTATACACAAATTACCATTCAAATTATTTTGTTACTCCTATATAATTTTGACAATGCGTTAGCAATGTCTATAAAACCACTGACTTGCACAAATGTTTGATAAGTTGATATTTCATAAACATGATATATTAGTGTGTATTGCTTGATTGCTTTAGAAGTTTATGAAACAGTTGACATGTACACTGAATATTTTACAGAATTCCAGCTGATCAGTTTTCACAATGCTGTAAGTTATCATAGATTTTCATTTTATATCTTAGAGAATTAAATTGTTTAATGAATTGTACTAAACAGGATGGTTTTTCTATTGCTATGTTGAAAATTCATAGAGTGTTATACTGCTGTGGTTATAAACTAAGTAACAGAAGGAAGCAAAATCATACGTTTCATGAAAATTATCAGATGATTTCATTATTACCGTTTTAACATAAAATATAAGCGGAACCATAAAGTATTATAAATTAAATCCAGAAACATTGCTAACAAGTTTTATTCAAGACAGAAAGAATCAGATGTTTCAAAATACAGTTTTAGTCCAATGAGCACGTTATAGTTCCTGTAAAAAATCCAAGCAATTATTTATTCTCAGATTATATTGAAACACAACATTACAAAATACATATATTGATGTATGCTACACGAAGAACAAGAAATATTAATGAAAACAAGTGTGGTCATCACTATATATATATATATATATATATATATATATATATATATATATAATGGTTTAAAATGCATTTAGTTATTAGCTTATATGTGACGTGTTTGCTAAAATCTTACATCATAAAGCAATCACACTGACCTAACCCATACAAATAGGTAATATTTGTTTTAAGAAACAGCAGAACTTACCAGTCAATGAGAAATTAGCACAACGTTGTGGTCACATTTTAATATTAATATTAAAGGTTTCTGAAAGTTTTAAAGTGATCTTTTCATGTGTTGTTCTCAATGTATGATTCGTGGATATCTATATAAAGTTGACATGTTCATTAAACGCAGAATGTTGGCGGAGACCTTTTACCAGATAGTATTATTTTATATTGGTAAACTTTAGAATTTCAGTAATTTCATTTACTTTATCCATCAGTGGAATTTCCCAGACGTCAGCCTTTTAGCAGGCCTGACACTTTATGCATTTACAATTTCATCAAGACAGTCCTAACTTCTGTATATTAAAAGCAAATATATTTTGATGACACTATCTGCTTTTCTGCACATATGGCAGATGAAATGTTTATTTATTTTCGGCACAAAAATATATGGCGAACTTTTTCTTACTTTCTCTTGGTTCAATAAAATCATTCTCTTGCAAATATTTAATTTCCTCTTTGAAACATTCCTGATTGAGAGATTCATCCTGTACGGATGCTGTTTTACAGAGTAGAATCTACAATTTCAGCTTCATGTTAAATTTTGTTTGCCGGTGTTGGAGCATTTAGATGGAAGCATGTGTTCATATTATCATATTAGATGCTTTAGTTCCTTTATTTCTTATTGACTCCTAAATGTCTATCCAATGGTCAAAACTAAGAATTTTATGTCTACCCAACTTAGGATCACCAGCTTGAATGCTCCCTAACCTATCATCACAACTGAATACTTTGCATGGTCTCCATTGTCTATAAAGGAACCTATTTTCAGAAAATAGCAAGCTGGTACCATTAATAAATCAATTTTGCTAATATCCCTTTGAAACTAACATGAAACTGCAGATGTTTTTCCTGTTTGACAATTAATGATTGTCATTTGTGAACCTGATAAGAAATAAGAGAATGCATAGCTACATGAAGATCACACTGATCAATACCTTCTGATGCTTTTTGCTTCTAGCTGCTAAGTGACGTTTTTGTTAAAATCTTACATCATAAAGTAATCACACTGACCTAACCCATAACTACATGAAATCACACTGATCAATACCTTCTGATTTATCCACACCACGAGCAAATGTGTACTCACCAAAGTACTGACGAATTAGTGTTTCAGCTAAAGTAATACATTCTTGTTGAACCTCATCCCAAACAGCCTTTTTTTGCCATAGCTCTAGTAACAGCACAAGCATGGTATAAATCGAAGCATTCCATCTCGTAAGGATCAACCTTTTCAACAAACAAGGCTTGCCTGTTATAAGTGGATTATCCATAAGCGTACCTCCAGTTAAGGCATTTCCCAGCAGTAAACGTTCACCTTCAATGGACAAAGAAAACACATCTCCGATAGTCAATGGCCATGGTCAGTTATACGAGCATCGTTTTCCATATTATTTATATGATATTGATCAATGTACGTCCTGATGTCACTGTGGATGCAGTTCATGAGCTCTTTGACTAACTTGAGTTTCGCATAATCTTTATCAATTATCTTGATGCATACCATCTGACAGTTTGTTGGTATTCTTCACTAGCAAGCTCAGCATATGCTTGTCTATTTTCTCTAATATAATTCCTAACACTCTTCTGTTGATATGCACATTCACTGACCACTATAAGTGATCTATTATCGCTTCAGTTACGCCTATATTATGATATAATATATAATATTACAATATGATGGGTATTATATAGCAGAGTAATACTTAATGTGCATTCACGCCAAAATACACAAACAACCATACTACACATATTTGCAGGATTTCAATTTAGAAGGTACTAAGTTCTCAAGTACCAGTACATCAGTAAGAGATGAAAATTACTATAAAATTAGAATGGGACTGGATTCATTGATATTTACACGAAAAGTTAATTTTGAACTGAGTTGAGACAAAGCATACTATTTTTTGCATTCTCACAAACAAAATAATCGTGAAATAGTGTGAAAGAACAACATGGAACAATAACACAATTTTGCATCATTTAAGTGTGTAATTTCAATACATCCAGTGTCCTTATATGGGTTTCTTTGTACACTTTCGTCACATTAGTTGAAACATATTCTCTGTGTAAATATACTTCCAACGCTGTTGAAACACAACATAAAAACAAGGCATGCTCCACCTGTCTCACATCGTGGGAAAAAGACTAAAACTGACTTGTTGAAACATCAGAACAATGATAAACTCCATCGACAGCAAGAGACGAAAACGACGATCTGCCTTAATCGCACATGAATTCTCTCGTCTTGGTGTTGACATTGCTCAACTTAACTAAGTCCGCCTTTCAGAGGAAGGAAGTCGGTGAGAACTCTGAGCAGGATACACCATGTACTGGTCAGGAAAACCAAAGACTGAAAAACGACCTTTATGAGTCAGTTTCATGATCAAGGATTCAATTGCCACTAAGTTAACAAGACTTACACTGGTCACACCGACCTCATCATGTTCATGTCTCTCCCGTTATGGAACCAACAACAGGCTACACTCTTCAATGTATTTGCTCCAACACTCCAGGCAGATCTTCTTAAAAGGATACATTTTACGCGTTCCTTTGAGCCACAAAATAACCATACTCTGATATTTCAATGTCAAAGTGGGCCGATACTCAAAAGCCAGAAAAGCCGTTCTTCGGAAACATGTCTGGGGTCATTGCAATGGCAATATACTCCTGCTTCTAGAAACTTGCACAGAACTACAGCTCACCATCACAAACACTATATTTCAGTGGAAAATCAGCCTGCAAACGACTTTGATGCATCATAAATCAAAGCACTGGCACATAATCGATTATGTCATAGTACCCTAGAAGGACTTAACAGATTTTCTTCATATCAGTGATACCCATAGTTAACTGCCACATAGATCATCCTCTTGTGTGATGCAAGCTTGATTTCCACTTCAAACCCAGGCCCAGACAACAAGGATTCACCCCGAGAAGGAAGCTCCAGATCAAAAACATGTCTGCAGACATCAATGCAGATTTTCAAGACAGTCTGCTATCTAGACTTGAAGAACCTAATTTTCCACTTGATCTACCTCAGAATAATATGTAGAATCACACCAAGGCTGTCATTCTGCAAACTTCAGAATAAATCCTTGGATTCGCCACTAACAAACAAAACTACTGGTTTAATGAAAATAACCAAGAACTGCTTGCGCATCAATCAAAGCTCACTCAACCATCCTGTCAAAATACGAAAGCAACCTTCCGCATTATATACAGTTCCCTAAAGTGCCGGCTTCAAGATATACAAAATGAATGGTGGACATAGCCTGCAGAGAGAAACCAGCTGTACGCTGACACCAGTGACTACAAATGGTTCTATAAAACGCTAAAAGCCCTGTATGCTCCTTCCTTACAAATACATAGACCTGAAGGAGTGCAGATGGCCGAGAGCTATTTGCTGCCAGGGAAATCTATTATGGACCGCTGAATAGAGCAATTCTACAAACTTTTCAGTACTAGATGCACAGTCCAGGAGGCATCTATTGACCGCATCCAACAACAGCCACCAAATGGAACTTGGTGAGGCACCAACACTACAAGAGACCGTAAAATCCATATAACTGCTAAAGACTGGTGTAGAAAAAGATGGTATCACACAGAGATATGGAAGAAGGAGGCCCAGCATTGCATACCAAACATCACGAGATTTTTGTTTGCTGCTGTGAAATGTCCCTATGACCTACGAGATGCTATCATACACATCAAACTGCTGTGGGACAGCTCCACTTTCCATGGCAGGCAAAGACCTTGCTAGAACGATGCTGAAAAAGCTGGTGCCCACCATTGAAGAATAACATGCTCCAGAGAGTAAATCTGGCTTCAGAGTCAATAGGGGGACAACTGTTTTCGTTCTGATACAGATCCAGGAGAAAATACCGAGAACAAAACAAAGGACTGTACGTCACATTTGCGAACATGACGAAGGAAGTCGAAACGGTGAGTATAACCGGAATGTTTAAAATCCTTGAAACGCTCGGCTGTCCTCCAAGGTTCCTTGCCATAATCATCTAGTTACATGAAGACCAGCTTGGTCAGGTCCGAAACAATAACAATCTGTCACAGACATTCTCCATCGTAAATGGCGCGAAACAGTGCTCCGTTTTAGTCCCCACTTTTTCTCAGTCTTCTTCAGCATTATGCTCCAAAAGCAACAGGAGACCTTGATGATAGCACATATATCCGATTTCGTACTAATTACAACCTTGTCAACTTAAAGCGACTTCAGGCCGAGACCAGGACCTTACAAAACCGGATTAGAGAATTCTTTGCAGACAACTTCGCTCTTGTTGCCCATACAGAAGCTGCCTTACAGAGCATTATATCCTGCTTTGAAATAGCTTGCCAGCTCCTTGGTGTTGAGGTCAGCCTAAAGAAAACTGAGGTATTTCACCAACCTGATCCCACTGAAAAGTACTTGCAACCAAGCATCTTCATTGACCAGACATAACTGAATGTATTCCACCAGGTCACCAACCTGGGCTGTGTGAACTCCTCTGGTGCCGAAATCGACAAATAAATAGACAACAGACTGGCCAATGTAAACAGTTCCATTGGCAGATTCAATAAACAAGTGTGGTACCTTGAAAGTCTCAATAGAAATACTTAGATCAAGATCTACAGAGTTGTCGTACTGACCACCCTCCGGTTTGGCGCCGAAGCCTGAGTTACTTACGGCCGCCACCTCCGCCGCTTTGAGCATTTCGTCAGTGCTGCCTCCGCACCATCCTCAATATCCACTGGACTGATTTCATCACCATCGATAAAGTCCTCAAACAAGCACGGATCACCAGTATTGAGGCCACGCTCTTGAATATACAGCTACTCTGGGCAGGGCATGTGGTCCAGGATGGAGGAGCATAGCCGTCCAAATATTTCATTGTAATGTGAGCTGTTCACTGACCAGATTGAAAGAGGGTTACCTGGAAAGATATATAAGGACTCCTTGAAAGAGTCCTTCACTAACTGTGGCATTGATCACGGCCAATGGGCATCACAAGCTGCTGACTGAAAACTGGCGATGTACAGTTCAGCGGCCATTGCCGCATTGGAACACCATAGATGGGCCAGCTTGGAGTGAAAAATATGTTAATCGAAAAACCGGGTACCCATTGGCAGCACTCACCACATTACAGACATTCCTCTTTAAACTCCAACAAACTAGAATAGAAAAAAAAAATTATAATTACTGAGTTTGAGGTAACTGGTTGAGTTAGAAATATGGTAAATGATAAGTTGAATAGCTTTGCAAGTTGTGTGAGCTTTTCTAAATGAGATATTGGATATGACGGGTAATAGATTTTCTAACGTTTGTATTAATGCAGGAGATAAAAGATTAACATTGTAACCTTATACACCGAGTCAAATTACATTATGGTAATAGGAGGCCCCTCGCCACCCCCAAAACTGTCATCCGCCATATAAATCCTATTATGTAAACCAACCCAGATCAAAATGAGGACCAAGGCGCAGCTGTTCTATTTGTTCAGCCTTTAATCCGGACTTTTAAATGGCTATACTGGTACTTTATGATATGTGCATTTTATAAAAACATCTGACAAGTTGTGTAATATTACTTTGACATTTTAATGTTGAATTTGCTTTAGCTAAGTATATCGGAAAATATAGTCGTTAAAGCTGTTATATACATATATCTTCTTTTATGAATTAGTTTTTAGAAAAAAGAAACAGATTGTGAAAGTTTCCTTAGTGTGGTAGACAGTAACATACATTGTTTTTGTTGTTACTTGCTTTTTACATGAAATCCATTGCTTTTGTTGGAATAACATGAGTTTAAGAGAAACAAAATTATATTTTGTTAATGTAAAATAACGATTGAATTCTTAAAACGTTACAATTACGGTAATCCCAAGCTAGGAATGGAACACTCTGACAAAAATTATTCTAATTACTGTATAACTGACCAAATAAACTTGACGTATTGATTGCTTTAAATTCTGGCATGAAAAGACCGATTTACATTTAAGTCCTTTTCTAGAGATGTTACAGTGTTTGAAGGAAATATTATGATGTCATTTCCTGAAATTGTTAAAATGTCTTTTTTGAGGAATTTTTAGAAAGTGTAATGTTCAGAATTTAAAGTTAAATTTGTATAATAAATATAATTTGTATGATAAAGAAAACGACTTTTAGAAGTATAGTATGTGATTCTAATAATGAAAATGATTGTTAGAATGTTTGCATTGTACAATTCTTCTATGGAATCGCATACAAATTCTATGAGAGTTAAAATTGGATCTTGTAAAATATATCTTCAGTAGATGTTGGCATTCATTGTATCCTCAGGGTTATATGATAGCATCATTGTCAAATAACAGCTGTATTTTGTAAAACAAATCTAAGGTAAACGTAGTGAATCACAAAAAATTCTCAGACATTGGCGTCAAAACCACTTTATAATCTAAGTTGCACAGGTAGACAATTCTTGACTTGGTAAAGTTTCATTGGAAAGAGAATACTGCACAACGGGTATTCCAAAGAAAGGTGATGCTGAGTTAAGTTATGAACTATTATGGCTAAACTAACGCCTCCCGGAATTGGGAGGGATTACTGTATATATCCCCACTTTCACGTCGTGGTCAAGACCTGCTGTCCCTCAGACTTATATTCTTGACTTCCTTTTTCTAGGTAACAAGAATGTAATTAGTTTAAGTTAGATATATTTCTGAGGTCCATAATGCATTAAGGAATTACATGTTTAAAATATTTGTCATCTACCTCGAAAGAACTTGTTGCATGTTATTATTATTTTTTATTATTATTATTAGTAGTAGTAGTAGTATTGTTATAATTATTATTATTGTTAATATTGTTAGTTTTATTGTTGTTTTTCTTCTTATTATTATTATTATTATTATTATTATTATTATTAATAGTAGTAGTAGTATTAATTTTTAAATATAACGTGTCTCAGATGGTTTTAATTCAATGATATTGATAACTTGTGTTAAATTATAATATCAAGTTTATTTTTGTATAAATGGTTTGCTACAAATTTGTTTTAGAAATAAAATACCTTTGAAATTACAGGAAGTAATATTCTAGTTTTTAGAATAAAGATTTAATAAAATACTTTGATTGAAAATAATTTTTTTGGCTCTATATCTTTCTATATATAGTGTATTATTGATTAATTTTAGTAAAGAATTGCTGTTAAGTAGACTTCGGATTATTGACATCATTTTTCCAATTCGATCCCAGTACTTCTTTAGCGATGTAACATCTACATTGATAGAGTTACACCATGCGCTAAAGAAGTCCAGAATGATCTGTATGTATGTCTGTCTGTCTGTCTCTCAATCTAAGAGTCGTCCCATCATTAATGGACTATTTTCAATAAACGGAACATAATAACGAGTTAACAAAGACCCATTAACATGTCTTTTTTAATCCATTCATGAGAAAAACAGAATAACTGTGAACTTAATATTTACAAAATATGTGATGCAAGCAAATAAACAATGTTCATAGTTGCAAACATAAAAGAAATGTCACATGAACATGCCATCTCTCTCTCTCTCTCTCTCTCTCTCTCTCTCTCTCTCTCTCTCTCTCTCTCTCTCTCTCTCTCTCTCCTTCCTCCTCCACTGGCTTCACACACATGTATGCACTTTCCGACCTGGCACCTAATTGTGGTAGAACATCACTCCACCAAGATTAGTAGAGACTGTTGTGCTTGAAATTATGTGGTCATCACTGGAACCAAACTTTCCGTTCTTAATAGCAGTTATATTCTTGTGGTAACAGGATCTCAGGATAGCAATGATAACATTGTTCAAAATAGCAACCCGATTGTGATTAAACCTGCACTTGTAAAGTACAATGCATGCTGCATCTAGAATGCGCAAAGTCTCGTTCTAGTTATATATGATACATCATAAAATGTGTCAGAATTATTTAAGTGTGAATAATAACAAGCAGCAAGTAGGGAGAACAGACCGAAACTATTCAGAAAAAAGCCGAAACTATTTCAGTAAAATCCTAGAGGATTTCGACCAAAACCAATTCAAACCGAAACTGTTTTAGACAAAAACAAAAGAGAATGATGAATGACTATGGAGACAAAGTCTCCAGACAGACCCGGCGCCGATTGTGCTGTGGAGACAAATTGTTTCGGTGTTTTGGTAAAAGTCTTTACAATGAAAGTATTATTACGAATATCCTTTATGATTTCACAAACAGACTAATTTGTAAAATCTCTCCTTGTAAATCAATCAGATTATTGGACTGGTCAGTGAGTTTAAAATTAATTCTCGTTAATGAATCATTATGGCATCGCATATAGACTGGATTATTTGGATCTTCAATTATTAGAAATCCGGGTGGATCCGTTGGTGCAAACGAGTATAAACTATACCCCTGTTGGGCTTGATTTGATCTTTTGCGATTTATTTGGTAGCTTCCATCAATAACATCACACACTAAATTTAATGCAATCACCGAGGATATATTCACATTTTTAGGAGCAATATGTCGCCCACCACCATCTGGGTCATTATTATGTTTGAGGATGGTTTTTGTGGTTGTGTTATTTTCTTCCATGCAGTAAGTATCAGAGAAAAGTTTTCCAAGATAAGATCATTAACGGATTTTTTTAGTTCATTTGGGTTATACCCAGGAAACTTGAAATTGGGTAGATCAGCTTATGTTCTATTGTATACAGTTAGGAACTTTCGTTTAGAGTAATTAATGTTGTCATCGCTATGATCAATTATTACTTGAATTACTCGTGGTTGATATATTCCATGTCGGATACAAGTTGATTTAATATTTCAATTCGTTTAATGATTTCACTCCGATTAGACTCAAGGAAAGCCTGTTGTAGTCATTGTAGTTGTTGACTGTGTTCTTGATTGATCTCTCTCAAGTATTCAATAATTCTATTATGGTAAACATTTATATATGCAGAGGCGTAGCGAGGGGGGGGGGGGCGGGGGGGACATATGTCCCCGGGCGCCAAGGTACAGGGGCGCCAAAATGAGGCTTACAACGTTACATTATAATAGGAATAAAAGGGTAATACATCTGTCACAAGATCGCTGGGCGCCAATTTTATAGTTTGTCCCCGGGCGCAAAATATCATCGCTACGCCTCTGTATATATGTAATTGATTCTGGAGTCTGTCCAACCTTAAATCTCCAAAAGGCGGAATCCTGATCAACGAAATTAAAATAACTACCCGACAGTGTAGAAATTTTTACATCGACGAGGTGTTCTTTATATGACTGGGTAATTTCATGGTATTATTGTTTATCTGTGGTATAATCAGACTTTTTAGGAGGTTCAGGTGGAGGTGGGTTTTCAGGCCATCCAAGTATTGTTCATAGAGAACTCTGATGAATGTCTACGACATACCTTTGTGAGTTAATATCAATCGTGGATGATAGTGTTGGGTTCATGAACTGTTATAGCGATTTTTGATTCTTTTCCCGTAATGGATTTTATTCTACGCTGTAATTCGTTATTGATCTGTTCAATTTGGTAAGACCCAGATGGTAAGGAAACAACATTCCAGTCTGGAATCCCCTCTGGTTTATTTTTACTCGCAAACACCAGGGAATTATTTGGTTGTTGACCACCGAATGGTTTTGATCTAATATTTGGCCAACTATGGTATACTCGTAATTTTGCAAGTGCTATTTCCTTAACCGGAATTGCTGTAGGGAAATTGACACTGAATTCAAGATACTTTGAGGTTATTGATATCATGGTGGTTATCACCGGGGAGGTATTTTCCACTATTCGATCAAGTAGTTCTTGCGATGTTGCCATGATATTCATGTTGTTTTTCTAATTTTGACATCGCGGAATCATAAACACATACCTTAGCGGCAAATTCACTATCGGATATTAACGTGTCATCGAGGGTATACAATATCATCGAGGATAATTGGGAGTACGCGGTTGACACAACATGGAACTTAACTACGTAATCCTGTAGTTTATGCTGGCTATATGATGATATTTTTTGTTATTATTTAAATTATTCCAGCGATTGTTGTGGCCGCTGATATACAAATTGGAACAGCTATCGGGGCAACCATTGTCACTGAAGAGAGTATAATACCGGCTCCGGTAATTACACCTGATACAGAATACACAGTAACGTCAACTGCGGTAATTCTTCGTCGGAATTTTTTTTTTTTACTTGGTACTCCTCAGTGAGTGTTTTGAGTTTAGCTTGAAATTCTCTGACTTGATCATAGCGATACTGCTGTGACGACAACGATGATGAAATCATTGGTGATATTGTTGTTGATGACATTTTATTTATTGCAACAGATTTCAATTAAGTTGTTTACTCAAATCTGCTACAAATTCCACATACCATGTTATTGAAATCATAGCCAAATTATTATTGGTGGATGTTATTGTGAATCGTTCAGTTGTCCCCTTGTCGATGATCGTTGATATCATATTGTTGACCCCAGATGAACTCGCTGATGAAATATTAAACTAAGTCGGCGACACTAGTGTTAATCTGTAAATACCCTTGACGGTCGCAGTGATATCTAATATATTATTTTGTGGCGTCCACGCAAATGATCCGTGTTGAATCGTCTATATTGAGTTTATATTTTTCTCATGAGGAATTTTGATTTTATCTAATAGGTTTATCATCGCACGAAAATCATCCCTGATGGCGTCATGAGTCTCTTTGATATCATTGATGGATTTTCTAAGATCTGAGAGTTTTATGTCGAGTTTATCTAATGAGACTCCGCTAAAGAATTTCTTAATGAGATTTTTACGAAAAGTTGAAAACATCTCAACATGATCGTCATACCTAGATTGTAATGCTGCTAAATCTAACAAAGCGGTTTTTATCTATGTTAGCTTCGGTATGGTCACCGGTGGATTTCCAAAGAAATTTAATATCGGTGCATCAATCTTGTCAATTATATTTCTTTGTAATTCAGAAAACTGATCAAATTTAGTTACATGCTCATCATATTCATCGCGTGGTTTTTGTAATTGTTATAAATTGTTAATTCTATCCATGATAGTTGAAACGATGACACTAGGTTTGAGCCTACCCTAATCGGAAAATTCCGTGATGGTATCTTCAGCTGCGTCACGGTTTTTAACTAAAATATTATCAAGGGAAACATTACTCTTTTTCAATCTCCCCTGACGGTCTTGAAATACAACTATTTCATTGGGATCAACACTTGCGCGGTTTAGCATCTCGGATATTTCATCTTTCATTATTTTGTTTACATCACCGGTTGCATATATTTCCGTGGTGTTTTTTTTTTCAGGTTTGATAGAGATCTTCACCAAATATCAATCATTACACTCTAAGATCTCTCTAAAAAGCTATTACTCGTATATTCGTGTACGGTTTTATGGGGTGGTTTAACCGATGATGAAATAGCGTCGAGGACATTTAATACTTCTATACCGCATATTGGTGGGTCATTCATTTTCTGTGTTGGTAGTGTGGAATACCAACGAGGGGTGTTTAATTGTTGTAACCCATATAAATCGAAATAAACAATCACACGCGGATCAATCGCGTATGCAACGCAGTGTGTTCCGGTTCAGGTGCTGTTATCGAGATTAATGATACCGGTTTCAGCGTTGTTTTGTTGTTGTGGTAATTGATCTCTCATAAAAAATACACCTCAAAAGTTTCTTATCGCTAGTTTTTAAACAGTATCGAGTAAATCAAAATTTGACATGGGAACTATAGGTATTAAATTGTTCCTGGTATTCTCAGGCCGTTTCCGCTGTACCATGAATGCAGAGTTCCTGGTAGTCTTAGACCCTTTCCTGATCGTTTTTTTTTTGTATCCTTTTCCAGTCGCTTTCTTTAGTGCCATCCCTGCCGCTGCACCAACAGCTCTTATCGCGGCAGCTTTGGCCACCGCTGGGGCCGCTGCCTCAATCAACGCTCGTAACGCAGCTAACAGCGGAACTATACCACCTGACTGTATCATGTCTTCGATCGCGGCCGCAGAGAGAATGACCTGAACACCTTTTTATATTTGATAGCATCATTGAAATGCTTAATCTGACGAGTTGTCAGTGATAGATTGTTCTGACCGTCAGACATCTGATTGTGTTTTAACGAGATCGTAGTCCCACATTTATTAGCTGATTCCGATTGCA
Source organism: Unio pictorum (assembly GCA_030141615.1). NCBI lineage: Eukaryota > Metazoa > Mollusca > Bivalvia > Unionida > Unionidae > Unio > Unio pictorum. Next base: position 5,193,506 of record JARLTB010000243.1, read on the forward strand.
ATTTTTTTATTTGACCATTAGTTAACGTAACACTAGCATGACTATATGACATCTTATTTAATAACAGATTGATCTAATTGTCTACATATTTTTGGAAAACATTTACATGTTTTCTACTGTCCACCGTGTTCGAGTAGCATTGATTTGTCACTGAGTACGACAACAATTGCTCTGTATCTACCACCAACAGCAGGATGTCGTGTTACACGAGCTCGGAAGTGTATATCAACGACGGACTGTCTTGTTAAGTCAAGATGTTCCAGCGAAAAGTAGTAGTTGGGATATAGGTTTTTAAAATCCAATTGTGATATTTGCAAACCGGTGTCTACATTATTATCGCGTCCCTTAAATGTCAGTAGGCGATGATACGCGCGTGCTATTTGGTTTTGTCCGTAATTAAGTAAAACATCTTCGGATGGTTCCTGTTGGCCATTTATCCTCAACGATACTTCATTAACACCCAATTGATCAAATATCATATGGCTGCGTAATTGTGAACCAACTCGCTCCATATCCCGTAATGCAAATAATATGTGTCTCGGCGCAGCAACGCCATGTTTTGATGCCAGGTGCCATGTAAATACACCATTAACAGAGGATTGCATAGTATCCGTTGTTGCTGTTAGCCATGATATAAACGACTATCCATAAATGATAGTAATTTTTCTTCTGCGGTGATTGATGGAGTCATTACTGCATCCACAGTGATAGTTTTGTTATATTTACTTTACCACGGTCAGCATCTGTATTTGAAGGATCTGCTGCAATCCTTCAGATTGCATCATCATCATCACCTTTACGCACGAGTACTACTGTATGCTTCGCTCCATAGATAACTTTTCTAACATTTCTACAAAATCCGAAAATATGATTTAGTGGAATCGCGCATGAAAATAGTCTTCGCCATCCTTCCAACATTGATACGCGTGTTGCAAACTCTAGGTTGTAATTAGGATCATTATTTATAATCGTATTCTCAATATCAGCAGCACCAGCATTATTGTTTGGCCGTCTTATAATATATAGAGCCTGTCCAGCGCGATCATTAACATCCTTAGCGAACTCATATATGGACCTGCTGATTTTATAAAATCATCGGAGTATCTTGCTAACCCCACTATTGTTGTGGCAACATCAACATCGCGTTCTATGGATTCAATCTCTGTTATCAATCATATATCTAGCACTCTCAAGTAGCGCCATAATATCATTGTTGACAAGTCCTACTTTGACATGTAGTTCATATTGTGCTGCTACAGCAGGAGTATCAACATCTGTTACAAGTTCTCCTTCTACTTCGATAAATGCTTCAGCGGGTAGAAAGTATTTGCTGGTATCATGGACCTGAAATTCGATTCTTGATCGACTATCTGGTTGTATTGCATTATAGGAATAATACTGATAATCGCGTAATGAATCATCCTTGCGCACTGGGGCATCTAAATCAAACGCTGTGTCATGGGACGATTTGAACATTTTGTTATATATTTCTTGATTTAAATCGCGATCTCGCTCGTAATTTTAAACCACTTCCCGCAATCATATTTGCAGTAATATTTCCCTGATTGTCATATCCTTTATTGTTCAGTGATGCTATTTTTTGATCCACTGCGTTATCTATTATTTTGCTAATACTCGCGGGCATAATGATCATGGTAGTGATCCCGATGACTTCGCCATTGTTGGTTTCTTTCGTCGTCGTCGAACTAACGGTACTAGTTTTATTTTTGGCCGCAGAAAATGCTTTCCCAGCAACATCACCAACAGCACTAATACCCTTATCACGAATAACATCAATAGCTTTAATCGATAACTGTTTTGCGATTGGTGCTATTTTTGGAGCCCAGACCATCTCCATAGTACTCCTAACGATAAATTCTGCTATTTCTTTAGTAGTATTACACTTAATATCTCTTATTTTATCTAATTTACGCGGAAGAAATTTATCATTGAAGGAAACTCGTTCACTCTTTTTCTTGTTGTTCAGTATCATCCTCCTGTTCTTGTTACTCACGTTCCTGTTCTTCTTCAGTAATATCACCCTCTTGTTGTTGTTCCTGTTGAAGTCGTGCAGTAGCTATTATATCACCGGGATAGTGATTTTAGGGATTTTTTGTTTCCTTGGATCTCTTTGCTATGTTTTCAAGTACTGGAAGAAGAGCTGTTTCTCCTCTCTGTTCCTCAGTAATATCTCACAATATAGCTTTTTCAGTGGTCAATGCGGCTTCCTTAGTAGCAGTGGTTACTGGTTTAAATAATTGTTTAGTGCCCGTTGTAAAACAGTTTGAAGTTCTTGTCTCGCTTGTAACTTATTTCTGACAGAATTTCTTATAGGAATAAATCTCTCTCGCGAGCTAATTTAGTTGTTAAGGACTCTCCAATCATTATAAATTAATATACGATCAAAATTGTAAACGCATATCCATAGATAGCTACGCGTTTCACTTTTTTCATGAAAAAAAAAAACATTGTGGGCGAAAACCCCAAGACTTGATTTAGAGAAAATAGATTTTCATGAAATTTCGTCGGCTAATTGCACAAACAGAGTGAAAAAAAATATTACTGAAAAACATCGAAATAATCTGATTACAATCTAATTTATCTGACAATTGTATTTTTTGATTTTTCAAATTTGAAATCTCGTTTCATATTTTAGAAATTCATTATATGATTATTTTTATATCTAATATATAATAATATCATAAAAAATAAACAGTAGCTATGATGGTTATCATTCACTGGGTCCCTTTTTATTGGCCTTTGTGTCTTTCATAGGGTTCTTTTTCTTTGTGATTTTTCTCTTCGTTTTGTTTGAGATTTTTCTTTTTGAGATTTTTCTTTTCTTTGACCCTATGGCCGTTTCTTTTAGCCGTGTTGTTACCCTAGTGTGACATAGAGCTGTTTGTAAATTTTCTAAGCGAAAAGAAATGTTAGAATAGTCAGAAGACTGTCTATGTATTTGTTGATGTAGATAATTTAATTCCCGGAGTGCAAAATCACACCATCACGTATTTGACGTGATGGGAGGTGTACACGAATACCCTTTTGGGCTGGTGCCCCAATTATATAGAAAAACCATCAAGAACGGTACCGTCGACAATAATGCCTGCCACGAGATTCGAAACGCTTGGCCTAGGGACGAGATTACAACCGTGTATGGATTACACTAGTGTTCATATATACAAGTATATACTTTTGAATATAATATATAGCTATTTCTAATGTGTATCACGTAACGGTTTAACGATTTGGTGTATACTGTAGATGAAAATCGTGTAGTTAAAAATCTACGACGAAATGATTATATATTTCTCTATGCAAACCAACACAAAAAGAACAATTCAGTCAGACCATAAATCATAATCGAACACTCCCATTGAGATCCGTAACAACAATGGAGTCATCTCTGTTTCAGAAATTATATACAAGTATTCACGAGTTATTCCCTTTGATGTTACATATACTAGTACAAGATGAAATTCATAAATACAAGAATTTAATTATATTTCCTGTTGTTTTGGAACGTGCGGATCTAGTAATATTCTCTGCAACGTATTGTACCGACTACACACACATATCAAAATACCTACCGGCTTCAGTCATTCGTTGAAATACTCTTTCTTCATTAGTTGTTGTATTTATAGATTGTATAGGTCTTTTTCCAATTGTTTTACAAGTGCCAGTTTTCCCAAATGCAGTATTCTCACTCTGCGTAAATTCGATAAGAAATTATCAGTTCTTATACTATTTATATGATCAATCACAAAACCATCTGGGATTTCATCGTTAAACACCTCGTAGACAAATCGATGACAATAATATCCTTTCCCTCCAACAATACATCTAAGATACCCAAGACCATTGTCCCACCCGACTGGTTTCTTCAGTCTGCGATGTCTGACAATACCATCACGAGAAGCTTCATAATTGGTAATCACGGGATGTGGTTGAAATTCTTGGTTCATTTATATACAATACTATTATTTGTCTAATTCATTATTTGATTTAATTATGCTTGGGAATCTATCCATGTAGTCTTGAGGTGTTTTTATGATTTTGTCAATGACAGTCAGAATTATTGACTCTTTTCATAATAGTGCTTAAGCTCTCTATATCGCTTACCACCACAATTGAGACACAACTGCAACTTATCCCACATCGTATGCAAGGGAGAGGACCCAAGCTCCCACATCGTACGCTTTGTAAACGATATCAAGATACTTCATTTCTGCAGGATTTGTTACATCCTATCATAAGCCATTTGCAATGATTCATTATATAATTGCTTTTTTTAAATACTTGTTTTAATTATATTACGGAGGAGTTCGAGAGATTATCGAAAATAAAACCCTGGGAAAATGCTAAATTCAATCTCGATAGAATATCCACTAATAACCCCGATAAGGCTCTAATAAGTAATAGAAGCATGATAGGTAAAATCCATGGTGTATTTAATGAATTCAAGCGTGATGGTGCATCTCACTATTGGTCAACATTTCGAATCAATGGTGATGTTGATGCTACCATAAACGACGAAAGAGCAGCAGTGATAATCTCAGATCTTGACCAGAAAAAGTATTTTTTTAGAGTGAAATTCATTATCCCTTTAGTAACGGGAAATTGGATTATACGCGACAAATTTGAACCCATCCTGAAAAATAAGAGAACTGTCACTGTGAGTCAGGATTCCAAACCAGGAACGCTGACTGGGATTGATTACGAGAGATCCTATCCTGTAACCGCGGCTGTTTATGGAATCTATCCCATAAATGACAAACCTAGTATTGAAAAATTAAAACCAATGAAACATTCGTCGCTGAATTGTGTAGCAGAACGAATAATAGAGCATTTTACAAATGCGTTGCGTGGAAACAAATTAACGGATCTAAGACGCAAAAAAAATAAACGAATGGGGTTGAACAGTTAGGTAGAGAGGTGCAACAATTCAAAATGTAGCCGAACTAGAACTAATACTAAAATTTCCCATAACCGTAGCGACAGTAACAGGCGAGATATTATATGAACCAAAATATAAATTGAGAGGATATCCAATCAAAATTATTGACCATAATGCACACGCGTGGACATCCGCAGTAACAATATTCCCGCGTGATAAAACTATAAAATATCTACCCTTGGAATTCTCTGGGGGAGAATTCTCTGAGGAGAAATTATTTGATTTTATTTATCAATCAAGTATAAACGATCCTATGTCAGTGTGCTTATTTTAGAGTTTTGAAAACGAAGAGGGTATATTCGATTAATTTGTAAAACCTAACGGCGAAATATATCGTACTGAAGCTCTTCACAATGAGATGAGAAAACTAGATCGTGGTTTTTCAACGGATTACGACGAGCAATTGCTAACAAACTATTTTACAATCCCATCAGTTGCAGCTCATTTCGTGAGAAAGAAAAATATATGGAAACCAATAAGACCTGAATTTCTCTCAGATATACAATCAAGCTTCATCGATTACGGACATGGTGGATTATGGAATAGAAAATATGACCCTGAAAGTATTATTTCGGTTGATATGATTGCGTGTTATCCAGAGAGTTTTCTTGGATACGGAGAATACTCTGAGTATTTTAAAAGATTTGGACATTCCACACACGAAATGACCCGTGTTGCGATGCATGGACTACTGCCCGATTTTAATCTAACCAGATTCGCTCGTGTGGTATCATTTGAATTGGCTAAATGACTTCATCCGTGTTGTTATGTTTGGTTTGGTAGACACGTCTCTGAAAAACACTGGCTGCCAATAGTGTTATTACGGTATATGATTGATTGATTCAAAAATACTGATATTGTCAGTGAAGCAATTATATCATATCGAAAACAAATTGAAGTCTGGTTACCACAACCCGATAGTCTAGATAGTATAATCAGCGGAAACAAACAAAATTATTTATATATGTATATATATATATATATATATATATATATATATATATATATATATATATATATATATATATATATATATATATATATATATATATATATATATATATATATATATATATATATATGTCAATCGTAAAGACGCTTTCTTGTCCGATCGAACAAAATTCGGTACAATTGTTACTTACACAGATGGAAATAATCCTCAATATAGCCATCTAAGGGCTTCTATGCTGCTTTATGTTTCTATCAATTTGCTATCGATGATAAACAGATTTCCCGAATTTTCGGTTAGAGTCGAAACTGATTCATTTTACATAGATACATCGAGAAGCAGTGGCTACATTTACAAATTCCGACGAGAGTTGGGGATCATGGAGAATTAAAAAGGAAATAGCGTGTGATTATTCTAAATTAGCAGATGTTGCAATTGAAAACAATTACTTGAAAATAGTCAAATATCAGAACTTTCTACTGCACCTTCGACATCCGATCAAATATGTAAATATAAAACCAGTTACTTAAACGGTTGTGGTGGGTCAGAGAAGATGACTCATGCGAACGAAATATTTCGAGGGAAATCAAACATGATTGTGCTAGCACCAACACATAGACTTGCAAGAGAGATGAAACAGCGAGGAAATAATGCTTTCATTTATCATAGTTTATTTCGATGGAAAGGTGACAAATGGACTTCTGATCGAATGGGTGAGAAATATATTACCGAAATCATCATTTGGGATGAGATATGCACAGTGTCGTTAGATGTATTACAAAAGTTTCTAAATTGGTTATTGCTAGCGAATACAAAAGTGATAATGTGTGGTGATCATGATCAACCACCACCATTTGTCGCTTTGTCTCTACATAATTGACTAAGGAATTTGGTAGACTATTATGTAGAAATTAGTACTGATCATAGATCACTTGATCCAGAATTATGTGAATTTAAGAAACTAATAAGAATACAACCGGATAGAATCCAATGTGAAATAGCGCGTGAAATAATTTCAGAATCCCCATTAAATTATTTTTGGGAAGCGTGGAGACCAAACGGTTTGATAGTGGAGATTAGAAAGATAGTCAGAGATACACTTCAGATGAAGTTATTTAACACGCATACAGAAAAATTTGCAACACTTCCAGTGCCGCTGTGTTATAGACCTTCGGATACATGAAAATAAAATATCGAAGTTAATATTCCTGGCTTGACAGAGTCAGGGACTGAGAAGCAGATTATCGTGTTAAATGATATTGTGTTGGTTGATATCGGTGTTGTTGAAGATGCATTGCGTGCTGATAAATACCCATAGAAGTTAGGATACGCAGCAACGATACATTCTTCGCAGGGATTAACTATATCCGATACGATTGTTTGGATTGTAGATGATCGCATCGAATGGTCAAATCTAGTTTACTTAGCAGTGTCCAGATTACGAAGAATAAATCAACTTCGAAGAGTTGTTTTAGATGATAATAACACCACAATCAGTGATATTGTCAACTATGACATAATCAGAAGAAAAAAACTCACTGGTTATAAACAACAGGACAAACAAAAATAACAGAAAATTTGACATTGATGCTGAGTTTATAATTACGCTGAAGCAACAACAAAATAATCACTGCGCGAGTTGTACTTGTATAATGCATTGGTGTTGGTTTGATAAGGATCCTCGCCAATTTTACCGTAGACAGAAAAAATAGCAGCCTTGGTCATACCAGTGATAATGTGATGTTGACTTGTCTTGAGTGTAACAGACCCAGAGGTGCTAGTTAAGACCACGCGGTCGTAATTGAGTATCCTCGCGTATCACTTGTAATTGTTCACAAGTAAATCCCGGCTGAGGAGCATTTGAATCCAATCTATAGACTGCTGGTCTACCCGTGGAGCTCGTTATGCTAGATATTTTATATTCAGTGACAATCCAAATAGGATCAGTAGCTCTTTTTTTACCACCTTCGAGCTCTCCTCGTTCATATAAATATCTCACATTGACATTTCCGAGTATTGGTTATTTTGAAAAATCATTTTGTGGTTTTGTGGGTATATACTTCTTTTTAATCGCGTTGTTAGGTTTCATGTTGATTGTTCGAGTAATCTCATTATCTAGCGCGGTAATTACACCCGGTAATATCTTGACCCAATCAAGGGATCGTTTATCCTGAATAAATTCCTTTGCGTAATGATATCCAAATAACCACTCAGCAAGTGTCCGATTAAATGGTTCAACAATTGCCTGATCGCGATGTAATGCATTATGTCCTCGTCTGATGGTGACATTATGATGCTTCATTGTTGATAACACTGCACCCTGAAATTCCTTGCCAGGATCAAACTGTAATAGATTTGGCCACTGCAGAGGACCCCGCCGAAAAATCCTTTCAAACGCAGAAGCTACTTCAGTAGATGACTTTGTTTTTAATGGCTCTGCTTGTTTGTATCTACTCGCAAAATCAACTACGGTTAGGGCATACTTGTAAACAACATCATGCAGCAGAAATAATATATCAGCTTGATGAATTCATAATGGACGCTGACATCAAAATGTGAGAAGTTAATTTGTTTAGGCCGTGGTAGATAAAACTGCCACATCGCCTTTTTGGATAACCAATCCGCCGTGGTGGTATCTTTTACTTTCGCGGCGTTAGCGAGTTTATCGATTGCTGATTTACCACTCGACTATCTTCTTGGGGAATAATAAATAGATTCCATGATGGTGTTAATTATCAGCAATCAGCATTAATTTAGTTTTCATCGCCCATTTTGTCAACCATGAAGCTATTTTTTCTTTGAAGGATTTATCAGTGATAGAATTCAACGCATGAATCAATTTCACATCTGCGATATGTCTCTGTTGCAGATTACTGTTTTTATAAGCAACATCATGAGCATGACACGCCTTATCAATAGCGTCTATTGGGTTTTCACCGGATCGGGGTTGGTTTTTTATCATCGAGTCTGATGTCAAGGATGGTCCCGGGTCCACAATAACTATACCCTGGAAGGTGGTTTTCTCCCGGATATTTCGCCCATGGTGTTCCTATTAAATTTACTAGTTTGGCTGAAATATCACCTCCTATCACCTCACAAATCTAAACATTTTTATACCACATAGTTCACACTTTGCCAGTGATAGTTTTAGTTGTAGTACACCAATTGTTGGTGTACGTGCCCTACATTTTACACAATATAGATCCATAATTTATTTATAATAATAATAGTAATTGATTTTTCGGCGACATAAACACGAGAACCAGTTAAGCATCGTGCAGCGCTAGCAAATTATATTCGTATAATTATAATCGGAACCATCTGGAAGTGGCAAGACACAGTTGTTACCTAATTTAATAACGAGATGGATGAAATGGGATAAGTTGTATTTGGTAGCCACGAGTGTAGATAATCATCGATGTTACGATGTGTTAAAGGATTTTAAAGATAAAGCAAAATCGGAAATTGATAAGGATATTATTGAGTTTATAACCGATATCGAGGAAGCACCGATCATTGATGTTATTGTTGGTGGTAATAACAATTTAGTCGTATATGATGATGTGATGCTAGACAATCAAAAGATTCCCGCTAGGATATTTTCCAGAGGTAGACATAAAAATATTGATGTGATATATGTCACTTAGAGATATACACAAATACCAAACGTGATCAGAGATAACTGCAATATTCTTGCTGTATTTAATGGAGTTGACACGCATACACTACGAAATATTTGGTAAACTTGGTGCGACGGTGATATGGATTATAATCTCTTTCGAAATTTCTTTAGTCACGCTCAGTCAATCCCACATGGATTTCTAACGATAAATTTTCATGACCCTAGATCAAGATATCGTGTCGGACTTGATAAAATATTCGGTTGAAACAATTTGTCTCCGCAGCGCTATCAGCGTCGGTTTTATTTACTCTGGAGACTCTGTCTGTCTGGAGACTTTGTCTCCGTAGCGTGAGAAACCGAAACCATTCATCGCTCTCATTTTTTTTGTCTAAAATAGTTTCGGTTTGAATTAGTTTCGGTTGAATCCTTTAGGATTTTACTGAAACAGTTTCGTTTTTTTCTTCTGATTTTTGTCTGAAATAGTTTCGGTCTGTTCCCCCTCCTTGCTGTTTAACAACAACAACAACAACAAACATTTCAAAGAACAGAAATATAGGGGGGGTTGTTTGTGTTTGTTTGTGCCTCTGTGTGCGTGTGATATGGTTTTTTAACGTAGCATTATCAATTTTTCAGTCATATCGCTACGACGTCTGCAGTGTATCATATCCTTCCCAGTCATATTATCATGACACCATACCGACCAGTCCTAACTCTAACCTCTTAATGCTAAGGGCACCTTAGTACCTTTTTGCTTTTTTGTTGTTGTTAGTATGAATCAATGGGAGATCAAACCTGCGACCTCGCGCAAGTCCGAGTCGGACGCTCCAGAGGCGTAGCGATGATATTTTTCGCCCGGGGACAAACTATAAAATTGGCGCCCCAGCGATCTTGTGACAGATTTATTACCCTTGTTTTCTTATTATAATGTAACGTTGCAAGCCTCATTTTGGCGCCCCTGTACCTTGGTGCCGGGGACATATGTACACCCCGTCCCCCCTCCTCGCTATGCCTCTGGGACGCTCTAACCACTTAGGCCATTGGAGCGGTCGATGTTGGTGTGAAATGTAGGATAAGCAAGTACAAGAGATAAGAATATAAAAAACTAACTGTCATATTATATCAAATTATTCGACCCGTGTAGGTTTTTTTTTCTTTGTCGAAACGCTCTATTTTATTTATTTTGTTATTAAATCCATTGTATTGAATTTGCAAACCAAATTGTATAACACCTCACAATGACGTTCTATTGACATTACTCTTGTGTAGAAAAGCGCTTACTGTGCATTACTTCTCATACGACATTAAACTTAGACAAAGATTTGCAGTTAATCTCGACTGACTTCTTTCTTTAATGCTAATTAATCATAGTATTGGAAACAAATGTATGCAGGCGCATGCCGTGATTAACCCCCTAGTGTAAACCTAGAATATCTTTATGAAGTAGTTTAGTAATATAATAAATTATAGAAGAAGGACCTTTAAGTTATTAACCGATCATGAATGTCACGTTGGCAATGGTTTACACAGATCAGATTGAGGGGGCCCCGAGTGGTCTAGTGGTCTAAAGCGCTCTCCGTTACGGATCACTGCCATCTCACCTCTGTCTGCGTGTGCTCGAGTCTAATATTCGGCTAATGTAGTATGGGTGAGATAAAGGTTTGCTATATTTACATTTTCGTCTGTAGCAAAATGATTTCTTACATGTAATTGTATGCAGTTTTTATTTGGACTTTTGAGAATTAAAAAAATATAAATTGACATTGTCAGTGAAATGTTTTCTTGTCAGATACCAACGGTCAGTCAACAAAAAAGTGAGAGATGGTCTGCAAACCCAGAAAAGGCTGATCAACAGTACTTGTATATTCCGGAAATAATTATAAAAATATTGAAAAAGAGGTTAGATGATAAAGTTGGAATGAACCTGCCAGTTGTTTTGGTCATAAATGATCACAGGTGAATATCTGTTGTACTTGCTCCAATACCACCACCACCTACAGAAGAGATTGTTACAAAGCAGAAATCTCATTTAAAGTTAAAATGATTTAGGCATTTTAGTCAGATAACACCTATTGATATCAAATTGTTATGGAGAGACTATTGTAGTGATTGTAGGATAACAAATGATCCCTACCATGGACCCATATAGACTTTGACTAAGTCTTTCTTGAAGTGTCTACTATGAGCCAAAGTCCAGCATCTGTTTGATTTCCAAGATTCAGTTTACCTTCAGACCACTGTTGATTATGTTCTTAAAGCTTTAAAAAAAAAAAACATGCATTTGAACCACAAGATGTAGGACCTTTTCAAACTTTTCATTCCCATTGCATTTATACTTGTCTTATATGTATGTTTAGATTTATGTAAATGCAGTGTATTTTGGCCATATGATGTTTTAAAAAAAGAACAGCGGAAACTATTCATTGTAATTCATTTAATCTTATAGGAGTAACAAGATTCAAATCATGTAATTGCAAGTCGGTATTATTGCATAATAAAGTACCTTTTAATAATTTTATTTTCTACATGTTTTGTGTACAATTGCAGTCAGAAAGATTTCTAGCATACTTTGAAGAAGAAAAAATGTACATTGGAGCAAATGACTTCAATCCATGTATGTATGTTTTTTCATGAAAATGAATTAAATCAGAAAACAGCATTGAGCTTAATAACATTGTTTCGAAATCCACAACATACTATTGTCCCATATTTCTTATTTCATTATTAAATATTTAGGCTAAATTTTCAAACACAAAATATTTAGACTTTGTTTTAATTAAAGTATATATTTTCCTGAATTTATTTTCCCAATTTGTTTTTAGAATACAATGTAATGAAGTGGTTTATCACAGGTGCAGCGATGTCTACCATTACCGGTTCACATACAGTTTCAAAACTAATTTTATAAAGAAAAAAGTGCTGTTAATTTATGTTTTTTTTATAAAAAAAAATCAATTAGAAATGATCTTTACTGATTATATTTGTTAACAACAAATTACTATTTACATACTGGTGTTGACCGTTCCAGTGGCCTAGTGGTAGGAGCATCCACCTCAGATGCAAGAGGTTGTGGAGGCATTGATCCCTGGCAAGGTGATACCAAAGACATAAAAATGGTATTAACAGCTGCCTCATTTGGTGCTCAGCATTAATAGGTTAGTGTATGGACTGATCGTCCTACTGTCAGGATAATGTAACTGGGTGGGATGTTATGCTACATGTCTGCGGCATGATGCCTCAGTGCTAGATATCACTATAAACTGCCACACTGCAAACATCATAGCAATATGACTGAAAAATTGTTCAAGGTATCTTAAAAATCAAAATCACACACACTGTTACAATTTTGAAACAGAATTTGGCTTAATTTCGATATTTGTTTCTCTGCAGTAGTTTCTTTAGGTGATGTACTAAAGTTTGGTATTGAGTAAATGGTAAACACTTGTGTCAAAAGCATATAAACCAAGCACAGGATACTAAAACATCAATGTAATTTCTATAGAACTGTCTAGTATTTTGGAATAGGATGTCAGTAATCAATCTTTTATAGTAATGGTACACTAGTTTCTCATATAAAGTCTCTGGGAGACAAAGAAAATAGAAGAATGGAGGCAGAAGTGTGATGGACTGAATGCAATTGGACTACCCGTCCAGAGAAAGATCATACAGACGAGTAGGAACACAAGACAAGAGGAAAATCTATTACACTAAGTCAGATGATAAAATAGGCCATAACTTGGTCGAGTTAAAGACGAGTGAAAGGGTTTTAATTTGAATTTCATTTGAGAGATGACTATTATTTAATGAGATTAAATTGTTGTTTATTTGACTTTCACAGTTTGTGTATTCATTAATTTAACTGTTGGTACCACGGATTGGGGGATCTGAGCATTGCATCTGTCTATCACTACTTCAATTCCTCACAAAAACATGCCAAAGGGGTCTTTTGTAATAATTTAAATAATATCGGGAGCACCCCACCCAACCTAAATAACATGGAAAACCTCTATATATGCCATAATTATTCTTAGATGATATCTTTCAGTTTTGTATGCCTGACTGTACATGTAGTCTTGATTTAAAGTTATACCTGTTTGTGCACATTTGTACTTATATAAGTTTTGTACATTTCATAACATATAATAGTTTTACAGTGTATGCAGTTGTGTACATTCATCTGGGTATTCATATAAAGGGTATAATTATTTCTATGGTAAATGAACACATTTTAAAAAACTGAAAATTTGATGCTTTTAAATGGTGTCGAGTATATTTGAGTTAGTTGTAATAAGATGGCTGATGATGCACATATGTGATATAAGCATTCAAGGTTGCTTTAGATGAACTAGTATTTTAGTCTTAAAAACCTTATTCTGTTTCCAGAGCTATTTTGTTTTACATGATATTGTAATTAATGAGCAGTGTCTGGATATAATAGTATCCTAGTGTTTGTAGTTCTGTTGATATTTGCAAGCCAATCTGTATTCATGAAACACTGCAACAAGTTTTGCTTTCTCAACTCAATATGAATATGCATTATTTATCATTTAACTTAATGTGTTACTGTATATGCACGATTAAAATCATGTTCACCAGTGTACTTTTGTTTTGTTTTATTCTTTGCATCCCAAGACAGTGCTAGTCAACTTCAATTTATCCTATTTTTTTAATAAATAGTCTCCACACAGTTGCTTTCAAAACATAGCCATGCATATAATCATTCTTTAGCGGGTAGGTAGCTAAAAAAAATGTTTAACAAAACTTGTTCATGCAAAATAAAAATTTCATACCACAAAAGAAATGTTTTATACAACAGAAAATCAACATAAATTATATTATTCACACATCATATATTTGGATAGATCATCCAAATCTTCTTTGTGTAAAGCCATTGTACTGGCCAAAATTATTTATCCATTATACGCCATACACAACAGCTTGGAATGAGATGTATGTTGCCAGTACTTAGGCATCCGTTAAGTCCATAAAATAAACTGCTTATTAACAGTATGCCTTTTCCCCTGGTTGTAATCATTATCTTCTTCTGCTTCCAGGACATCTTGAATATATCTCTGTGCAACAAGGAGCACGACTTCATCTAAAACAACCAGGTCGAAGTCCTGCAGAAAGTTTTTAAAAATTGTCAGTAAAAAAATTCCAAATAAAATAAATCCATTAAATATTATGTGGGAAAAAATTAATTATTGTGTTATGCAATGAAGCAAACGTGTAAATATACAAACAAATGCGCAAATCAAATCGACTATCGGATACGTGAACGTGATGTGGTAATGCAACTGCCCAAGAAAACCAACTTTATTCCGAGCCAAAGAAGCGACATTAGCGAGACCTTTTAACAGCGGTTCTGATTACAATGATACAAATTATCATATTTTTAGTTGGTTTATCTTACAACGTAACAGAATCACACAAACAGGAGAAGTAAACACTTTCAAGAATGGCCCCTTAGGAACCCCTTATTGTCAGGATTTTCCATCATATTGACTGTTATGCCTACTTCTTGTAATTTATCATATATAATGAGAATCTATAAGCAATACATATATTGTGGGTGACTATAAAGAACTAAGGAGAAGGACAGACGAAGAATAATGCAATAATTACATCAAAAGAGAATCACAGGCTTACCTCGACTTCCATTATTTTTTTACGCGCGTCACTTGACACTGCGACTTCGGAGAATATCGGTAAATTCCGTTTCTGCATAATTAATTAGCAATACGTACAGAAAATCGTTATATTTTCATTGATTAAACTTACAGATGTACATTTTTTTTAAAATCTGAATTACCTTTAATTACTCATTATTTCTACTATACTTTTCATAATATCATGCATTTGCAAGAACAACAAAGTCGAAAATCTTAGGTTGTATGCCTTTAACAAAACACTAATTATCCAACTACGTTATTAGTTATGAAAAATCTAAATTCGTCAAATATCTAAAATATATTTCCAATTTAAATACTAAATTTTGGAATACTGACCTACTGTAAATAACAGCAAAGACTGAGTCTAACTCATAAACGATACATTGTGTTGCTACTATATCATTATTTATCCAGCAGGACAATATAACTTTGATTTTCAATACGATACAAATTTGAGAATTTAAATTAAGTACCCGTCCCTAGGCTTTGAGATTAGCGAAAACACTTGAAAAGCTATACATATTTTGTACTCATCTCAATAGCCTTTTTATTTGAAGCTTACTTTGACCTGTCTGGGGAGTTAACTGTATATTGCACCTAATAATTAATTACGTCGAGCATCTTACAGTTTTATATTTTGTTAATTGCATTGATTAGGATAATCTTCGAAACCACTTTAAATATTTATAAATAGCATTAATTCATTACCTAACATTTTTTTAAAACTTTATAGAATGAAGTTTTTTACACATCATAAGGTTTTGAATGTATTACTTTATGAGCTGCAATGTTGTCTCATGATTCCGCAATGGCTTTTTCCTTAGGCAGTAGGCAAAGTTATTAGCACTCCCAAAATTAACAAGCTCACACATTATTGGTTTATCATATTGTTTTTAATTGTATCTACTACAATATCTGCCTTATTCCGCTCTATAATATTACGTAACTCTCTCATATATAAGGTAGTGGATCTATTTCCATTACTTTAGCATTAAGCCCTTCTTGCCTGCTTTATATGTGTTTATGCTTTTACATGTTTTGTCTGCACGGATTGTACAGCTTCAGTTTGAATTACTGTGTGTGTATTTGTCCATAAGGTTCACATTTGTATATCATAATCGACTGGATACATCATATACTCTCATGAGATTAGACGCAAAACTTATTTGTGGATAAATCTGTACTTTTGCAAAATTCTTCGTTTGTTCGTCTACTACGAAAGTTCTATAAAAAGTATATTTAGCACAAGTTATACTATTACATATTCAATGACATTCACATTTTTCAATTTGGCTGACACTATTTATGGCATAGTTTCTCGCAATAAATACAGTTGTATTTGAATAACTCTAAATAAAGTATTTGTTCACAATGAGTTGCTCAGATACAAAAGATGTTTAAGATAATTAAACGGGATCGTTTACTATCATAGCTTGACAGTTAGTATTGTGCTAGTGTACACGTCACTAATGTACAGCATAGCTAGAGTCAATTGTTTGCAAATGTTATATTAAATGAAGAAAAAAAAACAAAAAAAAACAAACAAAAAACAACTGAACTCAAGTTGAACTTGAACTTACTTTGGCAAAATATTTATCGATACTAATGAAACATCTCTTTCATGATTGTTTGGAAATTTACTATTAACTACCCCATCAGAATGTGTAAATCAAACGATTTTCGTTCTTTTTACCACCATTTTCCGTATCAAAATTTGCAAGTCAGACGATTTCCATTATTTTTACTGCCATTTATCCTAATAGGGTATAACAGAATTTGCAAACAGTGAAGAATTGCACAAATTACTAGACATTAAAGTTATCACCTGCAGCGTCAGTGTATGATCCCGTAGCTAGACATAAAACAGTGTATCTTAATAGACCAGGAGGGCCTGGTCAGACAACGCGCGTGATTCAACTATTTCGGAATTTATTATTTGATCGTTTTAACATGTCATGTACAAACATGGGTTTTCTCGATGGAAAGGATACGCGTGGACTCCTGATCGAATGGGCGTGAAATGCATTCCAGAGATTATCGTTTGTGATGAAATATGTTTAGTGTCGTTAGAAACATTAAAAACATTTCTTGATTGGTTAACCAAAAATACTGCCATAATAATGTGTGACCATTATAGTCAACCGCCACCATTTGCTGGATTGTCTCCGCACGAATGGCAAAAATCTTTTGTAGAATATTATAAGGAGATAATTGTTGATCATAGAGCTCTTGATCCAGAATTAAAGAACTTAAGAAATTAATCAGTTTACAAACGAATAAAATTCAATGTGAAGTAATGGTAAAATAATTTTAGGAACTTCAATGAACGACTTTATGCAAACATGGAGACCAAATGATATGATAGTGGCAGGTAAAAGTTAGTTCGTGATACACTTAAACAACAATTATTTATGTTACATAAAGAACAGTTTCCAGAATTACCAGTGCCGCTGTGTTATCGAGCAGCGGATACGGGACGGGAGAATATTCAACGTTGATATACCATTAGAGACTGAAAGAAAATCTCGTGTTAAATAATATTGTTTTAGTTGATGTCAATGTTGATGAAGTGTACAAATCTCCGTGGACGCTAGGATACGCGATGATCATACAGTCATCTCAGGTGTTAACTATTTCTGATATGCGAATCTGGATGGTCGATGATCGTATAGAATGGTCAAATCTAGTTTATCTCGCAGTGTCTATAGTTGGAAAAATATCTCAGTTGCGGTAGGGTTATTGTAAATTATACTGATACCACTGGCGATGTTATTGACAATGACATAATAGGAAAAAAATTAGTTATAAACAGTGTACAAAAAAATTAATAAAAGCGACTTTGACCTTGATGCTAAATTTATCATGTTGCTAAAACAAAACGAGAATAATCATTGTGCGAGATGTAATATTTTCATATTGCGATACTCGAGTAATGATCCAAGACAATTTACTGTATACAGAATTAATTGTAAGTTTGGTAATACACGCGAATATGTGATGCTGACCTGTATTGAATGTAAACGACGTAGAGGCGCAACTTAGGTGAACGCGGCGGTAATTCTATGTCCTCAGGAATTACTTGTAAATGCTCATGTACAAATCCACGTTGAGGTTTCGTTGAAGCTAATCTGTATATTTTGGGTCTACCAGAAGATATATCATGCTAGATATTTTATGTGTCGTTACACTCCAAATAGGTGTCTTACCGCCCTCAAGTTCACCCAGTTGAGTTGTTTTATATGGTTTAACGCCATTTTTAAGCACAATATAGGCTATACATGGCGGCCAGTATTAATGGTGGAGGAAGAACTCAACAAATCACCGGAAAGAACCACAGACCCACGAGAAGCTACTGGCAAGTTTTCTCACATAACTACATTAGCCGAATCTTAGACTCGAACACACGCGGACAGAGATGAGATGGCAGTGATCCGTAACGGAGAGCGCTTTAAACCACTCGGCCACTATGGGCCCTTTCACCCAGTTGACATAAATATATTAAAGTAGCATTACCTGATACTGGTTTGAAAATTCATGTCGTTGTATTGGCATATTTTTGTTCTAGTAGCATTAATATGTTTCATGTAGATTGTTTGAGTAATTTAATTATTTAACGTAGCTATCACACTTAGTAACCTTGCAACCCATTCACGAGATCTTACATCTTTCTGAATTATTTCCTCTGCATACTGATAACCAAATAACCGCTCAGCAAGTGTTCGATTAAATGGTTCAATAACTGCCTGATCACAATGTGTTTTAATAAGTCTTTGTCTAATTGTGACAAATTATTTTTTTTTTCATGAACGATGATACTGCTCCAAACACTTCCTTGCCAGGATCAACTTGTAATGGGCCTCGTCGATAAATTCGTTCTGAAGCAGATACAACTTCAAGTTTTTGTTTTGTCGATAACTACTCTGTCTCTTTATATCTACTTTGTAACATTAACAATAGTTAACGCGTATTTGTATGTATAATTACGTCTTCTAATTTTGATAGTATCATGTGGTATCATGAAAATATCAGTCTGATGAACTTCATTAGAGGTGCTGAGATCAAAACCTGCATGCTGATATCGTTTCAGTGATGGTAAATAAATTTGCCATATGTGTCGTGCCAACCACGTTGCGGCGGCAGAATGTGTGACACCTGCTGCTTCAGAGATTTTACTAATTACTCCTCTACCTCTCCAGTATCCCCTTTGCCTATACTAAATTGATTCCATTATAATAATTAATTAATTACCAGTTTGTAATACTTTTTTAACTTATATCGCCGATCTTACCAACCATTTTGTTAATGATTCTTTGAAATATTTTTTTTTTTATGGACTTTAACGTGTGAATTAAGTTTATATCTGCAATATGTATATATTGTACATTTTCGCTTTTTTAAGATACATCATGAATGTGACGTGCTTTATCAATTTCATTTATTGGATATTCACCGTGATCAAATATCAATTCGTGTACAAGGACTACAATAATTATATCCAGGAAGACGTGGTTTCTCCTGTCATTGATTTCTTTGCAACACGAAAGCAGGAGCCATTCAAACATCACACAGCGCTATCGAATTATATCAGAATGATAATAATAGGTCCTTCTGAAAGTGGAAAGAGGGCAATTGTTACTTAATATGATAATGAGATGGCTCTCCTGGGATAAATTGTATTTAGTAGCTTTGCCAGTTAATGATCATAGATGCTATTAAGTAATTAAATAATTGAATGAAAATGCAAAAATTATAGGACGAAGATGGCGATGACAGTATTAATGTTATAACTGATATTACTGAAGCACCATTTGTAGACGACCTTGATACGTTTATTGATTTAGTTGTATATGCTGATGAGATGCTTGACAAATAATCAAAAATACAGCTAGAATATGTTCTCGAGCCAGACAAAAACACATATGCGATTTATGTTACTCAGCGATATACACAAATACCAAAAGTGATCAGAGATAATTGTAAAGTATTAGTTGCGTTTAATTGACTTGGTGTAGCGGTGAAATAGAAATAATTAAATTGAATAACTTCTTTTCAAAGTCAACCCCACACGGATTTACAACAACGAATGTACATGGTATTCGATCACGATATCGTATACGTCTTGATAAAATATTCAGTTAATAGCAGCAGAGAGGTGCGACCTCAAGTTGGTTCAATTTTGTAATATATTTGCGTTTCTCTTGATATATTTTCAGTCGGAGTAAAAACGTTAAACTAACCCAATTAAAGAAACCTCAACGTTGTCAGAATACCATGGTATTTTGTACAGTTATTTTTGCCATTGAATCTTCTTTTTTACGAAGGTTTATTTCGGCATTTGGACCCTTCAGAATATTGTCTGTTCACCTCTGTTGCTGCCAATGTGAATAGTTTTAATTTTAGAGTCAGTCGCTATTCGAATAACTGTGAATTAGGACTTAATTGATTAGTTTTACATTATATTTTAATATATGTTCAAAACGTCATACATGCCAAATCATCCGAATAATAATTAATCTTGAATTATAATTCGTCCTATTGTTGCGTTTTGCTAAAACCACATAATATTGACCTTTCACCATGTTTTTTTCTCCTTTGAACGGACAAGCAGAGGCGTAGCGATGATATTTTGCGCCCGGGGACGAACTATAAAATTGGTGCCCCAACGATCTTGTGACATATTTATTACCCTTGTTTTGTTATTATAATGTAACGTTGCAAACCTCATTTTGGCGCCCCTGTACCTTGGCGCCCGGAACAGCAGAGAGGGTGAACCTCAAAAACCAAAAAAAAGCGTCGAATCGTAAAAAAAGCGTCGAATCATAAAAAAGCGTCGAATCGTAAAAAAAACCGTCGATATTTTATATCTAATATATAATAATATTTATATATCTAATATATAATAATATCAAACAAAACAAAAAAAAAACAGTAGCTATGATGGTTATCATTCACTGGGTTCCTTTTTATTGGCATTTGTGTCTTTCATAGGGTTTTTTTTCTTTGAGATTTTTCTCTTCTTTTTCTTTGAGATTTTTCTCTTTGAGATTTTCTTTTCTTTGACCCTATGGCCGTTTCTAATAGCCAACAGTTCATTCTGAACTGTCATGGTGGGTTACCCTAGTGTGACATAGAGCTGAATCCATCCACGCTACTGTTTATTTTGTGGGCACCCGTATCTCCAGTGAATTTTCTAAGTTAAAAGAAATGTTAGAAGAGTCAGAAGACTGTCTATGTATTTGTTGTTGCAGACAATTTAATTCCCGGGGTGCAAAAACACACCATCACGTATTTGACGTGATGGGAGGTGTACACGAATACCCTTTTGGACTGGTACCCCCAATTAAATAGAAAAACCATCAAGAACGGTATCGTCGACAATAATGCCTGCCACGAGATTCGAAGGCTGGGCCTCGGGACGAGATCTCTACCGTGTATGGATTACACTACTGTTCATATCTACAAGTATATACTTTTGAATATAATATATAGCTATTTCTAATGTGTATCACGTAAGGGTTTAACGATTTGGTGTATACTGTAGATGAAAATCATGTAGTTAAAAATCTACGTCGAAATGATTATATATTTCTCTATTTAAACCAATACAAAAAAAAACAATTCAGTCAGACCATGAATCATAATCGAAAACTCCCATTGAGATCCGTAACAACAAGGGAGTTATCTCTATTTCAGAAATTATATACAAACCTACACGAGTTATTCCCCTTGATGTTACATACAATAGTGCAAAATGAAATTCAGATATACACGAATATAATTATGTTTCCAGTTCGTTTGGAAAGTGCGGATTTAGTAATTTTCTCTGCAACATATCGTATCGAGGACTCACAAATATCAAAATACATACCGGCTTCAGTCATAGGTTAAAATACTCTTTCTTCATTAGTTGTTGTATTTATAGATTTTATAGGTCTTTTCCAAATTGATTTACAAGTACCAGTTTTCCCAAATGCAGTATTCTCAATCTGTGTAATAGCTCGTAAATTCGATAAGGAATTATCAGTTTTTATACTATTTATAGGATCAATCACAAAAACATCCGCAGTAACAATATTTCCGCGTGATAAAACTATAAAATATCTACCCGTGAAATTCTAGGAGGGAAAATTCTCTGAGGAAAAATTATTTGATTTTATTTATCAATTAAGTAGAAACGATCCTGTGTCAGTGTGTTTATTTCAGAGTTATTAAAAACGAAGAGGGTAAATTCGATCAATTTGTAACACCTAACGGCGAAATATATCGTACTGAAGCTCTTCACCACGAGATGAGAAAACTAGCTCGTGGTTTTTCAACGGATTACAACGAACAATTATTAACAAACTGTTTTACAATCCCGTCAGTTGCAGCTCATTTTTTGAGAAAGAAAAATATGTGGAAACCAACAAGAGCTGAATTTCTCTCAGATATACAATCAAGCTGCGTCACATACGGACATTGTGGATTATGAAATACAAAATATGACACTGAAAGTATTATTTCGGTTGATATGATTGCGTGTTATCCAGGGAGTTTTCTCGGATACGGAGAATACTCTGAGTATTTTAAAAGATTTGGGCATCCCATACACGATATGACGAGTGTTGCGATTAATGAACCGATGCCCGATATCGATGTAACCGGATTCGCTCGTGTGGTATCATTTGAATTGGTTAAAGGACTTAATCCGTGTTGTTATGTTTGGTTTGGTAGACACATCTCTAAATAAAACACTGGATGCCAATAGTGTTATTACGGTAAATTATTGATTCAAAATACTGATATCGTTGATTGTCAGTGATGCAATTATATCATATCGAAAACGAACTGAAGTCTGGTTACCACAACCCGTTAGTCCAGAAAGTATAATCAGCGAAAACAAAAAAAATATTTCATAATCTCGACGAAGAATATATCGTTAGGTGGTCCAAAGAAATCTTTGAAGTTAGAAATAAACACGCAAAAGATTTCGGTAGAAGAATAATTGGTAAATTCACCTAGGGCGGAAAAAATACGACCAGAAGCGATATTATTCACGATTAATTATAGATGATGTTTACGATTTTATAATCGCGGATGCAACATCCAAGGGTATATATGTCTATCTTAAAGACGCCTTCTTGTCCGATGGAACAAAATTTGGTACAGTTGTTACTTACACAGATGGAGGAAATCCTCAATATAGCCATCTAAGGGCTTCTATGCTGGCTTATGTTTCAATCAATTTGCTATCGATGATAAATAGATTTCCTGAATTTGCGGTTAGAGTCGCCACTGATTCATTTTACATAAATGTAAAACATCGAGAAGCAATGGCTAAATTTACAAATTCCGACGAGAGTTGGGGGGCATAGATAATTAAAAAGGAAATAGCGTGTGATTATTCTAAATCACCAGATGTTACAATTGAAAACAATTACTTGAAAAATAATCAAATATCAGAACTATCTAATGTACCATCGATATCCGATCCAATATGTAGATATAAAACCAGTTACTTAAGCGTTGTGGTGGGTCAGGGAAGACGACTCGTGCGATTGAATTATTTCGAGGGAAATCAAACATGATTATGCTAACACCAACACATAGACTTGCAAGAGGGATGAAACATTGAGGAAATAATGTTTACACTTAACATAGTTTCTTTCAATGGAAAGATGACGAATGGACTTTTGATCGAATGGGCGAGAAATATATTCCTGAAATCATCATTTGGGATGACATATGCACAGTGTCGTTAGATGTATTACAAAAGTTTCTAGATTGGTTATTGCTAGCGAATACAAAAGTGATAATGTGTGGCGATCATAGTCAACCACCACCAATTGTCGGTTTGTCTCCAAATAATTGGTTAAAAATATTTGTAGACTATTATAAAGAAATTAGTACTGATCATAGATCACTTGATCCAGAACTATGTGAATTTAAGAAATTAATCAGATTACAACCGGATAAAATTCAGTGTGAAATAGCGCTTGAAATAATTTTAGAATCCCCATTAAAAGATTATTGGGAAGCGTGGAGACCAAACGATTTGATAGTGGCAAGTAGAAAGATAGTCATAGATACACTTCAAATGAAGTTATTTAACACGCATAAAGAAAAATTTGCAGCACTTCCAGTGCCGCTGTGTTCTAGATCTTCGGATACACGAAGACAAAATTTCGAAGTTAATATTCCTGGCTTGACAGAGTCAGGGACTGAGAAGTAGATTCTCGTGTTAAATGACATTGTGTTGGTTGATATCGGTGTTGTCGAAGATGCATTGCGTGCTGATAAATCCCCATGGAAGCTAGCATACGCAGCGACGATACATTCTTCGCAGGGATTAACTATATCCGATACGATTATTTGGATCGTAGATGATCGCATCGAATGGTCAGATTTAGTTTACTAAGCAGTGTCCAGAGTACGAAGAATAAATCAACTTCGAAGAGCTGTTTTAGATGATAATGACACCGCAATCAGTGACATTGTCAACTATGACATGATCAGAAAAAAACTCACTGGTTATAAACAACAGGACCAAATAAAGATAACATAAAATTTGACATTGATTCCGAGTTTATAATTACGGTGAAGTAACAACAAAATAATCACTGCGCGAGTTGTAATTGTATAATGCGTTGGTATTGGTCGGATAAAGATCCTCGCCAATTTACCGTAGACAGAAAAAATAGCCTTGGTCATACCAGAGATAATGTGATGTTGACTTGTCTTGAGTGTAACAGACGCAGAGGTGCTAGTTAAGACCCGCGGTGGTAATTGAGTATCCTCGGGTATTACGTGTAATTGTCCACGAGTAAATCCCCGCTGAGGAGCAGTTAAATCCAATCTATAGATTGCTGGTCTACCCATGGATCTCGTCATGCTAAATATTTTATGTGCAGTGACACTCCAAATAGGATCAGTAGCTCCTTTTGTATCACCTTCGAGCTCTCCTGATTCATATAAATATCTCACGGTGACATTGCCGATTATTGGTTGTTTTGAAAAATCATTTTGTGGTTTTACGAGTATATACTTCTTTTAATCGCGTTGTTAGGTTCATGTTGATTGTTCGAGTAATCTCATTATTTAGCACGGTAATTACACTCTGTAATCTCTTGACCCATTCACGGGATCTTTTATCCTAAATCAATTCCTTTGCGTATTGTTACGTATATTTGATTTAAGTCATTTCTTTTTGTTTTAATTGTTTGTTTGTCAGATTAAAATTTGACATTTTAAGTTTAAGATTCATTGGGAGATATTTTTTTTAGAAAGTGGGATGACCTGTACTCTACATATAAACATCAGATGTTGACCTCATTTCTGAAAAAGCTTCAGAGTTGTAAACAAGCTTTTAAAATGATTGGTTGATTCCAAGGACATTATGAAGCTTTGTTGTAAATATCTTTCTATTTTTAGTTGGGTCATACAGTGTGCACGAGATTTTTTGAACGTAGATTGTTCTGAAGATTCTAGAAGATCATGTGACCCCTTCCTTGTTTACGTAAAAACAGGTACATAAAGGATGTTTTAGAGCAAACATTTTAGTAGAAGTTGGGCTGTTGGAATATTAAGTTGTATCCTGAGTTTTTTTAAATTACCTTGTACTGGAAATTATTTTAATTCGTTTGGATCAAGAGGATTTATTATGTTATTTATTTAGAAAATAATTGTGCGCATTGATTTTCATAAGACCAGAACTGAATTCATCTCATGACATCGTCTTCCATCTTGGATGCTTCACTAAGATTCGAACTGGGAATTATTAAGACATTGTATTACCAGAACGTTTGCAATTTCACTGGTGGATTATATTTGAATTATTTCTGGATTAATTTTGGAATTGATTCTTAAAACTATAAGTTTATGTTTCTCTTCTGGAAAATATTTTTGCTCAATAAAATGTGTATTAAGTTTTTACAAGCTTGTTATTTTCACTCTATCTATGTTACTGTTTATTCGAGCGTAAGCACGTAACAGTATTGATATCCAAATAACCGCTTAGCAATTGTCCGATTAAATCGTTCAACAATTGCCTGATCGCGATGTAGTGCAGTATGTCCTCGTCTGATGGTGACATTATGATGCTTCATTGTTGTTAACACTGCACCCTGAAATTCCTTGCCAGGATCAACTTGCAATAGATTTGGACAGTGCAGAGGACCCCGCGGATAAATCCTTTCAAACGCAGAAGCTACTTCAGTTGATGACTTTGTCTTTAATGGTTCTGCTTGTTTGTATCTACTCGCAACATCAACTACGGTTAGCACATACTTGTAAACACCATCATGCGGCAGAATTAATATATCAACTTGATAAGCTTCATTAGGGACGCTGACATCAAAATGTGAGAAGTTAATTTGTTTAGGCGGTGGTAGATAAATCTGCCATATCGCCTGTTTGGATAACCAATCCGCTGCGGTGGTGTTTTTTACCCCTGCGGCGCTAGCGAGTTTACTGACTGCTGATTTACCCCTCCACTATCCTCTTGGGGAGTAACAAATAGATTTCATGGTGTTATTAATTACCAGCACCCAGCATTAATTTACTTTTCATCGCCGAATTTATCAACCATGAAGCTAATTTTTCTTTGAAGGATTTATCAGTGATAGAATTCATCGCATGAATCAATTTCACATCTGCGATATGTCTCTGTTGCAGATTACTGATTTTATAAGCAACATCATGATCATTACACGCCTTATCAATAGCGTTTATTGGGTAAATATTGAGCTACATGACGAATCACGTTTTTCCCAGGACAATGCAGATCTCGTCCTCGTTCTCGTTATCCACACTATTGAGGGTCAGGTCAGGTCCTTTAAATTCGATAGACGTGATAGAATGTGTTGAGATGGTTCGTTTGATCAATAAATAACAGTTATAAAGATAGAAACGGGGGGAGGGGTGCAAGATGAAAGGGTAAAATGGTAGGAATCAACCCCAAAAATAGCAATCAGTGGTGAACATATTAAACCACTGATATAGTGTTTTAGCATATTAATTCATTTTTTAAAACTACGTTAACAAGCAAAGTAAAATAACTATAACGCGTTCTATTCACACACAAAAATAGGAGGACAGTTTTGTTCCAGATTTTTTTAAAAACTATGCGGCATTAAATATAAAAATTCCATACTTTTAGTTAAAATATATTTCCTTTGTTTAGTACGAAATTCAGATTTTCAAGACAGACATATTTAACTATTGTCATTGTATTTATTAACCATTGTTATTGTATCTATCTATCTATCTGTCTGTATGTCCGTCCATCCATCGATGTATCCATCCATCCACCCACCCACCCACCCACCCACCCACCCATCCATCCATCCATCCATCCATCCATCCATCCATCCATCCATCCATCCATCCATCCATCTATCTATCTATCTATCTATCTATCTATCTATCTATCTATTTATCTATCTATCTATCTATCTATCTATCTATCTATCTATCTATCTATCTATCTATCTATCTATCTATCTATCTATCTATCTATCTATCTAATTCTTTCCAACCCTGCAGTGCTTTATGATAGGTTAAAATTGTAATAATGTAGAGCAAGATCAACATTCTAAGTACATGATGTTTGTTTTACAATTTCATGATATATTGTTATGGTTGTAAATTTGGTGACAATAGTTTCAGCATGTAGATGAAAAGTTTCTAGTAAATAACAAGGATAAATCAAGTGTTATCCCACTTAACTGAACACGTCTTTTATCTTGACAAGGAAGACAAAATAAATGTGTGGCTGTGTGCCAAAAGCCGTATTAGATGTCAATTTATGATGTATCCTGAATCTTGAACTGTATACGTATATATAATAGTTCTGTTTTTAAAACGATACAGCTTTAACTTAGAGCAATATGTCACCTTTTATTATGTAAACAAGATGTATTCTGATTATTTGGGGTATATGGTTAAACCTAAAAATAAAAATTCAGAGAAACCCAAATCTTCACTTTTACTACTACCCCCAAATCTAACTGACGTACGTGTAGGCCAAGAAGTCTTAATTGTTCTATGTTTGCATCATTAGAAACAATCCAGGAATACGTGGATGGTTTAACCCGAAGAAAAAAAATATAACATTAAATAGAATGCCATCTTATCTCCACTGCGCTGTCAAAAAGCATTGTACACCCCCCCCCCCCGGAGATGAAGTAGTTGAATGAGACCAGCTCATGAAATGTACTTGTAGGATTCGTGGTTTCTGATACATACCTTGACACTATATATTTATCTTAAATTCTAAATGTTTCGGTTCGCATGTATTAGTTCATAAACCATTGATAAAATATAAAAATGCAAGTGAATTAAAGTAAATATTTAGTCTATCTTTTAACTTATTTGATCTTTCGAATATGATGACCACCATTATCTAAATTGAGCCTTGTACACATGTCTCAATATATTCTCTTTATATATGAATGATACAACTAGGAAGTTTTATTTAGTGACCGAACGTAAGTTTTACGCTGGCAGTAGTTTACAGAAATCGGTGAGATGGGAATTAAATGTATGGATTATGGATTCTAATTAATTTTTGGAGTTTGTAAAAACATGTGTAGCAAATATTAATTATTAATCAAATAAATTCTGAAATACAGAAATTAAAGTGTCATTTGTTAATTTATAGGATATATTAATATTGACATAACACCTTAATCCATTAATCCATGGATACATATTGAGTTACATAATGATGTATGTTGTACCCAGGATAATGCAGATGTCTTCCTCGTTCTCTTTGCCAAAGCTATTGAGGGTCATGTCATAGGACTTTTAAGAACGATAGACTTGTGATAAAATGTGTCATGAAGTTTGTTATGAAGAATAAATAAGAAACAGAAGGTTAGAAGCAGGGCTGGGGTAGGATAGACGATAAGGCAACATGATAGAAATGCCAAAAATAACTATCAGAGGTGAAGGTTTTTAGACCGGTATGTTGAACAGGACTGTCGTGCATTACTATATTAATTTATGTATATCATGTTTAACTATATTTGCAAACAGCTTGTAATTGTACACGACAATGCGTTATATAACAACACACTTAGGAGGAACACCTTTCAGTTGGCAGAGTTGTTAGAGCATCCGCCTCAGATGCGGGAGGTCATGGGTTGAATCCCTGGAGAGTCAAACCAAAGACTTATACAAATAATACTAACAGCTGCCTCGCATGACGTTCAGCGTTAAGAGCTTAGTGTTTGGACTGGTCGACCTGATGTCAGGACAATGTGACTGGGTGGGACATTATGTTATATGTCTGCGACATGATGCCCCATTGCTAGACATAACTATAAACTGCCATACTGCAGACATAGTAGCGATAAATTGTAAAATTTGCCATCTTTGTACAATATAGAAATACAACTGAATGAAGAAATGTATTTGGTCTTTATTTACATGTTTATTTCATACTGCTTTGATCTTCCTAAAAAGTCGTTTACTGGTGTGTACGATGATGAACTACCCTATGTTGAACCTTGTATACATATGTCTAAGTATTCAATTATTATGTTTGTATGTATGTATGTATGTATGTATGTATGTATGTATGTATGTATGTATGTATGTATGTATGTATGTATGTATGTATGTATGTATGTATGTATGTATGTATGTATGTATGTATGTATGTATGTATGTATGTATGTATGTATGTATGTATGTATGTATGTGTTTTTATGGGTTTTTTTCAGCACAATATCGGCTATACATGGCGGCCAGTATTAATGGTGGACGAAGAATCCGGAAAACCCCGGAAAGAAACACCGACCACGATAAGCTACTTGCAAGCTTTCTCACATAACCACATTGGACGAATCCCACACTCGAACCCACCCAGAGGTGAGAAGCCAGTGATTCGTAACGGACAGATATTTAGACCACTCGGCCCCCCTGTATGTATGTATATATTGTTACGTATATTTGATTTAAGTCATTTATTTTTATTTTAATTATTTGTTTGTCAGATTCAAATTGGACATTTTAAGTTTAAGATTCATTCATTGGGAGATATTTTTTTTTAAAAATTGGGATGACCTGTACCCTACAAATAAATACCAGATGTTGACCTCATTTCTGACCTAGCTCCAGAGTTGTAAACAAGCTTCTAAAATGATTGGTTGATTCCAAGGACATTATCGAGCTTTGTTATAAACATCTTTCTATTTTTAGTTCTTGAGAGTAAAAATAACTGATTCACATCTGGGTCATACAGTTTGTATGAGATTTTTTGTACGTAAATTTGTTAAAGATTCTAGAAGATCATGTGACCCCTTCCTTGATTACGTAAAAACAGGTATATAAATTATGTTTTGGAGCGAACTATTTGGTAGAAGTTGGGCTATTAGAATATTAAGTTGTGTTGTTTTGAGTTATTTTAAATTACCTTGTACTGGAAATTATTTAAATTCGTTTGGATCAAGAGGATTTATTTTGTTATTTATCTGGAAAACAATTGTGATCATTGAATTTCATAAGACCAGAACTGACTTCATCACATGACATCGTCTTCCATCTTGGATGCTTCACTAAGATTCGAACTGGGAATTATTAGGAGATTTTATTACCAGGACTTTTGAAATTTCACTAGTGGATTGTATTTTGAAATTTTTTTTTGATTAATTTTGGAATTGATTCTTAAAACCGTAAGTTTATTTTTTTTTCTGGAAAATAGTTGTGCTCAATAACTTGTTTATTAAGTTTTTACAAGCTTGTTATTTTCACTCTTTCTATGTTGCTGTTTTTTCGAGCCTAAGCACGTAACATAGGAATTGGGGGCCCCGTTCGAGATTGGGATCAATTGGAATTTGGGTAGATGTTTATTTAAAAATCTTTTGTTTTAAATTTGAATTCCCCTAGTTTTTGAATTTTTTTAAAAGTCTTTAGTGAGATTGACAGGCTTGTATTAAAATGACATCTAAAGTAGAAATATTTCTTTCTAATCCTACTCAGGAGCAATTAGATCTTTTCAAAAAAGATGAGTTGATTCAACTTGCCAGAAAATATGAATTTTCTGAAGCCAAGGCTTCTTTAGCGAAAGAAGATATCAAAAAGATTTTGGTCCAATATTTGATATAGAAGAATATTTTGGAAAAAAAGTGCTTTGATTTCGGTCAGTAAGTCTGCATCAGACCCTGACATTAAAATAAAGAAATTAGAATTAAAATTCAAGATGAATTAGAGTTGAAGAAGCTGGAATTTCAGGAAAGAAAAACAATTACAATATGACAAAGACGAGAAAGAAAGACAATTACAATATGTGAAAGAGGATATATATATATATATATATATATATATATATATATATATATATATATAGAGAGAGAGAGAGAGAGAGAGAGAGAGAGAGAGAGAGAGAGAGAGAGAGAGAGAGAGAGAGAGAGAGAGAGAGATAGAGAGAGGAAAGTCAGAAAGAAAACAATTACAATATGACAAAGAAAGAAAATATCAATGTAAACTGAAAGAAATAGAGCTGGCAAGTGAAAAACACCTTCATACTTCAAATCCAAATTTAAA
The DNA here is from genome assembly GCA_030141615.1 of Unio pictorum. Taxonomy (NCBI): domain Eukaryota; kingdom Metazoa; phylum Mollusca; class Bivalvia; order Unionida; family Unionidae; genus Unio; species Unio pictorum. The sequence continues at coordinate 5,225,230 of JARLTB010000243.1, forward strand.
TTATGATTTAGCAAGGAATATTAGATTAGTGCCTCTTTCAGAGAAAAAGAAGTAGACAAATACTTCATTCGTTTTGAAAAAGTTGCAGAAAATTTAAAGTGCCCAAGGGAGCATTGGACTCGGTTATTGCAATGTGTACTCACTGCTAAGGCTAGTGATATTTACACTTCACCGTCCGCTCTCCAAAGTGGTGACTGATGTGGTTAAAGAAGGCATTCTAAGGGGTTATGAGTTAGTCCCTGAAGCTTATCGGCAAAAATTCAGAATTTACAGAAAAGAAGCTGGACAAACTCATGTCGAATTTGCGAGGGAAAAAGAGCAGTTGTTTGATAGAAGGTGCTTAGAAAAGAAAGTCGAACAAGATTATCAAAATTTCAAGCAAATGATATTCATTGAATAGTTCAAAAACTGTGTCCATAGTGACGTTAAGTCTTATCTTGATGATCATAGGATTGAAACCTTGGAGAATGCTGCTCGAGCTGCTGACGAATATTCTTTGACACATTAGGTTCCTTTTGTTAACAAGACTTCTACTCAACAGTCTTCTGGCAGAAAAGTATTTCAGCTTAATACCAGCCCTATTAAAAATCAAACTAGCACAACTTTCAAAAATCAAACTTCAGAGAAGCTTGATTCTAGATCCTTGTCTCTTCTGACGTGTACCTATTGCAAGAAAAAAGGACACGTTATTTATGATTGCTAAAAATTGAAAAATAGGCAACAGAATCAAGACAGACCTGTTCCAAATGTTCTTATTTCTAAGTGGTCGAGGTCACGGTCATGTATTGAAAGCAATACATTTGTTGGGTCTAATAAATCCCAGTCTGATTTTATTATGGAGAATTATGAAGCATTCATATCGAATGGTTCTATATCACTCTTGGGTGATTCAGCCAATCCCACCCCTATTAAAATGTTAAGGGACACAAGAGCTTCTCAGAGTCTTGTATTATCAGGTAATTTGCCTTTTTCTGAGAAGTCTTCTTCTAATGAAAGTGTTCTTATTCAGGGAGTAGAGTGCGGCTTTGTTAATGTTCCTCTCCATGGAGTACATTTGTCATCAGACTAAGTGTCAGGACCTGTGACAGTCGTAAAAGTCTCGGTTTTACCCATTGGGGGCATTCATTTATTTCTAGGCAACGACTTAGCTGGAGACAAGGTTGTGGTTAATCCACTTGTAATTGACAAGCCTGTTTTGAATCAGAAAGGTGATCCATTTGAAAAAGAATGCCCTGATATATTTCAAGCTTGTGCAGTTACCAGAGCTATGGCAATGAAAGCTCTTGAGAATGATGTTGATGAAAGCAGTATTTCTTTAGCTGATACGTTTATAGGTCAGGCTTTTGATGAGGTCACTTTTACTCCTTGTTTGGATCAATCAGAAGGTATTGATCATAGTGATCCTCTTTTAACAACTCATTCACTTTATTCTAATCAGGGTGATAAACGACAGTCACTTGTCGTCGAACAGGAAAAAGATCCTGAGATCTCCTGTTTGTTTCAAAGGGCCATAAGTGAGATTGAAGCCACTGAAAAGTTTCCTGTCAATTATTTCATTAAAAATGGAATTCTTATGAGAAAATGGAGACCTCCCGAGGTACCTGCTGGTGATGAGTGGTCGGTGAACTATCAAATAGTAGATCCAAAACCTTACAGACAGGAAATACTTTATCTGTCCCATGGAACTACTTTAGCTGGTCATTTAGGGATTAATAAAACTGATCACAAGATCTTGATTCACTTCTATTGGCCAAAAATCAAAAGTGATGTTGCCAAATACTGTAGATTTTGTAATCCTTGTCAAATGGTAGGAACACCCACTCAGATGATATCTAAGGCTCATCTACAACATATTCTTGCCTATAACGAACCATTTAGTAGAATTATGGTAGACTGTGTAGGTCCCTTACCCAAGACCAAGTCAGGTAAACAACACCTGTTGACCATTATGTGTGCGTCAACAAGGTTTCCAGAGGCAATTCCGTAGAGGAATATAAAATCTAAAACAATAGTAAAAACTTTGATAATGTTTTTTTTACTCAGTATGGCCTTCCCAAATCTGTTCAGTCTGATCAAGGTTCACACTTCATGTCTGGAATTTTCCAACAAGTTATGTATGAATTGGGCATTCAGCAATTCAAATCTTCTGCCTATCACTCTGACAGCCAAGGGGCATTATAAAGATTTCATCAGAATTTGAAAAATATGATCCGAGCATATTGTTTTGATACGAATAAAGATTGGGATGAAGGCATTTATTTAATATTGTTTGCTGTCAGAGAATCAGTTTAAGAATCTTTAGGCTTCAGTCCCTTTGAACTGGTTTTTGGACACACTGTGCGTGGTCCATTGAAGTTATTGAAAGAGAAACTTCTCTCTAATGAAGATACTGAGATCAATCTTCATGATTATGTTTCCGATTTTAGATACAAGTTGTCAAAGGCTTGTGAAGTCGCAAGAGCAAGTCTTCACTCTGTTCAATCTAAAATGAAATCAAGATATGAGAAAAAATCGAAGGAAAGGAGTTTTCAGCCTAGTGATAGAGTTCTGGCTCTCTTACCAATGCCACAAAATCCTCTTCAGGCCAAACAACTCTGCCATATAAACATGCTAAAAGATATATTGAAAGAGATATCCATGTTAAACATGTAATTAATTTAGTTGTACCTGTCCCACTCAGTGAAGGAATATAATCAGATTATACTGATATTGAAATGACGAATCTTTGTAATTCAGAAATTATGAAAAATCTAGACCAGAAACTTTCAGATTTACAAGTGCAAGAAAGAAATGAATTGAAACAGTTATTATTTGAATATGAGCACTTATTTCCAGATGTTCCTACAAGGAAAAACAAAATTTTTCATGACGTTGAAATTGTAAATTCCAAACCTGTCAAACAACATCCATACAGGATGAATCCACTCAAATATGAATACTTAGAAAAGGAAATTCAATATTTGCTGGCGAATGATTTTATCGAGCTAAGTAAAAGAGATTGGAGTTCACCATGCATACTTGTTCCAAAACCAGATAAAACTTTCCGTATGTGCACTGATTATAGGAAGGCGAACAGTGTGACAAAAACAGATTCATTCCCATTAGCAAGAATTGACGATTGTATTGATAAAATCGGGAATGCCAAGTATGTCACCAAATTTGACCTTCTGAAAGGATTTTGGCAGATTCCACTAACGGAAAGAGCAAAGGAAATCTCAGCATTTGTGACTCCAGATGGATTTTGCCAATATAAAGTAATGTCATTCGGGACGAAAGGGTCACCAAGTACATTTCAACGTCTCATGAATATGATCACCTCTGGTCGAGAACATTGTGATGCCTATATATATGACGTCATCATCTACAACGACACCTGGATAGAACATCTAGCAACAATTCTAAAAAAATTTTGACAGACTCACTGATGATGCTTGTTTGATAGTTAATTTATCTAAAGTGAGTTCTGCCGTGCTGGTGTGACTTTCTTAGGACATATTGTGGGACATGGACAAGTTAAACCAATATATACTAAGGTTGAGGCTATTTCTAAATTCCCTGTGCCTGAAAAAAGAAAACAACTGATGCGGGTTTTAGGTATGGCCGGATACTATCGGAAATTTTGTTCCAATTTTTCTACAATTGCAGAACCCCTGACAAATTTATTGAAGAAGAAGAACAAGTTCATATCGACTGTAAAATGTCAGGAGGCTTTCGACAAGTTAAAAACCATACTAGAAAGCTCCAAATTTCAGCCAGTTTTTCAAATTATATGTCGAAGCAAGTGATGTTGGTGTTGGAGCAGTTTTAATTCAAAAAGACAAAAATGGTATTGAACATCAAGTGTGGTATATTTTAAAGAAATTAATTAAGCACCATATAAATTATTCAACAATTGAGAAGGAATGTTTGTCATTGATTTTGGCTTTACAACATTTTGAAGTTTATCTTAGTGCACTTAATTCTTCGATTATAGTTTTTAGTAACCACAACCCCCTTACATTCATCGGCAAGATTAAAAATAAAAATCAAAGATTACTAAGGTGGAGTTTGTTATTGCAGGAATATAATCTTGACATCCGGCACATCAAGGGAAAAGATAATTTAATAGCAGACGCTCTTTCCCGTGTATAACAATATATTTTATATTAAATAAACTGTGTAATTTATACGAGTTCTTTTAACCTCAGGTGTAAATTGGTTTGTGGTAAAAAGAAAGTTTTATCATATAAACCTTTCTTTTTATTTTATGGGGGAAGGTGTTACGTACATTTGATTTAAGTCATTTATTTTTATTTTAATTGTTTGTTTGTCAGATTCAAATTTGACATTTTATGTTTAAGATTCATTCATTGGGAGATATTTTTATTAAAAAGTGGGATGACCTGTACTCTAAAAATAATCACGAGATGTTGACCTCATTTCTGACCTAGCTCTAGAGTTGTAAACAAGCTTTTAAAATGATTGGTTGATTCCAAGGACACTACGGAGCTTTGTTATAAACATCTTTCTATGTTTAGTTCTTGAGAGTAAAAATAACTGATTCTCATCTGGGTCATACGGTGTGCACGAGATTTTGTTAACGCAAATTTTTTCTATAGATTCTAGAAGATCATGTGACCCCTTCTTTGATTACGTAAAAACAGGTATATAACTTATGTTTTGGAGCGAACTATTTAGTAGAAGTTGGGCTATTAGAATATTAGGTTGTGTTGTTTTGAGTTATTTTAAATTACCTTGTACTGGAAATTATTTCAATTCGTTAAATCAATTGATTTATTTTGTTATTTATCTGGAAAATAATTGTACTCATTGAATTTCATAAGACCAGAACTGAATTCATCACGTGATATCGTATTCCATCTTGGATGCTTCACTAAGATTCGAACTGGGAATTATTAGGACATTTTATTACCAGGACTTTTGCAATTTCACTAGTGGATTATGTTTTGAATTATTTTGTTGATTAATTTTGGAATTGATTCTTAAAACCGTAAGTTTATTTTACTTTTCTGGAAAATATTTGTGCTCAATAAATTGTTTATTAAGTTTTTACAAGCTTGTTATTTTCACTCTTTCTATGTTACTGTTTATTTGAGCCTAAGCACGTAACAATATGTATGTATGTATGTATGTATGTATGTATGTATGTATGTATGTATGTATGTATGTATGTATGTATGTATGTATGTATGTATGTATGTATGTATGTATGTATGTATGTATGTATGTATGTATGTATGTATGTATGTATGTATGTACGTATGGATGTATGTATGGTTGAGTTAAATTTCGCTATTTAATAAATTATAGCAGAACAAGTTTATTTAGTTCCGAGACAATTGTACTAAAGCGTAAAGGACCATATATTTTATCAATAACGGGTGTGGGTTGGTGGGGTGGGGGACGTGGAATCAATAATAGAGATACTAACATAAATATGCTACAAGATCTGGCAGACAGGTGAATGACCAACACAGTGGACCCAGTTGCTGATTATAAAACTCCCGACAAAAATTTAATCTCCATCTGTACTAAAATTACAGAACTGTCAGCTTTATAAAGCACTTGAAATGATAAGCTACAAAACCACGCTAGGCATCTCTTACATGGAACACATCACAAATGAAGAAGTGCATAACAATATCAGGCACAAAGTAGGCCAATATGAAGACCTCCCCACGAACGTTAAAAAAAGGAAACCTGAAATGGTATGGCGATGTCACTAGAGCCAACAATCTATCCACAACAGGGCAGCATTATGGCTGGCGGAGGAGAGGTAGACAGACAAAACAATGGTCTGACAACATCACAGAATGGACCAGAGAAGGTTTTGCGGAGATACAGGCATTGACACATGATTGAAACAAGGGAGATGAATGGTCAGATGTCAGCAGCACAGTGCCTCGACGACCACACTAGGTCATGAGACTGATGATGATGATGATGATGATGATGATGATGATGATGATGATGATGATGATGATGATGATGAAATCGAAATCCATTGTACAACATTTGCAAATCAAATTGTATAAAACTCACAATGTGCTATATTGACAATACCCTTGATAACAAATATGGATATCGTGGAATTTTCACATAAAACATTGAAATAGAAAAATATATCTGCAGTTAATCTTGATTTACTTCTTTCTTTCAGCTAATTGTTCCATCATTCAAAACAACTATATGCAGGCGCGTGCCATGAGCAAGCACTCTATTTTTAACCTAAAATAATTTGTGCACGTACATTATAATAGACTCTTTCAGAAAACTAGGAAGTTGAAGATACTAACCGAAATAGAGTTCCATGCTGGCAGTGGTTTACACAAATCGGCTTGACGGGGTTTGTCTATCAACAAGAAAGCTTTTCCAAAACAATAGATTATAACTGACTGTCGAGTTTTGATAAACGAATTCAATTTCGCATTGTTTTGATTGAAGATTCAATGAATTAAAATATGGTATTCAAAATTAAAGTGCTATTTATTAATGTATATGATATATTAATACTGACAACACCCTTTAATCCCCGGGTAAATATTGAGCTAAGTTATGATGCATGTTGTAACCAGTTAGCTGCAGATATCTTACTCGATCCCGTCATACCCACGCTATTGAGGGTCTTGATTTAAGTCATTTATTTTTATTTTAATTGTTTGTCAGATTCAAATGTGACATTTTAAGTTTAAGATTCATTCATTGGGAGATATTTTTTTAGAAAGTGGAATGACCTGTACTCTACGAATAAACACCAAATGTTGACCTCATTTCTGACCTAGCTTTAGAGTTGTAAACAAGCTTTTAAAATGATTGGTTGATTCCAAGGACATTATGGAGCTTTGTTATAAAAATCTTTCTATTTATAGTTCTTGAGATTAAAAAAAAACTGATTCAACGTAAAATTGTTCTAAAGATTCTAGAAGATCATGTGACTCCTTCCTTGTTTACGTAAAAAGAGGTATATAAATTATGTTTCGGAGCGAACTGTTTAGTAGACGTTGGGCTGTTAGAATATCAAGTTGTGTTGTTTTGAGTTATTTTAAATTACATTGTACTGGAAATTATTTCAATTCGTTTGGATCAAGAGGATTTATTTTGTTATTTATCGGGAAAACAATTGTTCTCATTGAATTTCATAAGGCCAGAACTGACTTAGTCACGTGACATCGTCTTCCATCTGCTACGTGTATTTGATTTGGGTCATTTTTTTTTTATTTTAATTGTTTGTTTTTCAGATTCAAATTTGACAATTAAGTTTAAGATTTATTCATTGGGAGATATTTATTTTAGAAAGTGGGATGACATGTACTCTTAAGAATAAACACAAGGTGTTGACCTCATTTCTGACCTGGCTTCAGAGTTGTAAACAAGCTTTTAAAATGACTGGTCGATTCCAAGGACATTATGGAGCTTTGTTATAAACATCTTTCTATTTTTAGTTGGGTCATAAGTTGTGTACGTGATTTGTTGAACGTAAATTTGTTCTAAAAGATTCTAGAAGATCATGTGACCCCTTCCTTGTTTACGTAAAAAACAGGTATATAAATTATGCTTTGGAGCGAACTATTTAGTAGAACTTGGGCTTTTAGAATATTACGTTGTGTCGTTTTGAGTTATTTTAAATTACCTTTTTTTGGAAATTATTTCAATTCATCAAGAGGATTTATTTTGTTATTTATCTGGGAAGTAATTGTGCTCATTCAATTCCATTAGCAAGAACTGACTTCATCATGTGACATCGTCTTCCATCATGGATACTTCACAAAGATTCGAGCTTGGAATTATTTGGACATTTTATTACCATAACGTTTGCAATTTCCCTAGTGGATAATATTTTGAATTATATTTGGATTAATTTTGGAATTGATTCTTAAAACCGTAAGTTTATTTTTCTTTCCTGGAAAATATTTGTGCTCAATAAATTGTTTATTAAGTTTTTACAAGCTTGTTATTTTCACTCTTTCTATGTTACTGTTTATTCGAGCCTAAGCACGTAACAATATGTATGTATGTATGTATGTATGTATGTATGTATGTATGTATGTATGTATGTATGTATGTATGTATGTATGTATGTATGTATGTATGTATGTATGTATGTATGTGTGTGTGTGTGTGTGTGTGTGTGTGTGTGTGTGTGTGTGTGTGTGTGTGTGTGTGTGTGTGTGTGTGTGTGTGTGTGTGTGTGTGCGTGGTTGAGTTAAGTTTCGCAATTTAATACATAATAGCAGAACAAGTTTATTTAGTTCCAAGACAATTGTAATAAAGCGTAAAGGACCATATATGTTATCAACAATGGGTGTGGGTTGGTGGGGTGGGGGAAGTTGAATCAATAATAAAGATACTAACAAAAATCTGCTACAAGATCTGGCAGACCGGTGAATGACCAACACAGTGGACCCAGTTGCTGATTATAAAACTCCCGACAAAAATTTAATCTCCATCTGTACTAAAATTACAGAACTGTCAGTTTTATAAAGCACTTGAAATGATAAGCTACAAAACCACGCTAGGCATCTCTTACATGGAATATATCACAAATGAAGATGTGCATAACACCATCAGGCACAAAGTAGGCCAATATGAAGACCTCCCCACGAACGTTAAAAAAGGAAGCTGAAATGGTATGGCGATGTCACTAGAGCCAACAGTCCTGCAGGGCAGCATTAAGGTTGGCGGAGGAGAGGTAGACAGAGAAAGCAATGGTCTGACAACATCACAGAATGGACCAGAGAAGGTTTTGCGGAGACACAGGCATTGACACATGATTGAAACAAGTGGAGTTGACTGGTCAGATGTCAGCAGCACAGTGCCTCGACGACCACACTAGGTCATGAGACTGATGATGATGATGATGATGATGATGATGATGAAATCGAAATCAATTTTACTACATTTGCAAATCAAATTTTATTAACTCACAATGTGCTATATTGACAATACCCTTGATAGCAAATATGGATATCGTATAATTTTCACATAAAACATTGAAATAGAAAAAATATATCTGCAGTTAATCTTGATTCACTTCTTTCATTCAGCTAATTGTTCCATCATTCAAAACAACTTTATGCAGGCGCGTGCCATGAGCAAGCACTCCATTTTTAACCTAAAATATTTTGTGGACATACATTATAAATAGACTCATTCAGAGAACTAGGAAGTTGAAGATACTAACCGAAATAGAGTTCAATGCTATGAGAGGTTTACACTGATCGGCTTGATGGGGGTTGTCTATCAACAAGAAAGCTTTTCCAAAACAATGGAGTATAACTGATTGTCGAGTTTTGATAAGCGAATTCAATTTCACATTGTTTGGTTTGAAGATACAATGAATTAAAATATGATATTCAAAATTAAAGTGCTATTTATTAATGTATATCATGTAAAATTAATACTGACAACACCCCTTAATCCCCATGTAAATATTGAGCTACGTTATGATGCATGTTGTAACCAGTTAGCTGCAGATCTCGTTTATCACGCTATTGAGGGTCTTGTCAGGGGACTTTTAAATACGATAGACGTGATAAAATGTGTCCTGAAGATTTATGTAAAGAATAAATAAGACATTAAAAGCTATAAGCTGTTAGACGGATATAAAATTAAAAGGGTAAAACATATAAAAATACAACAATTAAAAAAATCGTGGTGAATTTTTTATTCAGCCTGTCTTTTATTAGCATATTAATTTACGTTTGTCTTTTTTTAAAAAAATATTTGCAAGTAAATGTTAAAATCACACAACAATGCGTTATATTGGCAACACACATTTTACTTCCATTTGTTCTGTACATGTTACAATAAAAATAGAAATTGCGTACTGTTATTGAAAAGATATTTCGTTTCATTAGTAGTAATTTTAAATTTCAATTCAAGTAAAGCCCCAAACGTAACTTAGACGTTAGAACCAATATCAAACATACGATTAACCATTGTCCTTGTAAATATCTATCAATCTATCTTGTAAGATTAATATTTTCAGATACAGACCTTGAAATAAACATTGATCGTAAATTGGATTTTTTTATTTTGGTTCATATGTATTAGGTTATAATAATTGGAAAATTTATAAATGCAAGTGAATAAAGGTAGATACATGTATATGAACTTTATTTACATATTGTTTCATAATGCTTTCCTCTTCTGAAAAGTCGTATACAGGTGTGTGCCATGATGACCTACCCTGTTTATATGTTGAGCCTTGTATACATGTTTCTAAGTATTCTATTTATATATTAATGTCTAACTAGGAAGTTTTATTCGGTGACCGAACTTGAGTGTCAGGTTGACAGTGGTTGACAGAGATCGGCAAGACAGGGGTTAACTACCAATTAAAGTTTACCTATAAAATCGTAGATTGTAACCAATTGTAACGTTTTTAAAAAGTCATAGGTTACAAATATTTAGTACTAAACCATAAAGTCAATTAAAGTATGATATTCAGACTTATAGTGTCATTTGTTAATGCATGGTACATAATAATATTGACAGCATCCCTTAATCCCCGGGGAATGTTGAAATACAAGATGATTTATGTTATACCCACTTTCCTGCAGAGTTCTTCCTTGTTCAGGTTACTCACACTACTGAGTGTCAAGTCAGGTCACTTTAAAATATGGAAGACGAAATAAAAGGTGTCCCGAATGTCTGTTGAATAATAAATAACTAAAAGCTAGAAATATTGTAAATTGTGGAAGAAGATGGACAAACAAAGGGCAACAATGGAGGATTACATGTGTCGAAAGTGTACAGGCATCTCATATGAATTTATTAGACCAATGTATTTTATGAGTGTTCTCTTTCGTTCATTTATATATTCGTTAATATATTTTAATTCTATTTTACTAAAATTAGCAAAGCAAATGTTAGAATGCTTTACATTTGTTACGATAACAGTACATATCATTGCAAACACATTTGAATGCCATGGCGTTTTGATATGCGACCTTAAAACTAAAAACGACTTGTTTGGTCAGCACTACTGTTTGATATACGACCTTAAAACTAAAATCGACTTGTTTGTTCAGCATTACGTTTGATTTTCAGTCAAGTACAATCCATATAAGGTACTCAGAATTGAGATATGTGGGTTTGAGAAGAAAATATTAATGCAAGACCAAATGCCAGATATGTATATATGTATGTATGTATGTATGTATGTATGTATGTATGTATGTATGTATGTATGTATGTATGTATGTATGTATGTATGTATGTATGTATGTATGTATGTATGTATGTATGTATGTATGTATGTATGTATGTATGTATGTATCTATGTATGTATGTATGTATGTATGTATGTATGTATTTATGTGTGTATGTGTGTATGTGTGTGTGTGTGTGTGTGTGTGTATGTATGTGTACGTACGTACTTGCGTGTGAGTGCGTGTGTGCATGTAGGTATGCAATCATATAATTTCTTGCATCAACAATTCTCTACCGCTATGTAATATGTTAAGATAAGTTCAAATTGCAATATGGTACGATTTACCGGGAGTAGAAAAAATATATTAAATAACTGAATCGTGTTTTCCAATTTTCATCATAAATTATTCTGATTCAATTTATGGGCTGATACATTTGGGACAACTTCTTTGAAAAAGGCAATGATAAATAGGACAGTTGAATATTGTATTTTGCTACAGCAAGGACGAAACAATACACCTATGTCAAAAGGTTGAACTAAACTCGGCTATACGGTGTACCCCGAATATAACGGTCTCCCCACCACACAAAATTTATTTTATCATCCTCGAACTTGACATTAAACCCATACATCACTTTTCAATGTACACTAGTTTGGTGCAGGAAGAATATGGGGAAAGTTATAAATATGAGTTTAAAAATGATAGATTGTTGATTTTTATATCTGCTCCTTTATGTCCCAAACTTACGTTATGATGACAACAAATCCTTGTCATTCTAAATTTACACAAACAGGTTTAAACCTGCAGCAACATGGCGGATAAAATCGAAACAGGGACATACATCAGGATTAAATGCTCACATACATTTTTTTCCTTCATTTTCACTTTCTATTCTATTGAAATAAATTAATTTGTTGAATTTAACAAAGCTTCTTGCTTTTCACTGTTGTCGGTTACTTATTTAAAAGCATCGTCTTGTAAAGGTATTTCCATGCTAGAAGTGCATATGCATAAGAACTGTTAATAAGTTCTCAGTCTAAGGGAGGTAACTCTAAAACCTGTACCTATTTATAATTTTGCAGTAGTGTAGCAATAGGGAATTCCAGTTCAGTCACTATTGAAATTAATGACACCTTTTCATTTAAGAAATAAACCAGTAAATAATTACATCTTGAGATAAGATAGTAGTTATTCGGGTATTAAAACCCCTAATGCTATAGTTTATCATAAATTTCATCGTTCCAATCTAGAAGCACTAAAATGGATTGCGAAAAACAAACCAAACAAGACAGTTATAATAAGTGATGCGCTTAGTGTCATAAATCTAAAATAACACCAGTAAATCAAGAGATAATTTCTTAAACCAAACCAACGCAATAATGAAACAAAAAAAATATGAACAAATTAAGCATAGAATACATGTGGATTCCATCCCACATCAATATCCAAGGAAATGCCTTAGCAGACCAGATAGCTAAAGAAAACTCAATGAACCAAATTACATGCCACTATACAGCCTAATCAACACATTAATTAACAATAAATAGTGAACCGATTGGAATCAAAATCGCAAAGGGAGAAACTTTTATAATTCCTTGAAGGAAGTAAATAGAAATAGAAAACCACCTACGTGCATACGCTATGAACAAGCAATAATCAATCGAATTCTCTTAGGAAAAACTAAACTGGCAATCAGGTTTGGAAAATACATAGGACCCTTCCCACATAACATATATTGCTACAATTGTAACACTCCAGAAGATTTACACCACATCTTTAATGATTCTAGAATAACCAAGAAGGAAAAGGACAAATTCAGATCAGAACAATAAATCATAGCCGCCCCATATACATAACCAGAAATAATTCAATTAACAAAAATCAACCCCCATTCAACATTCAACAATATAATCTAATTTTTTTAAAAACAACAGGGATACTAGAGAAAATTTAGAAAATGGGAAAATAAAGATCATAATAGGGAGAAGAGGAAAAATAACTAAGGAAGAAACCTAGTACTAGCTCAAACCAAAAGTAATCATCAAAAACGGAAGCCTCTTTAACGGATGGAAGCACCACCAGGAATGAGCAGGTAGATATAAACCATCCTTGGAACCCACATTCACTACGGTGGACATGAGATGATCAAGCCTCGTATACTGAGCAACCAAACCGGAAATTAAAGATGCGAGTAACCCTATAAACAAAATAGGGAGACCAAAAGGATTACATATAAACTAGTACTAGAGCATTCCCGGAGTAGGCAACCACAAAGAAAGCATCTTTAAGGGATGGAAGCACCAACAGGAATGAGCAGGTACATATTAACCGTCCTTGGAACCCACATACACTACGGTGGACTGCGCAACCAAACCGAAAAATAAAGACGGGAGTAACCCTAGAAACAAACTAGTAAACCTGGAAAAATTACTCAAAGCCCTTTGAGTAATCAAATCACTCCGAAAATGACAAGTCAACAAAGCAGATGAAAGATAAAGTAATATGGGTACACAAACCACAAGGAACGGATAATGAAAACAATTAAGGAATAAAAAACACCATGTAAATGGCAAAAAATAAACAAAGAAATAATAACAATAAGTTCTTGTTTTAACACAGCTCATAAAATAAGTATATAAACCTATCCTCACTTACGTTACCTTCTCAAACTTTCCTCTCAATACAGCCTCATTGACATTAATACCTATCAAATTCTAAAGTCAGAAGGCAAACAATTAAATATAAGTAGATGGTCTGATACGAGACTATCATAAAATTCTGTCCCGATATTATGGTCCCAATTTAAACAGTATAATGTAGTCTAAAAGCCCCACAGAACAAGGCTGCAATTAAATTTTATCTAACTTTAGGCATATAGACCCCCAACTCAACTTTAAAGGCTAGGGCCTATGGGGCTGTATACTCTATTAACTCAAAACATCACAGAGTTCATCCAATTTAGAGGGGAAAAAGTTTGAATAAAGGGACATCAGCGCTGGACCAAATCCGGAAAAACACATCAGGACAGAAACAACCTCAAAGTACCATATATACTCGTGTACACATATACCATATATACTCGTGTACACATGTACCATACATATTCATGTACACATGTACCATATATATTCATGTACACATGTACCATACATATTCATGTACACATGTACCATACATATTCATGTACACATGTACCATATATACTCGTGTACACATGTACCATACATATTCATGTACAGATGTACCATACATATTCATGTACACATGTACCATACATATTCATGTACACATGTACCATATATACTCGTGTACACATGTACCATACATATTCATGTACAGATGTACCATACATATTCATGTACACATGTACCATACATATTCATGTACACATGTACCATACATATTCATGTACACATGTACCATATATACTCGTGTACACATGTACCATACATATTCATGTACACATGTACCATATATATTCATGTACACATGTACCATACATATTCATGTACACATATACCATACATATTCATGTACACATGTACCATATATACTCGTGTACACATGTACCATACATATTCATGTACAGATGTACCATACATATTCATGTACACATGTACCATATATATTCATGTACACATATAACATACATATTCATGTACACATGTACCATATATACTCGTGTACACATGTACCATACATATTCATGTACAGATGTACCATACATATTCATGTACACATGTACCATACATATTCATGTACACATGTACCATATATACTCGTGTACCATACAAGCAGCAGAGAGGGCGAACAGACTTGGCTCAATCGTCATTTGCCTAAAACATAAACTTCCTATGAAATATAAAAGAAATCTTAGACAAAACACCCTAATTTACCAAGATTTATAACTAAATTTTATGCAACCGGTTTATCAGTTGATGACCAAACTGAAGTCACGCCCTCTCTGCTGCTACAAATTAGCCAAATATTTGATCGATACATGCAATTAAATCATTATATATATATATATATATATATATATATATATATATATATATATATATATATATATATATATATATATATATATATATATATATATATATATATATATCAATAAAAACATGTCAAATATCGGAGAAGCATATACTACTAGATTAGCTCGAGAAGGTCAGGAAGCAATTAAAAAATATATTCCTTTGAGAGATTCGCTTCGAAGAAAACTTAAAGAATGTCAGGAGTCACAAGTTGATTACGTAGAAGGTACAGAAAGATTATTTAAACCTATTAGTGCAACAACTCATAAAGATGTAAGGGGAGATATCACTGATCCAGAAAAAAAGAAACCTCTTCTTGGGACAATACAAGAAACCGCTAGGGCAACACAATGGATTTTACAAGATCTTCCAGCTAGAATAGCTGCCTCACAACCTCCTCAACGGCACAACATTAAGGTATATACGAAGACGCGAAACACAATCCCTTGTTGTGAGTCTCTAATCTGTCAAATAACAGTCTAGAGCCTCAGTAAGACGTGGTTTGACAATTACGTATTACGATACAACACGGGACCTCTCTGCGTTTAACAGATTTATGCCCCCCCCCCTCCCCCGATATCAAACTCGGTTGAATAAAACGAGCACCCACCATGATTCGAACATGGTGAGATGTGCGTACATAATTCTGCTGAATTTCGATTTCGATAGAAAAACCGTTTAAATCGGTACCGTCAGACAATTGTTCGTTGCGAGATTCGAACCACGGCCGCCAGAACCAATTTGGCCACGTTTTCATCTAGAATACAAATATAGTTATATATATATATATATATATATATATATATATATATATATATATATATATATATATATATATATATATATATATATATATAATACAACTCATATGGCATATAACAGTCCTTTCAAATGCATTGGATCCAGCAGCGGATCACGTGTGTCAGGGATTGATAAAGATAAATGCAAAAAACTGACAAGCAACAGTGCAAAACTAGTATCACTCTAGCATGAGCGCTTTCGACTCTTAATGAGTGTTTATCAAAGGCAAATACAGAACATAGACAAGACAGACAATTAAAATACAAAAACCGTGTTTACAAAACTTTACATGCCTGTTTCTACAGGAAATCAACCTTTAATTTTATTATGCTACAACTAGTTTCTTTCAACTTGTTGCGGATGCTGTAAAATGTCTGTTTTGACTTCGAAATTGATGAGCCAAAGCGACACATCTGTTTTTGTATGTAAATTTATGTACGCGTAAATTATATCCGAATATTTTACATTAGTAGTATATAATTCTCTAAATGTGCTTAATAACCTCTTACCACAAGCCCTCAGGCAGAAAATGATAGAAACTGTACATTCAGGACATTTAGGTATTGAGAAGTGTCTGAAAAGAGCTAGAGATGTTTTGTTTTGGCCAAGAATCTCAGTTGACATTTCCGATATAGTGTCAAAATGCTCTATCTGCTTGGAGCGCAGAAGTTTTAACCAAAAGGAACCTCTCATTCCCCATGACGTCCCTGAATATCCATGGCAGGAAATGAACAAGCAGACCTAGCAGCAAAAAATAAACTCACAGAGCATGAAATTATAAACATCGATTACAGTGTCCCCGAACTCTACAGCATTATAGCCAAGCAGATAACCAACAAATGGCAAAAAGAATGGGACATATGCCCTAGGGGTCGTACGCTGTATGCAGTCCAAAATACTGTGAGTCGTAAAACAAAATGACCCATTATTAATAACATACACCATCAAAGAATTATTAACCGAATCCGAACTGGAAAAACACTGCTGGCAGGCAGTATGGGAAAATATATAGCAGCCATGAAGACCAACGACTCGAAATGCCCACACTGTAAATGTGATGAGAATCTTCAACACGTATTCAACATATGCCACAAATACATAGAACAACGTAATACACTAAAATGTTCCCTCAAGAACATTGGATCACCAACTACATATCCACAATTTCTTTTAGAAACCAGCCCCAACCAAAAATTGACCAACGAAACCATATTATTATTTATTAACGAAATCAATAAAATAGGAAAAATTTAAAAAAAAAAAAAAATTAAGAGCATTATGGGGGTGAGGGGGACAGCATGATGGAACGGCATAATACACTGGATAGCCAATTGGCTCGTTGTAAGACACCAGTTGTGAACTGAAACATCATTGTGGAAACTCTCGCTTCCATTAGTGTTATTGAATAATTGTTCTCAATTATAAAAACATCTCTAATTAAAATACTCTCTTACCTTAGGAAAAAAAATTAAGAACAATTTAGAGGCATTATGGGGGGGGGCAGCATGATGGAACCGCATAATTCACTGGATAGCCAATTGGCTATTTGTAAGACACCAGTTGTGAACCGTAACATCATTGTGGAAACTCTCACTTCCATTAATGTTTTATGATATTTATTCTCAATCTTTAAAACATATTTAACTAATCTATTCTCTTCATATTCTCTTCTCTCTTCTTCTCTCTCTTCTCTTCTCTTCTCTTCTCTTCTCTTCTCTTCTCTTCTCTTCTCTTCTCCTCTCCTCTCCTTTCCTCTCCTCTCCCCTCTCCTCCCCTCTCCTCTCTTCTCTTCTCTTGTCTTCTCTTCTCTTCTCTTCTCTTCTCTTCTCTTCTCTTCTCTTCTCTTCTCTTCTCTTCTCTTCTCTTCTCTTCTCTTCTCTTCTCTTCTCTTCTCTTCTCTTCTCTTCTCTTCTCTTCTCTTCTCTTCTCTTCTCTTCTCTTCTCTTCTCTTCTCTTCTCTTCTCTTCTTCTAAATGGCATAGTATAAATTACATTTAGTTATAACTTCTTTAAACCTACGGGCCTATAATGGTTTAATCAGCACTTATTTTGGCAAACAGGCTCTAGGAATTATACTAGAGGTACCTGGGTTGAGTCCCCACAAATAAACAGCCCAGTTTATGTCTGTGTGATTCTCATTCAAAAGAAGTAACCATGCTGATTGACCAGCTTTAAACTCGCACTAGAGCGGCATAAATTTTACTTATAATTATAAACAGACTGCAATCCCCTGGTAGACAGAAAATTGCAGAATTGCCATTCAGAAGAAAAAAATCGCTTTAAACACACAAAAACCTTCTCTGACTTTCTTATATACAAACAAACAGAAATCAACACTAGGACGGTAACAGATGAGGCAAAAAAGTACTCATGGAGTAGATACTGCACAACGCTCAATCATAAAACAAATACTAAAGAAATCTGGAATAAAATAAAAGCCATGAAAGGCAAAACACCACAACAGCGCCGAAAATCCAGGGAACAGAAAACAACATAGAAGTAGCAGAGAAGTTAGCCCAACACGTCGCTAACTCCAGCAGCGATAACAATCAGAAACGCGAGTTCTTACATCAAATATCAACATTAGAAAAAGAATTTCCCCAAATTTTCAAAGATCGAGACAACAGAGATTCGCCACTGAATGACCCTTTTAATCTGAAAGAATGGAGACAAGCCCTCAGCAAAAAAAAGTACATCACCAGGAGAGGATAACCTAGGCTATGAAATATACAAACAATTACCACCCAATATGCAGAGCATTACCTTAGACTTAATAAATCTGATATGGAGAACATCCCCAGACTATGGTAGCGAGCCATAATAATAGCCATCCCAAAACTAGGCAACGACCCCACTAATGTAACCCCTACAGACGTATTTCACTAACAAATACAATCTGTAAGGTAATGGAAACAATGGTCAACAATAGATTAAAACACCATCTAGAACAAAATCAACTACTGGCTGAAACCCAAAGTGGATTTAGGAATAAATGATCGATCTACACTTGATCAATTAATCCGTCTGGAAGCCAACATCAAATTAGCATTTAATGCCAAAAGGAAAAGAGATAGACACCTAATAGCAATATTTCTAGACCTAGAGAAAGCCTTCGACCTAGTCTGGACCTATGGCCTCATCTCTCAACTCAACCAATTAGGCATAACAGGAAGAATGCACCGCTGGATAGCAAACTTCCTTACGGGAAGAACATTTACAACTAGAGTAAGAGAGGCCTTGTCCCAAACATATACACTGGATAATGTAACCCCCCAAGGAAGTGTGATTAGCCCAACCATATTCAATCTAATGGTCAATAATCTAACCAACTATCTCAAAAATTACCCAGTTGATCTGTCACAATTTGTCGATGACAGTAGTATCTGGAAAGCAGGAAATCCCAATAGTCAAAAGAACATCACTCAAATTCAGAAAGGACTAGACATCATCGGCACATGGGCCAACAACTGGGGTTTCAAAATATCCCAAATAAAAACAGTTGCCATGCTCTTCATACCCAACAAATGAACAACCTAAATACCCTCAACTATATATGCAGAATCAGCCCATCCAATTCCAAAAAGAAACACGCTTCCTGGGAATGCTACTAAATGAAACAATTAGTTGGAAACAACACATACAACAAACTATTCAAAAATGTCAAAAAGATCTAAGCATACTTAAAAACATCAAAAGTACTACATGGGGAGCTGATCAGCAAACTATGCTAATGATCAACAAATCTTTAATTCGAGCTAAGATATACTATGGCTGCCAGATCTATTCCTCAGCCAACAAGGAAACACTTATACAACTAGATAGCATCCAATATAGAGCACTTAGACTCTGCACCGGTGCATTACCGAACACCTCCCTGGAAGAACTACAAATCCTCGCATGTGAACCACCATTACAACTGAGAAGAGAAGAACACATACTTAGGTACGCCCGTAGAATCTCAATACATAAGGAGATCAATCCCACCAGAAACATAATAAGTAAATTTCAAACCACCTTTAGCTCAAGACTGGTACCACATCCTCCAGCAGCTAACAAAATACACACACTCTGCAAAGAACTCAATTAAATAGAACTCCAAGCAGAACAACTACTTATCAAGGACCCCACACCTTGGAGAAATAACCAACCTAACATCAACCTAACAGCACTACAACTGGTACATAAGCGTGACAACCACAATATCACATTAACACAAGTACAAAGCCTCGTCAACAACAACTATGATGGATATGTAAAAATCTATACTGACGGCTCAAAATCTAAAGAACGACATAGAACGGCTGCAGCGGTAGTGATCCCAGAACATCAGATCACATTTACGACAAAACTACCGGATGACTGTTCCATACATACAGCGGAATTCTGGGCCATCAGTCGAGCCCTAAAATGGATAGTAACACAAAATCAAAAACAGTACGTAATCATAACAGACTCACTTAGTGTACTTGAAAGTATTGAGACAGGTAATTCCAAAAGTAGACAAAACCTGCTAGAGGACACAATGATGACCATCAGGGAAGCAGATAAATCACACCAAACTATACACTTCTTGTGGGTGCCATCTCACATCAATTTGCTTGGAAATGAAAAAGCAGACCAAGCAGCAAAAAGCTGTCTGATGAAAGACCAAATTGAACCCGTACAGTACAACACTCAGTAACTATATAGTCAAGTCAGGGACAGAATTAATAATAAATGGCAACAACAATGGGAAAACTCCACAAAGAGTAGACATCTATACCAACTACAAAAAGAGGTCACTAGAACCTAACGTTTACCAAAAAGCCTGGCAGCCATTGATATTAAAATCATCAACAGAATCAGAACAGGTAAAACTCTACTAAATGGCAGCTTTATGAAACATATAAGTACAGGACCCACGCCGGATAAATGTCCACACTGTCCAGAAACTGAAACATTGGAACATGTATTCAACATATGTTACAAATACCATCGACAACGTACCGTCCTCCAACTACAACAAAGAAAACTTGACTCAGTTACATCATTCCCCCAAATTCTAGATAAAAGGTATAACAAAAACGTAAATACTACCTATATAAATATACTTAATTACCTAAAATCAATAGACATAAAACACAAAATATAAATATCAAAACCATCAAATAAATAAATAAACATAAACATAGCCATAGAGTTAATATTTATCAATCAAGGGGCCGTAGCAGAACACCGATAGCTCAAAAGCAAACCCACGTAACAATGCCTTAACTAAACAGACAAAAAATAAATATTATAACTACCAAATAAATAAATAATTAACGAGGCCACATCGGTTAAAGGGGCCAGAGCGGATAGTAATACCGCTAGCTTAAAAATTCAGAACCACTTAACAAAACCCTAAAATACATATATAAAATGAAAGAGAAAAGGGGAAAGGAAGGGAAAGGCGGGGGATAATATAAACATTGTAATGCGAGGAAAAAAGGAAGAAAGGAAGAAAAGGGAGAAAGGGAAGAAGGAGAAGGGGGGAAAAGAGAACATTACACTAACTAGTGGCACAATGTAGGCACAGTAAAACCAGTCAACCGACAAGTGGCAAGATAAATACAAGTGTGATGAGAACACGGCGATCAAATAGTGATAGCTCAAGGAAACATAACACCAACCAACCGACAAGAAAAAGTAAAAGGAAAGGGGAAAGGAGGGAAGAAGGAAAAAGAAAGAAAGAAGAAAGAAGTAGGAAGAAAGTGGGAAAGAGAAAAGGGAAAAGAAGAGAAAAAGAAGAAGGAAGAAATGAAATAACACCAAACACACCCCACTCCAACTAAAAAAAAAAAAATATTTTTTTTTATTTTTTTCCCCGAGGGTTCTCATTTGGTACGAGAACCCTTTTCGAACAATCTCTTTCTCGAAATCTAACTTGATCAATTTTGACCACCGCTCAAAATTAACAAGCTAAAATACCTAACAGTGACTACACTCATTTATGTCGCTAAGACATTTTAGCAATTAAATTTTTTTTACAACATGTACACTATGCACTAGAAATATTTATTGATAGGAAAGATGAAAAATTCTATACAATATGGATTTGATATAATTGCACAGGTGGCTTACACATTATTGGTATTTTTTCTGTCCATAGTAAAACTGGACTAGATTAGAAATAAGGGCGTTTCAAGCGTAAACAATGGCAACATCCAGGAGTGTGGAGAAACAGAAATAGGCTACCCTGATTGCCGACGAAAACATGGCTGATCCATTGGACTTTATCTACTTTTACGTAACACGGGTTCTGATTAGATGTTGGAAATCTTGATTTCAAGCTCGGCCTATTCTCAAATAAGACATCAAACCGATTGGATTATGTCTTTAACTAGAGTGAAACAATTTGACAAACTATCTTTCCTAAACCCGGTGCCTTCCTGCTCTGCCGTGACCCGACATGTTACTCTATGGAGAGACTGCCATTTAACGCGGGTGCCGGGGAGACTGCGACAACACAGCCTAGTGTAGTCAAAGTTACCTTTGGTCCCGACCAATCAAATAGCCCGACCCTCTGGCATTAACTGGTCGCGAAAGCACATAGTTGCGCATTGCGACCTTAATTCAAATTTAAAAAAAATTAGAACCATCAACTATATTCGCAGCGAATAGAGCAGATAGCAAGACATCAGTAATGGAGCTAGCGATGGATATTATACCAAACCAGGCATTGAATGCACTTAGGGGCCTTGGCCTCAACGTCGCATCAGGCTTGATCATTCGTACTCAGGCGAACAGAACCACTCTCCTGTTAATATGGGAAAAAGAATTAATTAGAATTAGGCCAAGGAATCGACGCGGTGGTAAACATGTGCAGCGGCATGTGCAATCGTTTTTGCAGACCCAGTAATCTAGCAGCCCACCAGCACAAATTCAACAAGAGACCAAACTGCAGCAGTCAACCGAGCCAATACATAAAACAACATCAGTTATTGGAGGAGAATAACTCCAAAGTGCCAGGCCAATGGATATGACTGCCCAGGCAAGACGCGACCACGTTTTGGGGAGAACATCAATACGACCACCATTACAACAACAGCAACAACATTCACATACTTCGGAGCCATATGCAAGCATAGTAGCCAATACTCAAAAATCAAAAACTCCACCAGCAAGGCCTATTAATAACAAAGAGGTCCAAACCTACAAAACATACAAAACATACACCTCATGGGGCTCACTGAATAGTTGGAAAGTACAAAAAAGGCAGGCAACTACATCAACGCCGTCAAGTACATGGCCTGGAAAACACTCAAAACAAGAAAACCGAGACCTCAACAGTGGCAGTTTGCAGTGAGAACACTCAATCAATACTATCAACAGGCGTGGCAACTACATTCCCTCTCCACCCTGGTAGAAAATGCTGTATATCTCTCTCAAGTGTACGGATTTGAGGCATTCCCAGCACAGACTCGTGAAGAACGTCAAAGTGCGGCAGAATGTCAAAAAGAGGAAGATCGACGTGGAACCTTCAACTAGCCACAAAAAGCCTTTTTTAAGGGCTATGTTGGCTCATTATTTTAAGGGATTTTAATTTGGCTTGGAATCCCAATTTGATCAACCAATCACACCAAATTTGATCTTTTTGGAAACCGTTCAAAATGTTCTACTCAACATTACCTAATATTGACAAAACTCATATTGTTGGTCATTTGACCAATAATTATAGATAATTAGGGAATTATTTATGTACACTATGTACTAGATTAGCTTGATAGATAGGCGTTAGGAAAATTGTCTTATTATTTGATGCCTGATTCTAATTACGATTGTGGCTTACACATAATTGGTATTAGGGAACCCAATAATACAAAAATATACAACTGGGATTAATTTGATATCATCATCCAGCAGCCATCCAGTTGACAACAGCACCTCCCTGCCGACTTCCTTTCCCTCGGACAACACGGACAGACAGACGAGTGTGTGGGCCGATTCTCACTCGTCTAAATCAGGTGCCCCGATGAGCGTGTAATCACGGAACCGGGGTGACGTCATAAAAGGCAACAATCCAATGAGACGTCTTATACTGTAGTAGACAGGCAATTCTAATATCGATTTTCATGAGTGCGTGTTGGGTCTATTCCCACTCATGCAGTCTTCCATACAGGTCGTTTGGCACTTATGGTGCCACCACCTGTCGACTAATTAAAAAGCACTTGAATGAGTGCATTAATGCGTGGGGGATGAGGCACGATTTCTTCTCCCCGAAATAATTAATTATCACCAAACGGTGAATTAACCAGTCGTACATGCCCATATGGGCGAAAACGACTTTAAGTGAATTGGATTAGGATTAGGACATTAGAACCAATTAGATTTATAAGGTGGCTTAATTCCCAGAGTCATCAGGGCTAACTGCACAATGCAGTAACTAAATAGTTAAGACAAATAGGAAACCAAAATATCAATTTATAAGGTGGCTTAATCCCAGCCATCAGGGCCCCATATAAAACTATACTAACTATGCCATTGACCTCTTTACTCTTAAACAGAAGAAATGATCATATGATTAATTCAAAATTCAATTTAAATACGTCAGACGATGCCATTGACGCTGGCGCTCTCTTTTCCAGACACCCCGATCCACCTTTCCTCGTACTGACATGAAACATCGCTGCCAACGAATGAGTGTATCCATTCCCATTCGTTTGTTAGAACTGTTATGTAAAAAAATAGTTGGTAATATTTCTTGTTGTAAGATGGAATTATGTGATTAACTTTACATAACCTTCTTCTCATTTCTTGCTATGAGAAGGAATTACTCGTAAGTTAAGTAACGTCAATATCCATGGTGAGAGAGAGAGAGAGAAGAAAGGAAGAGGTGTCGCCACCATAATAAGACAGCTACATCTGTAATGAGAAGACAGAGATCTTTTTTCTCGTCGGTACGGAACTGACTTTATTTAATTAATTAACACACATATATTTACTACATTCTAGGAACACATCTGAAAACTTTATAATAAAACTCATGAAATACATACTACATTTTCCTTATTAAGCTTTCCAACTTCATTTATTCGTACAACTTCTGCATTTTAGAATATTATACAAATGGTTAATTCTCAATCAATTTCAAGATAGCCAAAGTATAAAATGTAAAAACTGTAATTAATGTAACAGTTAATTTAAAGAAATGCATTTTACTTATTTTAAAATAGAATATAGATTTAAAATATATTGCTAGATATTATTCTTTCTTACTTAAAGAATACTTTATTTCAATCATTAAATCAAAACACGAAGTTGGTAGCGAATTCAACCTTTACAATAGAATTACATAAATATAATTAAATATGAATTCTTTAGAACATTTAAAGATTCCGTTGCAATATATTATAAATAAAAGTATTAAGTGAACAATGTTGCTAACATAACAATGTTACTATTAAAATCTTAAACATTAAAAGTACTTATTCCTAAAGAAGTTACGACATATACAATTTTTTTTTACCTGTAATGAGAAGACAGAGATCTATTTTCTC
Organism: Unio pictorum; assembly: GCA_030141615.1. Taxonomy (NCBI): domain Eukaryota; kingdom Metazoa; phylum Mollusca; class Bivalvia; order Unionida; family Unionidae; genus Unio; species Unio pictorum. The sequence goes on from JARLTB010000243.1 coordinate 5,250,742, forward strand.
GTCGGTACGGAACTAACCTGAACCTTTGATGCGTGGTCTATTTATATGCATCCTGTGTCAGGGTTAACGTACCGGTGGGAAAAGATGTCCGTTCTCATCAGGTAGGGATCAGTTTCATCCGGTCGAAACCGGTTTGTTTTACGTCATCTGACATAAGGTAAAACTCAAATTTGTGGTTTATTTATATTCGTTTGGCACAATTCAGGACCAAATATGATAATCCCTTAATATACTTAGCCAGCACTGATGTCTTAACATACTAAGCCAGCAGCGATGCCTGTCCATCATTAGATAAGAACCATTTTGTAGTGACGTCTGTCCATCATTAGATAAGAACTATTCTGTTTTACGTCAGCAACGGAAGTTATTTAAGGATTTGTTCTACTTTTATTAACTGAATTGGAAATTCGCCAATGTCTGGGTTACAGAATATATGTTTTACTGATAAGACTTAGGAGCTGACTCAGTAAGATGTTGCTTTATAACCTAATTCCACACAAATTGTACATTGGTAAGAATCAATTATCTTAGTAGTTTTTGGCAATATACATTGCTTATATTTCGCTTACACAGCAACTATCTTCGTTCCATATAATAAATAAAATTACTGTTAATATATTTTGAATAAGCATTACTATAATACAATTTAAAGACAATAGCAACCTTATTAATTTTACTAAAAAATCAATCCTAACAGAACATCACTTATATCCCGTGAGACATAAATGTCTCGAAATCGGATTACTCAACTAGCACCAAATGGTGCATTAATGCGTAGGGATGTGTGGCACCATTCCACCATACTCGAAAAAGTCAATTAGCCCCAAAGGGGGCATTAACAAGTCGTACATGCCCAATTGGGCAAACACGACTATAATTTAATTGCATAGGATTAATTGGATAGGACATTAGAACCATGATCACTCTTTGCTTGTCAGCCAAACCGGCCAGACGTGTTACAAATAGCAGAGAAACTATCGACAACTGGGTTTACCTCACTCTAAAGAAGTGGGGTCCTGGATATTTAAATAGCAATCTGCTAGTTTATTAACGCACACCTTCAAGTCATCATTGTGAATCTAATACAATACGTTCTTCATTAGCAGCCCGCCAAGCAGTTTCGACCTGCAGAAGTGGTCTAGCAGCCGGCCAAGCAGTTTTTCTACAGAAGGGGTCTAGCAGCCCGCGGATCAGCCCGCCAAGCAGTAGCTTCTACAGAAGTGGCCTGGCAGCCCGCCCAGCAGCATCGTTTCACAGAACCCAATCAATTATTATTTCGAAGGGCGATCAAAAAGGTAAATACTCATTTTTGGCTAAACCTACGGGTAAATCATTTCATTTGTGCTGTTTTAAACATCTACCATTTCCTTTCTAAATCTAACATACTCAACTATTGCTATTACTCAACTATTATTCCATCTCACATTATTAATACATATACTGCAATTGCATACTGGACATATTGACAAATCTATTTATATAATAGATATGTCAAGCGCCAACAAATCGCAAATTAAAATGAATACCAATCGGTATGCACTGAGGAAAACCAGCAACATCCTAAAAATGGTTGGAAAAATGAACCCCGCTGGCAATTCAAACATGAGCACCATTGGCAATACAACAAGCCCCATTAGCAATTCTATTTTGAGTTCATGTTGCAGCAGTGCGACCAACACCATAAACATTACCAACCAAAGTAAGGAAAACAACAACATGGCCGCTACCCAAACCATTGTGGACAGCCCATACTCGTTCAAAAAACTATATGGCACATTTACATCTAGCCCCACATCAAATCAAGTTGTCGAGCGGCCATTGACTGTACTATCGCACATCCCTGATAACACCAAACACACAATGGAAAATGGGGAGGGGGAGAAAATAATAACCCAACCCTTTGGAGTTACCATATGCTCATCAATCACCACAACATCCAAGAGCGTCATGGAAAAGATGAACACCTTACCCAACACCAGATTGCCATTATCAATTACAATAAGCAATACCAATGTGAAGGGGGAGGTAAACAAAATCTATCCCCTTATCACCAAACCCCGTATCAATTTCTCACATTGAACTGGAGAATGGAACATCACTCTCTCAGCCTACCCCTAAACCACACATAAGAAGAAGCTCACCACCAACATCACCCTTCAAAAACCCACCAGCTTGTTTGTCACCACTACCACCATCTCCACCACAGGCACTTACTTTAATAGGAACTAAACATAAATACCACATGAGCCAAACACCAGGACCCTCCAAAAAAATCAAACTGGAAGACATACTACAGGACACTCAACCCCAGGAAAATAACACAATTAACTTAGAAGACCTCAGCAACCTGGACCAATCAACCATCATTCACTTACTATCACCTGGGAAAATGCAAACCTACAAACCCCAAAAACAAGGAACCATACGTGACAAAGGCAAACAACCAATGATTGGACAACCCAAATCGAAACAAACACACCAGGAATCAACTAAGCTCAATGCTAAAGAAAACAACAACAACTCAGCATTAACAACAAAGAAGGAACCACAACAACAACAACAACAAACCAACAACAACAACCAAAGGAATATGGACCAAACTAGAGACAGCGAACTACGCTACCACAACAAGGAACACACAATATATATCAATAGTGGAAACACCATATTATTTAACTTAAGTACCAAATCAATAGCGGTTGCACTAACAAAAGCTCACCATGGTGAATTCAAGATCATCAGACCCAAAACAAATTATGTCATTATACATTGCAGCACATCACGACAGGTAGCCAAATACATGGAGTTAGAAAAAATAGGAACAATTAACATTAAGATCACAAGACTCAAAGCAATCAACACTTACTCAACAACCAACAACACTAAGAAGACGGACAACCGCATGAAACTGAATAACACACAAATTGAGGACAAGATAGAAGGAACCAAACAAAACATCAAATCGGAAAATACCAAAACTGAACGAACTGAACGAACTACTGATACAATTCACAGAAAGATTATTAAGCTACACGCCATACACAACCATATAAACAACGAGGACTTAGCACATGAACTGTACACATAGGGGGCAGACATCAACAACGCGACCAGATAAAAACCAACAGTAAATACATATCTAATGTGATTATTGTCCATTTCAACTCTACTCCCCCACTGTTAGCCTACTTCGATGGACATTCATACCCCACCCTCGAGTACATAAACAAACCACGATTCTGCAGCAACTGTAACAGATGGGGACACTATACCAGTAACTGCAAAAATAGAACCAGATGTAACAACTGTGGCGGAAATCATGCGAATATATGCACTAGAAAAGAACCAAAATGTGCAAATTGTAATGAATCGCACTACCCCAATTCAGAACATTGTATCTTCACAAAACAGGAAATTGAAATTGTCGAAAAGATGAATGCAGATCAACTACCCTACAATATAGCCAAGACACAAATTATCTTCGAAAGTAAACAACCAAAGACATCAACCATTTGCCAGTCAACAACTAAAAATACCAACAAAATCTCTGAACAACGATCCCAAAAACCGGCAGAGAAGAATCCCAAATCAACATCAGCAAAGAATATTCGACCAACAAATCAACAACTTATAGTAACTACAAACAACAAACCCAATCACAATCATTCGAGAATAGTAACCCTTATTAAGGAAACCCTTAACCAAACAAATTTTCTCAATGAAAACCTAAAACAACCTAAACAGAACATTGCAATAGCAGAATCAAATACCAACGCCAAAGACATATGCGGAAACAAATTAGAATATTTCACACAATCCACCATACTAAACTACATAAAAGATCTTCAAAATGGTATCACATCATTAACTAAAAATAATGTGGTACCCTGTATACCGTTAATACGGTTACTTTAGGCCTTACTAGAGAAACACCTAGTGGCTATGGAATAATTACAACTATATACCTATATTTTTAACTAAATCAACTTAACACAATGGATAAAAAAAACTAAATCAAACTGATTATATGGCAATGGAATTGCCGGGGATTGATGACAAACAAATCTGAACTATTAAATAAAATACACAGTACTAATAATAAACCCGACATAATATGTATACAAGAAACACTAATTCATCAAAACTCAAAGCATCTACCACAAATCCCCGGTTATGCCATTTCAAAGCACACCACACGAAAAGAAGGAAAAAAAAGGGGGAGGACTAGCCATCTTTGTCAGCGACAACCTTCCCAATACATCGTTTGAACAACAATCTGAATTTACAACATACCCTACCAAAACCATTTGCCTAGAGTATCAAACGATACTCATCAAAATTGGAAATTTTTCTTTTGAAGTATTTAATATTTATGACCCCGGAAAACCATACCCAGCTACACCTAATAATTACAACCAACTAATTAGTAGAGCAAGTGAATACATCGTATGCAGTGACTTTAACGCTCATAATAAAACATGGCGCGGAAATCACCTAGATGCAAGAGGAGACCTTTTAGGAAAATGGATTTTTAGCAATAATTTAGTACTACTAAATGACGGAACCAACACTAGAATCTCCCCAGTAGAAGGTACATTATCAGAATTTGATCTAACAATATGTACACCAAAACTAGCAGCGTTGTCCAATTGAGAAGTTGACAGAGACTCTACATTAGGCAGCGACCATTTCCCCATCATCATAACCATAAATCTCATCACACCAACCATCTTCCCAACTAAGATACAAAAATGGAAATTGGACAAAGCTGATTGTGAAATATTCCAGAAATCCCTTACCAAATTTAGAACAACAGACCTACAAAATGACGACATAGATATATATAATAATAACATCCTAGAAACAATAAACACAGCTGCTTTAATCAGCATCCCCAAAACAGGAACAGGAATCAAACCACCACCAAAAATCCAATTCATTGGTGGAATGAGGACTGTACTACTGGGATTAGGGAAAAGAAAAAAGCACTTAATTGATTTAACCACACTAGACTTGCAACAGACTATATACATCACAAAGCACATGAAAAACTAGCCAAAAAAACTATCAAAAAGGCTAAGGAAACAACCTGGAGAGAATACTGCTCCACCATTGAAATAAAACAATGTAACGCTAAACAAGTCTGGAGTAGAATAAAAGCCATGCAAGGAAATCGCAAAATTAACACACCTAACATCAAAAACACAACAACAAACAAAGAGAAAGCAGAAGATATCGCTAAACACTTCGCCTGGATAAGTAAGAATAGTAACCACACTACACAATTTGAAAACCATAGAAAAATAATGGAAAGCAAACACCCGGAATATTTCAAAGACCACGATACAACACCATCAGCACTGAATGAAGCTTTCACCCTTACAGAATGGAAAACAGCTATTAGAAATAAAAAATCCACATCACCAGGAGAAGACAACCTAGGCTACGAAATTTACAAAAACATCCCACCTAACATGGAAACAATACTATTAGACATGATTAACCAATCTTGGAAAACTGGGAATATAAATAGGAAATGGACAGAAGCGATAGTTATCCACATACCAAAAGTAGGAAAGGACCCCACATAATTATCATCATATCGCCCAATCTCATTAACCGATACCATTTGCAAGGTGACTGAAACAATGATTAACAACAGACTCAAACACCACTTAGAAAGCAACAACCTCTTAACCAAATACCAAAGTGGATTTAGGAACAATAGATCCACTACAGACCAACTAATCAGACTAGAATCTCACATCAAACTAGCATTTAACACCAAACGAAAATATGATCGCCACCTTATAGCAATATTTTTAGATCTTGAAAAAGCATTTGACTTAGTCTGGACCAATGGACTAATCGCAAAATTAAATCCTTATGGCATCAATGGACATATGTTCAATTGGATCAAAAGCTTCCTAACTAATAGACACATCAGAGCCAGGATAGGAGACCAATTATCAGAGGAATATACACTAGAAAATGGAACACCCCAAGGAAGTGTTTTGAGTCCCACACTCTTTAACATTATGATAAATGACCTCGAAAAAGTAACCACCCAAACAACAGTAGACTTATCTCAATTTGCAGACGACAGCGGATTATGGAAGGCAGGAAACCAAAGAAGCCAAATAGTGATATCTGAACTACAGTCAACCTTAAATAACATCAGCAAATGGGCAGATAAATGGGGATTCAAACTATCCAAAGGAAAAACAACAGAAATTATTTTCACCCCCCCCCAAAAAGACACCCGATGAAACCACCATTACTATACATACAAGGAGAACTAATCAAATTCGAAACAACAGCAAAATTCCTTGGTATGTATTATGACCAACACCTTACATGGAGACACCACATCACCGAATTAATACAAAAATGCAGCAGAGATCTGAACCTATTGAAGAATCTCAAAGGCTTTCAATGGGTATCAGATCAAAACACCTTAACAACGCTTTATAAATCCCTTATTAGATCTAAAACTGACTATGGATGCCAAGTATATGCCTCTGCTAAAGTCACTTTGCTTAAGCGCCTTGACACCATACAAACGCAGGAGCTTCGCATCTGCACAGGCACATTAAAAAAAAACATCTAAGGAAGAACTATTAATACTCACTGGAGAAATACCAATAGCAATAAGAAGAGAAGAACTACTACTCAGATATGCATCCAGAATATCCATACACAATACAGAACATCCAACACGAGAAATTATAGCTAAATGTAACACCGCCTTTAGCATGAAATTAGTACCAAACCCACCATCAGGAAAATTGATCCATATGTTATGTAAAGACCTGCAAATAGAAAAACTTCAAGCAGAATAAAACCCCTTACCCTAACCCCACGCCATGGAAGATTAAACAACCCAACGTCAATACAATAGCAACATCCTTCGGATCAAAAGAAGTTAATCCCCTTGAAATTAGATCCCGGATATTGACGTTGTTAGACAGTACATACAAAGACTACGTTAAAATATACACAGACGGATCAAAAACACAAAACCCAGATAGAACAGCCGCAGCTTTAACCATCCCGGAAAGTCAACTACACCTAGGAAATAGACTACCCAATAATTGTTTAATTTACACAGCTGAATTCTGGACTAAAAATTATACATCAACAACAACACAAAAACACACTGATAATAAGCGATTCTCTCAGTGTATTAAGGACATTGGAATCACAACTTTCAAATGGACGAGAAAACCTCCTTAAAGATGTGCTTTTATTAATTACCAACATGACCAACTTAAACCAAAACATTGAATTCTTGTGGATTCCATCACATATCAACATCCCAGGAAACGAACAAGCAGACCTAGCAGCAAAAAATAAACTCACAGAGCATGAACTTACAAAAATCGGCTACAGTTTCCCCGAACTTTACAGCATTATATCCAAGCAGGTAACCAACAAATGGCAAAAAGAATGGGATAAATGCCCTAGGGGTCGTACGCTGTACGCAATCCAAAAAACTGTGAGCCATAAAACAAAAGGACCCATCATCAATAGCATACACCATCAAAGAATTATTAATCGGATCACAACTGGAAAAACACTGATGGCAGGCAGTGTGGGAAAATACATATCTGCCATGAAGACCAACGACTCAAAATGCCCACACTGTCTATGCGATGAGAATCTTCAACACGTATTCAACATATGCCACAAATACAGAGAACAACGTAACAAACTAAAATGTTCTCTAAAGAAATTGGATCACCAACTACATATCCACAATTCCTACTAGAATCCAACCCAACCCAAATTCGACCAATGAAATTATATTAATATTTATTAACGAAATCAATAAAATAGGAAAAAATTGAGAAAGATTTAAAGGCAATGGGGGTGGGTGGGACTACATGATGGAGCCGCATAACACACTGGATAGCCAAATGGCTCGTTGTAAGGCACCAGTTGTGGACTGTACCATCATTGTGGAATCATTCACTTCCATTAATGTTTTTAATATTTATTCTCAAATTTTAAAACATAATCTATTCTCTTCATACTCTCTTCTCTTTTCTTCTCTTTTCTCTTCTCTTCTCTTTTCTTCTCTTCTCTTCTCTTCTCTTCATCTTAATGGCATAGTATACATTTAGTTATAACTTATATTACACCTACGGGCCTATAATGGATCAATGAGCACTTATTTCTGCAAACAGGCTCTAGGAATCATACTAGAGGTACCTGGGTTGAGTCCACACAAATAAACATCCCGGTTTATGTTTGTGTGATTCTCGATCAAAAGAAATAACCATAATGATTAACCAGTTTTAAACTCGCACTAGAGAGGCATAAATTTTACTTAGAATTATATAGAACCCCAAAATTAGATCTATAAGTTGGCTTAATCCCAGAGCTATCAGGGCCAACTGCACAATGCAGTAACTAAATAGTTATGATAATAGGTATAAATAGATCCCCTGAACTAGAACTATAAGATGGCTTCATCCCAGAGCTATCAGGACCTGCTGCATAATGCGGTAATTAAAAAATTTAGAATAGGATTTAAATAGAACCCCAAATTAGAATTATAAGGTGACTTAATTCCCATAGTCACCAGGGCCAACAGCACAAGGTAGTAACTAAATAGTTAAGAAAAATAGGAAACCAAAATATCAGTTTATAAGGTAGCTTAATCACAGCCATCAGGGCCCCATATAAAACTATACTAACTTTGCCATTGACCTCTTTACTCTTAAACAGCACAAATGATCATATGATTAATTCAAAATTCAATTTAAATACGTCAGACGATGCCATTGAGGCTGGCGCTCTCTTTCCAGACACCCCGATCCACCTTTCCTCGTGCTGACATGAAACACCGCTGCCAACGAATGAGTGTATCCATTCCCATTCGTTTGTTAGATCATCAATTATATCCCGTGAGACGTAAATGTCTCGAAATCGGATTAATTAACCAGCACCAAATGGTGCATTAATGCGTAGGAAGGTGTGATACCTTTCCACCTCCCTCGAAAAAATCAATTAGCCCCAAAAGGGGCATTAACTAGTCGTACATGCCCAATTGGGCGAACACGACTTTAATTTAATTGGATAGGATATGATTAGAACCATTCCACGGAATAACCATAGAAGATGGTGACAGCATCAACTTTATTCAACAATTTAAGACACAGCTATTTCTGGATATTAGACGGGGAATATGAAGCGGAAACACTACATAATAAATGGAAGTTTACGAACAGCCTGGACTTTGCGAAAAGACTGAAATAGCCAGGGAGCTCTTAGATGGAATGCTAGAAGAAGAAGCCAAAACGTTACGAGGCTGCATTAACCCACATTATGTTAGAGTGGGGACATTGAAGCAAGTGATAGATATTGTCGAAAACGTAAAGTGCTTTTTTTGATAATATCTTGACAGAGTGCCCCCATGTCCAAAATGGTTTGGACCCACTCAAGAAAGCTGAAGAACTGATGAGAAAGGAGCTATTAGAAGAAGTGAAGAAGATAAAAGATAACTGGAGTAAGGAGATAAAGGAGAGAAATGACAATGAAAACAAAATAAAAAGAAAGAGTAATTTGAAAGATTAAATAACAATTGGATAAAGATACAAGAGAAGTTTAGAGCTATGGGACATCCTGACTGGATTCCAGAGGACGAAAAGAAGAAGAAAACGGGAATCATTGGTAAAATCAAAAGGTGGTGGAACAACAGCAGAAAATAAAAGAAGAAGTATCCAAAGGCTCTTTTCAGGGCCACTCATATGCCTCGAAAAGATATTAGCTTTCTTTGCCTCCATTTTCCCCTTGTCGTTAGACAGTCCCATATACAAATACAAATATTATTTCCCATGTTCAATTTCCCTTGTCCCTAGACAGTCCCACCATGTTAAATTTCCCTTGTCCCTAGACAGTCCCACCATGTTCAATTTCCTTTGTCCCTAGACAGTCCCACCATGTTAAATTTCCCTTGTTCCTAGACAGTCCCACCATGTTAAATTTCCCTTGTCCCCAGAGTTCCCCACGACCTTTTGTCCCCAGACGTTCCCATGCTGTTTTTGACTGGATTTCCCATTGTCCCCAGGGTATCCCATATTACTACTATGATGGTTGACAACAAAGATAAAATATTTTTTCAAAAGTACGGTTTATACTTGACTTTGCTGTTTTAACACGACATATATCGGAAAAAATACAAAGTAAACAATACGATGAATTAAAAGACAATTCAATGGTTCCTTTTTCCATCAAGTTAATTAATATTTTTTACTACCATAATGGATACAGTAGGGATTTCGTACGATATAAATTACGTCAAGATTACTAAAGTTTGAAACCGAATTTAATAAAACAAATTTTAAAAAATAAAGTAAGAAAATCATCCTAATCATGAAAAATGAAATAGCATGTCTTTTATTCAACGTCAGACATATGATTAACCACTGCAATTACCTACCTACCGATTCACTTGATTTAACATTCTTTACTACATTTTAGTATTTTAAAATGGCATTCTAGTGTACTGTGAAGAGATTAAGATAAATAGTTTACATGTCTGATTCATGGTTTGTACTTGATATATGCGTCCAACTTCCAAGTAAAGTACAAGAGAACTCCAATATTGTCTCACTCACCTGAACACTTACCTCTCTTATGACAAGGAAGAAAACATACATTTATTGGCTATATGCCAAAAAGCCGAACTAGAGATGATGATTTGTGGTGTACCCGGAATCTCAGGCTTCCTCAAAATTTAATTGTTTTACGATATCTACTTCAAGGCAATGAAGTTTAAAATTTGAACAATAAATCACGTTTCTGTAAATACCTATGGGCTTTTTTGGTGTTTGAGTCACAAGACGAAGCATAGAAATAAGAAATTTTAGAATGCCACATTCTTTATTTTGACAAGTACCCCTAAATCTACCACTCCCGAATTTTAGCCACGCGATTGTCGTGGTTGACACAGATAGGTTAGATGGGATTTGACAACCAAGAAAATTATTTTCGAATTGTATGGTTTATAATTGACTTTGCAGTGTGTAAAAACGACCTATATGACAAAATACAAAGTAAATTATACGTTGAATTACAAAACGATACCTGTTTTCTTTAACAATTATTTATATTTTATTTACTAAATGGTCATAGTAGGTCTTATAAATCAAAACAAGATTACTTTTATCAAATCAATAGAAAATATTATAAAGAAAAATTTCACCCCATGAAAAATTAAATGGTCGATCTTTTATTCAAAGTCGGACGATCTATCTATCTATCTATCTATCTATCTATCTATCTATCTATCTATCCATCCATCCATCCATCCATCCATCCATCCATCCATCTATCTATCTATCTATCTATCTATCTATCTATCTATCTATCTATCTATTTATCTGTGTCTGACTATCTATCACTGTCTGTCTGTTCACTTGCTTTAACATACTTGTGATTATGCTATTACTTTTTTTGTTAGGTTCTAATTCCAAATATAGTGCACTGCGGAGTAAATATTTTACATATCGGATTTAAGAGTTTTGTGTGAGCACAATGATGGTATTTATTTAGGTCAAAACTTCCTGGTAAAGGACACAGATAAACCCACGATTATGTCACTTGTTTGAACGTCATTTTCCACGACAAGGACGAAAATACATATTTATTGGCGATATGCCAAAAGCCGAACTCTAGATGGCGATTTGTGGTGTACCAAGAATATCGGGCTTCCTCAAAAGATCAATAGTTTAATTAATCTACTTAGAAGCAATAAAGTTTGAAATTTGACCCATAAATCAAGTTTCTATAAATTACTATAGGATATTTTTGGTGTCTGAGGCACAAGACGAAGCCTAGAAATACGACATTTTAGAATGCCATATTCTTTTTTTTGACACGTACCCCAAAACCTACCACTCCCGAACTTTAGACACACGTTGGTCGTTGTTGACACAGATAGGTTGGATGGGGTTTGAAAAGTACCCCTAAATCCACCACTCCCGAACTTTAGCCACGTGATGGTCGTTGTTCACACAGATAGGTTAGCTAGGGTTTGACAACCAAGAAAATTATTTTCTAATAATATGGCTTATAATTGACTTTGCTGTTTACAACACGACATATATTAGAAAAACTACAAAGTAAACGATGCGATGAATTACAATCGATACTATGTTTCCTTTCGCCTCAAGTTCATTAATATTGTTAACTACCATAAGGATATAGTAGAGATTTCGGGCTATAAATCAGAGCAAGATTACTCAAGTTAGGAACATAATTTTATAAAACAAATTTTAAAATATAAAGTAACAAATTCTCAAATCATGAAAAATTAATTGGTTTGTCTTTTATTCAAAGTCAGACGTATGATTAACCACTGCAATTACCTACCTATCTATTCTTGATTTAACATTCTTTACTACTTTATAGTATTTTAAAATGGCATTATAGTGCAAAGTGAAGCAATTAAGATAAATAGTTTACATGTCTGATTCATGGTTTGTACTTGATATTTGGGTTCCACTTCCTAGTAAAGGACAAGAGAACTCCAATATTATCTCACTCACCTGATCACTTACCTCTCTTATGACAAGGAAGAAAAACATACATTTATTGGCTATATGCCAAAAAGCCGAAATAGAGATGATGATTTGTGGTGTACCCCGAATCTCAGGCTTCCTCAAAATTTAATTGTTTTACGATATCTTCTTCAAGGCAATAAAGTTTAAAATTTGAACAATAAATCAAGTTTATGTAAATACCCATGGGCTATTTTGGTGTTTGAGTCACAAAATGAAGCATAGAAATAAGAAATTTTAGAATGCCACATTCTTTATTTTGACAAGTACCCCTAAATCTACCACTCCCGAACTTTAGCCACGTGATGGTCGTTGTTGACACAGATAGGTTAGATGTGGTTTAACAACCAAGAAATTTTTTTATTATTATTATTATTTTCAAATTGTATGGTTTATAATTGACTTTGCATTGTGTAAAAACGACCTATGTGATAAAATACAAAGTAAATTATACGTTGAATTACAAAACGATACCTTGTTTTCTTTTACAATTATTTATATTTTATTTACTAAATGGCCATAGTAGGTCTTATAAATCAGAACAAGATTACTTTTATCAAATCAATAGAAAATATTAAAAAAATAAAAAGTAAATTTGTCTGTCTGTCTGTCTGTCTGTCTGTTCACTTGCTTTAACATACTTGTGATTCTTCTATTAATATTTTTTGTTAGGTTCAATTTGCAAATATAGTGCACTGCGGAGATAAATATTTTATATATCGGATTTAAGAGTTTTGTGGAAGTACAATAGTGATATTTATTTAGGTCAATACTTTTTGATGATTGAATGCAAGATTATTTCACTCGTTTGAACATATGTCCTTTGTCACGACATATTTATTGGCGATATGCCAAAAGCCGAACTCGAGATGGGAATTTGTGGTGTACCACGAATCTCGGGCTTCCTCAAAAGAACAATAGTTTAATAAATCTACATAGAAGCAATAAAGTTTGAAATTTAACTCATTAATCACGTTTCTGTAAATAACTATGGGCTATTCTTGTGTTTGAGTCACATGATGAAGCTAAAATTCAATAAATTTTGGAATGCCAAATTCTTGATTTTGACAATTAGCCCATAACATTTACGTCACTATGTTTGCATAATGAGTTCAAACAAGCAGCTGGGCGGTTTCAGTCGGAACAGGAATTCCTTGAAACTGAATTACGCCCTCTCATCTGACCCTTTTGCTGTCAGCAAAGTGTGATCACGGGGAAGTAATGTACTTGAACAATTCTTGAGTTGTTGAATAGAGCAGACACTCAAACCACGTGACAAGGTCATGATTGATGTATGTATATTACGCATAGTCCTGCACATCCTATTGAATGTCAAGGATTTAAATTTCATTATATCATTCCTTTATTCCTTCCCGTGAACACATAAACATATGTAAAATATCATCCTGCATTGGAAAATTCAACTGTGAAAATGATGCAAGATTACAGAAAAGCTGGCGGTATTTATTTTACAAGAACTGTTCAATTGTTTTAAGATTTCATTCATTTGAGACATTTATTATAATAAAAAAATATGCTAGGAGCCTGCCTTATGTCACTGGGAATGTTATTCATACCAATGGATCAGTATATTGAAAACTATTTTTAAACAATTCCTTCTTTGGCCTTGGTATAATGTAATTTTTACTTCTTTTGAACCTTAAATTTGGAGTACTATCAGCATCTCTTTGGTGAAAGATATTGCTTAGATAGACAGGAGTGGATTTTCTGGATACTTTATACATCCATTTGGCCTTTCTAAGAAATATTCTTTCATGTATTGGTAAAATCTTTATATTATTTATTGCATGCGGGAAATTTTATATACATTGATCTAGAATTAAATGGCAAGCCCTCTTTTTGGAGTCTTAAAAGTGTTGTAATGTTTGAATTAGAGGTATTACCTTAAATTAGATTACAATAGTCCAGATATGGCTGAATATAACTTTTATGAAACATGACCCTATACTGAAGTCCTTTGTAATGTAATGCCATTCTTCATTAAATCTATGACCTGATCAACATTTTTCATTTCTTTTAAGAAAAAGTGAAATTCACCAATGACAAAAGATAGATTTGGACGGTTAACATGTATTTAACTCTCTCTCTCTCTCTCTCTCTCTCTCTCTCTCTCTCTCTCTCTCTCTCTCTCTCTCTCTCTCTCCAAAAGGTATACAATCACACTTATAACGCATATTTTGTGATTATAATGTTGATCTTACAGAAATATGAAAAATACAAAATGTCATTTTTGCATTTGATATGCATTTCATTTATATATATATATATATATATATATATATATATATATATATATATATATATATATATATATATATATATATATATATATATATATAAGAGTTACGAGTGATCGTAATAACGATAAATGTATGATATATAATAATGATTTAAATATGAGAAATAGTCAACATTACTCTAATACAATCGTGTAAGGGTGATAGCATATTCGTTTAAAATCGTAATATTTCGGAATTGTGTCTGGATTATCTTTTTCATGGTAGATCTGTGCAACGGTTTCATTGTGTCGAGGAAAATCTCACCCCCTCCCCAATAAAAGATTTAAAGGAAAACGAACGGTATCACACACCAAAGGAAATAAGACAGATCAGGCGTATAGTAAGTATATCGAAATAAAACAAATCATTCATACAGTGTATGGATATAAAACATATCACATGTACTGTGTATATAAATAAGACAGATCAGGCATGCAATATTTAGAAATATGACATATCATGTGTACAGTGTATGAAAATACGACAGATGAGGCGTACAGTGTAGCGAACTCACACCGTATTATGTACACTGATTGCATAATTGGTACAGGTATATACTTTTCAATACTCTAAATTCTTTGTTCATCACATTTCCTTCATGTGTTGGTGAAATTCATTGTAAATAAAGATACAGACGTTCGACTTTACATTTAAATGAAAACCTCGAATGGAGGAGTGCGATAAATTTATAAGAAGATAAGTGTTTACAATTGTTCTGAAAATATGAACATGAACAAATTCATAAACACGCAAGTAACGAATGACAAGAAATAAGTAGCTATTTAGACGGTCTAAGGTAGATAACTCCAATATGTATAATTTCATCAAAATGCAGTAGTATTCTGGCATTTATTTCAGCAGAAGGGAGGGTACACCCTACAATTTTTGGAGGGTTCCATTCACCGAAAAAGACCCTTGTACAAAAATGATTGTAAAACTGACTTAAACGACCTTTGTATTTCTGTGATTGGAACCATCTCGTTGTCGCCCCTCCTTGCTGCTCAGGGTCGATTCGATCACTAAAAGTCTATGAATTAGAGAGCAACAACGACAAAAAAGTGTTGCTCCCCTGCAGCTTTAATTTGGTTATAATCACCTAGACCTTTCTACAGAAAGGATTTCAATGCCGCAAAACGACTTTTGTATTTTTGTGATTGGAACCAACTCGCCGTCGCCCCTCCCAGCTGCTCAGTTGCAAAAAAGCAGTCGCCCATTAATTAAAAAATTTAGTTTCCGCGCTAATGAAATTTGCAATGAAAGATAAATTAGTGAGTATATAAAATGCGTCTATGGTGGCTTCTCTCCGATGAACATCACAGTTATATTCGTTATCCATCAGTGTTTGATGGACTAATTTTCAACGACGAAAATTTAGAACCGATCTATGCTCGTTTTACTCGCAGCGCAGTGTACAACGCGATGGATATCCAAATAATCCTCTGGCGTTACTTTTGGTTTAACGAAAAAAAAAATGTAAATCCTTGATTATATTGACGGGTGGTCAGATACAAACCGTCAGTTAGGCTCCAAGATACCGTACGCAATTGAACAAATGATGTTGACAATTATTTGCAACTAAACGTGTCAGACAAATCCAGCGCTGAGTTGCCCACTTAATTTATCAAGGTTGCTGATTAATTAAAAATCTTATCAATACCCACACGGTATCGCGATCCGGGATCGTGTAAATTTATCGTTATAAATCCGTGTGGAGTAGATTGGACACGTGAAAAGAAATTTTTAAACTTAATGATATCCATATCGCCGCTATACCAAGTCTGATGAATATTTCTAAGTGTATGTGTATCAACTCCATTAAATAATGCTAAAAGATTACAGTTATCCCTGATCACTTTCGGGATTTGTGTATATTGCTGAGTAACATAAATCAAATCAGTGTTTTTACGCCTAACTTGAGAAAATATCCGGGTTTGCTTGTTTGTCCAACATCACATCATCGTACACGACTAAGTTGTTAATAAATCCATCAATATCATCTATAGACGGTGCTTCGATGATGTCCGTGATAAACTCGACGACATCCTCGTCAGCTATCTTCGCTGCGATTTCATTATAATATTTAAAACGTCATAACAACGCTGACCATCAACGCTCGGCGCTATCAAATAAAACTTATCCCCATTTCATCCAACCCTGGACCATAACAATTTAAAGAACTACCGCCCAGTTTCTAATCTCCCTTTCATATCAAAAATCTTAGAAAAGGTTCTTCTTACTCAACTTGTATCTCATTTGAATTCAAACAGTCTTTTTAGTAATGTACAGTCTGCATATAGCCCTCGCCACAGTACGGAAACTACTCTTCTGAAAGTATTTAGTGACATTCTCTCCGCTTTGGATAGTGGAAAGATTACAGTCCTCACTCTCCTGGATTTATCTGCAGCATTTGACACAATAGATCATGATATATTACTTCACCGTCTCCAGCATGCATTTGGCATTCAGAATATAGCCTTACAGTGGTACAAGTCCTACTTAGTCAACAGGACACAAATTATATCTGCAAATGGAATACACTCCAGCCCAGTTGACATATGTTGTGGTGTTCCACAGGGATCTGTTCTTGGACCTGTTCTCTTCATTCTGTACACTCAGCCGCTCTCAGGTGTCATAAATCGTCACCCATTGTCGCACCAATTGTACGCTGATGACACCAAAATATACAAGTCTAGCCACCCAACTGAAGCTGATGCTACCATCCATGGACTAGAGAAGTGCATTTCGGATGTGAAATCATGGATGACATGTAACAAGTTGCAGATGAATGATGATAAAACTGAGGTATTCTGATCACAACACAAAGACTTTCTCATTCACAACCTTTACCACAGAAAATAAATATCAGCAACACCAACATTAAATTCTCACAGTCAGTTCGGAATCTAGGTGTTACTCTAGACAGTACTCTCACATTGCACCAACATGTCATGAATATCTGCAAGGCTGCATATCTTGAATTAAGACGCATCAGTTCCATTCGTATATATCTTTCAGTTGATGACACGAAAACACTTGTGTGTTCATTAGTACTTTCAAGACTGGACTATTGTAACTCAATTCTGTCTGGTTCATCACAATATTTACTCCAGAAACTTCAAAAAGTTCAAAACACAGCTGCATGGATCATATTTAGAGTACCTCCATCAGAGCACACCTCACCACTGCTCAATACCCTACACTGGCTATCAATTCAATACAGAATCAAACACAAAATTTGTTCTTTGTGCTATATTTCAATAACAGACTCCAGCCCAACATACCTATACGGCCTCACCCATTTGTACACACCAGCTAGATCCTTGCGCTGTTCTTCTGATAATCGTATACTCATTGTTCCCAAGGTGAAAACAAAGTCATATGGACAACGTTCGTTTGCATACCAGGGCTTTGCGACGTGGAACGAATTGCCCATTGAAATTAGACAGAAAGACGCAGTGGTCCCTTTTGATGAGTGCTCTCAAGACTCACCTGTTTCGACTTCAGGGACAAACGTAGCGACCTAATCGTATTTTGTATCTTATATAATTTCAGCATGTTTTTATGTTTTCCAATTTCATTGTTTTAGTCATTTGTTGTTCTGTAGTGTAGTCATATCATTATTGATGGCGTAAAGCGCTTAGAGCTTTGAAAGATTAGGCGCTATACAAATTCCTCATTATTATGATTATTATTATTATTATTATTATTATTATTATTATTAGTAGTAGTAGTAGTAGTAGTAGTAGTAGTATCAAATTAAGTAACAGTTGCGTTTTACCTGATCCAGATGGACCTATAGTAATCATTCGGATAGAATTTGTTAGCGCAGCATTGTGCTTGACCGGCTCCCTTTTTCTTGTCGCGGAAAAGTCAGTGACTTCCATATTATATAAAAGATAAATAGAATATGGATCTATCTTGTGTGAAATGCAAGGCGCGCACCCCAACAAGTACACTAACAGCTATCACAACAAGCAATAACAGATCGGCGCTTACAGGCAAGTGTGAACGATGCGGTACAAAAAGATTTAAATTTATTCCCAAGTCAGCATTAAAAAAAGAGGAGGTGATATTGCAGCAAAATTAGAAAAATGACCAGGGACTCTGTGGGCTAAGTATCCAAGGGAAAAACATCGCAGATGTAAAGTTGATTCATTCGCTAAATTCTATCCCTGATAAATCATTCCGAGAAAAACTTTTGAGCTTTCTAGTAAAATCTGCAATGAAAGGTAAACTAGTATTTGGAAGTGGAATCCCACCCTAGTAATTAATACTATAATGGAGTCAATTTATTATTCCCCAAGAGGATATTGGAAGGGCAAAGCAGCGATTAGTGAACTCGCCAATGCAGCAAATGTTACTCGTGATGTTGTTGAAGCGTGGTTAGCACGACAGGCTATATGGAAAATTTATCTACCGCCGCCTAGCCGAATCGAGTACGCACATTTTGATGTCAGCGTCACTAATGAAGTTCATCAGGCTGATATATTATTTCTACCGCATGATACAATTAAAAAAAAAAGACGTCAAATAACGCACAAGTACGCGTTAACTGTCGTTGACGTTGCTAGTAGGTACAAAGAAGCAGAGCCATTAGCAACTAAGACAGCAACGGAAGTATCTTTTGCGTTTAAACGAATTTTTCAGCGTAGTGGTCTACGATGGCCACAGCTGCTACAGGTTGATCCTGGCAAGGAATTTCAGGGCGCAGTATCATCGCTGATGAAGCAACATAACGTCACCATCAGACGGGGACACACTGCAATTCATCGTGATCAGGAAATTGTTGAGTGATTTAATCGAACACTTGCTGAGAAATTGTTTGGATATCAACACGCGAAGGAGTTTATTCAGGGTAAAAGATCTCTCGAATGGGTTGCAAGACTTCCAAGTGTGATAGCTGCGTTAAATAATGAAAAAAACTCGAACAACCAATATGAAACCTATTAATGCAATCACAAAAGCTCGTATACCAATACAACGACGTGATGTTTCAGCGCAGCCAGTGCTAGGCAATGTCACTGTAATATATCTATATGAGTCTGGTGAACTCGAGGCTGGCAAGAAAGATCAACTGATCCTATTTGGAGTGTTACCACACATACTATTTCCAGCGTGGTTACATCTACTGGTAGACACGCAATATACAGTCTTGATTCAACTGCTCCTCAACGCGGATTTACACGTGAACAATTACAAGTAATTCCTGAGGATACACAATTACCACCTCGCACACTTAACTAGCTCCTCTACGTCGATTACACTCAACACAGGTCAGCATCGTATTTTCACGCGTATTACCAAAATTGCTACGGTAAATTGTCTTGGATTATTATTCGAGTATTGCCACAACATCACACAATTACAACTTGCACAATGGTTATTCTACCGCTGCCTCAGCGACATGACAAATTCGGCATCAATATCGAACTCTCGATTATTTTTTTATCGCTTTGGTTATAACCGGCTATTTTTTTCTTACTATACGCAGTTGAGATATTCTTCTGACTCGAGACACCACGAGATAAACTAAATTTGACCACTCGATAAGATCGTCTACAATCAAAATAATTGTATC
Source organism: Unio pictorum (assembly GCA_030141615.1). NCBI lineage: Eukaryota > Metazoa > Mollusca > Bivalvia > Unionida > Unionidae > Unio > Unio pictorum. Next base: position 5,271,189 of record JARLTB010000243.1, read on the forward strand.
AGCAATAGTTAGCCGTTGAGACGAATGAATTGTCATTGCGTATCCTAGCGTCCACGGAGTCTTATCAGCGTGTAACGCAACCTCAACAGCACTGACATCAACCACGACAATATCATTTAATACTAGATTTTGTTTTCTCGGCGACAAATCCGCTGGTGTTGGTATATCAGCTTCAATATTTTGCCGTCGTGTATCAGCTGGTCTATAACACAACGGTACTGTTAGATTTGGAATTTTATTCTTATGCGTTTCAAAAAACTTTCCTTGAAGTGCGTCTCTGTCTGTCTTTCTACTCGCCACTATCAAATCGTTTGGTCTCCACGTTTCCCAAAAATCGTTCATGGAAGTTTCTGAAATTATATCACGCATTATTTCACATTAAACTTTATTCGGTTCTAGTCTGATTAATTTCTTAAATTCCTTCAACGTTGCATCAAGAGATCTATGATCATCAGTTATTTCGTCATAATAATCCACAAAATTCTTTAACCACGTATGTGGAGACCCTAAAACAAAAGGTGGTGGCTGGCCATGATCGCCGCATACTATCACAGTAGTATTTCGGGTCAATAGCCAATCGAGAAATGTTTTTAATACATCCAACGATACTGTACATACTTCATCCCAAACGATGATCCTTGGAATGTATTTCTCCCCCATTCTTTCAGGACTTCACGCATCTCCTTTCCATCGAAAGAAAGAATGATAAGTATAGGACTCTACCCCTCGTTCTTTCATTTCCCTTGCAAGTTTGTGTATAGGTGTTAGCACATCCATTGAAGTACTGCTTCGAAATAATTCGATTAAACGTGTTGTTTTACCAAAACCTCCGGGCCCATTAGGATAAACTGTTTTATGTCTTGTCACAGGATCATGCACTGACGGGTACAGCGCAGCTGTCAACAACGGAGTTGTCGTCGACGACGACTTTTTATTATTTATCAGGTAATTATTTTTTATTTCAACATCAGCGGATTGAATATAACTGATTATGTTCTCCCGTTTTATTCTCTATGAATTCCATTCTGCATCTTCTGCTTCAGCGCTGATATTTAATTTTTCTAACAATCCTAAATACTTTGTATTGATATAAATGGAATGTTTGGCAACTCTCACTACGGTCTCAACAAATCTATTTATCGTCGATAATAGATTTATGGAAACATACGCGAGCATTGAAGATCCTAAATGTGTGTACTGCGGTGATTCCCCATCAATATAATTCACAATTGTGCCTAACCGTGTTCCATCTGACAACAAGGCAGTTTCTCGACTTATAAGCGTACCTTTCTTCGTTGTATCCGCGATTGTAAAATCAAGCTCAGCATCATCCATAATTAATGTTACACAATGGCGTTTATGATCATATGATTCTCCTTGGGTAAATTTACTGATTATTTTTCTATCAAGATCTTTTGCGAGTTTTTCACCGTTGTATTTTCGTGCCTCGGATATAATATTGAATATCGCTACAACCCTATCTTCGTCATGATCAAGAAAATTTTCCCTGACATCGTTGATATCAAACTTGTTTGGTTGTGGTAACCAAACTTCGGTCTGCTTTCGATACGAAATAATTGCTTCGCTGACAACTAACGATAATACTATTTTACAATCAAGCATATATCGTAACAGCACTTTTGGAGCCCAATGTTTCGCCGAAAAATGCCTGCCATACCAGACGTAACAAATCGGATGTAACCCTTTAGCCAATTCGGATGACTCAATGTAAGCAACCTCAGTCAGGTTAAAATCGGGTAGTTGTCCGTTTATGGTCACTCTGGTCATCTGGTGCGTGGGATGTCCAAACCGCGCTAAATACCCACAGCACATTCTCAGTGCCCAAGAAAACTCCCCGGATAGCACGCAATCATGTCCATGGAGATCATATCATCACGTTGTATTTGGTATTCCACAACCCTCCGTGTCCATACTCGACACAGCTGGATATTATATCATCGAGAAATTCCCCCCTGGTCGGTTTCCACTGATTTTTTTCCTCTGGCAAAATGAGCAGCAACAGATGGAACTGTAAAACGATTGCTTAGTAATTGATCCGATTCTGTGTATCTCCGTGCAAGATTCTTCATCGTTGTGTGTAAAATCTCTGTACGATAAACATCGCTGTTGACTCGCACAAATTGATCATAATTTTCATCATCAGAACTACGAAATAACCATACCGATACTGGGTCGGCTTTACTGATATCGCTGATAGCATCAAATATGTTTCCGTGGTAAAATTTAACGGTTCGATTTCGAGGACATATTGTCACCGCAGGCGTCCATGCGTGTGCGTTATGGTCAATAATATTTATCGGAGCTCCATTTTTTTATATTTCGATGAATATAATTCTTCTCCGGTTATCGTTGTTACTGTTATTGGAAAGATTAATTTTTTTTTCTAGCTCAGCGACATCATTAATTATGGCTCTGGCACCCTTACCTGATTAGGCTCATTTGTTTATTTTTTTAAGTCTTAAGTCGGTTAATCCATTTCCACGTGTTGCATTTGTACAACGATCGATTACTCGCTCGGCTACACAATTTAGTTTTGACAAAGTCAACGACGACGAAAATCTCATTGGTGCAAACTCATCAATGATGGGGTTATTATTAATCGGAAAATGCCATAAATCAATGCTGTCACATGATACGATCGCTCATAATACGGTTTGTCAACACCAGTGAAGATTCCTGGCTTGGAATTTTCATTTATCGTAACCATTCTTAGTCCGTGCACACGTACAGTGTCACGTTTGTCACACATAATCCAAATTTTATTCTAGCAAAGTAACTTCGTGAGTCAAGATAATTAATGATGGTAGCTGCTTGTTGGTCGTTAATTGTAGCATCGACGTCGTCGTCACCTTCGGTGTCGACTTCGTCCACACCTTCGGTAATGACTTCGTCATCGTATCTGATTCTAAATGTTGACCACACATGAGCTGCACCATCGCGTCGAAATTCTTTATTGGCGTCACGGATAAGTTTGATTAAAGTCCAGATACGTGTTATCAAGCTTGCTGATTTTAACTTGCCCTGGCGAGGCATTCTGTCAAGATTAAATCTTGAGGTTTTCAAAGGCTCGATCTTAGATAATTCCGTAAACATGTCCGTATTATAATAAAGGCAAATATAAATCTAAATTGAAGACTAATTATATGTATAATGACTCGAGCAAAACATCAATGAGCATGGCTAATGATAGGCTCTGTCCACGGTGCAACCGGGAGAACTTATCTCGATCGCGGCTTACAATGTTGGTTCATGGGCTGTTATTGCAATATTGGATTCCTTCCCGGTGATACAATTTATTTGACGTTGTAATTCCTCGTTGACTTCTCCAATTTGATAACAACCAGTTGGTATTTCAATGAATGTCCAATCGCGTTCGTCCGCACTGCAATCGGCATCGGGTTTAGTTTTATTTGCAAACACCAACGAATTATTTGCTGGTAATCCACCAAACGATTCTGATCTGATATTTGGCCAGCTGTGATATACTCGTAATTGTGCAAATGCTATTTCACTTGCTGCAATCGGCGTTGGAAAATTAATACTGAATTCAGGGTTGGTGGAACTTGCTGTTATCGTTGTGGTTGTTGTTTGTGCTGTATTTGCGAACATATCGAGTAGAGCCCGATACTGAAGTGATTCCGCCATTATTATTGTTATATTGTTTCTCCAAATCCAAAGTCGATGACTTTGTCAGTGCGCTGTAGATGTTGTTTACGGTGGCAAATTTAGAATCAGATATCGTTATATAGTCAATGCTTGATGATATCAACGAGGATAATATAAAATATGCCTTTATCGCCGTATGCAACTTTATTGTATAATCGCGCAATTTTGTACTCGCGCACGTGGATATCTTTTTCGCGATAATATTGAAAACATCTTCGAGTGCGGTTGATGATGAAACACATATTGTTACCGTGATTGCAGCTGCCACCGGTGGTAACGCTGATAATACTGCACCAGTGGATACAACTAACGCGGATACTGAATAAACCATAATATCCAACACGGTCACACGCCGCTTGTTTTTTTTATACTTTCAAGGGGTACTTATCAACGATGGTTTTTAACTCTGATTTCCACTCACGTACTTGATCGTATCTATATTGTTGTGTTACAACATCATTAGGTTGGGACTCTGTCATTGTTATTATATTACGCGGTGACCAATTGAGGCGTTTCAGCAACAAATTCCAGACACCACCAGTAAGATGCTGCGGTTAAAGTTTTATAAACGTTTTTTGGTTCCACTATTTAACACAACAGACACAACTCCAGAAACGTGTCAGTTGAATGTCGAAAAGTGTATGTAGTGAATATACTAAATACACAGACAGCCTGTACACACCAGTGACTTCCGCTGTGTGTTTTATAGTATTATTTTGCCGTGACCATGTTTCAAGCCCAGACGACACCGTGTATCCGTTATTGATGATATGATTGTGGGGAGTTTTAATCAGATTAATTTTGTTACCGATATCAGGAATTCCATTAATAACATCATATAATTTTTTTTATATCGCTGATAGATTATTCTGCGCGATTGTGATCAGATCTGAAAATGATTTAGAATCTCTGATAACACCTAATCGTCCATTAATCGTTTTAATGTCAGACATAGCTGTTGTTACGTCGGCGAGTTTTGTGTTAATTTCAGAGAGTTTTACGTCAACAAGAAACGGACTTCCAAAGAAATCTTCACCGACTTTGTTAAGTTTTTGAAAGTTTTATGAGTATTTGTAAACGTTTTTACGTGAACGTCATACTCAGCTCGTAGCGTGGATAATTTAGTATCTATAGTACTATGGCTACCATCTGAATATCTTTTTGTTGCGACATCTTTATCAGATGGTGGATCTGTTACAGAGGTTATTTTATTGTTGTTCATGTTAAGTTCACCTGTCATTGTATCGCCGATTTGCGATTTCATCTCTGATTTGAGGGATAGATACACTTGAGTCTTTGACTTTACCGCATTCAGTAAATACTGGAATGTTATACGGGGCTGCACCAATAACCCGTCTAATTAGGTCATTCCATTTAATGTTACTGGTTTTTAAAACACCGTATCGGTCCTGAAAAACAACAATCTCATCTCGGTCCAACCCATGACAGGTTCATGAGATCAGAGAGGTTATATTTGGTCACGCATTTTGATAAATCAATATCGGTTTGCTTTTTACTCCTTGTGAGAGATCTTCCGTATATATCAAACATTATTCATTAAGGGGAGGTTGTTTAATTTATCTACGGTGTACTCGTGCACGACTTTGTGAGGTGGTTTGGTTGATCTTAATATCGCGTCAAGTACATTAATTACTTCACGACCACATATCGGTATATCGGTTAGTGTTTGTGTTGGTAGCGTTGATTGCCAGACTGTAATTTTCTCCGCACTACTTACATATCTTAAAAATTCGATTGGCGGTGCCAACCCATATGAATCGAAATAAATAATTCCACGAGGTTCAATCGCTTATACTACCCAGTGAGTTCCAGGTCCATCGCTGTTATCAAGATTAATAATACCAGTTTTGTTGATGCGTGGTTGGCTCGGTAACTGATCTCGCATAAAAACATATCCTTGATCGCGGCCGGAGATAGGTCGATTTGCAACCTGATTTTGCTTTTAGTGCCTTATTAAGATGTTTTAGTTGAGTTTTAGTCAGCGATAACTTGTTTGGACCACCACTAGCAATTTGATCCTGCGCTAGTGATATCTTTGCTCCGCATTGATTTGCCGACTTCGATTGAAGTTTTTTCACTTGACCTGAGGTCAAACTGACATTAACGTGCGAGTACGTCATTTTTATTAATAACGCTGTGATCTAATTGTCTACATATTTTCTACTGGTGCATCAATAACTCTAATTCAGCCACCAGCACCTTCAAGTAACATTGCCTTGTCGCTGAGAATGACAGCAATTGCTCTGTATGTAGGAATAGGAACAGTTACGTAATCTACGCGAGATCGAACATGTATATCAACGACAGATTGTCTTGATAAATCAAGATGTTCAAGCGAAAAATAATAAATCGGATATAACCTCGTAAAATCTAATTGTTATATTTGCAAACGAGTATCTACATTTTGATCACGTCCAATAGATGCCATTAAACAATGATATGCACGTGCTACATGATTTGCTGTATAATTTAGCAATATATCTTCAGATGGTTCTTGATGTCCATTTATTCTCAGTGAAACTTCAGAAACTCCGAGCTTATCAAATATCATATGACTACGTGTTTGAACATTTAATCGTGTATAATCTTGAAAAGCAATGAAAATATGTCGTGGTGCAGCAACACCTTGTTGTGATCCTATATTCCATGTAAATAAACCATTAATGGCAATTTGAGCACTATCTGTGCTTGTTGTCAACCATGATATCAATGATTTGCCGCCTTGATCCATAAATGATAGTAAATTTTGTTCTTCAGTAATTGATGCAGTCATTACAGGCATCCACAGGGAAAGTTTTGTCAATATTATTTTACCAGCATCACCTATTGGTCGCCAGAGAGCTTCATTATCATCGTCTTTTCTCGTGAGTTCAACTGTATGTTTGGCTCCAAAAATAACCCTTCGGACATTTCTACAAAATCCAAAAATGTGTGACATCCACTGTACATCCATTGCACATGACAATTTTCTACGAGCACCTTCTAGCATTGATCGACGTATTGAGAATCCTATGTTAAAATTAGGATTAGCACCGTGAACCACTGGAGTCAAATCTGCGTCAGCGGTGTTGGTGAAGTTTCTTGGTCGTCTTATATCATATTGGTCATTGTCGTTGTGGTCAGAAGTATCTTTAGCAAATGTCAATGACGGACCAGCCGATCTTGTAAAATCGTCGCTGTATCTTGCTAAACCTATTACTCTTGTAGCAACATCAACATTTTTTGAATATTTTTAATTTGTCTTCAGTCAATGATATATTTAGCGCTGTTATATAACGCCATATTACCATTATTAACAAAACCAATTCTAACACCAGCTCCATATTCTGTATCATTTGTTCTTATAATTTCACCTTCTACCTCAATAAATGCTTCAGTGGGTAAGAAATATCTACTTGTATCCTGAACTTGTAGTTCGATTCTCCCACGCCGATTTGGTTCTCGTGCGTCATAAAATAATACTGATAATCACGTACTGATTCATCTTTGAGAACTGGCGCGTCTACGTCGAAAGCTGGATCAGATACACGTTTGAACATTTTATTATAATCGCATTCGTCTAACACGGAGACCACTTCCTGCTATCAAACTAGCGGTTATATTTTTTCTGCTTCATTAGACAACTCCTCTAGTTTTTTATTTGTGGCTTGATTTATTTTTTTACTGACATGTGCAGGCATAACTGCAGTGCTGGGAAATTTTACTTGCTGTGGCTTTCGTCGAATTAATCGTGCTATTCTGTCCTTGATTGCCGAGAATGCTTTACCAGCAGCATCGCCCGCTGACTGTGTCAGTGCAATAATACCTTTTTCACGAATAACGTCAATAGCTTTCATCGATAATTTCTTTGCAACGGGTATTGCTTTTGGGGCTGTCCTTGAAAATACAACATCCCGGTAAGTTGCTTTGTATACTGGCAATCGTGAATTTATCACTCGTACTGATGTGGGCCCACGGTGAGCATTGTGTATAATCATCTTATTTGTTAGTTATTGCTCTAATCGTGGTGACGTTAGTCGTGACTACTTTAGTCTCTGTGATAACCACTGACGGTAACACCGTCTGCGATTTCATCAATAAGTTCCCGATATATTTTAACATCCATGATACCGCCTTGGAATAATCGCTGAAAAATATCAGATGCTTCACTAATAATTTCTGGAGAAATATTTCCAGCACGTGATGCTCCAATGAGATCTTCTAGTCTGTCCATATCATTGAGGACACTGTTGTGACAAGTAACAAGGCCACTTCCCAACCCAGTTCAAGTTGCCCCTTCTTCTGTTTTGTCAGCGCCTTTCTTAAATAATCTTAAAGGCGATTTTTCTATTTTTGCTTTTTCAAGTTCCGGCAACAACCTTTGCTGCGGTATAGGTTCTATCTGTTGCTGTGGTGGAGGAAGTTATGATTGTTTAAGTTCTCTATCAAGTCTTCTTATTTCGTCAACACGTTTGACCTGTCTTTTGTTGTAATATACACGATATACCCATTTAATAAAAGTGTCATCATTTACGGTTTGATGACCAGAGTTTAATATTTTGGATTTATCATATATACCAATTAGTATTTTTGCACGCAAATCATTTTCTTTAGTATTTTTAATATACTCGATAACACCATCATTAAATTTTGCAATCAGTTCAATACTTTCCCTTATTGGTTTGGGTTTTGACGCAAGTTCTTTTTCAAGTCGGCGATTTCAGTACGAATACCCTCAAGTATTTCTTCGCCGACAGGTGGATGTTGTGCTGCAGCTATTTTATCAGGAACTTCTCTTAGAATATTTTCTGTTTCCTTAGTTTGTCTTGCAGTCTTTATTGTGGATCTAGCTGTGTCTATTAATGGAAGCAAGAACTTATCAGTGGATTTTGTAACGGGTTACCTCCCTACAGAACAAAGCCGGAAACTGCCTCACAGAAGAAACAGATATTCTGAAAAGATGGTCAGAGTACTGTGCAAAACTTAACAACCACCGATCCACAATAGATCCAAAGGTACTGAACGTCCCTCCAGCAACTGATAACGACAACCACCATATCCTATGCAAAGAAGTAGAAGCCGCAGTGAGATTATTGAAACAGTGTAAGTCAGCAGGATTGGACAACATCCCAGCAGAACTAATCCAAGCTGGGGGAAAATAAATGATCAGCACCCTCACAGACATCTGCAACAAGATCTGTCAAACAGGTGTATGGCCATCGCCATGGACCCAATCACTGATTATCACCCTTCCCAAGAAATGCAACGTGCAACAGCGTCAAAACCACCTTAAAATCAGTCTTATAAGCCATTCAAGCAAAGTCATGTTAAGGATACTGCTGAACAGACTAAAACCACAGTATGAAAAGATCATTGCCGAGGAGCAGACGGGGTTCAGAGAGTGGACAGGCGACACACTGAGATAGACGGAAAATCGAGAGGAATGGAGGAAGCTGGTTGTTAGGTCTTGTTCCCTAACGGTCTTCCACATTACGGGACCGATGATGATGATGATGATGATGATGATGATGATGATGATGATGATGAGAATGATGATGATGATGATGATAGGAAAATAAATTATTTTTGGCATTTTACAGAACTTGTTGAGTGTCATTCGATTATGTTACATAGTTTAAGTCCATACAATCGTAACACTATGGAGCCAAGTTTATCGAAAATTTCCTTTGTTTGTTTTGCTAGAATTAGACTGCATGTTGGAAAAGTAAATCTTGAGAGACTAGGATGAATTCAATGCAGGTAACTCGTGTGACCTTAAAATATATGCAAGCAATGGAAGATGATCTTATCATTTTAAAATAAAATGCAAGATAAACAGTCAAATCATATGCGCTCTCAATCATTTTTGTCAAAATTCATTGCATACGCTATAATCGTCTGTCATTATTTGTTTAAGCTCAGTAAATAATCTGCCATCATCTGCCAGTCATTGTCATAACCTTTATGCAAACACGAATAAAAACAGCTCTAAATGCCAGTATAGTGAAAGGTGATTGTGTTATTACTTGTGCACAGTAAACAAAAATTCGATAACATAATGTGTTGACATTTCCTTGTGCAAAGCTCATGGAGAATTATAACAACCATTCCGATTTCAGATTATACGTAAAAAGCCATGTGTTATGTAAGAACGACACGGATGAGTTCATAACCACATTGATATACTACCTTCAAAACGAATATGAAATATGTTTTATTGAAGAAATGGGTAATCCATAATAAAGTATTTGTCACATTTTCTTTTTTAAAATACTTTTAAAATGTTAAGATAATGATTTGGAAGGAAAGTGTTGCCAATAATCTAATATACTGTAGCAGGACTTCTTCGGCTACATTTTCCCCCGAGTCTCGCTATCTCGGGTTCTTAAGGATCTGTGTTAGGACTCTATGATCATAAACTAAGTAACAGAAAGCAGCAAAACCAACAAGTCTTGTAAAACTTAATATACAATTTTATTATCAAAGTTACAAAAGAAAATGTGAGAGGAACTTGTATCATTTTGAAGCGAATCCAACATAATCCTTTCAAAGTACTATATAGTCCTAAATGAATGAAATGTTCTTTATAAAGTTCAAAACTGGAAATGTACTGGTCCGCAAAGAATCGTGACATTGTCAAGATGGCGTTGTGCAGAACGCCTTCAAATAATTCACAATAGTTCCAGAATAATATTATAGTACAAATAATGAGCACTTTCTGTTTTAACTGACCAGTCCAAACCAAATGTTTTCTCTCTCGAATATTACATAAATACAACATAAAACATGTCTGCATACTTTCAACAGGAACACAAAAAATATGAATAATTAAAAAATCGGAATGAATCTGATTGCTCAGTTCTCCCCTTATATACGCCTTCTACTATGACTATCATTCATAACATACCCCATGTGACAGATCATACTAATCCATGTATGAAATATGCCTATATATGTGACTTACCCCAACTGATGCGAAGTTACTGAATTCTTCTAGAATCGTCTGAACCCCGTCAGCCAATGAGAAATTAAGCCAAAGTTGTCATTAAGACTATTATTACATATAGACATATGACTTGATACAATGCATGGTGTATACCTTGTGGTGTACATTAGTTATGGCTGGATACTGGATACAAAAGATGTGGTTGTATGCAGTGTGTTGCACATGAGATATGGCTGTATATATGTGTGGTACATTATACATGGCTGTATACAATGGGTGACACATTATATATGGATGTTTACGATGAGTGTCATATTAGATTTGGATGTATACAATTGGTGGCATATTAGATATATCTGTATACAATTTGTGGCAGATTAGATATGGCTGTATACACTTCGTGGCACATTAGATATGGATGTTTACGATGGGTGTCATATTAGATATACAATTTGTGGCAGATTAGATATGACTATTGGTGTCACATTAAAAATGACTGTATACAATGGGTGGCACACAAGACATGCCTGCGAATAAAATAACCTAAAGCTATATAACGTTTGATAATTTTTCTTGTCAAATAAAAAAGGTATTGATAAGATAAATGTTAATAAGGATAAAATTAATGTCATGAACGATAAAATATGCTTTGCTGTTAAAAATATTCTTACTTACCATCGAATTCATGAGAAGCAGACATCGTCACTCAAACAAATGTTTAAAATTTAAATGAGTTGACTACATAAATGTCGTGGATCAAAACCAAATTACAATATCTTAGAATGTTCAAAAGCAGCAATACTTAAATGCCCGTGAGAATACTAAACATAATGAAAGGTCCAGAATCAGGTTATTGTAACAAAATATTATTACCTGTTACATACATAATAGAATATTGAATAATTTTAAAAAATGCAGAATTTAGATGATAACCCATACTCATATGGAAAATTTCAGCTATGTCTTCTATGTTTATAGAATGGAAAAACAATCAATGACTCAGAACAGGTATAAAAAGAACTTCATTTTGGTCAAGGTCAAGTCCAAAGTATAATTATCCGTAGGATATAATGAATTAAAAAATAACAAATAATGTAAGTTAAATATATATATATATATATATATATATATATATATTCGTTTCAAGGGATCGCGTGTGTCAGGAATTGATTAAGAGCAATATACTAAAACCAAAGAATGCAAAACTAGTTTTCACAAGCCTAAGCGTATTGGACTCTTTGTCAACGGCAAAGACAAAATTGAGACAAGACAATTAATAAACACCAAAAGTCGTTGAAATTATTACAGTTTGCATAACTGTTTCTATTGGAATTAATGCTTGTATAAGTTTTGTTTCGAGAGGTTTTAATCCTCTCGAACAAACCAGTAGTAGAATGCCACGGACCAAAAATAACTATTTAACTATTTGAGTATGGGTTATTGCTGTTTTGTATGTTTTTGTGTACATACATTCGTACACACCGAATGTTGACTTAGATCCTGACCTTGATTCAAAGTTAGTAGCAGCCATGTAAATATGTTCTTTTTTATTTTTATTCTTGGGGTATAATGAGTGGTTTTTATCAAGTTCTTACTGGAGCTACATGATTTTTTTATATGTAAACATGATCGCGTGACTCTCTATTTCACAATTCAGGTATTTTCGGAATTATGCCATTAATTTGTTTTAATAGTGATGCTTAGAGAGAGAGAGAGAGAGAGAGAGAGAGAGAGAGAGAGAGAGAGAGAGAGAGAGAGAGAGAGAGAGAGAGAGAGAGAATGTGTGTGTGTTCGTGATCAGTTTTGAGTTAAATTTTCCTTAGATTATTGGGATTTTTCAAAATTAATTTGTTTCTCTGGAAAATGTTTAGTGTGCACATGCAGAATTCTTGAACAAAGAAATGTCATTAATTCAAACACCAGAGTGATATTTACAAGGAACTGTAAACAACAACACTGTATAGGATATGCAATACATCATTGCCTTCCATCTTGGATTCTTTGTCAGGGCTCGAACTTGAATTCATTAGAACATTTTATTATTAGGACGTTTGCAATTTAATTCGTGGATAATTCTTGGATTATTTTTGGATTTGATTCTTAAAACAGAAAGTTCTTATTTTTTCATTTTTACAGAATTTTTCCAAGGAAATAAATTATTTCTTAAATTTTACAAAATTTGTTGTTTTCACTTTTTCTGTGTTATCGTTTATTAAAGCGTAAACACGTAACACTTTGCATTAGCAATTGCAATAGTAATGTCTAATGTCTTGGGTGACAAGACATAACGTTTATTTGTGACCTTAAAAATCCCAATTTATTTTCCAGCAGTCACCAGTTCTCTCCTTCAGTAATTAAATAATTTCACAATTAAACAAGACTTACCAAAGTCGCAGTTTGATTGGAATTTTATGAACCTGTAAGTGCCTGAGGGATCACATGAGATGGAATTGGTCACGTGATGAGTCAGTCTTTAGAGCATGATCAGCTTGGATGCCGCAGAGAACAACAATAGGGTGGGATATGCAAGCTAATTAAGATGCATTTGGGTGGGCATGTGATCCCTCAGGCACTTACAGGTTCATAAAATCCCAATCAAACTGCGACTTTGGTAAGTCTTGTTTAATTGTGAAATTTTATTTCCCCTGTAAGTGTCTCGGAATCCCATGAGATTTCAGAGTTATGCATCCAAGCACGACAAAGAAGAAAAATAAAGTAAAGTGTTCATTTGTGATACTAGGAAAACTATAATGAACAAGAGATAAGCATCTGAGACTATATCAAAATGTTTATAGCTGGGACTTCCCAAGCACAGCACTACTGAAATCTAAGCTATCCGATACAGGTTTATGATAGAACTTCCGGAAATTGCAATCATTACTCCATCCTACAGTCTTAATAATGGTATGCAAAGACAGTTTCATTTTAGCTGCAGCAGTGCTCGATGCTCTAAAAGGTGGTTGTGTGGTTATCAATAATTTTTTCTCATTTCCTCGAAGAGAAGAAGTTCTACTGATGTATTCTTGTAAGGTTTCAACTATACATAGTCTTTTATCATGATATGCAGAAAAAGTCAATTGGGATAGATGTTGACGAGGTCTACTTTGCTTCAAAAGGGCCCTAATTCTGACAACAACTCGATCAGAAAAAAATAGAAATATCATCAATATTTATGACATGCAAAGTTTGGCATCTCTGGCCACTAAGTAAGGCCAACAGAGTCACTAGTTTTTGAGTCACCTGTTTCAAAGAAATTTTCCTCAAGGGAAACAATTTTTCCAGATGTTGAAGAACAGTTCTCACGTTCCAGGTTATACCATATCTTGGCAAACATGGCCTACGAAGAAAAACTTCTCTCAAAAATCTTTTTATGAGCACATTATTACCAAGGTCAACATTACTACTCAATTTAACTAAACTAGATATAGCAGATATGGCAGTGTTTATGGAACTGTAACCTAAACCAGAATCAAACAGTTCTGTCAGGAAGGCCTGGACCAAATTTACAGGTGGATCAAGGGGATCAATATGTTTCCCAACCGAAAATTGCAACCATTTCTGGAGATGTGTCCAATATTGTTTCCTTGTTGATTCTCTCCAGGAATCGAGTATAACACTGGCAGCTTGTCCTGATATGCCTTTACGGAACAAGGCTTTTCTGATAAGCGAAACACAGCTAGCCGGGTTTTCCACAGTTGATGTTCCTTGAGTGGATCCTGAGGCAAGGTTAACAGAAAACGAGTCTGGAGAAGAATGTAGGATTGATGAACAATTTGTCTCAAAAGGCAGGGAAACCAGAGCTGTGTTGTCCACAATGGTGCTACAAGTACCACTTCTGCACAGTCGTCTACTATCTTCTGAAGAACACGTCCCACCAGGCTGAAAGGTGGGAACATATATAAAATTAAGTTTGACCACGTCATAGAGAAAGCATCAATGGCCCACGCATGTGGGTCTGGTCTATATGACACATATTTATGAATCTGATGATTCAGTCTAGATGCAAACATATCAATATCAAACTGTCCAAATATTGCATGAATTTTGTTAAAGATTGCTTTGTTTAACATCCACTCTGCATCATCATTAAAGTTCCTAGATAGATGATCGGCTACTACATTATTCTTCCCAGGAAGATGGCAAGCACTCAACCAAATCTGTCTTTCTATACACCAGAACCAAATATCACGGGCAATTTGATTGAGTAATCTCTTCCTACCTCCCATTTTGTTAATGTAGGCAACAGCTACAGTATTATCCATGAAGATCCTAATGTGTACATTATATTTGTAGCTACAAAGAGACTTTAATGTCAAGAAACAAGCCTGCAATTCCAAAACATTGATGTGACTCATTTTTTCAGTACTACTCCAGGAATAGCGGAGAACTCACCCCATGGAGAACTCGCCCTGGGAGAACTCGCCCCATGGAGAACTCGCCCTGGGAGAACTCATCCCAGGTGTCAGGAGACGTCGCCCCATAGTGGTCGGAGAAGTCGCCCCACTTTGCCTGGAGAAGTCGCCCCAAGGATAATATATCATAATTCTGAGATTTCGCCACGTGGTTGTCAAGGCTTTATTTATTGTTGTTTTTCTTCAACTTGGTAACTTATTAAATCTATATAATTTGCAATTTTTTTTCCCTTCAACTTTTCCTTTTGATTAACTCCACTTCAGTACTTAACGAAAAATAAGTGTTATCTGTCCCTTTCGCTCTGCTCTTCAAATCATTAGATGCGTTTTATTTGGAAAAATAAAAGAGAGGATGTAAGCATGATGGGATGTTTGCAGTTTTAGATATAAAATGGTTCCAACATATAACCTAAGTCATCCTGATATGACGTTATGACATTGACTTTTATTACCCGAAATCGACTGAATTGGCGACAGACCCAGACTTAAGATCAATCGGACTATAAGAAGATAAATATAGAAAGTAAAGTGAGACACAGTAAAATAAACATAAAAAACACCTCACTTTACCAAAATTCAAAATTAAAAAAATATTAAACGTATGTAAACCCTTAAAAATTATGAACGTGATGTTGAGGTGGAATTCACGAAATAAGACAACTGGTCAAATTCGAACGAAAAGGATATCCTAACAAGAAAACAGTGTGTGTGTGTGTGTGTGTGTGTGTGTGTGTGTGTGTGTGTATATAGTATTTCATACAAATAGCACCAATATTAATAGCAAACACAAGATATAGGAGACCACTAGCCATAGTCAACCCAAAATCATTAAGAAAGTGGATCCGAAGGAGGGCAGATAAATTCCACCTCGGGAAACCCTTTTATAGTAACACTAGGGAAAAGAAAATAAAAATACCCCTTTCAAATTTTTTTTATATAATCCCGATGGGAAAAACTAAATTTAAGGGAACTTAAAGAAAGGAAGAAAAAAAACGACGAAAAAAAAACATAAACTACATATTGGGAGGAGCACATAAACACATAAAAACCTTTTCCTTTATTTTAATTGGGGAGGGGGCATCTGTCTGGTGCCCCAAAAATTATAAAAAAAAGAGAAAGAATTGGCGCTGACGTCAAAATTTATGTTATTATCTCTCTAACCGAACACTTTAATATGGTTTTTCATTGAGATTTGCTAACCATCAACAAATGATACTTGAACTCAATTAAAAAAAAAACATTATTGATGCCTAGTCAAGAAACGCGGTCGCTATCGAATTAATCATCATGGCTAATGCGCAGAATTCGGACGGTTTCTGAAAGATCAGTTTTACAAAATCATTTTGTTTATTTCTTCTTTTTTTGTCAGTGTTCCTAATTTTATTTTTTCTCAATAATAACGAACAATTTCAAGTTAAAAGAGAAGTTTAAAAAATATTTCACTACTAAATTACCGATGTAAAATAAACAAGATTACGTTATTTATTAATATATAATAACACCACGATCACGCGTACTAGACCCAAATACACTAATGAGGCACAAAATGTCGCTGACACGTTAACTCATTATATACGTTTCTTTCCTTAATGCATACATTTTTGCTGTTTCAATATACGTCTATCATTACAAAAAGGTCATGCTAAATAGGTAACACTTTTTATGCACGGCGTTTTTTTGTGTGGTAAAACAAGGGTTTTTCTGAGTATAAAAGGCGCTCAAAATTGACTTGTACGTTTTATTATAAATAATACAACCAAAACAATGGTTATTGTTGATGCATATAATTGTTTAAGGGTAACTTACGTTACTTGGTGTATGTTACATTTAGATGACGAAAATGTTCTTTTTTCTTTTTCTTTTCTGTCTGTTTAATACTAATAAAAAAATCTTGCAAATTCTTGGGTCTTTTTTTAAAGCGATGATGTTTTTTGTGTGTGCGTAAAGTGTTCTTACGCTGGTAATTTGATACATTTAGGAGACTAAAATTTATTAATTATACGACGTAGATTAGATAATGAAGGATTCGATTGTATTGTGAAAGGAATTACATCTCTCTCTCTCTCTCTCTCTCTCTCTCTCTCTCTCTCTCTCTCTCTCTCTCTCTCTCTCTCTCTCTTGTACATACTGCTTTGTTGAAAGCCCAATGTTGAGTAATATAACGGGCATTGTTCAGCGCAGAATCAATTATATGTGTAGGATAATTTCTGTTTGTAAATATGTTTGGAATTTATTCAACAAATTTTGTAATTGACAATCATCTGAAATAATACTTGGGTATCTTTTCGACTGGCTATATGGTATACCGTTTTTACATGATATGGGATGACATGAAGATTATTCCACATATTGGTGGATATTAGTTTATTTGATATGAATATTTGCAAAGATAGTGTTATCAATATTTTATATCACATTTACATCTGAAAATGAAACATGCGTACTAGATGCAGTATAAGTAAATTTAATTGTCGGATGAAAATGATTTAGGCTATCAATAAAATTTTACAGTTCTTCAGTTGACTGCTTCCAGATATAAATATGTCAACGAAAAATCTAAACCAAAGAGATGGATTAAACTTTTCATTTTGAAGAAAGTCCTTTTCAAATTTACCCATGAAAGGAAAGCGTATGAAGGAGCCATATTAAGTCACATTGCCGTACCCATTATGTATATGTCTTTCGTATTATTAAATTGAAAATAATTATTTTCCAAGATAAGTTTTAATATTTTGCAAATATCTTCACAAGTTAGTGGGCTATTATTAGGATTGTTATCAAGAAAATTTGTACACGCTTCAATACCAACTGCATGCGGAAGTTGGTCTGTAGTGACGTTACACCTAATAATATCAGGACTGAAATTAACAGATAGCTGTGGAATAGACTTCAACTTTTTAATGAAAGAGAATTGAGGTGTACGCATGTTAAGAGGGAAAGTATCAAATTTCTCATATACGGATTTTTTTAGCCATCTCATTAATGCATGTTGAATTTTTTTAAATTTAATTTCTATTGACAGATCTTCGTCAATATGTTTGTAGTAGTTTTCAACGTTATTATTTAAAATAACCTTGATTCATAATAATATGTGTGTGTGTGTTTGACTAATCATCCTTTTTTAATCACTATACTGTCATCATTCATTAAATTATATACAGAGTGAATTTCGTCTTAGAAATATTACTGTGATATTGTTTTTTATGATTACCAGTTAATATCTTTCTTGTAATCACGTATAAATAAAAATCTAAAAATGAATCACATAAAAGATGTTTTAATTATGTTATTAAAAGGTTATCTGGGTTTTGGGGCGACTTCTCGAGACGAAGTGGGGCAACTTATCCAACCAATCTGGGGTGACTTCTCCAGATATGTTGGGGCGAGTTCTCCCAGGGCGAGTTCTCCATGGGGCGAGTTCTCCCAGGGCGAGTTCTCCATGGGGCGAGTTCTCTGCATACCCTACTCCAGCCACCCCCAGTTTTAACATCATCTGTCTCATTTATCCCTCCCCATCCTATAAGAGAACTGTCACTTTTGATAGTAATTTCTGGGTTACCTCTGCAGACAGGTTTAAAACTGATTTTAACATTTTGGATCCACCATTTAATTCTATCTTTAGCACCGCTGGAAAGAGAAATTGATGCATCATAATTGCCCTTATACATTTTAATTAATTTGTCTTTCTCTTTTTTTCCAAAGGTTTGTAGTAGAGAGGGGCATATTCTACGCCAGGCTCACTAGCAACCATTGTGCCTATTAATTGTGCTAATTCACGAATAGTGAAATGTTTCCTCTTCAACACTGTTTCACAAAACTAAATCAATGCCTGTGCCTTTCCCTCTGTCAGTCTAACTGTCATATCTACTGAATTAATGAGAAATCCCACAAAGCTGATATTTTGTGTAGGTTGCAACATGGATTTAGTTGGGTGTATTGTAAATCCTAAATCATCCAATAATGCAGCAGTGTGGTACACATTGTTTTGACACTCTAAGTAGGTTGAACCTTGAAGAAGACTATCATCCAAATAGCCAACATTGAGATAACCCATCTTACGTAAGGAAGAAAAAACAGGCTTCATCATTTTGGTGTATACGCGTGGTGCAGATGCCAATCCATTTGGTAGACAGGTGTACTGATAAAATTGTCCTTTCCAGTGAAAGCATAAATATTTGCGAAAGTCAATGTGAACTGGAAAAGAGTAATATGCATCTTTTAGGTCAATAGAAGCAAAATAAGAACCTTTGCGAACCATGGTCAGTGCTGTTTTTAATGTCTCCATTTTAAAATGGTGATATACCACATGTGCATTGAAAGCATGCAGGTTGAGAATAACACGGATGCTCCCATCACGCTTTTCTCTAGGGAATATGTTAGACAAGTACTTTACACCAGCAAAGTTTATTCTCTCGACTACTCCCTTTTTCAGCAGTTTATCAATTTCAGTTATAATTACTGTGGTTTCTTTGTCAGAGAAGTTTCTCAGCTTTGGGATAAAAGTTTGGACTGGGCTGCTATCAATTTCAATTCTATAACCATTCAGATTACATAAAATCCATGCATCAGATGTTAGCTGCTGCCATTGTTTAGCACGCAAACTAACTTTACCAGCAACAAAATTTTCTGGTGTATTATACAAGGCTGGCAAAGAAACTGTGCTGTCATGAATAGGAAACCTGCTACTTACAGTTTTTTGTGGAAGATGCAACACTGCCCTTGTTCATAAATCTTGACGGGGGTTGTAAGGTCTCCTCTTTTTGAGGTTCTGTGGTCCCCGTTGGTATGGTTGCCGTTGATAGGGCTGGGACCTGGCCCCCATCTTCAATAAAAAAGAATTGGGTCCTGCTTGAGCACCTCTATAATTGCCGTATCTCCCAGTGTTTGAAGCAGAAAATTTTCCCGACACTTTGTTTCCCATCTGATGAGCATCGGCAATATTTTTAACTTTTGTAGGCAGGTCATCTCCAAAGAGGAGGTCAGTTACCTTATTTTGAGGTGAACAGAGAGATTGATAACCGAAATGCAGATCTGGCTTGATCAGTTCTTTCCGTTTATGAGACATGTCACAAAACGCAGAAGAAAGCATCCGCAATACGTCACCAGCATCTGCGAGCAATTTAGTTACATTTGCAGGTGTACCATTTAATTTTTTTTGTAGTAAGGCATCCATAAGTCGGAGAAGGGGAACACTAGCTTTGGCAATATTTCCTTGGAACGTTTGGAGCTTAGCATCCATTTGTTTTGTACTTTTGTTCATTTTTGCCCAAATTTCAGGATTTACTTTAGGCACACTTAAATTTTGGCAATTTTGTGGCCTTAAATGTTTTTCGCTCAAATCCTAAAATTTATCCTGGGCTATTTGGGACCGGAATCCTGCATTAACGACTTTAGCCAAGCTCTCCTGAATGGGCAGCCCACAATGTTCGTGCACTTCATAAAAGTCAGAGAGCTCACTAAGGATGTCATTTCCTTCAGTGTCGGATGGTAAAGTTGGTGGCGAGGTTACCAAGTTTTGAAGGCCATGCTCGAAGTCATCGACATCTTCCTCACTTTCCGCCCCGGTGTTGGAAAGATCACGTCCCTCGTTGTGCTGAACCGTTTCCGTGCGTACACGTTTTCGTGCCGGTCCATCAAGTCCCGGCACAGCAGCCATGGGATTTTTGCTAAGACTGTCAACTTGTGACTTCAAATTTGTTACCGTAGCTGACAAATTTGTCAATAATTCAAGCTGTCGGTCCCACATGATTCGATTGTGGGTCGCCTGCCCTTCAATAAAGCTGGCATATGGGCGCCGCCATGGTTGTGCGGATGTCACGTCTGCTGGCACCGACTCTCGCGAGATTTCCCAGTCACGTGACGAACTCGTTGTTGGTAATGGCGTGAGCCCCTTATCTTGAGATGCTGGATATGTCCTAGATTTTGACGCCACTACAGGGCTAACAGTTGGCATAGTTGTTCCCGCTTGGGAATCAGTGCGTTTTGTTGCATTCCTGATTGCGGATTCTTTGGCCTTATCAGCTAAACGCTGCATGGCTTTGTTATGCAAGATTTCTTGCAATAGTCCATTCCCTGTACTGAGAGGATACCTTTGTCTTTTTCCCGGTTCCGCCATTGTGCAACATACGACACTCAAAACCGATGAAACGACGAAGTACTGTACAGTTATGACTGTATAAGGCCTGGAGAAGGGTAGAGGAAATTCCTGCCCCACGCTAATGTCAATTCAAATTTGCACGAAAATGCAGACGTAAATAACTGGAACCGCCAAATTAAAACTCTATAAAAACCATATGTACTGACTCCTTGACGCTGGACCATTCACTGACTCATCACGTGACCAATTCCATCTCATGGGATTCCGAGGCACTTACAGGGGAAATAAAATTTTGTTTTTGCGGTAATAAACGGTTTAGAGATATGAAGGTCTCAAAATACAAATCAATGAAAGTGTGAATAAGAGGAGTATGTTTTATATATTGTGTGCAATTCAAAACAGGAATTGATACAGTAATGATGCTAGTTATTTGAAGAGCAAACTATCTTAAGTGTTATGCAAATTAAACAAAATTAGAGAAATTACTTAAAAGTTCTGGTTATATGCTTGGCTTGGATTTTATAAAAATATGTGCGATATATATTTATGGAAACACTAATACTTATATACATGAAAACTCCAAAGACTTATAGTGTGATATGGTTGATTTGTGAATTTGCTTAATAGGAAGTACAACATGTAGGGTTGTGGTTTGGGTTATTTCAATGGAGAAAATGAAAACGCTCTAATTTGATTAACGTAACAAACAACGAAGAGTTAGCAAACTGACAGATTGAATGTACTTTTACAATACAGTCATACATACCACTCATAGAAGAAACACCATAATATGTCACAACTAATCATAAATTTGCTCATCTCTAGAAGAGTACCATAAATATATATATGACTGAAAAATCAATATACAAGGAAATAGACATGCAAGCAAAATATACAAAACAGCCATATCATTGACAAATAAGAGAAGCAGAGAATCTGTGACTATTTATAAATTGGAAAAATGCAAGTGCAGAATTTAAACCTGCAGTGAAAAGCTAAGCTAAAACAGTACCAATGATAGCCTCCTTATTATATTGCTCATTCTTTTACTAATTAGATTGTACATACAAATATTTAAGCAAATATTTATTGGGTTTAACAAAAAATGACAGCAACTGCATTACATGGAATTATTGGTGAACAAAGGTGTGGCCAATCCATTTAGAACTGTTACAAGTTATTCATGGCTGATGTCCCTTAACTGTAGGTTGTGAGGACTTTGACTTTTAAAAACTGAAATCAATAGGTTTCTTCCTTGCCAGACGTCAAAATTTTCCACAAATGTATAGAAGGTGAAAATTTCAACCTGTCTTGCATTGATTATTTTTCTTCTTTCAAGTACATTGACCACAATTTTCAGTATTTTGTATCCTAACATCCTAAACTTTCTTCCCTATCCCAAATGCAATCACTCACAAAGGATCATAACTGTACTGTATACTATTTTCCTTTATTCAATCACAGAAACGTTGATCAGTTTTCTTTCAAGCCCCAAAATCAATTTGCTTCTTTCTTATCTCAAGTACAAGCCATCCACAAAGTCTGGCAACTTAATGCTATGGAGAACTAAAGTTATTGTGCAGAAAACATTTTCTTTCTTTCAGTCTGTGTTTCTGACTATTGGTCTTTTCACCCTGAAGTCTATATGTTTTTTCCTTGCCCTCAATACAAATCATCCAAACTTTATGGCAAGTATAACTGTAGACGATGGATAACTGGAGCTACATTGTAGAAACAAAATTAGTAACACACACACACACACACACACACACACATATATATATATATATATATATATATATATATATATATATATATATATATATATATATATATATATATATATATTATGACATACAAAATAATATGCTCTGAGTAAAGTGTCGAATTTTGAATTGTATTGACCCTTAAAGTTGAATGCATTAAGCATTAAAATTTTATCACATTTGAGTCAGAAAAGTCTTTGTGAAGGGCCACTTCAACCTTTCTTCTTTTCTCTCCCATGTCAGTGTTAAAACTTGAAAGGCTAGAATCTATGACTGAGTGAGATTTGACTAGGATTTGCAACACTGTCCTGAGAATAAAAACATTTGAGCTACCAACCATAACCGCTTAGTAGGAACCCATGTCAAATTATCATTTTCAATGGGAAATTGATATATCCCTTACTTCACAGATTTTAAGCTGCATAAATTTGACAAAAGAACTGATAGTCATGGGGGAAATTTAGGAACCGCTGCCTACGATTGGGCAGAATAAATTAAGGCATACACTTTAGAAGTAATGTGAATTTAAAGTGACGACCGTAGTCAAA
The DNA here is from genome assembly GCA_030141615.1 of Unio pictorum. Lineage (NCBI taxonomy): Eukaryota > Metazoa > Mollusca > Bivalvia > Unionida > Unionidae > Unio > Unio pictorum. The sequence goes on from JARLTB010000243.1 coordinate 5,294,645, forward strand.
ATTCTTTAGTCTTCATTTCCTGAGATCAGTAGTTTTGACTCTGAGGACGCCAAAAGAGAATAGTACGTTCCTCGTTAAACAAGAAAAGGTGAGCAGGTAGCTGTCTTGTAAGAAAAGACATGGTTTAGTGCTAGGATGCACAATTTCTGAAAGCGAACAGCAATCAGGTATGCCGTTGTAATTTCCCATGAAATTTTCTATTTTTTGATTCTTTGTTTTATGCAAATGGGTTTGATATGACTATGATAGGTTTGATATGACTAGGATAGGTTTTATATGACTAGGATGGGTTTGATATGACTAAGATAGGTTTGATATGACTAGGATAGGTTTGATATTACTAGGATAGGTTTGATATGACTAGGATATGTTTGATATGACTAGGATATGTTTGATATGACTAGGATAGGTTTGATATGACTAGGATGGGTTTGATATGACTAGGATAGTTTTAATATGACTAGGATAGGTTTGATATGACTAGGATAGGTTTGATATGACTAGGATGGGTTTGATATGACTAGGATGGGTTTGATATGACTAGGATGGGTTTGATATGACTAGGATAGGTTTCATATGACTAGGATAGGTTTCATATGACTAGGATAGGTTTCATATGACTAGGATGGGTTTGATATGACTAAGACAGGTTTGATATGTATGACTAGGATGGGTTTGATATGACTAGGATAGGTTTGATATGACATGGATTGGTTTGATATGACTAGGATAGGTTTGATATGACTAGGATAGGTTTGATATGACTAGGATAGGTTTCATATGACTAGGATAGTTTTGAGATGACTAGGATAGGTTTCATATGACTAGGATAGGTTTGATATGACTAGGATAGGTTTCATATGACTAGGATGGGTTTGATATGACTAGGATAGGTTTGATATGACTAGGATAGGTTTTATATGACTAGGATGGGTTTGATATGACTAAGATAGGCTTGATATGACTAGGATAGGTTTGATATGACTAGGATAGGTTTGATATGTTATGGATGGGTTTGATATGACTAGGATGGGTTTGATATGACTAGGATGGGTTTGATATGACTAGGATAGGTTTCATATGACTAGGATAGGTTTCATATGACTAGGATAGGTTTCATATGACTAGGATGGGTTTGATATGACTAAGACAGGTTTGATATGTATGACTAGGATGGGTTTGATATGACTAGGATAGGTTTGATATGACATGGATGGGTTTGATATGACTAGGATAGGTTTGATATGACTAGGATAGGTTTCATATGACTAGGATAGGTTTGATATGACTAGGATAGTTTTGAGATGACTAGGATAGGTTTGATATGACTAGGATAGTTTTGAGATGACTAGGATAGGTTTAATATGACTAGGATAGGTTTGATATGACATGGATGGGTTTGATATGACTAGGATAGGTTTGATATGACTAGGATAGGTTTGATATGACTAGGATAGGTTTGATATGACTAGGATAGTTTTGAGATGACTAGGATAGGTTTGATATGACTAGGATAGTTTTGAGATGACTAGGATAGGTTTAATATGACTAGGATAGGTTTGATATGACTACGATAGGTTTGATATGACTAGGATGGGAGTGATATGACTAAGATAGGTTTGATATGACTAGGATAGGTTTGATATGACTAGGATAGGTTTGATATGACTAGGATAGGTTTTATATGACTAGGATAGGTTTTATATGACTAGGATAGGTTTGATATGACTAGGATAGGTTTGATATGACTAGGATAGGTTTGATATGACTAGGATAGGTTTTATATGACTAGGATAGGTTTTATATGACTAGGATAGGTTTGATATGACTAGGATAGGTTTGATATGACTAGGATAGGTTTGATATGACTAGGATAGGTATTATCTATCATTTATTTAATTTCATGGAAATCGGTTGATGCTAGAGTTTTATGCAATTTATCTCTTTAATTGTATCGTTATTAGTTCATTGGTATTATTGATAATTGCATGCTATCCAAGTTTTCATATGTGCAGGATTTCATAGGGTTGTTTGAAATTATTTCCTTTGTCTGTTAGGATGATACTGATTATCGTGAGTTAATGATAATTACCTAATTATGTATGATTTTGTAATAATCTTGTAAATTAATGATTGCTGTGAGTTAGAATTTTTAAATTTCATGCAATAGTAATCGAACATGTAGAATCATAGGTAAAATAATATTGTAATGTTCGATAGACCGCTCAAGTGGTAATTTATGACTTATCGCTGTGAAGATAGGGTATTTGTTCTACCATAATAAGTCAGAATTTACGCAGTGTATGGATAGCTAGCATGCTTCTGAGTAACGTAAGTGAGGGAAATTGTATATACGTCTAGAAAGTGGTACATATAGAGATTTTGGGGTAATTTTGTCTTTTAAGGAACAGATTTCTGGGAGAGAGACGGGACAGTCCGAAGACGGAAATCCAAAAAAAAGAAGTGACGAGTTCAGAATAAAGGACTTAACAATTAGTTACGTATTCATCCTAAGTAGACATCTAATTTATTTACTGTGTTAAAATGTCTGCAAAACTGTAGAAGCCTTTTGTCACCAAAGGTGAGGCCGTGCTAGGTAATCAAGGTGCCTGTAAGCAATTTACAGGTAAACACCCATCAAAACTACCAAGACAATGTCTGCCTAATTTTAGCTGTTGATGTGAAAATTGATACATTTCATCTTCTTTATGTTGCCTTTGTTTCTCTATATTTGGCTTATCATTTAATACCTGCCTGCTATCAACATAAGTAAAGGCCTCTGGGGCAAAAACATTATCAATATTGTTGAAGTACTCAGTAAACACACCATGTTCACCAACTCTTTCCTTGACAGAGTAAAATATTTTTGATCTGGTTTTCTCTACATCTGCAGGTTGTCTGTGTCATTCTTCTAGTATATTTTGTATCTAATTCGTCCTTATATAACCAATTAGGATCAAATAATTTGAATACTTTAAATGTAAGACTATTAGATATTGAGCCCCACTTCTAATACTGCTGTAGTCTTCTGTTGCATTTACAAGTAACACATTTTGATACTGAATCCAGAGTATATATCTAGCGTTTGATCATAAACCAAATTCCAATTTGAACCCATTGATTAACAGGTTGTTCTCTACAAGTTAGTATGTAAATCTTTCACTGAAAATCATATATATTTTTAATTTTAAAGAGTAAGCATCCTTCTGATTGCCTACTTCTGCCAAATGTAAAATTTTACGGAAAGAAATAAAACCTAATCATTGAGAATTTAAGCTGATAACAATTATGTATAAACCTAGCCCTGACACAATGGTATGAATCGTACTTAGCAAACTTGGCGGTGCATAGTTAAATTCATACACTAATGCCTAAGGTGTAGTTACAGACTAAAACACTTTTAGCAACCCTTTCAAACATTTTATGAGATCATTAACTTCAACATGGATTATATCTGGCATAAAATCTAATTTATTCACTGGTGGACTGATTAAACACTTCAACAGTATATTTAAAAGTTTGATGTATGTAAATGAAAACAAATCCAATAGTTAAAATGTAAATTGTGCTTTTGTTGAATGTTATATTTGTTTTGTTGAATGTTATATTTTTTCCTGATAGTTTGGTATTTACCTAATGCAAATGTCAAACCAAATGAGAAGAGAATTATATTTATGATATAACATTTGTGACATATTGTTCATCTGTTGTTTCTACAAAGTCTTATTTTTGTCCTTCGATTGAAAGTTCAATGACCTTTTTAAATTTTACCTGTGTGCTGAGAAAAAGTCTTTACATTTCGACCAGAAGAGCAAGATTCCAAGAACAGCTATCTCACCAACTACCAAATAATAAATTTAGTTGTTTCATCTCATTTTATTTATTTCATGTAGTACTACTTCACAAAATGTGATATCAATTTGCTTTGATTTTGTTGATTCTTTCCTCAAATATTCAGATTTGGCATCTTAAAATGCTTAACAAATTCAACTGTATATGAATCATTTGTCTTTCATAAAGAAATGTCTTCAGACTCACATTATTCCGGGCTCTATTTCTGACTTGTCTGTATCTTGCAGTTTCGTGTTCAATATCTTCCATTAAATATACTAGCAAATGTTAAAGATATATGAACTCGATTTTATGATGTCAGAAACGTTATTTACAAGATGACTTACAATGTACTTGCTAGTACATGTATGAAAGCTACTTTAAAATGTCATTTTTTATATTAAAATATATATATTCAAAATGTGTCAAAAAGAAATACCTGAGTTTAAACAAATACAAAGCAAATGTAAATCCCTCGCCACAGAGCATACTACACAAACTGAATGATGTAAACAAACATGGACAATAGCACTAAAATGGCATTGAGAAAACAAGGAGCAACATTAAACATTTTGTTTGGTTTCAACTACTCTTTTAAGAAATTATTGGCATTTTGCACTGCAAAAAAAAAGAGTAGTTCTTTTTTAAATGTTATACAAGTGAGCTACTACGGCTCCCAGTAGTGTAAACAAAATGCCAAACTAAATAGATCAATTCGGAGATATCAGCAGATAATATAAAAAGGAGTGAAAAACAAAGAGTGTAATGAGTAAAAGTAATAGATTAAAATGGCAAGAAGAAGAATTTTAAATGCACAGAAAAGCCTAGCATTAAAATGAAAATACTCAATGTTCCATATATTATTATATACCAGAGATTTGTAAATTGTAGGAATGTACATTAGGCAAAGGTCAACTTGCTCCTTTTATTTCTTTGTATTTATCTTATACTAAGCAAAAAGATCCTGACAAACAACTAAAGTCAGCAATGGTGAAATATTTGAAATTGTTGCCAATCAGATACAATTGTTTCACCTCTAAGCTTGATCCAGGTATAGTATATGCATCACTTTTAGTATGAAATGCCCAAAACTGATGCTGAAATCAAATTACACAGTTTAGTTCATTCTGCCAAATTTTCATTTCACACTACGATGAGTATCTTCAGATAAATATTTGGGTGCAGTGGCTTGTATTTGAAAAACTGAATATTATTGTACTTGAGGGCGAACCCACAACATTTTAAGGCAAACCTAAAACTTCCTTGATATAAAACTTCCGTAGAGATGTTCTGATGTGAAATTACGACTTAAAAATATCCCTCAATGTGCTGCCATTTCATGTGTAAAAAAATATCTCGATGTTGTTTACGTATGGATACATTTCATTGAGGTCGCGCCCTCTCTGCTGCTGTGAATTAACCAAATATTTTATCGATACCTACACGATCTAGGGTCATGTAAATTTATTGTTATAAGTCCGTGCGGAGTAGTTTGTGCTTTTGAAAAGAAATTTTTAAATTTGGTTATGTCCATGTCTCCGCTACACCAAGTCTGTTGAATATTTCTTAAAGTATGTGTATCAACTCCATTTAATACAGCTAAAATATTACAGTTATCCCTGATCACTTTCGGAATTTGCGTATATGGTTGGGTGACATAAATGATATGTGTATTGTTATGTCTACCTCGACAAAATATTTTAGATGGATTTAATTGTTTGTCCAGCATGACGTCATCGTACACTACTAAATTATTATTAATACCGTCTAACTCATCAACGGACGGCGCTTCATCAAGATGGTGCAACTAAATATAATTTATCCCATTTCAACCATCTCATTATCAAATTAAGTAGCAACTGTGTCTTGTCACTTCCAGATGGACCTATTATTATCATTCTGCTAGAATTCGGTAGCGCTGGATGACTGGTTCACTCGCTCGAGTTGCTTGAAAATCAATTACATCCATATAATATGTGTATGAATTTATATTGTTTACGCTGTAGAGTTAAAACTTCAACAACTGATTTATCCACGGTCACAACGAAAAATAAAAAAACAAAAAAATAGCATATGGTGGAAATTGTTCCGTATGTGGTAGAAAGATTTTTTTTTCACCAAGAATTCAACATAAGGATGGTGGTGATATTGCAATATCAATGTCAAGATTTCCAGGAACTCCATGGGCTAAATAACAAGGAGAAAAACATCTTCCTGGATATAAATAGTGTGGTCCTGGAACTAGACTTGATATGAGACTTGACGACAAAAATCAACCAAGACCCGGTGAGTATCCAGTAAACGCTATTGACAAACCATGTCACGTTCATGATGTTGCTTATAAAAGTAACGATTTAGAACAACGACATCTCGCAGATGTGAAGTTGATTCATGCATTAAATTCTATAAAGGATAAATTCTTCAGAGAAAAACTTGTTAGCTTCCTGGTAAATCTGCGATGAAAGGTAAACTAGTATTTGGAAGTGGAACTTCCCACGCTGGTAATTAATAATTTAATGGAATTAATTTAGTATAGTCCCAGCGGATACTGGAAGGGTAAAACAGAGATTAGTAAACTCGCCGATGTAGCAAATGTCAAGCGTTCCGTTGCTGCAGCGTTTTTAGCACGACATGCAATATGGCAAATTTATCTAACACCACCTAAACGAACCGAGTACGCCCATTTTGATGTCAGCGAAGTTCATCAGGTTGATATATTACTTCTACCGCATGATGCCATCAAAATAAAACGACCTCAAGCAACGTTCCAATACCTTTTAACTGTCCTTGACGTTGCGAGTAAATATAAAGAAGCAGAGCCATCAGCAACTAAGACAGCAACGGAAGTAGCTTTTGCGTTTAAACGAATTTATCAACGCGGTGATCTACGATGGCCACAGCTGCTACAGGTTGATCCCGGCAAGGAATTTCAAGGCGCAGTATCATTGTTGATGAAGCAACATAACGTCACCATCAGACGAGGACATAGGGCGATTCATTGTGATCAGGCAATCGTTGAGCGATTTAATCAAACACTTGCTGCACGGTTATTCGGATATCAATACGCAAAGGAGTTCATTCAGGATAAAAGATCTCGCGAATGGGTTGCAAGACTACCAAGTGTGATAGCTGCGCTAAATAATGATATAACTCGAACAACCGATATGAAAACTATTAATGCAATCACTAAAGCTCGTATACCAATACAACGACGTGATGTTTCAAAACAACCAGTGCTAGGCATTGTCACTGTGAGGTATTTATATGAACCTGGTGAACTTGAAGGTGGTAAAATAAGAGCAACTGATCATATTTTGGAGTGTTACTACACGTACTATTTCCAGCGTTGTAAGATCCACGGGTACACCTGCAACATACAGATTAGATTCAACTGCTCATCAACGCTGATTTACACGTGAACAATTACAAGTAATTCCCGATGATACACAATTACCACCTCGTTCACTTAACTAGCACCTCTGGTTCGATTACATTCAAGACAGGTCAACATTGTATTTTCACGTGTATGACCATAATTACTATTAATTCCATCTACGGTAAATTATCTTGGATTATTACTCGCGTACTGCGATAACATCACACAATTACAACTCGCACAATGCTTATTCTGTTGCTGTTTCAGCGATATGACAAATTTGGCATCAATATCAAAATTTCGATTATTTTTTTTTATCACTCGTCATATAACTAACTAATTTTTTTACCATATCATTGTCAATAACACCATCAATAATTTCTGACGTGTCCAGTACAATTCTCCGCAGTTGATATATTCTTCTAATTCTAGACACTGCAAGATAAACTAAGTTGGACCATTCGATACGATCATCAACTATCCAAATAGCTGTATCGGTAATAGTTAACTCTTGAGATGAATGAATTGTCGTTGGGTATCCTAGCGTCCATGGAGTTTTGTCCCTTACTCCGTCTAATACATCTTCAACATCTGACATCAACCAAAACAATATCATTTAACACGAGATTCTGTTTTGTTTAAGATCCTGGTATATCGACTTTAATATTTTGTCGTCGTGTATCTACTGTTCAATAACATAATGGTACAGGTAGATCTGGAAACTTTTCTCGGTGTAATTGAAAGAATTGTTTTTGTAATTTATCACGAACTCTCTTTCTACTTGCAACTATCAAATCATTTGGTTTCCACGATTCCCAAAAGCGTTCACAAGGAGTTTCTGGTATTATATCACGCATTGTTTCACATTGAAGTTTATTCGGTTTTAGTTTGATTAATTTCTTAAACTCGGATAATTCCGGATCAAGAGATCTATGATCGTAAGTTATTTCTTCATAGTAATCTAAAACGTTCTTTAACCACGTATGTGGAGACCCTCCAACAAAAGGCGGTGGTTGACCATAATCGCCACATATGATCACAGCTGTACTTTTCAACAGTAACCAATCGAGAAATACTTTTAATACATTCAATGATACTGTACATATTTCATCCCAAACGATAATACTTGGAATATATTTCTCTCCCATTCGTTCAGGAGTCCATTTATCTCTGTTCCATCGAAAGAAAGAATGATAAGTACACGACGCTACTCCTCGTTGTTTCATTTCCCTTGCAAGTATGTGTGTAGGTGTTAGCACAACCATAGAACATCATCGAAATAATTCTATTACACGTGTTGTTTTACCGGAACATCCGGGTCCATTGAGATAGACAGTTTTGTGTCTAGTCACAGGATCATGCACTGACGGGTGCGACAACGGAGTTGTTAGCGACGATGACATTTTGTAAATATCTACGATTTCAACATCCGCGGATCGAGTATAACTAATTATATTTTCTAGTTTTATTCTCCATGAACCCAATTCTGCATCAACAGAGATATATAATTCTTTAAACAACTCAGAATAATTTTTATCGATATAAAACGAATCCGTAGCAACTCTTACTGCGTTCTCAACAAATCTGTTTATCATCGATAACAGATTTATTGAAACATACGCGAGCATCGAAGATCTAAGATGTTTGTACTGCGGTGATTGAGCAACAATAGAACTCACAATTGTACCTAATCGTGTTCCATGTGACAACAAGGCAGTTTCTCGACTTATAAACGTATCTTTCTTCGTTGTATCTGCGATTATAAAATCAAGTTCAGCATCATCCATAATTAATCTGGTACAATAACGTTTATGGTCCTATGATCCTCCTTGGATAAATTTCCCTATTATTTTTCTACCGAGATCTTTCGCTAATTTTACATTACCCTCTCATCGATTTTCAGAACATTGTTCAAAGAAATTTTCAAGATCTTTCTCGCTAAGAAAGGGAACTTATTTTCTAAGCTCGTCGCGGTTAAGATCGTTTATTGGTTCCGGTAGCCAAACCGATGTTTGTTTTTTATACGAAATAATTGCTTCGCTGACAACTAACGATAACAATATTCCGAAATCGAGCATATATCGTAATAATACAATCGGAGCCCGGGTTTTTTCTTAAAAATGCCAAACAAGACATAACAAATTGGATGTAGTTCTGGTGCAAACTCGAATGACTCAATACGAGCTAACCCAGTCAGGTCAAAATCGGGTAGTTGTCCGTTTATGGCCACTCTTGTCATCTCGTGCGTGGGTTGACCAAACCGCGCAAAATACTTAGCACATTCTCCGTACCCATGAAAGCTCCTGGGATAACACGCAACCATATCCACGGAAATCATATCATCACGTTGTATTTGGTATTCCACACCTCTCCGTGTCCATACTCGATGCAGCTCGATATTATATCATCGAGAAAATCTCCTCTGGTTAGTTTCCAGTTATTTTTTTCTCTGGCAAAATGAGCAGCAACAGATGGAACCGTAAAACAATTACTAAGTTACTCATCCGACTATGTGTATTTTTACGCAAGATTCTTCATCGTTGTGTGTAAAATCTCTGTACGATAAATATCTCCGTTCACTCGTACAAATTGATCATAATTTTCATCATTAGAACTTCGAAATAACCATACTGATACTGGGTCGGTTTTGCTGATATCGCTGATAATATCAAATATGTTTCCCGCAGAATTCTCGGGGGGGGGGGGGGGGTAGTAGAATTTAACAGTTCGGTTTCGAGGAAATATTTTCACCGCTTGCGTCCATGCATGTGCGTTATGGTCGACAATATTTATTAGAGTTCCCCCCTTTTGTAGTGTTTAGAATCGTATAATACTTCTCCGGTTATTGCTGTTACTGTTATTGGAAATTTTAATTTCTTTTCTACGTTGTAATTAATATCCATATGGGATATTTAATGATTTCTAACTTATAAACGAGCCCCGTTACATGATGAGTATGGAAATACACTGTTTTTTGGGGCGAAAAACCCACGCAGATGTAACTACGTGCGTTTCGTTACACCGACCATAAGAATTAATGACCAAAACACCATACAGATTTTCGTATATATATTTTTCAACTTGATAGAAATGTAAAATCAACGCCGGTTTATTCATGCAATCTGTTTCTGTACACAATAACCATGTAATCATTTTTAAACCATATATTGCAAGATGTGAACGTGGTACATTGCAAGAGCGTCGGAATTCCATACTCGAGACCATGGTTCGAATGACATTTGTTGATGGGTGCGTAATAGCGGTATTTTCCTATAGTGGGGGTTCATCCCAAGCTCGAACTTGAACACACACACCCCTATAAGCTCACCCGTGGGTGAGTAATTGTTTTGTACTTACTCGGGGTTGATTTTATGGGAGAGGTGTGCAAAGTTGAATGTAGAAAAGTCCTTACTTAACTTAGTGTTAGTATACGTTTAGTGTTGTGCCGTCTACAGACTCGCTCATGTCTGATATATCTCCTTCAGCCTGTTTTGAAGTGTCATGGACACCTTAGAGGTTTGGGAGATTGTGCCGTCCTTAGTTAAGTTAGTGTTGTATCCGTTTAGTGTTTTGCCGTCCTTAAGATAAGTAAATGTTGTATCCGTTTAGCATTGTGTCATCCTGAAGATAAGTAAATGCTATATCCGTTTAGTATTGTGTCATCCTTAGTTTTGACATACTCGATCATGTCTGAGACATGCAGGAGTTTGTATAAATGTATCTCTTTGAGCCTGCTTTGAAGAGTCATGGAGAACCTAGAGGTTTGGGAGATTGTGCCGTACTTAGGATAAGCAAATGTTGTGCCGTGCACAGACTCGCTCATGTCTGAGACATGCAGGAGTTTGTGTAAATGTATCTCCTTGAGCCTGCTTTGAAGTGTCATGGACACCCTAGAGGTTTGGCAGATTGTGTCGTCTTTAGTTAAGGTAATTAAGTTGATATTGTTCTGTGATCAAACACAAAAAAGGTTCAGCAATGACCCACATTCTTCTATTTTAAATAAATATAATATGTATAAATAATGAATTACGAAAATATCAACGATGTAATTTCTGATATTAAAAATTTGAAAAATAACAACAAAAATATATCGGACGAGTTGGATCCTGAAAAATATATTTCCGATTTTGAGACATTACAAGAACTTAAATATGAAGGAAGATAAATATTATCATCGGAATATCGATTTGTAAAGAAAATTCAGACTGCGTTGTATCAAGCGCTGGCTACAGTAAAATAAGACGAAGTGATGAAATTCGTCTTGTTGTCTCGCGCAATTGAAAAAATTATCTGGAGAGTATGAAGCAAAAAAGATAATCAATATTCGCGTGAGACAACTAAAAAATACTAGATATTGAAATGTAAAAGATACGGGGAATTGAAATTGAAATTAAAAAAAAAAATTGGGTATTTTTTGCCCCCATTTTCAGAACAAGGTCAAAGTTGACAGGAATTCTTGTAAAATCTTAAGATGGCGATCTATGTTCGTACATACAGATTTATTGACAATGTTTCATTTCTCAAATCCAACAAATGCCCGGATTGGTCAGTTTAGTTTGAAATTTATTCTTGACAAATACGGATCATGTACTCGTAGATAAACAGGATTGATTGGTTCTTGTTCAACCTGAAATCCTGGTGGTCCTTGTGGAGTAAATGTATACAGAATATATCCTTGCTGAGCTTGATTTGATATTGTTGTGTCAGTGCTGTAACTGTTGTCAATTACATCACAAACAAGATTGACTGCGTCAACCGATGTTATATTTACGATTTCCGGGGATACATGTCGTCCTTCTCCGTCTGGATTATTGTTGTGCTTGAGTATAGTTGGCTCGGGTAGTGTTTGTTTGTACTGCGCGAGTATATTAACGAAAAATTCATCAATGACATCGTTGACTGACTCTCTTAATTCGTCTGCGTTTTACCCGGGAAATTTAAAATTCGGTAGCGTGGTTTGTGTTAACGAGTATGCGTCTAAAAAGTTTTGTTTGTGGCGATCATATATACCGTCAGTGCGATCAGTTGTTGCCTCGATTACTCGCTGGTTAATATATTCCATGTCGGATACAAGTTGATGTAATATTTCGATGGACTTAATGATTTCGCTAGTGTCTTTGGTACTGGAATTTGTTATATTGAAAAGCTGTTCTTGGAAGAGCTGTCGTTGTAGTTGTATTCGGTGTTCTTGATTAATGATTTTAAAATAATCAATGATTTCATGCATACGAATAAATGTATTATGTTCTCCTCTTGATAGAGTAATAATAAAAACCCAAGATACGAAGTCCTTACTGGAGAAGACAAGATAACTACCCAACACTGCACTTTTTATATCTGATAAATGATCTTTATATGATGGGTTTATATCGTGGTATGATTGTTTGTCAGTGACATAATCAGACTTTTTCGGTTCTGGTATTGGTGGTTTAGTTTCAGGTGGAATTTCAGGCCATCCTAACACTGTTCTAATTGAACTTTGATATATGTCCACGGCGTAATCTGTAGAATTTATTTATATCGCAGCCGATATTGTTGGTTCGTGAACTGTTATAGCTATTTTTGATTCTTTCCTGTTATTGATTTGATTCTACACTGCAATTCATCATTGATTTGTTCGATCTGATAACTTCCGGTTGGTATTCCAACGACGTTCCTATCGGGGGGTCCAATCTGGTTTATTTCTATTTGCAAATCCATGCGAATTATTTGCCGGTAATCCACCGAATGATTTTGATCTGATATTTGGCCAGCAGTAGTATACTCGTAATTGTGCTAACGCGATCTCTCTCACTGAAATCGGCGTTGGAAAGTTGATGCTAAATTCAGGTTTGGTGGAATTTATTGTTATCATCGTGGTTGTTGTCGGAGTTGTATTTATGACTATGTCGAGTAGAGCTCGATACTGAAGTGATTCCGCCATTATTCTTATATTGTTTTTCTAAATCCGAAGTCAGTGCGCCGTAGATATTATTCATGATGGTAAATTCAGAATAATATATTATTGTATCTTCGAGGCTAGATGATATCAGCGATGATAATTTAGAATATGCTTGTATCGCTGTATTTCATTTTACTGTTTAATCATTGTATTTGGCAACTGCGCACGTGGATACTTTATTCGCGATAATACTAAAAACACCTACGAGTGTGGTTGATGATGAAACGCATATTGTTACCTTGATTGCAGTTGTGACTGGCGTTAGCGCTGATAATACTACACCGGTGGATGCAACTAACGCGGATACTGAATAAACCATGATATCCAACATTTCACACGCCGCTTGTATTTTTTACTTTTATGGCGTAGTTGTCAGCGATGCTTTTTAACTCTGATTGCCATTCGCGTACTTGATCGTATCTTTATTGTTGAACTGTCATTGTAATTATATTACGCAGTGACCAATTGAGGTGTTTCAGCAACAAATTCCAGACACCACCAGTAAGATGCCGCGGTTGAGGTTTTATCAGCTGCTTCCAGCATAAATATTTCTTCGCTTCCTTTATTTAATACGATAGACACAACTCCGGAAAACTTGTCGGTTGAATGCCGTCAGGGATATGTAGTAAATACAATGAATTTTGCACTGCTGAACACAGACAACCTGTACAAACTGGTGACTTCCGCGGTATGTTTTATAGCATTATTTTGCTGTGACCATGTTGCAAACCCGGATGACACCGTATATCCGTTATCGATGATCTGCTTGTGGGGAATTTTGATTATATTAATTTTGTTAACGATGGCAGGAATTCTACTAATAACATCATCTAGTTTTTAGTTTTTGTCTGATATCGCTGATATTACTCTACGCATTTGTGATCAATTGAAAAATTGAATTTGAATCCCTGGTAACACCTAATCTTCGATTAGGCGTTTCAATGTCTGACTTAGTGTTGGTGAGTTTTGTGTTAATATCAACGAGTTTTACGTCAGCTAACAATGGTCTCCCAAGGAAATTTTCACCGATTTTATTGAGTTTTTGGAAATTTCTACGAAGATTCGAAAACATTTACGTGAACGTCATACTCAGCTTGTAGCGTGGATAATTTAGTGTCTATAGTATTATGGCTACCATCTACATATTTTTTGTTGCAGCATCTTCGGGAGATGTTGGATCTCTTGAAACAACTATTTTATTAAAGTTCATGCTAAGTTCACCTGTCATTGTATCAATTTCCAATTTTAGACGATTAGCAACACTTTTTACAATTTCATCTCTGATTTGCGATATAGATATATTCGAGTCTCTGATTTTTCCGCTGTCAGTAAATACCGGGATGTTATCTGTTGTTGCACCTATAACTCGTCTGACTATGTCATTCCATTTAATGTTACTGGTTTTTAAAACACCGTATCAGTCCTGAAAAATAACAACCTCATCTCGGTCAACCCCCGTCAAGCTCATGAGATCAGATATTTCATCTTTAGTTACATATTTTGATAAATCAATATCGGTTTGCGCTTTGCCATTTCGTGTGAGAGATCTTCCGTAAATATCCACCATTATACGTATGACTCGTATATAAATGAACAATTTTGTGTGGAAGCAATGAAGATTTTGATATAGCATTAAGTACATTAATTACTTCACGACCACATATCGGTGGATCTGTCAAGGATTGCGTTGGTAATGTTGAATACCAAATTGGAATTGACGATATCAAGCTGTACGAATCAAAATAAACAATTCCACGTGGATCAATCGCGTAAGCAGCCCAGTGAGTTCCTGGACCAGAACTCGAATCAAGATTAATAATACCGGTTTCAGCGCTGTTTGGTCGTTTTGGTAATTGAACGCGCATAAACACCTCTCGGACATTTTTAATATTTAGTTGCTTAGCAGCTTCAAGTAAATCAAAATTAGACATAGGCATCAACGTGTTCCTGGAAGTCTCAAACCCTTTCTGTTCATATGTGGGGTCCCTGATAATCATAGACCCAACCCTCTTTTGTTAAACCCCTTTCCGGTTGCTGTCTTTAATGCCATTCCAGCGGCAGTTCCTACAGCACCTAACGCGGCAGCTTTTGCGACTGCAGGTGCAGCAGCAGCTATTAATGCAGGTATAGCTGCGAAAAGTGGAAATATACCACCGGTTTTAATCATATTTGCGATTGAGGCTGAAGAGAGTTCAAGTTGAACTCCAGTTTCTGATCCCAGGGCTTTATTGAAGTGTTTAAGTTGAGTCTTGGTTAACGATAATATGTTTGGACCACCATGCGCAATCTGATCTCGCTTTAATGATATTTTTAACCCGCATTGTTTTGCTGATTTAGATTGAAGTTTTTTTTACCTAACCTTGAGTCAGAGTGACATTAACGTCGATGTACGACATTTTTATTAATATCGCTGCGATCTAATTAATGTGTTACATATTTTCTACTGGTGCATCAGTAACTCGCATTCGTCCACCAACACCTTTAAGTAACATTGCCTTGTCGCTGAGTACGACAGCGATTGCTCTGTAGTTAGGAATAGGAACAGTTACGTTATCTACGTGAGCTCGAAAATGTATATCAACGACTGATTGCTTAACTAAATTAAGATGTTCAAGTGAAAAGTAATAAATCGGATACAGATTTATAAAATCTAATTGTGATATTTGCAAACCAGTATCTATATTTTGATCACGTTCCATAAATGTCATCAAACGATGATATGCACGCGCTTCATGATTTGTTGTATAATCTAACAATATATATTCAGATGGTTCTTGATGTCCATTTATTCTTAAAGAGACTTCATTAGCACCGAATTTATCAAATATCATATGACTACGTGTATGAACATTTAATCTTGTAAGATCTTGAAAAGCAATGAAAATATGTCGTGGTGCAGCAACACCTTGTTGTGATGCTATATTCCATGTAAATAAACCATTAATGGCGCTTTGAACACTATCTGTAGTTACTGTTAACCATGATATCAATGATTTTCCGCCCTGATCCATAAATGAGAGTAATCTGTGTTCTTCAGTAATTGATGGAGTCATTACAGGCAATACAAGGAAAGTTTTGTTAATATTATTTTACCAGGATCGCCAGAGAGCTTCATTATCATCGCCTCTTCTCGTTAGTTCAACTGTATGTTTGGCTCCAAAAACAACTTTGCTAACATGTCTACAAAATCCAAACATGTGTGACAGTGGAATTGCACATGAAAATCTTTTACGATCACCTCCCAGCATTTATCGACGTGTTAAGAATCCCATGTTAAGATTTTGATTAGCACCATGAACAACTGGAGTCACATCTGTGTCAGCGTTGCCGGCGAAGTTTCTTGGTCGTCTTATATTATATTGGTCATTGTCGTGGTGGTCAGAAGTATCTTTAGCAAACATCATTTACGGACCAGCCGATCTTGTAAAATCGTCGCTGTATCTTGCTAAACCAATCATTGTTGTAGCAACATCAACATCTTTTTGAATATTTTCAATCTCTCTACCGTCAATTATTTACTTAGCGCTGTTAAATAACGCCATAATACCATTATTAACAAAACCAGTTCTAACACCAGCTCCATATTCTGTATCATTTGTTCTTTTAATTTCACCTTCTACTTCAATTAATGCTTCAGCGGGTAAGAAATATCTACATGTATCCTGAACTTGTAGTATGATTCTCCCACGCCGATCTGGCTCTAGTGCGTCATAAGAATAATATTGGTAATCGCGTATCGATTCATCCTTAAGGACTCGTGCGTCCATGTCAAATGCTTCATTGGATGTACCCTTGAACATTTTAAATAATTTGTTATCGTCTAACACGAAGACCACTTCCAGCTATTATGCTAGCAGCAATATTTCTTTCTGCATCAGATAATTCAGATAATTTCTGATTTGCGGCTTGATTTATTACTTTACTGACATCAGCAGGCATAGCTTCGGTACTTGCCAGTTTTACTTGCGGTGGATTTCGTCGTATTAACCGTGCTAGTCTATCTTTGATAGCCGAGAACGCTTTATCGGCAAAATTGCCAACTAAGCCAGGAGCTTTTTCACGAACAAAATCAATAGCTTTCATTCCAAGTTGCTTTGCAATCGGTATTGTTTTTGGATATATTCTTCTAAATAAACCCTGGACAACATCACCGTGTCCATTTCCGTATGTTGCTTTGTACACTGGTAATCGTGAATTTACTACCCTAACATCTACGGGTCCACGCTGAGTATTATGTATAATCATCGTATTTGTTACTTATTTATCTAATCGTAGTCATTGGCGATTTCATCAATGAGTTCTCGATAAACATTGGTGTCCATAATACCGCCTTGAAATAATCGTTGACAAATATCAGCAGCTTCATTAATGATTACACGGGAATTTTTTCCAGCACGTTTTCCTCCAGTCAGAATTTCTAGTCGATCAACATCAGAAAGAATATTATTAGGACAAGTAATAAGACCACTTCCCGTAGTAATACCCTTTCCAGTAGAGACGGACGGTGTACCATCTGGATAAAAAAATACTTCTTCTCCTTTATCATTAGATGATATTCTTTTTTCTACTTCTTGTCTAAATGTTTTAAATTTTGGATCATTTTTTTTTTCAATTTTATCTTTATCCTTAAAAACAAGAAATATCTCCTTAACCATATTTTCAGCTTTTCTTTTTTCAAAACAGTTAGGTTTTACATATTTTCCTCTTTGATCATATTCAAACACGACAATATCTACTGCTTTATCCCGACTACTCCTAATCTCATTAATACCCCTAGAAGTAAATACACCTATAAATATCGACGATTATTTTGTTGGAGTTTGTAGTTTTTCTTTTTGTCGTTCTATTTGTTGCAGCGGTGAAGGAAGTTGGAATATCGCGTAAAAAAGAAAACTTTGCATTTGCTTCTGCAGATCTATTTTTTAAGATTTCTTGCATTTGTTATCCGTTGTTCCATCTAAATGTTCCATTAATTTCAGTATGTCAATTTCAATAACTTTTATATGTGTCTGAAAACTTAATCTTCTAAATCTGTATATCTACAAAATATGAAAGGTATACTGTCTGTGTCTTCACGGTGGGAGAATTCTTCCCAAAATCAACTGATACGTGCTAATTTTTCAGTAGGTTTTGTGTTCAAAGGTTTTATGCATATGTCAAAATTGTTTATGGCAATTAATCAATTCAGGTACATATTTTAGCTGGGTGCACTTGGTACCCACTAATGTACCTTTTCTAAGTGAATTTTTTTAAGAATGCTAAAAGTCCTGTTTCAATGTCTGTTTGACATTACTTGTCCTTTATCTTGTTTAAACCTTCATAGATAAACATTGTTGTTTTTAATTTTTATTAAACAATTACTTAAGTTAGCATCATAATCATTTAAGAAATAACTTAACATTTCATCTTGATCTGCATCATCTATTATCAAATTTCCACTACATTCCAATAAAGGAACGTACAATCAACCATTTATTTTTCTTTCCTTTATCTGATGTAACTAATGGAAGGAGTAGCGATACAAGACGAAGACCCGAACTTCCATGTCTGCTAAGCAACTAAATACACCATGGCCTTAATTTAGATGTCATCAGTTAACCATTGATTTTCAATTTATATACCATAGAGAAATTACTATATACATGTTTTAGCAGCTTACCATAAACAAGCATTGTAAAAAATGCTAATTGGAAAACGAGCATCGGTGGTAACTGTTGGCAAGACATACCTGACACTGCACATCAACACTTACAGACTAACCTGAAAGAACATATGAATAGCCAACATTATTTTAAATTGTTGGAATAAATTTCTTCAAATTGTTATGTATTTGTATACTAAATAAATATACAAATCGAATATAAAATTTTGGAGAAAATATCCGGTCCTCAAAAACATCAGTATTATATTAATCGTCATTAAATTCTAAGCGGGGAAATGGGACCTTTAGAATGTTATAACCCATAATCATTATATACAAATTCAAAATCTTTATCTTGTTATCCAAATTAGTTCTTTAGATCATTTAGATGGAAGAAATTTTGCCAATAGTCGTCTTTTGTTCATTTAATCTCAGATCGTTTTTGTTTATATGCTTTTCAGTAAAATGGTAATACTCATAGTGCATATAAGATGTGCCACACGGAGCTCTCAGGTACAGCCTAATGTCCGATTTGCTAAAAAGAAACTCGCTTGCGCTGGGTACATCCGATGGTTTTGAACCAAGTTCAATCTCTTCACTTCCAACAGCATAACCATCGGCTGCTTCCTGATGATTACTAATTTCAGAAAGAATATTTTCAACTGTTGATATCACATAAGCGTCACTATCATACCGCCATTGTTTCTCTAGCTTTGGCATCTTAAGTGGTAAACATTTTATAATTGAGATAATTTCTCAGTCGAAAACGCAATCATGTTATAACAAATAAATATATTAACAAAGGTTTTGAAAAAGAAAGTAATTATAAATCGGGCCAGTTATAACAGAGAACACGCTGCATCCAAGATTGCAATTAGCAACCTTTACCAGTAAAAACTACGAATTTTCCAAGTAATTGCTGACATGACAATTAAGATATATGCTGAAATTTAAATGCTATAACATGTTGTTTACAGGTAGATATTTTACAGTGAACATGCACTAGTAATCTGACGACATATTTGTGATTCATTATGTTCAACATTATTGTATAAAAGGTATCGTTATTGGATCTGGGACTGCAATTGTTTTCAAGGAAGAAGTCCTGGACTGCAACTTTCAAAATCCTGCAAAATATTGAGGGTATCGATAATAAATTTCCTGGCGACCTGAAAAATCTGCTGGCATATTATTTCATTCATAGTTTCCTGTACTGCAATGCAACTCTAGAAGGTGTAAGAGCCTCACATCAATTTCAAGAGCAAGACAAGCCCGAAACATCTAATTGACAAACATACCAGTATCTTTAATTTTGAATAAAACCACACACCCTAATGATAGGAAATTTCACAGAAACTAATTTACGAAACTATCCCTTACCACCTTAGTAATTAATGTGTTTCTTTAATCATGAAATTCACAAAGGAATGCAATCAAATCATGAGAATAATTTTTTGGTCTAAAGCACTAATCCATCTATCTATCGTGGAGAACAAGGCTGTCTCACAAGAGTGGTTTTCTCTGAACTTGATTGGTTTTAATGAATTAAGTTATAGTTTGATAGTTACATCATACCATTGTCATGAATATGTCTTTCAAGATAGGTGGTAAGATAGATATAGGTCTGCAGTTACTGACATCGTCTTTGCTGCCAGAATTGTGAATGGTGGTATTTTTTGCCAATGTCCATTTCTAGAGAAACACTGAGGTAGATATACTTGGGTTACATATGTAAGTGATGCTGACAGATATTATATTTGCAGCAGCCCTCAGTATTATCTAGACCGGTTGATTTCCTTGTTGCCATAGGTTGCACAAATTTCAAAACCCTTTCATCTGGTATTGCGGAAATAACAAATTTTGTTTCAGGTGCAATTTATCTGAACAAATGTTTCATAGTTCATTGTGATTAAAGTTGACAATAAGCTCTTTAATGCTGGAGGCTATGCTGGCTATGCTGACTATGCTGGCTCTGCTGGCTATGCTGACTATGCTGGCTATGATGACTATGCTGACTATGCTGGCTATGCTGACTATGCTGACTATGCTGGCTATGATGACTATGCTGACTATGCTGGCTATGCTGACTATGCTGACTATGCTGGCTATGCTGACTATGCTGGCTATGCTGACTATGCTGACTATGCTGACTATGCTGACTATGCTGATTATGCTGACTATGCTGGCTATGCTGACTATGCTGGCTATGCTGACTATGCTGGCTATGCTGGCATTGCTGACTATGCTGACTATGCTGGCTATGCTGACTATGCTGACTATGCTGGCTATGCTGACTATGCTGACTATGATGGCTATGCTGACTATGCTGACTATGCTGACTATGCTGGCTATGCTGGCATTACTGACTATGCTGACTATGCTGGCATTGCTGACTATGATATCTATGCTGACTATGCTGGCATTGCTGACTATGCTGACTATGCTGGCTATGCTGACTATGCTGACTATGCTGGCTATGCTGACTATGCTGACTATGCTGACTATGCTGGCTATGCTGACTATGCTGGCTATGCTGACTATGCTGGCTATGCTGGCTATGCTGACTATGCTGACTATGCTGGCATTGCTGACTATGCTGACTATGCTGGCTATGCTGACTATGCTGACTATGATGGCTATGCTGACTATGCTGACTATGCTGGCTATGCTGGCTATGCTGACTATGCTGGCTATGCTGGCTATGATGACTATGCTGACTATGCTGACTATGCTGGCTATGCTGACTATGCTGACTATGATGGCTATGCTGACTATGCTGACTATGCTGACTATGCTGGCTATGCTGGCTATGCTGACTATGCTGGCTATGCTGACAATGCTGGCCATGCTGACTATGCTGGCTATGCTGGCTATTCTGACTATGCTGACTATGATGGCTATGCTGACTATGCTGACTATGCTGGCTATGCTGGCTATTCTGACTATGCTGGCTATGCTGGCTATGCTGACTATGCTGACTATGCTGACTATGCTGGCTATTCTGACTATGCTGACTATGATGGCTATGATGACTATGCTGACTATGCTGGCTATGCTGGCTATTCTGACTATACTGGCTATGCTGACTATGATGACTATGCTGGCTATTCTGACTATGCTGACTATGCTGGCTATTCTGACTATGCTGACTATGATGGCTATGCTGACTATGCTGGCTATTCTGACTATGATGGCTATGCTGACTATGCTGACTATGCTGACTATGCTGTATATGCTGACTATGCTGACTATGCTGGCTATACTGACTATGCTGGCTATGCTGGCTATGCTGACTATGCTGGCTATTCTGACTATGCTGACTATGATGACTATGCTGACTATGCTGACTATGCTGGCTATGCTGACTATGCTGGCTATTCTGACTATGCTGACTATGATGGCTATGCTGACTATACTGGCTATGCTGACTATGATGACTATGCTGACTATGATGGCTATTCTGACTATGCTGACTATGCTGTCTATGCTGACTATGCTGGCTATGCTGACTATGCTGACTATGATGACTATGCTGGCTATGCTGAATATGCTGACTATGATGGCTATGCTGACTATGCTGGCTATGCTGACTATGCTGGCTATGATGACTATGATGACTATGCTGACTATGATGACTATGCTAACTATGCTGACTATGCTGACTATGATGGCTATGATGACTATGCTGGCTATGATGGCTATGCTGACTATTCTGACAAGAAATTGGAGGACTGCATTTGCGATTTCAACATCATCATCATCGATAAGTAGGGCCTTTCAGTCTAAGTTATTGGATTTTGAATAACCTTGTAGAATGTTTACCTGCACCTAGTCTGTTGAAAACATTCCACATAGAGTTATACTTGCAATTAGTTTCTAATGATGAGTGATATTAATTATTCTCTGCCCGATTTATCATTTTGTTATTTTATTTCTCCATGTTCTGTAAACTTTTTGACCAATAGATTTGAAATAATCACGGGTTTTCATGGCATCTAGAATCCCCGGAGTCGACCAATCGGTTGGAAGTCCAGCTTTACTCTGTGTGTTTTCAAAGGTACATGTTTATCACCCATCTGTACAAAATGTTGGGTGCAAATATCAAGAGGATCACGAAACACAGATACATTACTCCAAGGAATATTAGAGATCTTCCAGAAACTTACCATCATCATAATGCTTAAAAGACCTATACTTTGTGGTTTTACGAGGATTGGATTGTATAGCTGTTTTTAAGCCGGATTTTCTGGTTAGGCATCCCCACAAATAATTTTTAAATGTAAACACAGTTTTACAAACAAGGGCGCGCCGGCTCTAGAGTTATTTTTGTTTTTGCTTTGGCAAATTTTTCATTTGTTTTGAAATCTTGTATTTCAACTTTCCCAATGGCACCCCTATCCCCCCTTCATGCTATCACCCTAACGCAACCTCTTTAGTACACCACTGCCTTGAAGTAAAATTTATTATGGGGTACAGACAAGGAGTTCAGTTTTACCAGGCCATTTTTACAATATCTTGAAAAATGCAAGTGGTCTTTGTATTAACAATTACAAACACATAATATGTTTTCACTTTCAATACATCCATCACAGTTTGAGAGATAAAATGTTTAACTGAGATAAAATGTTTAACTGAGATAAAATGTTTAACTGAGATAAAATGTTTAACTGAGATAAAATGTTTAACTGAGATCCCAAAGCAAACAACATGGGCATCATCACCCATTAGTGTTCCCAATGTTTGTCTTGAAACAGTAGAATTATTAGATAAACAGTAGACAAATTATGTCTCATCAACAGGGCACTATCTAAATAGCCCTAAGTCTAGCATCTGTTGCTAGGGCGAAACATTTCAGTGTTTGACGTTATCTCCATAATCCAAACAGTCATGACATTGAATTTAAATTAAAATGAAACTGAAACCATCCTAATCACAACAAAAAGACTTTTTCATTAAAATACTTTACCCCAATCACTAACAATCAGTAATACCAACATTAAATTTAAAGTCAGAATGAAAACTAGGTGTCATTCTCGACAGTACGCTCTCATTACACCAAACAGGTAACGAACATATGCAGAATTTATATCTGGAGTTAAGACACATTTTAATGACTGATTCCAGTCCAATATACCTATATTGTTACGACTGTATGGTCACAAATTAAGTAACAGAAAAAGTTTTTAAAGAAAACAAGTTTTGCAAAACTTAAGAAACTATTTATGTATCATAGTTATAAATGAAAATGTGAGAGGAACTTACAGTATTATGAAGTGACTCCAAACAGATCATTTTAAAGGTCTATGAAAGTCCTAAATGAATGAAAAGTTCCATATACATTTCTAAACCGGAAATGTACTGGTCTTCCAAGAACCGTGACGTTGTCAAGATGGTTTTGTCCAGTATTCCTTCAAATAATATTTAACTGTTCCAGAATAATAGTATAGTCCAAATAATAAGCACTTCCTATTTCTACCGAATAGTCGAAACAAATGATTTTCCTCTCGAATAATAGCTAAGTACAACATAAAACACGTCTGCCGACTAACAACAGGAACATAATAAGTGTGAATGACTCCAAAAATAGGAATGAATATGATTATTTAATTCTTTCTTTATATAAACGTATATTGCGACTGTATTTTGCAATGGACACCACGTTACGGAAATTATTACTTAATTGGAAATTAAGTCATAAGCGCCAATTAAGTCTTATTATTAAGATTATTATTAATAATTATCAACATATACGTAAGCATATATTTATAGATCCTATGCAATATTGTGATATTAACAGATTCAAGCTACGTACGCAGAACGAAATAAAGATATTCTGTACATATTAGAGCCAAGAATAAAAATTATAAGAATTAGAAACAATTGTTTATCAGAACACACACACACACACACACACACACAATACATACATGACCTCAAACATGTGTAATCCATATCTGGAAACTTACGCTCCTCTTCCTATACTCGTATATTCATTGTTTTCACTATTACAATGAAGTCATACGGACAACGTTCTTTTTCTTACCATAGCCCAGCTACGTGGAACGAATTCCCCATAGCTCTTTTTCACAAGTGTACTGTGCTCTCATTCAAGAGAGCTCTTAACACTAAAGTATTTCGATTACAAGAACAGACTTAAAGACTTAATAATGTTTTTTCTTTAATTATTTTCAGCGTCTTTTAGTGTTTTGTGTGTTATCTAATATTATAAAGTACTTAGAACTTTTAAAGATTAGACACTACATTAAATCCACATTTTTATTATTATTATTATTATTATTATTATTATTATTATTATTATTATTATTATTATTATTATTTGCTTTGGTTAAAGAAAATGTTATATAGTGTTACCACTATATGGTCTTAAAGTAAGTAACAGAAAAGAGCAAAAACCAACAAATGTTGTAAAATTCAACAAATAATTTACTCCTTTGTATACAATTTGAAAATATAAAAAGAGCTTGAAGTATTGTGAATTAAATCCCAAAAGGTCCTAAACATTTTATCACAAGTCCAAATATATAAAGTTTTAAATGAATTCCAGTGGTGTTCCAAAGAAGTTCCAATATTGAATGTGTTGATATACCTGTAATCTCGAATATGGTAATGCGTCAATGGTCTGGAGTTGTATGATGTACTAACAGTCTTTTCATATATCACAATAATATAATAATTTATTATTCCAAATTAATCTTCCATTCCAAGAATATTATTGAGCACTTTGTAATTCCAGTGAATAATAATAAATAAATAATTCAACCGAAATGAAATACTGACTACAAAAATAAGACTGATTCTGCTAAAGATGATGACGCAAGAATTATTAATCTATCAAGTAATCAACATTATATAAAAAGCTAAGACACAAAAAAAAAACCAGGATTAGGGTCAAATGTTCATTTTTAGAATATTCTATGTTGTCAACAAGATAAGGCATATTACTAAAACTATGATTAAGAACATGGTAAACATCAGTTACAACAGGGGAATTACAACGTTCTAGACCCAGACCAAAAAAATATATTTACCTCCATTGATCCTCACATTTAAACCATTCTCATTGAGAAATGTTAACTATGTATTATGTTTACAAATCAGTGTCCTAGTCAGGTACATAGTGAACTTAATTTTGAATATGGTCAAGAATTGACTTCAATTATGTGTAACATATAATCATTAATTAAAGCCAACTGATAATACAAATTAAATATACATAACATATATTCTCTATTTTAATTTTACCGGTTATAGCATCCGCGTCACAACCATGCATCTGTGATCTACATTTTGTTGCTATACTAAAAATAGCATTTATTTAACACTGCTCTCGCCGTTGACAACGTAAGTTTTCCAAATTGAAAAAAAAGTTTCCGCTGACGGAAAAAATTCTTGTTTTCAGACATGTAAGGTCTAAATGGGTTCAATAATCTTCACCTGGATAATAGCTAAATACCATCGAACACAAGAGTACGATTCATAATGGACCATTGCCAGACTATAATTCGTCTTATTTCGAATTTAAAAAAAATATAAAAGCATTATTATCCCGATAGTGAATGTTATGCAAATATCTCAAGACTGTTGGAGCCTAATAATTTGGTTAAATACAGATACAGACCGCATTTCCCGGTCCAGATTAATCCAAACCCATGTGCTATCCTACGTTGGTTTAAATATATATGTTCGCAATGTCTTTTAACAGTAGATTTCTGTTTCGTCTTCAGTCTTCCGCATGATCCGCATATAAGCCTAACTTCCGTCTTGGATAAGGAAATAATTTCGACGATATGGGTACTCTTGGTCGTCAGCTAAAAATAACACTAGCCCCATTTTAGCAGGGGATTTTAACTGGGTGGTATTCGATAGACAGAAAAATATCTTGTTACAAGAAACAAACATAAAATTCAGAAAAAGAATATTGCAGAAGTATATATGAACCTAAATATCATTAGAAGGGAATTTACTTAATTATTACTGAACAAATGAAGATAATAAGCTAGACGGTTTTACATTTCGAAAGTGGGACTGGTAAAGACTAAAACAAAACAAAAAATTCTTGGAACAAACACAGAAATACTACCAACATCTCAATACTTAAATAAAATATCAGTGATGAGGAAATATAACACAACTAGGAAGGGGTACATTTAAAAGGAAAGAGGAGCCACCTAAGAATCAATGTGATGAAATAATAAATAATAAATCAATTGAAGAAACAAGCATAGGATTAAAGACTGGGAAAACACGGGGATCAGATGAAGTAACAGCTTAATTTTATAAAAGCGATCACAGGCCCTGTGGTAAGAAAAACCCGGGCCTCTCATAGTTCTAGTTCAAACAAAATCTTTTCTTTTCTAAATAAAAGTGTTGCTCGGCCCGAAGCCCCCTTACGAGCTCCGGCCCCGTAAATATATCCCCGCTTGCCCCACCCACCCCCGTCCCATTTTCGGCCCTCTCCTTTTATAATAATACGCTTATCATGGGTGATATGTCAGAAAAAAGAAAAGAAATAATAACGATCTTATACAAAGGAAAAGGGATTTTAAAAATTGGAGACCTATATCCTTATTAAATACTGATTATAAAGTACTTCCTCACATCTTAATAACGAGCGGCGAAATAATGTACACCTGAAATAATAAAAACACCAATCAAAGTTGCGGAGAAGAAGGGAGCAACATCCAAAAAAACATCTTAAATATAGGAACTGCTATTGATTATTTGAGTATTAGCAGGGGAAGGGGTTATGATTTTTTCGACCAGGCGAAAGCATTTGAGAGACTGGAGTTTAACTACGTAGGGAAAATGCCCGAGATATATGGCTTTGAAACATATTCCAAAAATGGACTAAAACTCTTTACGTTAATATTTTTACAAGGCTATATATTAACGGAGTGACAACACAAAGTTTTAACATTGAAAAAATCTTTAAGACAGGGATGCCATCTGTACATGCTATTATATGTAATAGCAACTAATGTTATATGACCTAAAATAAATAATAACAATAATGTTAAGGGTAATAAGATACCCAGCCTGAAAGACGAACTCAAAATGTTACGACATGCCGATAACTGTACTGACTTTATAACCACGACAAAACAGATATCCTATTAATCACCCGGGATTCTCCACTCGCCTGATTAAGGAAAGAGTCTAAGCAATAAACACAGTCTTTAGAAAAACTGCAACGGTAGATAACTTTACCAAAATGATTGAAGAAATTGACAGAAACATATATATTTTGACAATGACATTACATTATATATATATATATATATATATATATATATATATATATATATATATATATATATATATATATATATATATATCGTAACGTATACTACTTCCTTAATGTCGAGAGACTTGAAAAATAAAATGTTGGATAGTATTTATAAGGAGAGGTAAACTCCATTACCAAGGTGGATCTCTATAAATATATATAATGGCAAAGCCAACTCAAATATATGGGGTAGGATCTTCTCAGAAACACATTAATTGGGACGATGAAGTAGCTACTTTTCATCTCCCAAATTCATAAAAAAAGAAACTAATCAACTAACACAAAAATCAGACAAAATGGGAAATACAATTTTAAGGGGGAAAAATATATTTCTTAACAATCCCGTTTAAATACAATAACGAACACAGACGATAATCCATGTTTTATCGGGAAGTAAAAGGTTTTTGATTCCGCGGGGTTATGCTATGTGGCTCACGCGTGTTAGTCACGGCTACGTGGCAGTTAATGGAAACCGAGAACACGGAAAATGGATAGTCAGTACAAACCATATCGGACAACACTAATACTCACAAACACATATATATGAACTTACCAACACAAGAATACTTGCTACAAAAAAGTACTTTCCAGATAAAAAAAATTTCTATTGTTTAAATTTTGGCTTTTTCCATTTACAATTTACATTTATTTATTTGCAAGTATAGTGGGGTGTTACCAAGCTCACCATGCAGAATATACGTGGGTGTGAGTAGTTATGTATGACACCTTAATCTCAAATGGTTTTATATAGGGAAAATGGCGGAAACATTTAATATGGGAATGACACAATAGCCTGAATTGGAAATGAACATGGGTGACGTCAAGGTACTGGACACCGGTGTCAAACGACAACAATGTTACAAGTGGCTGACGTCAACCAGTGAATTAATAACAGTGTTTAAGTTGACCTCAATACGATCTACTCTAGGTAGGTATGCAAAAGGCTAG
The DNA here is from genome assembly GCA_030141615.1 of Unio pictorum. Classification (NCBI taxonomy): domain Eukaryota; kingdom Metazoa; phylum Mollusca; class Bivalvia; order Unionida; family Unionidae; genus Unio; species Unio pictorum. The sequence goes on from JARLTB010000243.1 coordinate 5,323,689, forward strand.
GTGAAATGTTTATAGGGACAAGGGTTGATAGGGACAAAAGGGTTTTACGGAAACAACAGGGTTGATGGGGACAAACAAAACAAAGACATACACAAAATAAACACACGCTTGTAGAACATAAAGACAATTGTTTTGTCAATGAATATATCTTTACGAGGCAACTGAGTGGCCCGGAAAAGGGCCGTTAGTTTCTTCTATAAACTTTCACCGTGTCCTCTACTTTTTCCACCATCTCCTCAATTTGTGTAGTATTATTACCTTTTTTTTCTCTTCTTCAGGGATCCGGTCAGTTGTTATTCAGTCGGTTGAATTTTTCCCGTTTCTTCTTATTTTATCCTTCCTTCGCCCATGTGGCCTTGATCTTTTTCACTTTTTGCTCTATGAATTTCCTCACAAGCCTATCAGCTCTGATTAAAGCATATGTCTCCTATCTCCCACTGCTTAGGGTTGGATAAAACCAATCGACGCTGGCCTCGATCTTCTTTACAGAACACCTTGCCCCTACCGTCCAATCCACCGTCTCCATCAATGTTCCCACTCTACAATGTTGAAAGGTGAATAATCCTTTCATCTTCATCCCTTCCCCATCAATGACATCTTTCACAAGACCCATAGCACGGTTGAGAACTGACACTTCCTTGCCTTGTAAGGTGACTGGGTAACTCCAGTATTTCTAAAACATACCTTACCACAACGATTCAATGCCAAGATTCTTTCCGATCATTTACGGAGCTCATTTTTCTACGTGTTGATAGGTCAACGAGGGTAGCCAGACTTCCTCCTTTCCTTCTTTGGATTAACGTCGCCTTCGCCTAATAAGGCATGCGCGACGGGTTAAATCCAGAACCGCTGGATCTCTAATTACTCTCACGAGAATCAGAGCCTCACCCTCATGAGCTTTAATGTCAGTACCGTTCACTAATTAGTTAATTCCTAGCCGAGCATTAGGATGAAAGTTGACAGGCGAGCCTCCAGAGCGCCACGCCTGATGCTCCATATCCGTGATTATTTAATTTTGACCACCTTTTCTCGACACACAAAATTAGTCGTATTACCGAAATTTAGAACAATGACTCTTTGTGCATTATATTGTACAGTAAGGTAGGGAAACTATATAAAGATCTGTCAATGGGTTAGTTAATACTTACTACTATTGTCAGGGTTATACTATAGTTTTAAATTGACTATCTTCCGAACTATGTCACATGGTGTGACCGAGCCTGATGGTGTTGGGCTTCAAACCACCTTATTTGACACAATTTTAGTGTCCAAATTTCTTTTGGTTTCACTAATCGTGCCATGTATAAATGTATCTATATTATTATATTTTGCCCGCATGGTTTGGGCTTTACCACCTCATAATTCTTAATTTGGGGCCCTCTGTAATCTATGTTCCTAGTTGATGAGCCATTTTGTGTAGCAGGGCATGTTAATCTTGAGTTCTGACTGACTTGTATATGCTATTTAGGGCATTACACACTTATTATTTAGATTTAGTAATAATGTTGCCACCAATGTGTGGATGGTTCTTGTCAGTTGTCTTAATTCTTAATATTTATGTTTACCCATTAACAGATCGAGATCAAGGAAGAAAACGTGTTGATGTGTGGTTTGGTATATAAGGTAATGTCTAACCTGTTTCTAAATACATCGTTATTAAATAATGCTCTCGGGTTTTATTGTCTCGTATTGTCAGTTATCAATGTTTAGACCTTCCCTAAGCTTAGAATACGTTTGACCTACTATTAATAGCATTGCTTTAGAAGACTTCTCCTATTGTTATATGTATGGTGTATTATATGATTATATTGCTTAAATATTTATTAGATATACTTACAGGCCTGTTACTATCTGCATTGCCCGGACTGTGTAAGGATTATTACAGCTGGCAGATGTACAAGAGGCAGGGAGTTTCGTCCTAAACGATGTTGGTGTTGAGTCTGCGCACAAGCGAAACCAGGCCATAGGCGACCTTCATGCCATATCCCTCATCAGCAGTTCAGTTCTCCCTGCCTCTCTCACAAGGTCCGACAGTGCAAGTAGACACACTTTAGGGTTAGACGCATATTGGAGGATAGGATACTGAAATAAGATGAATAGTAAATAATTAAAAAATAAAATTTAAGGAATAAATGAAACAAAACCTATGTCTCCACAAGAAATTTGCAGAATGTTGAGATAGTTCAGATTTTTGTTTTTACAAGATGGCATCAGAAGTTCCGGGTATGTACCATGTGTATTTGATTTCTTTCTGGGTGTGATGACAAGGTTGGTCTTGGTTTCAAGTTTCAAAACAGATACGGCACAAAGAAAACATCAGTTTTCCTTGACAATTTTGGGGTAAGACGGAATGGTACAAGTCGGTGGTAAAAAAGACCTTGCATTTAATCAGTCCTTCGTATTGTCAATTACTTTTTACGTCCATGAGTTCCATCAGACATTGTGGATGCCCTGCTAGAAAGTGACAATATTTGCACACATAAGGATACAGCGAACACACCTCCAAGTATGTGATTTCTTCTCATTTCTCCTCGTCCGCATGGTATAGCAAGCTTGTGGCATTCGTCAGTAGTCCAAACAAACTGCCCCGTGGGTCCAGAGGATCGACTAGGTTGAAACTTTCCAGTATGCGCTAAAACTCTGGATCGGTTTTTTCTTCAAACGGCGGTCGTACCTGTGCTCCCACATATCAATGACTTTGTATCCTTTTTGTTCGAACTTCAAGCATCGTTGACACGTGTCCTCGTATAAGTCTTCCACGGTATACTCTGAGAATGGATTTTGTATGTCACGTTGAGGGTAACAAGTAGGGCATTCGTGAAATAAGCATCCTTGAAACTCGTACACAATCTTGGAGACTTCTCAGTCATCCACCGAATACTTTCCAATTTTCTTTACGCCTCCTCCGTTTCTGACATTTAGGATACATTTGTCTTCCTCTTCGCACAAGTAAAGTAGCTTTGACCGAGTATCGATGCTCGATGAGTTTGAGAGCGTATGCCTGCTATTGTGTTCTCGGACATGAATCGCTTGCGGAATACTAAGGAGAATGTTGTGGCGATGGTGCAAGTTTCCTGCAAAGAATTGATCCCTCCGTGCTTCATGAACAATTCTGGAAAGTTTCCATAGCAGAGCCGTAAAATGTCCACTTCGTAGCGACAATACTATAACATTTCTTCATGAAAGTCCAAGGGGTCCGATGCGTGAGAGCGGTACCAAGCGTAGAAAGCTTCTCGTTTTTCGGTGAGCATATTGTCGGGGTCGTAATAGTAGGCGTCAGTCAAATGCGGTAGGATGGCGTGTTGTTTGGCTTCGGTACTGAAAAAGTGCGGAAATGTCCCTTTCTGTCATTCCAAACGCTTTAGGCATTCGACCCAAAAGCATGGCCAAATAACTCATGGAATTTTTAAACAGTACGAATCTCACTCGCATGGAAATGACTTGGGCTCCGTTCATGGTGACTTTAGGGCATTCGGTACCTTGTTCTGTATAGTATTTCAGAAGAAACTGTCCATCGTATCCCGAGAATTTGTGAACCACCACCATGGCATAGTGATGGCAGTCTCCGTAACGTTCAATGTCCTCTTGGCTCCACGAGTCGTTGACAGGGTCTAAAATCCATCAGGTGAAATAGGAAAGCGTGTTAGATCCTCGAAAGATTTTTCCACGTCATCCAGGAATCTTGCCACAGTGGTGGCAATAAAAAAGATAGGTTCTTGGATGTACTTCTCGCAAGTTCTATGAGTCACGCAGAAATTATGAATGTGAATGCCAGTCTGTTGCATACACTCGAAATCGAAAAATATGAAATTCCCGTTCTGCTTGTCATCCTCCCGCATGCTTTGATTGGTATTTTTGAATATAGCATTCATGTTCCAAGTCCACGATTTGGTGACAAATATGTCATGGTTTCTTTCCTCGACAAACGTGCGCCTGGCATTATTAGCGCGTATGAGTTGTCCACAAATAGAGAATAATCTCAGGTGTTGGCAAGTACTTTTCTGCTGTAAACTTTGCGTCATGAGCTGTTGGTGACACGTACCGCTGACAAAAATCCGCTAACAAGCAGAGCAATGAACTCGTTCTTGAAGACAGGGTTTAGTGGCTAAACAACTCCAACATTTCGGTCCGCAATGAACGTGATGCTGCCGATTGCCATACCCATAGTAAGATTTCACACAATAGTATTGGAATCCGAAGAATCCGGTTATACTAGTAATGGCATCGATATGCTCTTCGAGATGATAGACGCGAATGTATTTTCCGTATGGGAAATCGTCGCCACGAATAGCAAGAGGTCCGCACAAATCTTTATGATGTACTTTCAACGAGTATCATGGAGACAAGACGTCTTGCAGTTTTTTGCATTTCAGGAATACCACATGTATCTTTGGATAGGAGTTCTGCTTCTCTTCGTTGTTTGGCTCGGTCAGATTGTCAAATGCTTTTCCGTGGTTTTCTCAGTTAGCCGTGTCGTTCACGTCGGCATACGTTCTTCCCACAACGATGGCTCGGGCTAAACACATCTGATCATGAGTGTTTTAAATTTGGACGAGACTGTGCTTACTACTGCGAAGTTCGTCCACCAATAACTCTTTTCTGCGTCCCCTCCATTTCGAAGGGGAAACGTGGGTAATGTAAAGAGTAGCATTTCCATCGGTGATGTAAAACTGGTCGATCGATTGCAGAACGTGTTAAATATTCTTGATGACTTTAGAACGTATCTGTTCTGCTGGGCTGCTAATTTCGATCAAGACGGGCGACTACTGTCCTAATAAATAGAGAGTCTCAAACGATCGTCTTCTTTAGCTTGGCATTGTCGCTTCAGTGTGGTTACCAAAGAATCCCACAAAGCGATGAAAAACAATTTTGATTTCTTCATCGGTACTTCAGACTTGAAATCATTAAACTTCACCTTGTAAGTTTAAGCGGGTGTTCTATATCTTCTCGAGGAGAGTTTTCCCGTCTCTCGTGTCATCTCTACACCATAGATGGTAGCCTTAAATTCAGTTGGGCAGCTAGATTTTTATTTTTTCAGTATCATCAACTTGCAATAGATGAGACACCTGATGCCTCTTTGTGACACTTAGGAGTGGTTGTAGGTACAGAATGAAAAGAGTGGGCGCGAGAAGAGAGCCTTGGGGAACACCAAAACATATATCAACTGGGCTGGAATGTTTTCTAGTTACGGACACAGGTGTCCTGTTGTCTGAGTAGAACTTGAACCATCGTAAGTCTGTATCGTGAATATCAAATACATGCTGGAGACGATGTATCATGGTATATTGTGCCTTATGCCGCAGACAATCCAAGATTACAAGGACTGTAATATTTCCACTATCAAAAACAGGATCTCTCAGAAGGGCAGTTTCAGTACTATGGTCAGGGTGATATACATAATGTACATTGTTACAAAGACTATTTGAATTCAGACGAGATACAAGTTGGGGTAGAACAACGTTTTATAAGAATTTTGACATGACAGAGGTTACAAACAAGGTAATAATTTTTTAAATAGTTAGGATCAACTCTAGATTTCTTCAAAAGAAATTTTACAATATCAGTTTTGAAAACTGATGGGAATTTCCCCGGATTAGAGAGATGTAGTTAAAACATCGTTTAATGAAGGCAAGCAGAAGTGATGACGGAATTGGATCGAGTTGGGGTATCACAATAATATAATCCAGAATGTCTTTGAATGAGTCCGAAATAATCTCTAAGTAGTATTTTAATCCTAAAAGTATTGAGCATATTTTAATTCCAATGAATAAGTTAGATAAATAATTTCTTTCAAATTATGTACGAAGATAACTATAAGCAATTCCATACGTTATAATAAGTAGCAAGTGTAGCAGCATAGCCCCTCTAGAGCAAGCTAATTTGGTTGTATTTCGTCGGACAGAGGATGGCTAGGCCAGGGAAGCGGAAAAGAGTATATACATGGTCTTTCGTCGAATAAAAGTGTTTATCCAGATTTGTCAAAGCCTTCCTGAAACCTAAAACTGTACCTGCTCATACCCAACTTACATTAGATTATATAATGCTGACCTAGTTCCCCATATTTATTATTGCTTCCCTTACATTTGTCTCTGAAATTCCCATATTCACACAACCCACAAATTACGTTAGAAATCTGATATTGGTACTGCTATATATTTTACTTTTTCCCACACTAAAATCACGTTTGTCATATGTACTAAGAATCCCTTTGGTCATACTCAGATGTCCAAAGGATACCACGAATCAGTAGGAGTGACACATCCCAATCAATAGACCGAATGCTATCTACATGAATCAGTAGATGTGACACCTCCCAATCAATAGACCGAAGGCTCACTACATGAATCAGTAGGTGTGACACGTCCCAATCAATAGACCGAAGGCTCTCTACATGGATCAGTAGGGGTGACACCTCCCAATCAATAGACAGAAGGCTTTCTAAATGAATCAGTAGGTGTGACACCTCCCAATCAATGAACCCAAGACTCTCTACATGAATCAGTAGGTGTGACACCTCAAAATCAATAGACCGAAGGCTCTCTAGATGAATCAGTAGGTGTGACACTTCCCAATCAATAGACCGAAGGATCTCTACATGAATCAGTAGGTGTGACACCTCCCAATCAATAGACCGAAGGCTCACTACATCAATCAGTAGGTGTGACACCTCAAAATCAATAGACCGAATGCTCTCTAGATGAATCAGTAGGTGTGACACCTCCCAATCAATAGACCGAAGGCTCTCTACATGAATCAGTAGGAGTGACACCTCCCAATCAATAGACTGAAGGCTCACTACATGAATCAGTAGGTGTGACACCTCAAAATCAATAGACCGAAGGCTTTCTACATGAATCAGTAGGTGTGACACTTCCCAATCAATAGACCAAAGGCTTTCCACATGAATCCTGGGAAAGACGTTGTCCAATCAAATGCGTCTGTCGGAAATAGTTACCTTAGTGACCGTATGGGCTATATTGACTTTTTTATCGAAGTTGCCACCTGTGATATATACATCCCTCAAAGTTGTATTTTAATTTTGTGGCAGGAGATACAAAATTGATGAATAAACCGCATAACTACAAACAAAATTGCAATTCGTTCTTGCGGCATAATTAACAATATTAATTGGATGTAACGAAATTGTACGTTTGACTGGTTCTTGTTACAATACAATTTAGAGTTCTGTTCGTTAGCATATCTTTATGCTAGACCAGGGCTAACAAACCTTGAAGACTTATTCTGAAATGTATACACCTGTGTATCGAATATTTTTCATATCTGTATGTTTCCCAGTATAGTCACACATAGCCATTCATGTTAAATATGTACGATTGAGTGTGCGACGATACCCTGTTATGTGCATGGTCTTATATTTTTATTTTTTGTATATTTTTTTTCATTTTTTTAAATATATTTTATATTTTGTTTAAAATATTATTTTTTAAACATAACCGATTGCAAAAACTGAGGACCATATGGCATATTGGTTAGACATGACCAAATGTGTTATCCTCGTTAAAGGTAGTTGTTTATTATTATTTTTATTATTATTATTATTATTATTATTATTATTATTATTATTATTATTATTAAAGCATCTAACTAAATATCGCCATCCAAGGTGCTAAGTAAGACAATCAAATCGATTTCATGGAATTCTTCATAAATTCTTTTCAAATTTTTAAATTCCCTTTTTGTATAGTCGGAATTTAAATATCTGGATACTCTCCAAGGCACTATGATAAATATTTATGTATCCCAATCAGTTCATGTAATCAGCAAAGTACGACGTTATTATTCAGCTAGACTGTTTACCCGGTTTACCCTGTTTCCAAAATATCAAAAGTTGGGTGACACAACGTAAAATGTAATAATATACTTGTGTATAACAAACCAATCTGTAAGTTATTCTAAGATCTGAATGAAGCACCTGGATGGACAATAGTTTTGGAATACCTCTACAGGGAAGTTTTAACATAGATAAGACAGAAGGGTGGTGGGAGGAGGGAATCTCCATTCCTCATATCGTCTTTAAATTAAACATTCCTTTCTTATCTTACATGAAAGACATACCTCCCCAATGCCTGTATGGTGTGCAAATCAATAATTCAACCACTTGTTAATTCTTATAAAATCAGATTAGATGTACATGAAATCCTGTTACGACAGTCACGAGTGTTAATAAAGTAGACAAGTTGTTGTTGTAAAATTGTATATAGTCAGGGAATCATAACAATCAGACATAGCATTATATTTTTATGACCTGATATAAGTATATATATATATATATATATATATATATATATATATATATATATATATATATATATATATATATATATATATATATATATATATAATTGTATGTCATGACCTCATCATTCTCATATATACACATTGTCTATAATTTTGCTATTATTTTCCTAAAGGAGGATATACAGATGACTGACTGACTGATTGACTGACTCCTGAAACTGTCAAGTAAACAATCTCCTAGTCGAGTTCTTCGAAGACCACGGAAAAACTAAATCTATTAGATAACCAAGTTTTCTTAAATGGGAATAAATATAATTCATTTTTTTTATGTCACATATGTATATTTAACCAAGCATTGCGTGAATGTGAAGTGGTGCATGTATGTATGAATGTATGTTTGCGCCTATGTGTGTGTGAGCATATAACCTTCTCTAACCCCTAATGTACATTAGTATTGTTCGCTTATAAACAAGAACGTGCCGTGGGTACCATCAGCTTTGTTGATTGTTATTTGTTCTAAACAAACCAGGGGGAAACAAAGAATAAGGACGCGCTATACAAAATCTAACTTAATATGCCCCGTTCTAAACGAATCTTGAACCCGAATTTCAGACTGTCGCAATAGACATATAAATCACTTGTACAGTAAGAGCATTGCCCACTCCCCTTTATTGATTAGGACGCCAAAAACACCTATTTACACAAGGGATGTGAGTAGATGCAGTATTTACAGTTTGTACGCAAATCGTGAATAAATAGTTATTTGATCTAACAAAGTCAAATAAATCTTACAAATCAATAAGGATATCTTTAAAAACAAAATAAGAAAGAAAAAAAAAACGGCAAAATCTCCAAAGCGTACAGTTTACTGTGTATCAGAATTGTCTTTTAGTCTCTTGGTTCTAGTTGTGGAATTCTAGGCACTCTATTTTTAGCATAAATTATGATCAATAATTGTGAATAATTCAACAGTGTTCCGGATCATTATAATTAACAATTTCTCCTCTTGAATGTCCAGATATAACACATTGTGCAGTCAAGAACGTCTTTGAATGAGTTCACGAAAATCCAAAGAAATGTCATAATCCTAAAGCCTCTGATCACTTTAGTAATTCCAATGAATATTTAAATGGATTCCCACAGACTGATCTAAAAGAGGAATGAATTACTTGCTTATCAAATCGCTATAGATATACATTTTCACTTGAGCTGTATCATAACAGGATATGAAATATTCGAATGGAAAATCCCTGAATAATTGTAAACAAAACTGGCCTTGAACTCAAATGCTATGTAAACATTCTGTATGTAGACAAATAATGTAACCTCCTAACTGGGATTTCCTTGTCTTGGTACAAACAACATATATTATTTTTCACACCCATTTATTTCCAACTAAATTAAAATAACCCTCCACCCTTGACATTTAGTTAGCAGATTCAAAACATAGTACTTATCGGGTACAGTTATTGCTTCTCACTCTATATTAAGGTCATCAGGTTTCGTACTCATTTATGAAAATCTAATAAATTATCTAAGTGGAACCTAGCTATATATATCGCTCTTATAAAAGGAAAAAGAAATCAAGAAAATATTTATAATTGTTAGGTGTTGGAAGTATTGCGCAATTAGCGTTTCGAGCCACGTGCCTTTGTTTATACTGCACATTAAGACGAATATGTTAATGAGGGCAGTAGAGTGACCTGCCGACCCCAGGTACACCAGTTCTACGCATGAGAAAATATAAATATATAATCATTTGATATTATTACTTTATTATTACATTTACTCGATGGATGTCAATAAAATTGACAATAAATAATTAATTTCTTTTATACAGTTAAGTTTTAAATTTGATCAGTTCTTATTTGGTAAATGTTATATGGTCGGCAACGGTACGATACTGTGCAGTACAATATACCTATTGGGTAATGTTGTAAGTGAGCAGCTGCGGGGTGCGGGGTGTGAACCGACCTATTTTGGGCGTTTTTAAAAGTCAGTTTCTAAAATCGAGGCCTTAAAAAATGAGATCTTGTAATAAAAACGCCGATCCGAGCTTTCTGTGACGGCATCATGGGGACCGCCTCCCCTTGCATAGGGTGTCCACGGGGAGGGGCTAGCAGGGTGAGTTATAAAATAACAGATTTATCATTGATGTGTAATTAAATCGTTGTTATATGAACAAGAACGAGTCACTCTGCGCATCTACTATCGTATCCAAATGCATCCATATAGAGTATTTGGTCTGGATCTCTGATAGCAGCAATACCTTCCGCAGTAAATTTATCTGCTATGCTAGTTCTAACACGATAAGTTGACTCCGGTGGTGAATGAACTTCGGGTTGCTGGAGTACTGGTGGAGAGGGTTAAAGACGACCAGCAATGCCAGCAGGTAATGTCTCATGAGCTGTTTGTGTTGCCTCACTTGTTGTAACAATGGTTTGGGTTGATTCGACAATTGGTTTGATTAACTAATCTGTACCTTCTGTAAATTCCACTTGAGTATTCTGACACTGTTATACCTGCTGTATCACGGACTGGGAAATATTTCTTAATTGCCTCTCGTCATTGTCGAATTAGTTTATTTAGCTGTACGAGATCCCATAGTTAGCGCATAATCAGCCATTATTATTGTTATAAGAATGATTTAATTACACGTCACCGGTCAAAACATAGATTATATAATAAAATGTACTATATAAAACCATCAAATATTATTAAACTTAGTGACGTACTCATTACCGATCACTACATTGTTTCAAAATGCAGTTCAGTATGTTTTGGCTCATTGATAAGTAAAAAATTAGAGGCATTACAATTTCTTATGTATTTATTGATAAGTAAAAAATTAGAGGTATTACAATTTCTTATGTATTTATTGATAAGTAAAAAATTAGAGGCATTACAATTTCTTATGTATTTTATGGAAGGAAAATATGGACAGAAGAGAAATTTATTTAATTCGTGAAACTGAGAATTTGGAGGAAGAACAGCGTTGTTTTACAGCTAAATTAGATCAATATAAACATGAAATTTGAGGAATTATAGATGGAAGTTGAGGGAGTTCTTGTCCGAGAAATCCACACCCCCCCCCCAAAAAAAAAAAAAATCTGTGTTGATACTGATGGACAATATCAATATCAATCAATATCATCACGGGTGAAGGGCTGATTTATCGGCCTAAGCGAGGGGTTGAATTAAATCTAAAGAAAATGGATCCATGATTCTTCACAGTATCTCGGTTGGTTCTTCATCCACCAATCTGGCCTATTATATGCTGAAAAGGAACGTTAAACACACACACATCTTTGTGAATTATTACCGATAAATTTACCTCCGGAACAAGAGCAAACAGAATTAAGACAATATTACCAAAACGCACACAACGGGTTTCATTTCTGGTCGATATATATATATATATATATATATGTGACGATTTTACACCAACCCCAGTATTAGTACATGTATGTATAAATTGTAAGTCTGCCTGACCAAGCTTTGATGTTTCAAATTGTTCTAAAGGTTAGCTAATCCCCTTACGTAAGATGGCCTTTGTTAGCTCGAGAGCGAACAACGTATCGGGAAGGTGTTAAGTTATGACCGCATCAAAGGAAGATGGCCGACGCCAGGTGGAATCACATCACAATTAATACTTCCAGTTCAGTATGTAGTTCCAGTCTATTTTTAGAACATTTTTTCCTCTCTCATTTTGGTGGTGATAGAAGAGTTATATTGATGCATATTTGGTAGGGATTTAAAGGTAATTGTTTATTCTTGAGAATATGAGCAGAGAGAGTGGTTGTCAGTGTGTAATTTGGCGACAGTGCAAATGGAGTAATAAGGCCTTGGTGATGATCCGGAAGTGAAATATGTGGTCTGTGTACATGCTGTTATGTTTACAGTGCAGCAGCTCAAAAAAATGCCGGTCAACCCTTGACAAGAATTTCACCGTGAAGTCATCTTTGGGGGTATTTTAGATTTTCATATGATTTGTATTGATTGTCACACTGTGGAAAGGTCAGTGCTGAGAAATATATGTAGAGAACATATAGTAAAATTAATTGTGATGTATGGCCAGGTAGACTGTAACAATTTCTAGACATACAGACAGACAGTGGGATGATTGACAGTTCGAACGACTGACCGAGTCAAAAGCCATCCAATCAGAATGCGATGAGGGTGGGCCCTTGATTGGAACCCGAGATAATAACTTAAGTTTAGTAAGAATTCGTCAGTTGCTGAGAAGAAGACCTTTTGTTCAGAGGTTGAGCGGCTCCGATTGCCAGTCGTAAATTGGCGCCAAATTCAGGGAATTTTGGGATAGCTTCGATCAGGTCAGTGATATAATGTTTGATTTCTGCTTGATACGGCTGCAGTTAATTGAAGGATTGTCGTATGTATATTTTATTACTAGTATCGTAGTATGAATAATTAATTATGATCGTAGTATTTTACCTTTTTCGTGATGCTAATTAGTACATTTGCTTACAATTGATTAGGATGTTAATTCGTCGCATCTTATTTCATGATGTTATTATGTTACGCCTTTTGAAAAGATGAGTGATATTTGTGAAGAATTGTATGGTTGCTAGCCGCTGTAAGAATTAAATATTATAATTCTGTGTGTAATTATATTATGGTAGACCAGCACCTTTGTGTACGTAATGGTATATTTTACCATTGTTGAGTTAACTGGTTGCAATGTAAAAAGTTGAATGTGAATAGTTGATTGGGGCGATTGTGTATAAATATATAGACAGACATATAATCGTAGTAGTAATATTATAGTACGATGATATTTGATGTATTTGTATGTATATACTGATAGGGCTCGGTATATGAATGTTTGGAATTATTTGTGAGATAGCGTTATTGCGCCAATTTTGTAAACTGCGGAAGTGTGTGAGAATTTAGATGTGTGCGCATGCGCGACCAAAAATGTACAGCCGTAGCTGATGATTCGATTTATCGATTTAGTGTGAGGTAGGATTTTATGACCCTATGCTAATGCCTTGTAAACTTTAATTAGGAAGCTTTGAGGGACAGAAGGGAGGAATAGGGAGTTTGAGGGACAGAAGGGAGGAATAGGGAGTTTGAGGGACAGAAGGAAGAAAGGAGGAATAGGAAGCTTGGAGTGACAAACGAGGAGGAAGGAAACGGAAGTAGAGGGACTGGAAAGAGGGATACAGATAGAAGGAGGGACGGAAGGAGAGAAAGACAAGAGCAAGACTAAAGAGGAAAAATAGATGAGTAGTTCACAAGCAGAGGGGAGAATCTTACTCACACTGTGGAATCACATGATGATTTAGACATTCACTTGGTCAAGAGAGACAGTGATTAATTTAATATCTTTAAAGTTATCATTTCATTAAATTGTTATTATTGAATTTATCTTTGTATTTCTTTATAATTTAACCGTTGGCTTTGCTGACTGGGGGCTCGTAGCTACCAATATATTGTCAATACTTTAACATTCTAAATACGGACCAGGGGAACTTCCTCATAATTCTTTAAAGTCTATAGGAAGAACCCCACCCCTAGTAAACGACACTTCACAATATATATATATATATATATATATATATATATATATATATATATAGGAGAGACTATAAACATTATTTTTAATGCGGTATACATAAGAGAAGAATATGATGACAACCTCTCCACGAAAATCATTATCATCACGGGTGAAGGGCTGATTTATCGGCCTAATCCAAACCATGCCACGATCAATTAAATGAAGCCCATCATTTGGTACAAGTGCCAAAATCTATTAAATAACTCGGATGAAAGAGAATTTTCTCAGCAGCAATCTCCAAGTAATTTAACTTAACTCATTATGGTTAATTTGCATTCTGTTTAGTTATTATCTTTGTGATGACTGCCTAGATACACTATGTAGCAACAATAAGCAAACTTAAATTGATAATATTATAAACTTAAATTGATATTATTATAAACTTAAATTTATAATATTATAAACTTCCTAAGACAGGACATCACATTCTGTCGAAACCACTGACGGTTATTGACCTCGATGCCGTTAGGTAGGATATGTAGTATCAAGTGGGAGTGGTGAGATTTGATTGGTTGGCTATTAATAAATCGGGGGATTTTGGGGACTATTTGCTCTGCAGTAATGCATATAAAAGTCATCCGCATTAAACAGCTGTTCTCAACCTTTCTAGTGCCGCGACCCTTTTAATGCAATTCCAAATATTGTGGCGACCCAACCGTAAAATTATTTTCGTTCATAACTGTAAAAATGTATATTTCCGATGGTCGTAAGCGACCCCTGGCAAATCGTTGTTTGACCCTTGACGGGGTCACGACCCACAGGTTGAGAACCGCTGAGCTAAAGTATTTTCAGGCAAACAATTTAATGCCATGATATAAAAGCAGATAAAATGTTGTTCATAAAGGTGACACAAACAAATTTAATGAATACATTAAGTAAAGCACATGGAACTGAAGTCTTTAAAATAAAGTTATTTTTTAAAGAAGGCACAGCTTTGAAATATGTTATAATCATTAGAATTATCATCGATTTTATTTCCTTTGTCAAATTAATAGCTCTGATTTGAATCAAAACATTGAGGGCACAGAAAGTCACTGTTCATGTACAATTTTCATAGCAGCTCAAAACTGTAAACGATTCAAGTGATGACACTTTGATTAACAATGACAATTTCACACTAATTATATACATGAATGTACATTTTCTTAATTCTGTGGGTGAAAAATTGTTATAAATGCAGCAGAGGTCTTTATCATCAACATAATTGCTATTTTCTTTATCACGGTTTTCATCATTATTATAATTAACAGCAACTTCATCAGCAAATGTCAGCTGCCAGTTTACTTTCTGATTTAATGCATTAATTGATGGTGGTGATTTTTCTTTACATTTGTAGTTGATGTCTCAACTTTTGGTTTGTAGTTCTGCTTCCCTGATTATTTGGTATTTGTTTTGACTGGAAAATCCTTTTTTATAATTTTTATGTAATTGCTTTGCAAAGTTATAGTCTGTTGTTATCTGCTATTGCCTTCCCTCCTGGACATGGTTGCCTTCCCTCTGGACATGGTTGTCTTCCCTCTGGACATGGTTGACTTCCCTCTGGACATGACTGTCTTCCCTCTGGACATGGTTGTCTTCCCTCTGGACATGGCTGCCTTCCCTCTGGACATGGTTGCCTTCCCTCTGGACATGGTTGTCTTCCCTCTAGACATGGTTGTCTTCCCTCTGGACATGGTTGCCTTCCCTCTGGACATGGTTGTCTTCCATCTGGACATGGTTGCTTTTCCTTTGGACATGGTTGTCTTCCCTCTAGAGATGGTTGTCTTCCCTCTGGACATGGTTGCCTTCCTTCTGGACATACTTGTCTTCCCTCTGGCCATGGTTGCCTTCCCTCTGGTCATGGTTGTCTTCCCTCTGGACATGGTTGTCTTCCCTCTGGACATGGTTGTCTTCCCTCTGGACATGGTTGCCTTCCCTCTGGACATGCTTGTCTTCCCTCTGGCTATGGTTGTCTTCCCTCTGGACATGGTTGTCTTCCCTCTGGACATGCTTGTCTTCCCTCTGGACATGGTTGCATTCCCTCTGGACATGATTGTCTTCCCTCTGGTCATGGTTGTCTTCCCTCTGGACATGGTTGCCTTCCCTCTGGACATGGTTGTCTTCCCTCTGGACATGGATGTCTTCCCTCTGGACATGGTTGCGTTTCCTCTGAACATGGTTGTCTTCCCTCTGGACATGGTTGCATGGCTTAGGATGGCTCTCATATAAAGAATACCTTTATTTAACTGTTAGCTAATTCTTGAAATTTTGTTTTCAAGAGTTGTTCCATCTTAACTTGTTAGATGTTGGAGTATCAGTGTTTCATTTGGGACAAAACTATGATGAAATGAATAATAATAATAATAATAATAATAATAATAATAATAATAATAATAATGTGGAATTAGTAAATCACCTAGATCTAAGAGCTTTAGAATATTAAATAACACAAAAACATACACAGCAACAAATTACAAAACAAGCAGCATGAAATTACAAAGCAAAAAAATGCTGACAATAATTATGGAAGTAAACATTAAGTCTTTAAGTCTCCTGTATTCAAAATAGGTGAGCTGTAAAAGCACTCTTGAATAAGGTGTTAATGCATTGGTTAGTGGACTAATCCTTATTTTTTTACAGGCAACTATCAAATTGTGCAAAGTCATGGATTTGCATGCTGTTATTTGGTGCAGAGTAATGGATTTGCATAGGATTTGGCAGCTATTATATCATGCAAAGTTATGGATTTGCATGGGGTTTGCATTCTATTGTGCAAATGCATGGATTTGTATAGGATTTGCATACTGTTGTGCAAAGTCATGGATTTTCATAGGATTTGAATGCTATTTTTGTACTGAGTCGTTGATCTACCATGGGATTTACTTGCTATATCATATAGTTGTTTTGGGCCTTGAGAGCTGAATAGTATACAGCACTCACCATTACCAATCAATGCCCTCTAACCTCTGTCCAAATGGATTTGAATATCGGCTTGGCCAATGAGGTTATGTGAGAAAGTTTGACAATATCATCACATGGGTGGGGGTGTGTGTTTTTACTGGGGTTTTCCCAGTTTCTTTCTCCATAAGTTATACTGGCTGGCTTGTATAGCCTAGCATGTATTGCAAATGATATTAAATCCACAACAGCATCATACAGTTAGCTTTTTCTAATTATTGTACTGTATTCTCTGGGCATCCAAAGGTTGCACTTATAATTGAACGTAGCTGTAAAGGACCAATCCAACCAACATCAAGGGGCTGTAGTACATGAGATGTATCAAGACATCCAACATCAAGGGGCTGTAGTACATGAGATGTATCAAGACATCCAACATCAAGGGGCTGTAGTACATGAGATGTATCAAGACATCCAACATCAAGTGGCAGTTTTTGTAAATTATTTTCAATAATGTACAAGAAAAAAAATTCATTTTTCAGGTTGTCAGCCAACTGTGGTGTTGTAATCGTTTCCATCTGGGTAGTTAATGTGCCTTTAATGGCATTGACTATGTTGAGCTTCTATGATGAACCATCAGTTCAAGAGAAAAATAACAGAAGGTATGTTTAATTTTGTGACTGAGAGTCTAGAAAAAAAGCAACATAAGTTACAGTAAGATTTTGTCACAGAGGCTAAGTAGTTGGAGACACAGTGGATTCCATTTTGAACTTATATCATTTTAGTTATGGTTTAAAATAAAAATAGATAATGTGAAATAAAACTGTTGAGTGTAGTGATATCTAAAAGTAATATATCGACTCTTGCACAGACAGGCACATCATAATTATTATTATATATTTTACAAATATTTTACAATGAACTTTGAATTTTGGTATAACACGGTGTGGTAAAAGTTGTCGGAGAATTCTTGATTATATCCAGTGAGAAGATGCTATTCCTTTGTTTTACTGTCCTTATGTATGATCAGGTGTCATATTCCTTTGTTTTACTATCCTTATGTACCATCAGGTGTCCTATTGCTTTGTTTTACTGTCCTTATGTATGAGCAGGTATCCTATTCCTTTGTTTTACTGTCCTTATGTGACATCAAGTGTCCTTCTGCTTTGTTTTTCTGTCCTTATGTACCATCAAGTTTCCTTCTGTTAGCTCTTGTCCTTTAAAGTAGTCTGCATCTCAGCAATTGTTTTTAGTCCTAAATAAGTGACTTTGCTTTTAATTTAGGTTTCAGTTTTAACCAATGATTTTTAATTACCTAGCCTTTTCTTTTCATCTTTCTGGTCATTCTAACCAGCGTTTATTTTCTTAGTAAATAAATACCAAATTCACTTTAAATTACTGTCATTTCCAAATGCTTTGCTTGCTTATGTTTTTAAGTTGGGTTTTTTTTGTTCCATCTTATTGATGTATTAAGTTGTGTTTGTGTATCTTCCAAATCATATTTGATTTATTGTCTTTCTTGTGTTTTGTTTGTATGTCATGTCAATAAAAAGTTTTATAGAGCTTAAATTTTGTTGTTTTAAATCATGACAACTTTAAATAAATTGTTATATTATCTTATATGTATATATATATTCATTTTTCTCCTGTAACCTGGCTGGACATAGGGGTGTGTTACATTTAATGTTCTTTAAAATAGTAACAAGAAAAGAGTGAAGCGAACAAGTTTTGTAAAATTTAATAATATTATTTCTGAAGAAAAACAACGTAAAAATGAGAAAAAGAACTTACGGTTCAACAAATCAAATCCAAAAATAATGCAAGCATTAGAAATTAGAAGTTCTAGAAATAAAAAGTCTTAAATGAATCTGATTTGGAATCCGGATAAAAAAATCCAAGATGGAGGATGATTGACGTCAGTTGCAACCTTTAAAGTGCTGTTGTGACAACAGTTCCTTGTTGAACCAGAGAAAATAATACTCCAGTTTTGAATTCCGAATACAATTCAATAAATGTCTTTGTCCAAGAATTCTGTATGAGCATTTAAATATTTCCCGAGAAAAGAATTAATAATTCCATAAAATATAATTTCAACTCAACTGCTCACAACAAAACACCTTTAAGTGTCAATGGTTTATCACCCAACTGGCTAATTCTTATCATAACATGGGTTAAAAGACTTTCTAAAATGCAATACAGATCCTCTGGAAAAACCAGGAGTTTGTAACAATTGATACATTCTCTCTGCTTTGGATAGTGGAAAGATTACAGTCCTCACCCTCCTTGATTCGTCTGCAGCATTTGACATAATAGACCACGATATATTACTTCACCATCTCCAGCATGTATTTGGCATTCATGATAAAGCCTTACTGTGGTTCAAGTCCTACCTGGTCAACATGACATAAATTGTGTCTGCAAATAGAATACATTCCAGCCCAGTTGATCTATGTTCTGGTGTTCCACAGGGTTTGTTCTTGGACCTATTCTCTTCAATCTATACTCTCAACCACTCTCAAGTGTCATAGATCATCATTCAGTGTCTCACCAATTGTACACTGACAACACCCAAATATACAAACCTAGCCACCCAACTGAAGTTGATGCTACCATCCAAGGTGTAGAGAGGTGAATTTCGAATGTGAAATCATGGATGACATGTAACAAGCTGCAGATGAATGATGATAAAACTGAGGCCATTCTGATCACAACACAAAGACTTTCTCATTCACATCCTTTACCTCAAACAATAAATATCAGCAACACCAACATTAAATTCACACAGTCAATACAAAACCTAGGTGTTTCTCTGGACAGTACTCTCACATTGCACTAACATGTCATGAGCATATGCAAGGCTGCATATCTTGAGCTGAGACCCATCAGCTCCATTCGCAAATATCTTTCAGTTGATGCCACTAAAACACATGTGTATTGGTTAGTACTTTCAAGACTGGACAATTGTAACTCAATTATGTCTGGTTCATCTCAATATTTACTCCAGAACCTTCAAAATGTTCAAAACACACCTGCTCGGATCATCCTTAGAGTACCACGATCAGAGCACACCTCCCTGCTGCTCTGTCTGTACCCTACACTGGCTATCCATTCAGTCCAGAATCAAACACAAAATTTGTTCTCTGTGCTACATTTCACTGACGTACTCCAATCCAACATACCTATCCGACCTCACCCATGTGTACACACCAGCAAGATACTTATGCTCCTCTTCTGACAATCGTATACATTATTTCCACTATGAAAATGAAGTCATATGGACAATGTTTTCTGCATACCAGGGCCCAGCAACATGGAACAAATTGCCCACTGAACTTAGACACAAAGTTACAGTGATCCCATTCAAGAATGCTCTTAAAACTCACCTAATTCGACTGCGAGAACAAACTTAAAGACCTAATAATGTTTCCTACCTTAAAAATTTTCAGCATGTTTTTAGGTTTTCTAATTTCATGGTGTTTGTTTTTTGTAATCATATTATTATATGTTTTTTATTATGTTATAGGTGTTGTCTAATGTTGTAAAGTGCTTAGAGCTTCTAAAGATTGGGCGCTATACATTATTATTATTATTATTTGACACCAGATATGACCTTGACTGAAATCAATGGTTCTTACAGTAGGAATTATTTTTAAAAAAATTAAAAATGTTTGTTTACCAGAACCCCTTCTGGTTCTGAATCAAGGTCAGAAACTAGAAACAGTGTTTCTATTATTAGGTGTTTACAAAAAAAACTGTCAGGTCAAACTAATTTCTGGAAAATGTCAAATCCAGTAAATAAAATTACATTACAATACAATGTAATGAAATAAATTTAAAACTAACAAACAAACAATCAAATTAAATCAAATATACATAGCATGATGCCACTCTCTCCATTTCGCTCCACTGTTCTTTGAGACTGTGCATATGCCATGCTTGTCCACTCTTTGATGTTATATTCCCATCTCTTTTTCTATCTGCCTTGTTTTCGCTTTCCCCTCACTGTGCCCCAATTGGATTGTCTTTCAAAATGAGCATGAGACATGGCCATGCCATCTTAGCTTGTGTTTCTTTATGGTGGTGAACAGTTCATCATATTCCAATTGGATTCTAACCTCCTTATAAGAGACGTGGTCTATGTATAAGATTTTCTGGATCCTTTAATAATATCTCAACTCTATGGCATGGACTCTTCTCTCTATCTCTGCTGTCAGGGTCCATGTATGACATGCATACAGAAATTTGGATATGAGGCATTAGTGCATAAGCTTGATCTTGGACCCAAACATACTGGTGCAGTCCTTCCAAATAGGCTTCATCCTATCCAGTGCAGTTGTTGTCTGTGCAATCTTGGAAAGAACCTCAGCTTTGGAACCTTCATCAGATGCAATAGCACCTACTAGGTACTTGAAGCTTGTCACTGCCAGCTTCTTTCCACTCACTCTTATTTTAATTTGGATGCAACTCAAGTTGTTAGTCATTTGCTTGGTCTTTTCAGTGCTGGTCACTTATCCCATACCTTAGTGATTCAGGGTTGAGATGGTTCACTTAGGTTACCAGCTCATGTTCATCTTCAGCTAAGCCATTGATATCATCAGTGAAATGGAGGTTGGTGATTGTTTTGCCTCCAACACTGACACTTTCCTTGTGGTTTTCCAAGGCATCAGACATTTCCGTGTACTGTAGATTTTGAAGAGATTGGGTGAGAACCTGGAACAATCAAATATAGAGTGCCACAAGGCTCAATTCTAGGTTCATTACTATTAATTTAATTTATTAACGACCTACCACTGTTACTAAGAGACTCGATATCATCTACAGATCTCTATGCAGATGACACAACATTGTCAGACATCCAAAACTAAAAAGCATAAACTTTTAAATTTTTTACACAATGCCCTAAACAAGCTGGACAACTGGTGCACATGCAATGGCATGATGGCAAATACTGGTAAAACTAAAATATTACTTATCACAACACAACAAAAAAAGACAAATCTTGATAGAGATGAACTATTTCTGACATGGAATTATAAAAATTTGCAAATGGTCTGTCATGATAGACTACTTGGTGTTCTGGTAGATAATAACCTATCATGGACTGAACATATCAAACATATCAGTAAAAAGGTCAATTCAAGTTTATGGCTTCTCAGTAGGATAAGACATTTTCTGCCTGAAAGGCACATAAAACTATTTTATAACAGTTACATACAACCATATTTAGACTACTGTAATACAGTATGGGGTAATTCAAATCATAAAAACATAGAATGGCACATCTTCAAAAAAGAGCATTTGTGCTAATATCAGTTCAGAAAGTATGCAAGGAAAATTCAGCTGGCAAGATAAAAATATTACCTATTAAAGGCCGAATCTATTTGAGAAAAGCCAAATTAATGTACAGGATATCCAGTTATAGTGCTCCTGAATATCTACAATCACTATTCCAGTATAGGCTACCTGGTAATACTCCCCACCTGTGATCTGTATCTACCAAACAGTATAAAATTCCCAAACCAAATAAGGAATTATTTTAAAAAACGTTTCCAATACTCTGGAACTTTGCTCTGGAATAGTATTCTAGACAAACCCTATAATCTGTCCTTGTCTTATGAATAGTAGTCTATACAATAAGATAATAATAATGGAATAGTATTCCAGTTGAGATTAGAAATGCCCACTCTATTTCCTTCTTCTAAACCCAACATATCCAGTGGCCTTAGAGATACAGCTATAATAAATAAAGTCCTTTGCATGAGGGCCTCAAGGTAGGTTAGTTTGTAGCTAATTGTGTTTCCCTGTTTAAATAAAGTCATTATTATTATTATTATTATTATTATTACGTTGTATTATTATCATACAAAGTTTGATAGTCATCATTAGCAAAACATGGTCAATTCCTGCATGTTTTGGCAATGTTAATGCTAGACGAAAAGTGCTTCCTTAACAAGATGTAGTCAATCTGGTTGTGATATCTTGCGTCAGGATTTAGCTAAATTGATGTTTTACATAGTTTGTGTGGGCCAAGGGTGTTCGATTGCACTAGGTTATTGTAGGTGGTGAACTCCAGGAACTTGAATCCTCTCTCATTGGTCTGTGCATCTTTTCCTACCTTGGCATTTCAGTCTCCTTGAGTAACTAGAATATGCTTCTTGAGTGTCTGGTCTGTGAGAATTTGAAGCTGGTTGTACAATTCATCCACATCCTCATCATCATGGTCAAATGTTGGGACATAACCTCCGTGATGGTGATCTTGTAGGGAGATACCCTCATGTGGATGGTAATCGTCTTTTTAGAGACTAGTCAACAACTCATGACTGTATTCACAATGTCTTTATGTGAGTCCTCATAAACACTGAAGTAAATCATGTGTCCTTCATTGTCACAAAATTGTATACGACTATGTTCAATATGTACATGTGGTCAAAAATCTAGTCTCAATTTCGTTACTGCGTACAGCCTTACCGAGGGTAGTTTATTATTTTTTGGGCTTTTTAGTTATTTCGACATAATGAGCGAACACTCAGCTCATGCTGTATGTGCGAAATTGCCTGCAGTTTAAAGTACCTAGCTGCGCATATCTGTCACAGCTAGGGGTATATAAGGACGAAATTATAAGACAGAAATCACATTACAATGTATTCTTGTCGGAAACGCTTCCATCCTAAACGGAGCAATCTATCAGCTAAAAAAGCTGAGTGGGGTCCCTTGGTGCCCGGGTGTGGTGCCATGTTGTGGTGTCCGTGGGGTGACCGTGGGTGACTGTGGTCCGGAGCTGACCTTGAGGTCCGGTGGTGCCAGTGTGCGATGCCATGTTGGAGTGACCGTGGGGTCATGGAGTGACCGTGGGGCTTCTCTATGCTGCCCGTGTGTGGTGCCATGTTGTAGTGACTACGTGTGTGGGCTTATCTATGCTGACAGTGTAATGCCCGTGTGTGGTGCCTGTGTATGGTGCTTATGTATGCTGCGTTAGATGTATAGATATATGGTATTTATATATGATTGCGTGAGGTGAAGGTCACAACTGTTAGGTTTAACTCTGTGTAACCGGATGTACTTCCTGACGTCAGACGGACGCCAGGCTAGTAGCAAAATACCTCAGCAAGTAGTTTACATTTATTCATTCCAGTCTCATCATATGGACGACGTATTATTTATGTAATATCTTTTTTGCAGTCTCGTTATATGAACGACACCTGCATAATTTCATTCTACACAAATCTCGTCCCATGAATGAGAACTTCAGAATTTAGGGTTCACGATTGCATATGTCTTGTCATATGGACGACGTATTATTTATTTAATATCTTCTTTGCAGTCTCGTTATATGAACGACACCTGCATAATTTCATTCTACACAAATCTCGTCCCATGAACGAGAACTTCAGAATTTAGGGTTCACAATTACATATGTCTCGTCATATGGACGACGTATTATTTATTTAATATCTTCTTTGCAGTCTCGTTATATGAACGACACCTGCATAATTTCATTCTACACAAATCTCGTTCCATGAACGAGAACTTCAGAAATTTAGGATTCATGATTGCATATGTCTCGTCATATGGATGACGTATTAATTATTTAATATCTTCATTCTAGTCTCGTCATATTGACGACGCATTATCTTTTCATATTTCCATCTATCTCGTTATACGAGCCTTTTATATATATTCATATCTGTAAATTCATTCATATACTTCTTTTTTGTCATTACGTTACTGAAATTCATAGTTCCATGTTAGGAACATTTATTTAAATAGATTTTTCTTATATTTTGTAAAATATTGGTGTCAGAGTTGATTTTTAAAATTGCGTTTATAAAATAAACATCTTATTAACGCAGTTGCGTTCTGTGTCTTCACTAATCCAGTCCCGACTCGGTCTATCTTGTGACATTCATCTCTTGATCTCTCTCCAAGAATCTTTAAGCACATCTCATGAAGTCCATTATGATGTGCCATTGGTATCTTCCCATCCCATGGATTAGCTCCTCGAGTTTTCCTGCTGGTTTTAATGTCCCAACATTCCAGATTCTAATTGCGATGTTATCTCTTGCACATACTTTGATGGCAGTTGCATTGGTAGCATATTTATCACCTCTTTCCAGGTGACCAGGGGATGGTGTGGTCATTGGTAACTGATGTTATGACTGATCCAGTATGAGAACTTTGTCTATTTTCATTTTGTCATCCCTGGCATATCATGGGCATTGCAACCTGGCAGAGTCCATCCTTATCCAGGCTGTAGACTACAGCTGATATCAATGTTACTGTAGGGCTTACCCTGGTCTTTAACATGTGGTAGTTGAGTTCATCTTGGAGCCTTTCTACCCTGGCTGTTGATTTCGACTTGGGAGACTTCTGTCCTATGATGTCATGTTTTCGCCAACCTATTTCTCCTATTGGTAGGAAGACTCATGTAGGCATGATTGTCTTAAATCTTTCCTTGCAAGTTTTATTTTGCTCACTGCCTGTCCAGTTCTTATTGCAGGGTGTCAAGTGTGGTAGCTCTTGGTGCCATTTTCTTTTTTCTCATAGGATGGCTCAGCTGCGATTCAAACCTGGGACCTCTTGCATAGGAGGCCAATGCTCTAACCACTAGACCACTGAAAAGAAATATATATATATATATATATATATATATATATATATATATATATATATATATATATATATTTATATATATATATTGTAAGCATGTGTTTTCTAATTTATTGTTTATGTTTGCATATTTTTCTTTCAGTTTTTTACTTTTTTCTTATCTTTTTGTCTTTAGTTTGTGGACCATTTTTGGTGCAATTTTGTGTCTGTTTTTTGTTTATTTATTTATTAGTTTGCATATGAAGCAACACATTTGGGATTAAGACGGTGGCTTGACAATTTTAAGTCACACAGATCCTGTCCATAATGTTTAAAATTTATATTAGCTTGAATTATGTACCAACATGCCCTTAAGTAAGATCTCCTTTGGACTGCATTGTAATTCAGAATTAGATTTGAAAAACAAATTTCCTTAGCAGTCTTGATTCTCTGTCTGTAGTTGTTTGTTGTGGCATTGAATAATTCAGACAATATCCCGGGATGAAAGAGCATGTACATATTCAAATACGCTGCATGTGACATATGACAGACTTCAACATCACCTTCCATGAACTGATCCATTATAGGTATGGCAATAGAAGATATTGCCTAAACACATGGTAAAAAGTTCCGTTTTCTAAATATTCTTCTAATCCTGCATTAGTAGTCCTCTTGAACTTTCATTACTTGGACAATCTTCTCTGATGTTTCCCATATTATGATCATCATATCTTGGCTTGAATCCTCTGCAGATACTTTTGTTTTATCCACAATTAAAAATTTATTATAACAACAGGGTATTCCCTACCTGCCAACTGAATGACTTGAATGTGTTATCAGGGTATTACCTAAATGCCAACTGAATGACTTCTATGTCTTATGAGGGTATTACCTAAATGCCAACTGAATGACTTGAATATCTTATCAGGATAATGCGTAAATGCCAACTGAATGACTTGAATATCTTATCAGGGAATTACCTAAATGCCAACTGAATGACTTGAATATATTATAAGGTTCTTACCTAAATACCAACTGAATGACTTCTATGTCTTATCAGGGTATTACCTAAATGCCAACTGAATGACTTGAATATCTTATCAGGGTATTACCTAAATACCAACTCATTACAACTTGTAACAGAAAAAGTTTTCAAATGAATAATTTGGAATTTATTGGCATTTTCTTCTGATTGCAATGCTGTGTACAGTTAATGGGAGACAACTCCAGAAATGAGTTCAAGCTATAAGGATGTTGACACACAATCCCTAAAGCTTTTTACACCCAGAATTACATGTACTTATAACGTTATACTAAAATAAATATATACATTTAATTTGCTTGATTTGCATTTCTACACTAACTGAACCAATCAGGTTTCTATTGCATCCCACTCATTTTCCCAAAGGCATTTTTCACCATCACAATCAAGTTTCTGCCTTCTTTACCTACATTATGCTTTCAGCACTGAATGAGAGTTTATGATTTAAATGAATATGAAGAAAGAAAATGCCTATGTTTATTTGATTTTATTTTCATTCTGAATTTTGAAACTCTTGCCCCCCCATATGTAATTTCATTAGATTTAGATGACAGAGTACACAGTGTTTTTTGCAGCTTGACTTACATGGGACGGGAGGAACAATAAATACCACAAGAGACAAAAAAGAAATAATAGATTTTTGGTAGCATTATAATCTGTGATATTTGAATTCAGATTCTATGACTATATGAATGTTTGTTGTTCATTTCAGTAATGGTTATTGTTTTGAGTAAGCTTTTGTGCCTAGTGTCACTTCCTTGGGGATTATTATGTATGATTGACTAAGTAGTTATTACGTTTTGGTTCAAATTAACACCTAACATGAATAATATCTTTCAGACCAGTAGGTTTAACACCTGACATGGGTAATAACCAACAAGCCAAATGGTTAACACCTGACACAGATAATAACTAACAGAACAGTAGGGTTATCACATGAGATGAATAATATCTAACAGACTAGTAGGGTTATCACCTGACAGGGATAATAACCAAAAGACCAGTAGGGTTAACACCTGACATGGATAATATCTAATAGACCAGTAAGGTTAACACCTGACAGGGATAATTATCTGATTTTGTGTAGTGATTATATTGCTTATATTGCAGTCATATCAATAAATTCAATAATTTTATTGTGTATGTTTGTGTTACCTTGGGCTTACAGACATACAAACTACTCTTGTTATTTGTAAGATAAATAATAATAATAATAATAATAATAATAATAATAATAATAATAATAATAATAATAAAGACTTTATTTGGAGAAGATAACTCAATTAGTTACAGAACTAATCTACCTTGAGGCCTTCTATCTGTTATGTACAATATATACAATACATACAACATGATGTGAATAGTCTGGCATGACACTAAATAATTAAGTAATTTTAAAATTCAAAGTATCAAGCCTTGAAAATATGCACAGGCATCTGTGAACACATAAACATAAATAAAATATAAATTATCATCCTGTATTGAAAAATTAAATTGTGAAAATGATGCAAAATTACAAAAAAGCAGGCAATATTTATTATACTAGAACTGTTCAATTGTCTAAAGATTTCATCCATTTGAGACATTGATTATAAAAAAAAGAAATGATAGGAGCCTACCTTATGTCACTGGGAATGTTATTTCATACCAGTGGACCAATATATTGAAAACCTTTTTTTAAACAATTCCTTCTTTGGACCTTAAATTTGGAGTACCATCAGCATCTCTTTGGTGAAAGATATTACTTAGTGTTATGTATATTTGATTTAATTTATATCTGATTTAATTTAATTGTTTGTTTGTTAGTTTTAAATTATTTTTATTACATTACATGCTATTGTAATGTAATTTTATTTACTGGCTTTGACATTTTCCAGAAATTCAGTTCAGTTTTTCATAAACTTAATATTAGAAACTTTGTATCTAATGCTGACTTAGTTCCTGACCTTGATTCATGAGTTGAAGTAAACAACTTTTTTTTAACTTTTTCATTCTTTCTTAAATTTACTGTCAGTCTATTTAAGGGTCATGTAATTTACTGTCAGTCTATTTAAGGGTCATGTAATTTACTGTCAGTCTATTAAAGGTCATGTACAAAGTTTGCAAATTCATGATATGGACAGGATCACTAGAAATACAATTTGAGATTGACTTGTTAGATGGCATCCTCTGCACATCAAAATTGTTTTCAAAGATATATTGGGTGATGTTTTTGGATTACTTCTCATCAAAATGGTTTTCAAAACTGATGCTTTGGGATTACTTCCCATCAAAACGGTTTTAAACAGCTGCCTCACATGGCACACAGCATTAAGAGGATAGTGTTAGGACTGGTTGGCCTGGTGTCAGGATAATGTGACTGGGTGGGACATCATGCTACATGTCTGCAGTATGATGCCCAAGTGCTAGACATCACTATAGTCTGCCACACTGCAGACATCGTAGCGACATGACTGAAATTATTTTAAAGCTAATTTCAAAATCCAAATCACACACACACACACACTTCAATGATACATTGGGTGATGCTTGGGATTACTTCCCATCAAAATAGTTTTCAAAACTGATGCTTTGGGATTACTTCCCATCAAATGGTTTCCAAAAATAACATTGGATGATGCTTTGGGATTCATCATCGTCAGCATCAGTCTCTTGACCTAGTGTGGTCATCAAGGCGCTGTGCTACCAAACATCTGACCAGTTCCATCCACTTGTCTCGATCATGTGCCAATGCCTGTGTCTCTGCAAAACTTTTCCTGGTCCATTCTGTGATGTTATCAGTCCACTTTTTCCTCTGTCTACCTCTCCTTCTGCCACTCTGGACCCTACCTGCAGGACTGTTGTGGATAGACTGTTGGCTCTAGTGACATTGCCATACCATTTCAGTTTTCTCTTTTTGACGGTGGTGAGGAGGTCTTCATATTGGACAACTTTGTGTCTGATGGTGTTACGCACTTCTTCATTTGTGATGTGGTCCATATAAGAGATGTCAAGAATGGTTCTGTAGCATTGCATTTCAAGTGCCTGGATTCTTTGTTGTAATTCTGCTGTCAGGGTCAAGGCCTCACATAAATACAAAAAGATTGAGATGACCAGTGCTCGCAGTAGTCTGATTTTAGGTTTCAAACAGATATTCTTGTCTCTCCAGATGGGTCTTAGCTTTGACATAGCTGCCAATGTTTGTACTGCTCTTGACAAAATTTCTGCTCTTGATCCCTCTTCGGTGATTATGGAACCAAGATATTTGAACTGGTTCACTGTTTCCAGTTCCTGTCCTCTGACTTTAATCTTGGCTGAGATTTGTTTGCCACTATTTGTCATCAGCTTTGTCTTCTCAGCGCTTATCTCCATGTCAAATCTGGAAGCTGTGTCATCCAGGTTCTTAATTAAGGTGGCAAGCTCGTCTTCACTGCCTGCCAGCCCATCAGTGTCATCTGCAAAGCGGAGGTTGGTGATGATATGCCCTCCAATGCTTACTGTCCCACAGTGGTTTTCCAGGGCTTTGCTCATGATGCGCTCTAAATAGATGTTGGAAAGCGTGGGTGACAGGAGACAGCCTTGATGTACTCTGACTGTTGTCTGGAACCAGTCCCCCACAGAACCTTGGATAATTACTGCACTGGTAGCCTTGGCGTACAGCTGCTTGATGGTACTGGTCAACTTTTGACCCATATTGTACTTTTTCATTGTGGCCCACAATGACTCATGCCACACCTTTTTGAAGTGTATGAACACATGATAGATGTCTTTTTGGTGTTGTGAGTACTTTTCACACAGAACCCTGAGGTTGAATATTTGTTCTGTTGTGCTTCTTCTACCCTGGAACCCAGCCTGTTCTTCAGCGATTATTCCTTCTGCCTGTGGTTTCAGTCTGTTCAAGATGATCTTCAGCATCACCTTACTAGCATGGCTGATCAAACTGATAGTTCTGTAATTTTGGCACAGCTGGAGATTGCCTTTTTTAGGGAGTGTTATAATCAGTGTCTGGGTCCACTGTGTTGGCCATTCACCTGTCTGCCAGATCTTGCTGCAGATTTTTGTTGGTAGCTCAATCACTGATTCCCCCCCCATTCTTTATAAGTTCAGCTGGGATGTTGTCTACTTCAGCCACTTTCCCATTCTTCAGTGCTCTTATTGCTGACTCCACCTCCTCTTCTTTGAGAATTGGGAAATCATCATCATTTGAGGAGTTTGGAACTTCAAGCACCTCTGGGTCTCCTGTGGACTGATGGTTGTAGAGTTCTTTGCAATACCCAGTCCATCTTTCTGCAATTTCACTCACTTCTGTGAGGCATTTTCCATTTTTGTCTTGAATGGTACTGACTCTTGGTTGCTTTTGTATGGTGAGGTCTTTCACAATTTGGAATGCCTTCTTGCTGTTGTTCTTTATCAGACTGCTCTCTATTTCTGTGCACTTTTTTGTCCAATCCAAATGAAATGATTCTGCTAGATATGGGGCGGCATTCAAGCACAGATCCCTTGATGGCTTTGTTTACAAGGAAGCCTACTCCATTTATGGACTTGTCAAGCTTTCCACTATAGTAGAATATATTCCCATTTTCAGTTTGGTGTTCTCCTAAGGCTTTCCATCTGACTTGATTCACAGAGTCCCAGAATGTGCCATGTGTAGTGTTCCAGCTCATGTGTCAACTCTTGGAGTCTTCCAATTTTCACCAGAGTTCTAATATTCCAGATGGAGATGGAGATGTTGTCTCTTGCTCTGATTTTATGCAAAGTGCCAGTAGTACACTTGTCACCTCCATCTTGGTGGACAACGGCAGGTGTGGTCCTTGTTGACCCGGACAACGACCAATCCAGTATGGTTTGTTCAGATTTGTCCAGCATTATCATTGTGTCTTGGGCAAAAGTCATCTGGCGGAGCCCATCCCTCTCCAGACCAAGGAGTTGTCAGAAGGGGATGTAGTACATCATCCAACTGCCTTAGGGTCTCCACTCCTGATTTTCTTTTAGGGTTTACTGCCTTAGCCTTTGGCTAACCAAAGCCGACCTGCAATGCAGCAGGATACTCATGGATGGGCGGGCATGTCCATTTCCCGAGCAGATAAAGCACCTGCCACTGCTTTGGGATTACTTCCCATCAAAATGGTTTTCAAAAATGATGCTTTGGGATTACTTTCCATCAAAATGATCACATTAAGAGAAGAAAACAAGTGCATGATCGACAATCTTTGGGACATACAATAATGGAGTAACACATTTATTTATTTATATATAATTAAATAAACCATGTTGAATGTAAGTCAAATGCTAAGATATAAATGTCAACCACAGAAAACTTGACAATCAAATAATAATGGTTTAAGACTATCTTTATTCTCTAGACAGTATGCTTTAACAAGATTGATTTAAGCTGAGGATACCTTCGGATGGTGTTTGTATGTTTAGTGAGCTATACATCTGGATTTCACTGTTTGCAATGGAGTTCAATTTCTCATATATATTACCGTCTGTTGGCCTTAAAGTAGAAAAGAAAATATTATCATTTATCATATAAAATTTGTAAAATTTAACTGTTAGAAACAAAACATTAGTGTACATTTTCATTTAATCATTTTCTGAATTAACATAGTTATGTTTAGCAACTAATTACTGTTTTCTTGTCAGCAATTGTTCCTCTCAACTGTTATTTCATCTGGAACTAACAAGCAATGAAGTAAAACAAAATAAACATCCTTAATAGTTGCTTTGTTTTAACAAAAGTATATCTGCAAATATATTGGACTTTTATTCACTCTTCATATCAACTAAATTTACCTTACCTTGTCAATTCTGTTGTTTTCCAATGTGATAACTGAAAAAAAGAACAGTTTTTAAAGGAAGTGCTAGCTTTGCTTATCATGGTTGTAATTAAGTGTTAAAACACTTTGCTGTGTATCATGGTTGTAATTCTTAATTCTGTGTTAAAACACTTTGCTGTGTATCATGGTTGTAATAATTGCTATATATCCTAGCTGTAATTCTATGTTAAAACGCTTTGCTGTGTATCATGGTTGTAATAATTGCTATATATCCTAGCTGTAATTAAGTGTCAAAATACTTTGCCATATATCATGTTGTAATTAACTATTAAAACAATTTGCTATATAGCATGGTAGTAATTAAGTATTCAAACACTGTGTCTTATATCATGTTGTAATTAAGTGTTAAAACACTTTGCCATATATCATGGTTGTAATAGTTGCCATATATCATGGTAGTAATTAAGTATTCAAACACTGTGTCTTATATCATGTTGTAATTAAGTGTTAAAACACTTTGCCATATATCATGGTTGTAATAGTTGCCATATATCATGGTAGTAATTAAGTATTCAAACACTGTGTCTTATATCATGTTGTAATTAAGTGTTAAAACACTTTGCCATATATCATGGTTGTAATAGTTGCCATTTATCATGGTGGTAATTAGGTATTAAAACACTTTGTTGTATATAATGGTTGTAATTCTGTGCTAAAACACACTGCAGCACATACTTTTGCATACTAGAACTAGATTTTTATATTTTTATATTTTCTATAAATATCCATTTTTATATTAGTATATGGGACATGCATCTGAAGTGTATCCCTGAAAATTTTAATTTAGTTATGAAATACTTTCTTTTAATACCGTTGAGCTTTAATTTTTCGATGCAATGAATGAGCATCAATGACTACTTAAGTTCTCTGGTATGTGGGTTTAGAACCATGAAACTAAAGTAATAACAATTTCTGAGGCTTATAAAAGACACATTAAAAGAAAACAATGCTGGGCTGTTTTTTAGACCTTAGTATAAACTAATGTCTTCCATGGAATTAAACTTATTCTGCAAAATTCAGTCCCAGCTTATAAAAAAAGTAAAAGTAAGTACAATATCGGGACTCTTTGAGCAACAAAACCAAAAGGCTAGCACTTAAAATAATGTTAAATATTTAAAACGGATGATTAGCAAACTTTATTCTTACTTTCCTCAATTTCTTTAAATCTGTATTTAAAACTATGTTTACTACTGATGACAACCCTTCTTACTTTGTTCTGTTTGTTGTGGATGTCGAGTTCTTCTCCAAAGAAATATGCCTATAGTCACAGTTAAAATGACGACAAATCCAGCGCTTACACCTCCAGCTACTGCAGGAATTGGATTCACAATACTTTCATTGGTACTTGGTGCTACAAATATAGCCATAATATTAATCTCAATGTTTGTAAATCCTGGCATATAAACATAACAGTAATCTCAATGTTTGTAAATCCTGGCATATAAACATAACAGTAATCTCAATGTTTGTAAATCCTGGCATACAAACATAACAGTAATCTCAATGTTTGTATCTCCTGGCATAAAAATGTAACAGTAAACTCAATGTTTGTAAATCCTGGCATATACACATAACAGTAATCTCAATGTTTGTATCTCCTGGCATAAAAATGTAACAGTAAACTCAATGTTTGTAAATCCTGTCATATAAACATAACAGTAATCTCAATGTTTGTAAATCCTGGCATATTAATTAACATAACAGTAATCTCAATGTTTGTAACTCCTGGCATATTAATTAACATAACAGTAATCTCAGTGTTTGTAAATACTGGCATATAAACATAACAGTAATCTCAATGTTTCCCTATATAGCTAAAGTGGTGTTACAACATGGCAACTAAGAGTCCATCGAAAGGTACTAATGCTAATGTGGTGTAGACACGGTAACTAAGAGTCCATTGAAAGGGACTAATGCTAAAGTGGTGTTACAACATGGCAACTAAGAGTCCATCGAAAGGTACTAATGCTAAAGTGGTGTTACAACATGGCAACTAAGAGTCCATCGAAAGGTACTAATGCTAAAGTGATGTAGACATGGCAACTAAGAGTCCATCAAAAGGGACTAATGCTAAAGTGATGTAGACATGGCAACTAAGAGTCCATCGAAAGGGACTATTGCTAAAGTGGGGTAGACATGGCAACTTAGAGTCCATCAAAAGGGACTAATGCTAAAGTGATGTAGACATGGCAACTAAGAGTCCATCGAAAGGGACTAATGCTAAAGTGATGTAGACATGGCAACTAAGAGTCCATCAAAAGGGACTAATGCTAAAGTGGTGTAGACATGGCAACTAAGAGTCTATCAAAAGGGACTAATGCTAAAGTGATGTAGACATGGCAACTAAGAGTCCATTGAAAGGGATTAATGCTAAAGTGGTGTAGACATGGCAACTAAGAGTCTATCAAAAGGGACTAATGCTAAAGTGATGTAGACATGGCAACTAAGAGTCCATCGAAAGGGACTAATGCTAAAGTGGTGTAGACATGGCAACTAAGAGTCCATCAAAAGGGACTAATGCTAAAGTGATGTAGACATGGCAACTAAGAGTCTATCAAAAGGGACTAATGCTAAAGTGATGTAGACATGGCAACTAAGAGTCCATTGAAAGGGATTAATGCTAAAGTGGTGTAGACATGGCAACTAAGAGTCCATCGAAAGGGACTAATGCTAAAGTGATGTAGACATGGCAACTAAGAGTCCATCAAAAGGGACTAATGCTAAAGTGGTGTAGACATGGCAACTAAGAGTCCATCAAAAGGGACTAATGCTAAAGTGGTGTAGACATGGCAACTAAGAGTCCATCAAAAGGGACTAATGCTAAAGTGATGTAGACATGGCAACTAAGAATCCATCAAAAGGGACTAATGCTAAAGTGATGTAGACATGGCAACTAAGAGTCTATCAAAAGGGACTAATGCTTAAGTGGTGTAGACATGGCAACTAAGAGTCTATCAAAAGGGACTAATGCTAAAGTGATGTAGACATGGCAACTAAGAGTCTATCAAAAGGGACTAATGCTAAGTGGTGTAGACAAGGCAACTAAGAGTCCATCGAAAGGTACTAATGCTCTACTGTCTAAAATGAATTTCCAGGAGTTCAAGATAACTAGAAAGCTTTGATACCATCTCTCATATTCTTGAGCAAAAAGATTTTTAAAACTAGCCACTGTGGCAGGGATATTGGATCTAATAGTGGCACTCTTTTCAATCAAAATGAATTAGACACAATTAGAAGATTTGATCAAAAACCTCATGTTATATGACCTTCTAATCAGGAGAATTTGTACAAGATTTTCATTCTTTTCATTGTGGAATCCATATTTGAGGTAAGATTGGCATCACTTTCAATTAAGACCAAATAATTAGTTATGTTGTGAAAACCCCATGTTGATATGACTTACCCTTTATGTTTGTAAATCCTGGTATATAAACATAACAATAATCTCAATTTTTTAATGTCCTGGCATAGAGTTCATCCGATGGGGTACATATCTAATCTAGTTGTAAGTATATGAAATTCAAATTCTAAATTTAGATCAGAGGAGTTAAGAACTTGGGGCTAAATCATCCACTTCATTATTGATTTAATGTTTAGTAGGATTCCAAATCGCTCAATTGCATTTACTTCTATATGTATATCTAATAGTGGCTCCCTTTTCATTCAAAATAAATTGTTTATATGACCTTCTATTCAGGAGAATTTGTGACAAGATTTTCATTCTTCTCATTGTGGAATCCATATTTGAGGTCAAGATTGGTACCAACTAGACATCATAAGACATTTTCTGGTTAAAACCCACTGTTGATGACTTTCCATTTGGTTGGAAACATGATATGATTTTAATGATGGCCACTATTTGCAAATATACAAGAAGTTCAATAAGGACACAAACAATGCAAAGTTATATCCCTTGGAAACTATGAACCGTGTGGCAGAATTTACCATAATTATGAAAACTGTAAATCAGCTAGTGTTACATGTTGGTCTCAATGCTAAGCCATGCCCTAAATGTTATGTCTGAATAAAGTCCTGTAATTAGCCCACCATGTGAATCAGTTTGTGATTATTATCATTTGTGCAGCCAAATATTTGCCAATACAACAAGTATAAAAGCATTGTATGAATACATGTACCTGACACCACCAGTCAATGAAACAGAAATACAGAATTGAAGTGACTGCAGTTTCTGATCTTAAAAAAGTAGAGATACTTAAACATTTTAGTGACAGAATTTGCAATTAAATAATGATTTTCCTTATACACCAGTATGCCTTATGTCAATCCAGCATGTCAAGCTATGCAAAAAGCTGGCATACTTGAGCTATTAGGACCAGCAAATGAACCAAGGCCAGTTGAACAACATCTTCTGCCAGATAAACCATAGTGATCATGTAGACCAGTATTTAAAATGTAAACAATAGCTGAGAGAAATTAAGTTTGATAGCATTGAATTCCCCTTACAATTACTGGCATCAGTAAGTTTGAATGGATTAATCCTGACATCACAATTAATGTGTCTGCTTGGAACAAAGACTTGCAACCAGTTCAACTATCCAAGTGAAAAGCTTGTGGTACAATATTGATTTGTTATTATTATTACGTTATATAGATAATTCAGTGGGGCGGTATCATTATGTGTTGATAAGAGATATTTTATAAATCGTATACCAACATAGCTGGCAAGCTTTCTAAATATTTTTAACTTCATAGTATGAATCAAAGTTGAAATAAACTGATATTTATAAAAGTTTAAAAAAATTTCAATCTCCTGCACCTAAAAATATATATGCGCAGATGTCAAAGAAAGTACTTAAGTAGTTTGAATCTGGCTGTATGATATGGAATATGAATTGAACATATGTATCTGATGTCAAATCAAGCACATAAGAGTAAATGGGTATATAATCATTTTCTTTTGAAATTAACTAAATGCTGAATAGCCAAAGATCACAGTCTTTTCTAAGGTGCACAATTTTGAGATAAATACTAATTTCTCTAAACACTCTACCAATAAATCAATTGTATGCATGTAAATTTGCAGATCATTTTCCCATTGTAATAAATATTGAAACTTGAACTGGTCAGAAATTGCACATATCTGTTTAGATAAGGGTTGTACCCAACAAATAACCTTCAAAAGCAAAGCCTTTTTTTTTTAAATTTTTTTCTGCATGAAATATAAACACCTTTTCCTGCACAAAGCCCATTTCAAGCCAGAGGCCAGTACACCTATCCCCTTTATAAAATCCTGGATTGATCACTAAATAGCTAGATGTACATGATATAATTTGCAGACTTATGTTCAAGGTTAAGCAACAGATGAAAATATACAAAAAAGACAAGACAACTGTACCTGTCTCAGTTGTTTCATTAATTATTGGAGATGCTTGAGACCTACTAAATATATTCACTGAGTAAATTCATATTTAGTTCCATCCTTGAGATCAGTGATGGTTGTGTTCATTGTGACATGCTGTATAAGTCCTAGTGGTTCTCTGAACTCAATAACAAATGTTTGTAAGGCTCCACCATGGAATCTTGCTTGCCAGGTCAACTGTAGACTGTGAGTGGTAACACTTCTAGGGACAACATTAAAGTTGATTGGTGTTTCTGGAGGACCTAATTGAATATAATTTTTTTTATTTCTGCAGGTTTACAAATTTGGGGGATTTTTGATTACCTCCATCTGTCTGTCCACCATCACTTTCATCGGTCTATTTGTCTGTCACACTAATTTACCAAAATATTTATAAAAAAGATTTGTAAAATGTATTTCAATTGACAAACAGCTGTTCCTTTATCAATTTACCTTTGAACTATTCTCATGGACTTACAGTAAAATTAACTGTTATTGAAGTCTTCAAATAAATTTCTTTATTTATATATCTGTGTATGTGTCCTTAAAAGTGGTCACATATGACATGCTTTGCTTCACTTTTTGTCTTTACTGTTTAGTTAAAAGTTCTGTTGAAAGATTTCATTCCTCCTGAGACATCCCAGACCATATCCTGTAAACCAGGACTTTAAGGAGTTTCTTGTCTATTCAGTCCTTGAACATCCTGATCAATTAATTCCTGTCAATAATGTATGATATGCAATAATGAACATATACAAATGACCATTGAATATGGTATAAAGATGATGACTATTGAATATGGTACAAAGATGATGACCATTGAATATGGTACAAAGATAATGACCATTGAATATGGTACAAAGATGATGACCATTGAATATGGTACAAAGATGATGACCATTGAATATGGTACAAAGATGATGACCATTGAATATGGTACAAAGATAATGACCATTGAATATGGTACAAAGATAATGACCATTGAATATGGTACAAAGATAATGACCATTGAATATGGTACAAAAATGATGACCATTGAATATGGTACAAAGATAATGACCATTGAATATGGTACAAAGATAATGACCATTGAATATGGTACAAAGATAATGACCATTGAATATGGTACAAAGATAATGACCATTGAATATGGTACAAAGATAATGACCATTGAATATGGTACAAAGATAATGACCATTGAATATGGTACAAAGATAATGACCATTGAATATGGTACAAAGATAATGACCATTGAATATGGTACAAAGATGATGACCATTGAATATGGTACAAAGATAATGACCATTGAATATGGTACAATAAAGATGATGATGAAATAGATAGTATTGTAAAGTATATTTAGAAATAACAACACAAGATTTAGATACAGCCAGTGTTGCAGTAGGCTACAAAATCTATTCCTTTCTCAAACTAACAATTTATCACTCATTTATTATGTTAAATTTCAGCCCATTAACCTTGCATTTCTTCAGTGATCAGAATACAAATAAAATTGAGAGAATAAAAAAACAAGAACTCCATTTCATTTATGATGATTCTAATAGTTCCTATGACTATTTATTGAACAAATCTAAATTACAGTCCCTTAAAACTCTAAGGATGACAACCACTGCCTTTTCAAAATTTTAAGTAAGAAAAGTCCTTTGTTTTTAAAATAACGCATACAGCTTCTTGAATCAGATATTTAAACACTGCTGATATTCCCAGGCCAACAACATCAAAGCATGGTAGGAATTCTTTCAGATATGAGGTGACTAGACTGTGTAACTCTCTGACAAATTAAGGCTAAGAAATTCAATATAGTCTCATTTAACCAGTTTAAAATTTATAATAATAGCTGGTGTAGTGGGCAAAAAAATAATGCAGTGCTTGTACATTCCAGATGGTGATGTCTCATGGCTGAGGGTACTACAGCCTGAGTTTTGTTTTTAGGTCCAATAATAATTTTTATGTTATGAATTCTAAATTATCTGCATGACTGTATATATGTTTTGTTTAATTTTTATGTTATGAATTCTAAATTATCTGCATGACTGTATATATGTTTTGTTCAACAAAACTGTGCAGATTTTTAGTCTTTTTGAAAAATAGTTGAAATACTGTCCTAACATATGTGTATTACATTTATGCATTATCTATCTTACTTAAACTAAATGAGTTTGGAAAAAGAAATATTAATAACTTATTCCTAGAAAATTGCTGTAATCAATTGCATTTGTCCACATTATACTTTATAGTAGTCCTAATAGTCCTACAGTATTCCTAATAGTCCTACAGTAGTTCTAATAGTCCTACAGTATTCCTAATAGTCCTAGAGTAGTCCTAATAGTCCCACAGTAGTCCTAATAGTCCTATAGTAGTCCTAATAGTCCTACAGTATTCATAATAGTCCTATAGTAGTCCTAATAGTCCTACAGTAGTCCTAATAGTCCTACAGTAGTTCTAATAGTCCTATAGTAATCCTAATAGTCCCACAGTAGTCCTAATAGTCCTATAGTAGTCCTAATAGTCCTATAGTATTCCTAATACTGTAGTCTTA
Source organism: Unio pictorum (assembly GCA_030141615.1). Lineage (NCBI taxonomy): Eukaryota > Metazoa > Mollusca > Bivalvia > Unionida > Unionidae > Unio > Unio pictorum. Next base: position 5,363,772 of record JARLTB010000243.1, read on the forward strand.
TAGTAGTCCTAGTAGTCCTATAGTAGTCCTAATAGTCCCACAGTAGTCCTAATAGTCCTATAGTATTCCTAATAGTCCCACAGTAGTCATAATAGTCCTATAGTAGTCCTATAGTAGTCCTAGTAGTCCTACAGTATTCCTAATAGTCCTACATTATTCCTAATAGTCCTATAGTAGTCCTAATAGTCCTATAGTATTCCTAATAGTCTTATAGTAGTCCTATAGTAGTCCTAATAGTCCTACTGAACTATACACTTGTCTTGAAGTCATGAGAATTCTGCAGCATCTCCATTGTAAAATTTTTGACATGATACCAAGTAACTAAGGGCTGAAAGAGGCCAGAGTAGAACACAATGTGCATTTGACCACTTTTTCCATTTTCAGCATCAAAATCTCTGGCATTTGATATAATTCTTGGTTGATCTGTAAATATAAATATATATATATATATATATATATATATATATATATATATATATATATATATATATATATATATATATATATATATATATATATATATATATATATATATATATATTCTCCTTTGAATTTGAGTCTACTTCTATAAGACCAATGAGGCATGAGAGCATTATGACAGATTCCATGATAATTGAATACATCATCCCTAATCTTGCCCTGTAACTCAGAGACATCACAAACAATTGGCCTGATTAAGACTTCATGCAAAGTATATAGAAGTGTCATTGCCACTGTGATTTACCATTTTCATAAAGCCTGATATACAAGGCTGTAAATCACACAAACTCTGTTTGGAATCAAAACATATTTCATTATACAGCTGTTCCCAACTGCCATCCAGCTAAATTATTACCACATGTTCCAGGGCTGCAAAGACATTACCAGATTCCTATTAATATTAAAGTAAAATTAATCCTAGACAAGGAATCCAAAAGAGTAACAGAAATTTTGGATTGTGACATTCAATCATGTATCACGGATTACTTACATATGTATCTCTACAAATTAATTAAGTAGTCCCCAGTAGCCTTAACAACATCTTTTTTAGCAGGATATAAAATTAAGACTTGAGTGACCATGATCTTTGACTGACTTGTCACTGATCTGTCAGTTAATTGAGTTGTTCAGAGATCGTTTCTCAGATCATAAATACTTGGATCATTACTCCTCCCTTACTGGTTGTCTTGATTCTGCCACTGAAAATAAGCTTAGGATGCTGAGAGGGTGCTATGTCATAAGAGGTAGGGTTAGGGTTAGTAAATAACCCTAACCCTAACCGTGCTGAGACCAAGGGCTACAGCAATCAATATATTGTTCTTTCCTATGGGCCTTAATTGTCTCAGAAGAGACTGACCCAGTATTGGTCTGAGCCCAAAGGGACTCAACAATGGATCCTTTACCAGCAACAAATTAAAACAACAATACTTCACCTGTCAAGCTCTGTTTATTATGAATCAAAACAACGACAAATCAAGTTTCAATCCAAAGATGTCAGTAATACTTAATAATCTGAGTACTGGAGATAAAGAAAAGAAACCACAGAACCAGCAAGGTAAAATGATTGGACTGAAAAGGAATAATATCAGTTAAAGTACATAAAAAATGTAAAGGCATGTGAACACAAGATAAAATAAGCAAGAAACATCCTTCCATGTGAAGATCTATGCAACAATAAATACTGTATGTAAGTATTTATGCACAGGTGCCTGTGTGTGTGCATGCATGCATGCATGTAATCCATACAGATACCATGTCTTTCTTGATGAAAGATTCATTTAAGACTCACCTGTAATCCATACAGACACCATGTCTTCCATGATTAATTTTCCTGTGCTGTAGTCATTGATCTCATTACTGGTTTTACACACATAAAATCCTGAGTCCTGGTAAGTCACTCCATCTATGGTGACTGTTACCTCACTGTCTGAAAGTATCGTTGGCTCCAGCTCACTGGCTATAGTTCTGTTTTCATCAGGTGCCATTTGAATCCATTTGAAATATTTGCATTTATTGGGTACACCACTAGCAGTGCAGTAAATACCCAGTCTCCCTCCTTTTGAGGTAGTTGTTGCCTTCATTGTCAAAACAGGAGGATCTGGAAGGAACAAGATAAATAAAATGGTAAATATGATCATTGTGATTGCTTATACAATTTATGAAAATGTGACTCATTGATACAATGTACATAATTAAAACTACAAGCTTATACACAATAAATTGCTGTGCATATGCATGTACACATCTATGACCACTAGTATAGATAAACTCAAGATGTTTCACCTTAAAATCTATGTCAGAATGTCGGCTATCAACTTGTTCATTGGAATACAACTAAATACAAAGTCTGAATGAAATAAAGTACATATGAATAAGTAACTGTTCATAATGAGCTAATTAAAATATAAAATGCAAGAAATGTAATCTGACATTACCCCAGTAGGTCTGATTTTAAAACTCCTTAACAAAAGATATGTCGGTGGTCAGATCTGCACCTTCTCATTCAGAATAATTAGATTTTGCAAATATGTTGTAGTGAAAACCCTATGTTGATACCACCATTCAGTCAAGGACAGTAGAGATAAATGGGGCCAAGATTGAGGTCTGATGAGCAGTCTTCATTCAGAACCAAAAACACATTGCAATAGCTTTAATGAAAACCAAGAGACCCATGACCGTATATTGAGTCAAATAATAATCTTAAAATGTTTGTCAAGGCAAATATTTTGTTGGACAGATAAGCATTATTTTACTGTAGGAACAATATATTGCAAGAAAGAATTGGTTTAAAAAGTAAAACCATGACCACCATGAAAGGCACATTATATGCCTGCCCCATGCTTAATATTCCTATATCTAACCTTAATCAAAATACAGTCTTGAAATAAACCCACTGTGCATAACCCATTATTTTGTTATGAAATTTAATATGACTGTGAGATGTGGTTAATGAGGGATATTAGAGGAGTGGAAGACGAAAGCATCCAATATTAACAGGTAGCATTACACAATTAAACTTAGTTTTACTCTCACCCTCAGAATTTGATGTGAGTAATACATATATGTAACAAAACATCAAAATCTGCTTAGAACAAACTGTGAGATTTGCAAAATTTCTTTGGAAGTATTTTTACTTCAAAAGAGAGAATTTGCGATGATAAAGGACAATTTTTCATTGTGTTGCATGTCTTCAACTTTCTTATCCCAATGAGGACCTAAATCTTGGGTCACTATGTGAGTAGTGGTTGTTCATTTGTATGAAAACCTTTGTCCAAAATTTTAAAGTCTGGGAACATTCTTTAGGCAAGATCTATTACCATAAACAGAAGATTATCTGTATGTTTGCCTATAAAGCTGGCAAACAATGTCTTGACACATTGTTCATTGCTATGAATCATAGAGAAATTAATCATGTTTGAATATGTTATCAGACTGAAAAATGGAACCAACAAAATCACAATTTGTTAGAAATTTAAAATACATTCACAGTGAATGCAAAATGACAATCTCTTCACAAGCATGGGTTGCAAAAATGTAGTATTAATGCAAGATATTGCTGTGTGTACTATTTAACCTGCACACATCAATGCCCCTTTGTATTAATTATGGTTACAGATAGCAAAAAAATAGAAGCCCTGGTGGTGAATAAACACAACTGGCAGTGAGCAATGAAATCATTGTTTGAACTTACTGACAAGATATCATATACAAAAGTTATTTTATTATAAAGCAAACTGACCCTGAAAGCCAACTTTTGCATTCTTTTAAGTATGCCAATTTTATTTTTGAAGTATACAAAGTTGGCCAATATGAGGACACCAACTTTAGTTTTTATTACTCATATTCAAGGGAATTTTGAAAATAAACTGAAACAATGGAACAATTTTTAAAATGATACAATTTTGTGCTTTGTGCATGGACATAGATGACCCAGCATCTCCCAGAAGATTTAGAGGAGAAAATAAAATCATTCAATGAATTTGTGAAGGCCAAAAGATACCCAAACGTTTAGGAAGATAAAGTTATATAAGAGTCCAGTTTTTTCCTAAAGTTTCTAAATTTTGTCAAGTTTTCGTGACATTGTCTTAACTCACCTTCCTTCAGGTAAAATAAGAAGAGAAAAAGATGATTTTGTTGACAATGATCATTAATACAGATGAAATGTCAGTGTACTTTGATCTCATTTTTGGATGACCTCTCAATAAAAAGCATTAAAAGTGTCCCACAACTTACAACTCCCAGAACAAACAGTGCAAAAAAAAATGATTTAGAAATTAATTTATGGTGTCCCAACACATACAGTAAATATGGTATTCTAGCATTATATAATAGTGATTCAATAAAAGACTGTTTGCACATCTCCACTTTACAAGTCATCATAGGCACATCAACACTTTCAAAGTTAGATTTACTTTGGAATACCACTAAAGTTTATTCCAAACTTTATTCACTAGAACTTGTGTTATAAATTCTAGAATTATCTCTCTTACAGTGTATACAGGATAAACAAGTGGAATACATATTATTGTGACCACATTGTGGTGTCAGAAGGGTTGTTATCACCCAGTGAAGTAAATCATGGTGCCCCCCCCCCGACCTCCTTCCTGCACAAAAATTAAAAACTTTTATAGACAGTCATGTGCAGTAACTCATGGTGTCACCCCACCCCCACCCCGATGGACCTCCTTCCTGCACAAAAATTCAACAATTTTATAGACAGTCCTTTTGGTGTCACCCCCTCTGATGGTGTCACCCAGTGCAGTCTGCACCCCACACCCCCCGTAGTGATGGCACTGCACTTATCCACATATTACTTAGACATTGTTGCTGAAGGAAGATAGATACAAAAATTAATTATAAGTAGGTAAAGCATTTACTAGTCTATACTAATATAAATAGCAAAATGACACCTTACATAGCTGTTTCATTAATAATTAAATGTTATAAAGAAAGCTATGCTAAACTTTAGGACATAAAAAGCAATATTTATGTTAACCAAGGTTAGAAGCAACAAAGAACTACTAAACATTAGGAAAAAACAGCAGGTCATGACTGCTAATTTTACAGGAAAAATTAATGAAGGTTATCCAAAATTAAAATAGTTAACAAACCAGAGTTTGATAACCATACATAACATATAAAGTGAATAAGTGGTGTGCAACCTTCTTACCAAAAATTTACAATTCATGATTGTTATGCATATTTAATTTATATTGTGAACATGACTTTTGCCCATGATTGTGGATAGAATTTCTATATACCTAACTTTTGCCCATGATTGTGGATATAATTTCTATATACCTGACTTTTGCTCATGACTGAGGGTTGTGGATAGAATTTCTATATACCTGAATTTTGTCATGATTAAAAGAGGTAAACAAGATGTTTAGTAAAAGTTGACTTCATGGCCTAACCTTGTTTATGAGCTGGTGGAATTTTCCATTGAAATGTCTATTGCAGCATAGGTAAATTGGTCAATTATACAACAAGATCTTGGTCAACAAATTATTCACTCCTATTTCACAACATTCTTTGGGAATCTATGATCAAAGTTTGCAGTTGTGTTCATACATAATTCTAGAGACTAATTTATTTAAATCATTGACTGGAACTACTAACTGTCCATTCACTGGATAATAACACTTGATTTTGGGAAAGACATTCTAGATTGAATCAATCAAACATAAGGACATTCAAGATTATTAGTACATCACGATATTCAAGATTATTAGTACATAAGGACATTCAAGATTATTAGTACATCAGGATATTCAAGATTATTAGTACATCAGGACATTCAAGAGTATTGGTACATCCGGACATTCAAGATTATTAGTACATCAGGACATTCAAAATTATTAGTACATCAGGACATTCAAGATTATTACTACATCAGGACATTCAAGATTATTAGTACATCAGAACATTCAAGACTATTAGTACATCAGGACATTCAAGAGTATTAGTACATCAGGACATTCAAGATTATTAGTACATCAGGATATTCAGGATTATTAGTACATCAGGAAATTCAGAATTATAAGTACATCAGGACATTCAAGATTATTTGTACATCAGGACATTCAAGATTATTAGTATATAAGGACATTTAAGATTATTAGTACATCAGAACATTCAAGATTATTAGTACATCAGGATATTCAAGATTATTAGTACATCAGGACATTCAAGATTATTATTACATCAGGATATTAAAGATTATTAGTATATAAGGACATTCAAGAGTATTTGTACATCAGGACATTCAAGATTATTAGTACATCAGAACATTCAAGATTATTAGTACATCAGGATATTCAAGAATATGAGCACATCAGGACATTCAAGATTATTAGTACATCAGGATATTCAAGATTATTAGTACATCAGGACATTCAATATTATTAGTACATCTTGACATTCAAGATAATTAGTACATCAGAACATTCAAGATTATTAGTACATCAGGACATTCAAGATTATTAGTACATCAGGACATTCAATATTATTAGTACATCAGGACATTCAAGATTATTGGTACATCAGAACATTCAAGATTATTAGTACATCAGGACATTCAAGATTATTAGTACATCAGGATATTCAAGAGTATTAGTACATCAGGACATTCAAGATTATTAGTACATCAGAACATTCAAGATTATTAGTACATCAGGATATTCAAGATTATTTGTACATCAGGATATTCAAGAGTATTTGTACATCAGGATATTCAAGAGTATTAGTACATCAGGACATTCAAGATTATTAGTACATCAGGACATTCAAGATTATTAGTACATCAGGATATTCAAGATTATTAGCACATCAGAATATTCAAGATTATTAGTACATCAGGATATTCAAGATTATTAGTACATCAGGATATTCAAGAGTATTTGTACATCAGGATATTCAAGAGTATTAGTACATCAGGACATTCAAGATTATTAGTACATCAGGACATTCAAGATTATTAGTACATCAGGATATTCAAGATTATTATTACATCAGGTCAATCAAGATTATTAGCACATCAGGATATTCAAGATTATTAGTACATCAGGATATTCAAGATTATTAGTACATCAGGACATTCAAGATTATTAGTACATCAGGATATTCAAGATTATTAGTACATCAGGACATTCAAGATTATTAGTACATCAGGATATTCAAGATTATTAGTACATCAGGACATTCAAGAGTATTAGTACATCAGGACATTCAAGAGTATTAGTACATAAGGACATTCAAGATTATTAGTATATCAGAACATTCAAGATTATTAGTACATCAGACAATCAATATTATTAGTATATCAGAACATTCAAGATTATTAGTACATCAGGACATTCAAGAGTATTAGTACATCAGGACATTCAAGAGTATTAGTACATCAGGACATTCAAGATAATTTGTACATCAGGACATTCAAGATTATTAGTACATCAGATCATTCAAGATTATTAGTACATCAGGATATTCAAGATTATTAGTACATCAGGACATTCAAGAGTATTAGTACATAAGGACATTCAAGAGTTTTAGTACATCAGGATATTCAAGATAATTTGTACATCAGGACATTCAAGATTATTAATACATCAGGATATCGAAGATTATTAGTACATAAGACATTCAAGAGTATTAGTACATCAGGACATTCAAGAGTATTAGTACATCAGGACATTCAAGATAATTTGTACATCAGAACATTCAAGATTATTAGTACATCAGGATATTCAAGATTATTAGTACATAAGGACATTCAAGAGTATTAGTACAAAAGGACATTCAAGAGTATTTGTACATCAGGACATTCAAGAAAATTTGTACATCAGAACATTCAAGATTATTAGTACATAAGGATTTTCAAGATTATTAGTACATAAGGACATTCAAGAGTATTTGTACATCAGGACATTCAAGATTATTAGTACATCAGGACATTCAAGATAATTTGTACATCAGGACATTCAAGATTATTAGTACATCAGGACATTTAATAGTATTTGCACATCAGGACATTCAAGATTATTACTACATCAGGATATTAAAGATTATTAGTACATCAGAACATTCAAGATTATTAGTACATCAGAACATTCAAGATTATCAGTACATCAGGACATTCAAGATTATTAGGACATCAAGACATTCAAGAGTATTTGTTCATAAGGACATTCAAGATTATTAGTACATCAGGATATTCAAGATTATTATTACATCAGGACATTCAATATTATTAGTACATCAGGACTTTCAAGATTATTAGTACATTAGGACATTCAAGAGTATTAGTACATCAGGACATTCAAGAGTATTAGTACATCAGGACATTCAAGAGTATTGGTACATAAGGAGATTCAAGAGTATTAGTACATCAGGACATTCAAGAGTATTAGTACATAAGGACATTCAAGATTATTAGTATATCAGAACATTCAAGATTATTAGTACATCAGGACATTCAAGAGTATTAGTACATCAGGACATTCAAGAGTATTAGTACATCAGGACATTCAAGATAATTTGTACTTCAGGACATTCAAGATTATTAGTACATCAGGATATTTAATAGTATTTTTACATCAGGACATTCAAGATTATTATTACATCAGGACATTCAAGATTATTAGTACATCAGGATATTCAAGATTATTAGTACATAAGGACATTCAAGAGTATTAGTACAAAAGGACATTCAAGAGTATTTGTACATCAGGACATTCAAGAAAATTTGTACATCAGAACATTCAAGATTATTAGTACATAAGGATTTTCAAGATAATTAGTACATAATGACATTCAAGAGTATTTGTACATCAGGATATTCAAGATTATTAGTACATCAGGACATTCAAGATTATTTGTACATCAGGACATTCAAGATTATTTGCACATCAGGACATTCAAGATTATTGCTATATAAGGATATTCAAGATTAACAGTACATCAGGACATTCAAGATTATTACTACATAAGGATATTAAAGATTATGAGCACATCAGGACATTCAAGATTATTAGTACATCAGGACATTCAAGATTATTATTACATCAGGACATTCAAGATTATTAGTACATCAGAACATTCAAGATAATTAGTACATTAGAACATTCAAGATTATTTGTACATCAGGATATTTAAGAATATGAGCACATCAGGACATTCAAGATTATTAGTACATCAGGATATTCAAGATTATTTGTATATCAGAACATTCAAGATTATTAGTATATAAGGGCATTCAAGAGTATTAGTACATCAGGACATTCAGGAGTATTAGTACATCAGGATATTCAAGATTATTACTACATCAGGACATTCAATATTATTAGTACATCAGGACATTCAAGATTATTAGTACATAAGGACATTCAAGAGTATTTGTACATCAGGACATTCAAGAGTATTAGTACATCAGGATATTCAAGATTATTAGTACATCAGAACATTCAAGATTATTAGTATATAAGGGCATTCAAGAGTATTAGTAAATCAGGACATTCAGGAGTATTAGTACATCAGGATATTCAAGATTATTAGTACATCAGGACATTCAAGATTATTAGTACATCAGGACATTCAAGACTATTAGTACATAAGAACATTCAATATTATTAGTACATAAGGACATTCAAGATTATTAGTACATCAGGACATTCAAGATTATTAGTACATAAGAACATTCAATATTATTAGTACATCAGGACATTCAAGAGTATTAGTACATCAGGACATTCAATATTATTAGTACATAAGGACATTCAATATCATTAATACATCAGGACATTCAAGATTATTAGTACAGAAGGACATTCAAGAGTATTAGCACATCAGGACAATCAAGAGTATTAGTAGATCAGGACATTCAAGAGTATTAGTACATCAGGATATTCAAGATTATTAGTACATCAGAACATTCAAGATTATTAATATATAAGGGCATTCAAGAGTATTAGTACATCAGGACATTCAGGAGTATTAGTACATCAGGATATTCAAGATTATTAGTACATCAGGACATTCAGTATTATTAGTACATCAGGACATTCAAGATTATTAGTACATAAGAAAATTCAAGATTATTAGTACATAAGGACATTCAAGAGTATTAGTACATCAGGACATTCAAGAGTATTTGTACATCAGGACATTCAAGAGTATTGGTACATAAGGACATTCAAGAGTATTAGTACATCAGAACATTCAAGATTATTAGTACATGAGGACATTCAAGATAATTTGTACATCAGGACATTCAAGAGTATATGTACATCAGGACATTCAAGAGTATTAGTACATCAGGACATTCAAGAGTATTGGTACATAAGGAGATTCAAGAGTATTAGTACATCAGAACATTCAAGATTATTAGTACATCAGGACATTCAAGATTATTAGTATATAAGGACAGTCAAGAGTATTCGTACATCAGGATATTCAAAATTTTTAGTACATCAGGACATTCAAGAGTATTAGTACATAGGACATTCAAGATTATTAGTACATCAGGACATTCAATATAATTTGTACATCAGAGCATTCAAGATTATTAGTACATCAGGATATTCAAGATTATTAATACATAAGGACATTCAAGAGTATTAGTACAAAAGGACATTCAACAGTATTTGTACATCAGGACATTCAAGAAAATTTGTACATCAGAACATTCAAGATTATTAGTACATAAGGATTTTCAAGATTATTAGTACATAAGGACATTCAAGAGTATTTGTACATCAGGATATTCAAGATTATTAGTACATCAGGACATTCAAGATAATTTGTACATCAGGACATTCAAGATTATTAGTACATCAGGACATTTAATAGTATTTGCACATCAGGACATTCAAGATTATTACTACATAAGGATATTCAAGATTATTAGTACATCAGGACATTCAAGATTATTACTACATAAGGATATTCAAGATTATTAGTACATCAGAACATTCAAGATTATTAGTACATCAGAACATTCAAGATTATCAGTACATCAGGACATTCAAGATTATTAGGACATCAGGACATTCAAGATTATTATTACATCAGGACATTCAATATTATTAGTACATCAGGAGTTTCAAGATTATTAGTACATTAGGACATTCAAGAGTATTAGTACATCAGGACATTCAAGAGTATTAGTACATAAGGATATTCAAGATTATTAGTACATCAGAACATTCAAGATTATTTGTACATCAGGATATTCAAGAATATGAGCACATCAGGACAGTCAAGATTATTAGTACATCAGGACACTCAAGATTATTATTACATCGGGACATTCAAGATTATTAGTACATCAGAACATTCAAGATTATTAGTACATTAGAACATTCAAGATTATTAGTACATCAGGATGTTCAAGATTATTAGTACATCAGGACATTCAAGAGTATTAGTACATCAGGACATTCAGGAGTATTAGTGCATCAGGATATTCAAGATTATTACTACATCAGGACATTCAATATTATTAGTACATCAGGACATTCAAGATTATTAGTACATCTGGACATTCAAGAGTATTTGTACATCAGGACATTCAAGAGTATTAGTACATCAGGATATTCAAGATTATTAGTACATCAGAACATTCAAGATTATTAGTATATAAGGGCATTCAAGAGTATTAGTAAATCAGGACATTCAGGAGTATCAGTACATCAGGATATTCAAGATTATTAGTACATAAGGACATTCAATATTATTAGTACATCAGGACATTCAAGATTATTAGTACAGAAGGACATTCAAGAGTATTAGTACATCAGGACATTCAAGAGTATTAGTAGATCAGGACATTCAAGAGTATTAGTACATCAGGATATTCAAGATTATTAGTACATCAGAACATTCAAGATTATTAGTATATAAGGGCATTCAAGAGTATTAGTACATCAGGACATTTAGGAGTATTAGTACATCAGGATATTCAAGATTATTAGTACATCAGGACATTCAGTATTATTAGTACATCAGGACATTCAAGATTATTAGTACATAAGAACATTCAAGATTATTAGTACATAAGGACATTCTAGAGTATTAGTACATCAGGACATTCAAGAGTATTTGTACATCAGGACATTCAAGAGTATTGGTACATAAGGACATTCAAGAGTATTAGTACATCAGAACATTCAAGATTATTAATACATAAGGACATTCAAGATTATTAGTATATAAGGACATTCAAGAGTATTTGAACATCAGGACATTCAAGAGTATATGTACATCAGGACATTCAAGAGTATTAGTACATCAGGACATTCAAGAGTATTGGTACATAATGAGATTCAAGAGTATTAGTACATCAGAACATTCAAGATTATTAGTACATCAGGACATTCAAGATTATTAGTATATAAGGACAGTCAAGAGTATTAGTACATCAGGATATTCAAGATTTTTAGTACATCAGGACATTCAAGAGTATTAGTACATAGGACATTCAAGATTATTAGTACATCAGAACATTCAAGATTATTAGTACATCAGGATATTCAAGAGTATTGGTACAAAAGGACATTCAAGAGTATTAGAACATAAGGACATTCAAGATTATTAGTACATCAGGATATTCAAGATTATTAGTACATCAGGACATTCAAGACAAATAGTACATCAGGACATTCAATATTATTATTACATCAGGACATTCAAGATTATTAGTACATCAGAACATTCAAGATTATTAGTACATCAGGACATTCAAGATTATTAGTACATCAGGACATTCAATATTATTAGTACATCAGGACATTCAAGATTATTAGTACATCAGAACATTCAAGATTATTTGTACATCAGGATATTCAAGATTATTAGTACATCAGGACATTCAAGAGTATTAGTACATCAGGACATTGAAGAGTATTAGTACATCAGGACATTCAAGAGTATTAGTACATTAGGATATTCAAGATTATTAGTACATCAGGATATTCAAGAGTATTTGTACATCAGGACATTCAAGAGTATTTGTACTTCAGGACATTCAAGAGTATTAGTACTTCAGGATATTCAAGAGTATTAGTACATCAGGACATTCAAGATTATTAGTACATCAGGACATTCAATATTATTAGTACATCAGGACTTTCAAGATTCTTAGTACATCAGAACATTCAAGATTATTTGTACATCAGGATATTCAAGATTATTAGTACATCAGGACATTCAAGATTATTAGTACATCAGTATATTCATGAGTATTAGTACATCAGGACATTCAAGATTATTAGTACATCAGAACATTCAAGATTATTAGTACATCAGGATATTCAAGAGTATTTGTACATCAAGACATTCAAGAGTATTAGTACATCAGAACATTCAAGATTATTAGTACATAAGGACATTCAAGAGTATTAGTGCATCAGGACATTCAAGAGTATTTGTACATCAGGACATTCAAGAGTATTGGTACATAAGGACATTCAAGAGTATTAGTACATCAGAACATTCAAGATTATTAGTACATAAGGACATTCAAGATTATTAGTACATCAGGACATTCAAGAGTATATGTACATCAGGACATTGAAGAGTATTAGTACATCAGGACATTCAAGAGTATTGGTACATAAGGAGATTCAAGAGTATTAGTACATCAGAACATTCAAGACTATTAGTACATCAGGACATTCAAGATTATTACTATATAAGGACATTCAAGAGTATTAGTACATCAGGATATTCAAGATTTTTAGTACATCAGGACATTCAAGAGTATTAGTACATAAGGACATTCAAGATTATTAGTACATCAGAACATTCAAGATTATTAGTACATCAGGATATTCAAGAGTATTGGTACATAAGGACATTCAAGTGTATTAGTATATAAGGACATTCAAGATTATTAGCACATCAGGATATTCAAGATTATTAGTACATCAGTACATTCAAGAGTAATAGTACATCAGGACATTCAATATTATTATTACATCAGGACATTCAAGATTATTAGTACATCAGAACATTCAAGATTATTAGTACATCAGGATATTCAAGATGATTAGTACATCAGGACATTCAATATTATTAGTACATCAGGACATTCAAGATTATTAGTACATCAGAACATTCAAGATTATTTGTACATCAGGATATTCAAGATTATTAGTACATCAGGACATTCTAGAGTATTAGTACATCAGGACATTGAAGAGTATTAGTACATCAGGACATTCAAGAGTATTAGTACATTAGGATATTCAAGATTATTAGTACATCAGGATATTCAAGAGTATTTGTACATCAGGACATTCAAGAGAATTAGTACTTCAGGACATTCAAGAGTATTAGTACATCAGGACATTCAAGATTATCAGTACATCAGAACATTCAAAATTATTAGTGCATCAGGACATTCAAGATTATTATTACATCAGAACATTCAAGATTATTAGTACATCAGGACATTCAAGATTATTAGTACATCAGAACCTTCAAGATCATTAGTACATCAGGATATTCAAGAGTATTTGTACATCAGGACATTCAAGAGCATTTGTACATCAGGACATTCAAGATTATTAATACAACAGGACATTCAAGAGTATTAGTACAACAGGACATTCAAGATAATAAGTACATCAGGACATTCAAGAGTATTTCTACATCAGGACATTCAAGATTATTAGTACATCAGAACCTTCAAGATCATTAGTACATCAGGATATTCAAAAGTGTTTGTACATCAGGACATTCAAGAGTATTTGTACATCAGGACATTCAAGATTATTAATACAACAGGACATTCATGAGTATTAGTACATCAGGACATTCAGAATTATTAGTGCATCAGGATAATCAAGAGTATTAGTACATCAGGACATTCAAGATAATTAGTACATCAGAACATTCAAGATTATTAGTACATCAGGATATTCAAGAGTATTTGTACATCAGGACATTCAAGAGTATTAGTACATCAGAACATTCAAGATTATTAATACAACAGGACATTCAAGAGTATTAGTACATCAGGACATTCAAAATTATTAGTGCATCAGGATATTCAAGAGTATTAGTACATCAGGACATTCAAGATTATTAGTAAATCAGAACATTCAAGATTATTATTACATCAGGATATTCAAGATTATTAGTACATCAGGACGTTCAATAATATTACTACATCAGGACATTCAAGATTATTAGTAGATAAGGACATTCTATATTATTATTACATCAGGATATTCAAGAGTATTAGTTGATCAGGACATTCAAGATTATTAGTACATCAGGACATTCAATATTATTAGTACATCAGGACATTCAATATTATTAGTAAATCAGGACATTCAAGATTATTAGTGCATCAGGATATTCAAGATTATTAGTACATCAGGACATTGAAGATTATTAGTACATCAGTACATTCAAGATTATTAGTACATCAGGATATTCAAGATTATAAGTGCATCAGGACATTCAAGATTATTAGTACATCAGAACATTCAAGATTATTAGTACATCAGGATATTCAAGATTATTAGTACATCAGGACGTTCAATAATATTAGTACATCAGGACATTCAAGATTATTAGTAAATAAGGACATTCAAGATTATTATTACATCAGGATATTCAAGAGTATTAGTACATCAGGACATTCAAGGATATTAGTACATCAGGACATTCAAGATTATTAGTACATTAGGACATTCAATAGTATTAGTACATCAGGACATTCAAGATTATTAGTACATCAGGACATTCAAGATTATTAGTTCCTAAGGACATTCAAGAGTATTAGTACATCAGGACATTCAAGAGTATTTGTACATCAGGACATTCAAGAGTATTGGTACATAAGGACATTCAGGAGTATTAGTACATCAGAACATTCAAGATTATTAGTACATAAGGACATTCAAGATTATTACTATATAAGGACATTCAAGAGTATTTGTACATCAGAACATTCAAGAGTATATGTACATCAGGACATTCAAGAGTATAAATACATCAGGACATTCAAGAGTATTGGTACATAAGGAGATTCAAGAGTATTAGTACATCAGAACATTCAAGATTATTAGTACATCAGGACATTCAAGATTATTAGTACATCAGAACATTCAAGATTATTAGTACATCAGGATATTCAAGAGTATTGGTACATAAGGACATTCAAGAGTATTAGTATATAAGGACATTCAAGATTATTAGTACATCAGGATATTCAAGATTATTAGTACATCAGCACATTCAAGAGTAATAGTACATCAGGACATTCAATATTATTATTACATCAGGACATTCAAGATTATTAGTACATCAGAACGTTCAAGATTATTAGTACATCAGGACATTCAAGATTATTAGTACATCAGGACATTCAATATTATTAGTACAACAGGACATTCAAGATTATTAGTACATCAGAACATTCAAGAGTATTTTTACATTAGGATATTCAAGATTATTAGTACATCAGGATATTCAAGAGTATTTGTACATCAGGACATTCAAGAGCATTAGTACTTCAGGACATTCAAGAGTATTAGTACATCAGGACATTCAAGAGTATTAGTACATCAGGACATTCAAGATTATTAGTACATCAGAACATTCAAGATTATTAGTACATCAGGACATTCAAGATTATTATTACATCAGAACATTCAACATTATTAGTACATCAGGACATTCAAGAATATTATTACATCAGAACCTTCAAGATCATTAGTACATCAGTATATTCAAGAGTATTAGTACATCAGGACATTCAAGAGTATTTGTACATCAGGACATTCAAGATTATTAATACAACAGGACATTCAAGAGTATTAGTACATCAGGACATTCAAAATAATTAGTGCATCAGGATATTCAAAGAGTATTAGTACATCAGGACATTCAAGATTAGTAGTACATCAGAACATTCAAGATTATTAGTATATCAGGATATTCAAGAGCATTTGTACATCAGGACATTCAAGAGTATTAGTACATTAGAACATTCAAGATTATTAATACAACAGGACATTCAAGAGTATTAGTACATCAGGACATTCAAAATTATTAGTGCATCAGGATATTCAAGAGTATTAGTACATCAGGACATTCAAGATTATTAGTAAATCAGAACATTCAAGATTATTAGTACATCAGGATATTCAAGATTATTAGTACATCAGGACATTCAATAATATTAGTACATCAGGACATTCAAGATTATTAGTACATAAGGACAATCAAGATTATTATTACATCAGGATATTCAAGAGAATTAATACATCAGGACATTCAAAATTATTAGTGCATCAGGATATTCAAGAGTATTAGTATATCAGGACATTCAAGATTATTAGTAAATCAGAACATTCAAGATTATTAGTACATCAGGATATTCAAGATTATTAGTACATCAGGACATTCAATAATATTAGTACATCAGGACATTCAAGATTATTAGTACATAAGGACATTCAAGATTATTATTACATCATTATTTTCAAGAGTATTAGTACATCAGGACATTCAAGATTATTAGTACATCAGGACATTCAATATTATTAGTACATCAGGACATTCAATATTATTAGTAAATCAGGATATTCAAGATTATTAGTGCATCAGGATATTCAAGATTATTAGTACATCAGGACATTCAAGATTATTAGTACATCAGAACATTCAAGATTATTAGTACATCAGGATATTCAAGATTATAAGTGCATAAGGACATTCAAGATTATTAGTACATCAGAACATTCAAGATTATTAGTACATCAGGATATTCAAGATTATTAGTACATCAGGACGTTCAATAATATTAGTACATCAGGACATTCAAGATTATTAGTACATAAGGACATTCAAGATTATTATTACATCATGATATTCAAGAGTATTAGTACATCAGGACATTCAAGATTATTAGTACATCAGGACATTCAAGATTATTAGTACATTAGGACATTCAATATTATTATTACATCAGGACATTCAAGATTATTAGTACATCAGCACATTCAAGATTATTACTACATCAGGACATTCAAGAGTATTAGTACATCAGGACATTCAAGAGTATTTGTACATCAGGACATTCAAGATCATTAGTACATCAGGACATTCAAGAGTATATGTACATCAGGACATTCAAGAGTATAAATACATCAGGACATTCAAGACTATTGGTACATAAGGAGATTCAAGAGTATTAGTACATCAGAACATTCAAGATTATTAGTACATCAGGACATTCAAGATTATTAGTATATAAGGACATTCAAGAGTATTAGTACATCAGGATATTCAAGATTTTTAGTACATCAGTACATTCAAGAGTATTAGTACATAAGGACATTCAAGATTATTAGTACATCAGAACATTCAAGATTATTAGTACATCAGGATATTCAAGAGTATTGGTACATTATGACCTTCAAGAGTATTAGTATATAAGGACATTCAGGATTATTAGTACATCAGGATATTCAAGATTATTAGTACATCAGGACATTCAAGAGTAATAGTACATCAGGACATTCAATATTATTATTACATCAGGACATTCAAGATTATTAGTACATCAGAACGTTCAAGATTATTAGTACATCAGGACATTCAAGATTATTAGTACATCAGGACATTCAATATTATTAGTACAACAGGACATTCAAGATTATTAGTACATCAGAACAATCAAGAGTATTAGTACATTAGGATATTCAAGATTATTAGTACATCAGGATATTCAAGAGTATTTGTACATCAGGACATTCAAGAGTATTAGTACTTCAGGACATTCAAGAGTATTAGTACATCAGGACATTCAAGAGTATTAGTACATCAGGACATTCAAGATTATTAGTACATCAGAACATTCAAGATTATTAGTACATCAGGACATTCAAGATTATTATTACATCAGAACATTCAAGATTATTAGTACATCAGGACATTCAAGATTA
Source organism: Unio pictorum (assembly GCA_030141615.1). Classification (NCBI taxonomy): domain Eukaryota; kingdom Metazoa; phylum Mollusca; class Bivalvia; order Unionida; family Unionidae; genus Unio; species Unio pictorum. The sequence goes on from JARLTB010000243.1 coordinate 5,382,710, forward strand.
TTAGTACATCAGAACCTTCAAGATCATTAGTACATCAGTATATTCAAGAGTATTAGTACATCAGGACATTCAAGAGTATTAGTACTTCAGGACATTCAAGAGTATTAGTACATCAGGACATTCAAGAGTATTAGTACATCAGGACATTCAAGATTATTAGTACATCAGAACATTCAAGATTATTAGTACATCAGGACATTCAAGATTATTATTACATCAGAACATTCAAGATTATTAGTACATCAGGACATTCAAGATTATTAGTACATCAGAACCTTCAAGATCATTAGTACATCAGGATATTCAAGAGTATTTGTACATCAGGACATTCAAGAGTATTCGTACATCAGAACATTCAAGATTATTAATACAACAGGACATTCAAGAGTATTAGTACATCAGGACATTCAAGATTATTAGTACATCAGGACATTCAAGATTATTAGTACATTAGGACATTCAATTTTATTATTACATCAGGACATTCAAGATTATTAGTACATCAGGACATTCAAGAGTATTAGTACATCAGGACATTCAAGAGTATTTGTACATCAGGACATTCAAGATCATTAGTACATCAGGACATTCAAGGATATTATTACATCAGGACATTCAAGATCATTAGTACATCAGGACATTAAAGATTATTAGTACATCAGGACATTCAAGAGTATTAGTACATAAGGACATTTAAGATTATTAGTACATCAGGACATTCAAGAGTATTATTACATCAGGACATTCAATATTATTAGTACATAAGGACATTCAAGATTATTAGTACATCAGGACATTCAATATTATTAGTACATAAGGACATTCAAGATTAGTAGTACATCAGGATATTCAAGATTATTAGTACATCAGGACATTCAAGATTATTAGTACATCATAACATTCAAGATTATTAGTACATCAGGATATTCAAGAGTATTTGTACATTAGGACATTCAAGAGTATTTGTACATCAGGACATTCAAGAGTATTAGTACATCAGGACATTCAAGAGTATTAGTACATCAGGACATTTAAGATTATTAGTACATCAGGACATTCAATATTATTAGTACATAAGGACATTCAAGATTAGTAGTACATCAGGATATTCAAGATTATTAGTACATCAGGACATTCAAGATTATTAGTACATCATAACATTCAAGATTTTTAGTACATCAGGATATTCAGAATTATTAGTACATCAGGACATTCAAGAGCATTTGTACATCAGGACATTCAAGATTATTAGTACATCAGGACATTCAAGAGTATTAGTACATCAGGACATTCAAGATTATTAGAACATCATAACATTCAAGATTATTAGTACATTAGGATATTCAAGAGTATTTGTACATTAGGACATTCAAGAGTATTAGTACATCAGAACATTCAAGATTATTAGTACATCAGGATATTCAAGAGTATTTGTACATCAGGACTTTCAAGATTATTAGTACATCAGAACATTCAAGATTATTAGTACATCAGGACAATCAAGATTATTATTACATCAGGACATTCAAGATTATTAGTACATCAGGACATTCAAGATTATTATTACATCAGGACATTCAAGATTATTAGTACATCAGGACATTCAAGATTATTAGTACATCAGAACCTTCAAGATCATTAGTACATCAGGATATTCAAGAGTATTTGTACATCAGGACATTCAAGAGTATTTGTACATCAGGACATTCAAGATTATTAGTACATCAGGACATTCAAGATTATTAGTACATCATAAGATTCAAGATTATTAGTACATCAGGACATTCAAGATTATTAATTCAACAGGACATTCAAGAGTATTAGTACATCAGGACATTCAAGATTATTAGTACATCAGGACATTCAAGATTATTAGTACATTATAACATTCAAGATTATTAGTACATCAGGACATTCAAGATTATTATTACATCAGAACATACAAGATTATTAGTACATCAGGACATTCAAGATTATTAGTACATCAGAACCTTCAAGATCATTAGTACATCAGGATATTCAAGAGTATTTGTACATCAGGACATTCAAGAGTATTTGTACATCAGGACATTCAAGATTATTAATTCAACAGGACATTCAAGAGTATTAGTACAACAGAACATTCAAGATTATTAGTACATCAGGACATTCAAGAGTATTTCTACATCAGGACATTCAAGATTATTAGTACATCAGAACCTTCAGGATCATTTGTACATCAGGATATTCAAGAGTATTTGTACAGCAGGACATTCAAGAGTATTTGTACATCAGGACATTCAAGATTACTAATACAACAGGACATTCAAGAGTATTAGTACATCAGGACATTCAAAATTATTAGTGCATCAGGATATTCAAGAGTATTAGTACATCAGGACATTCAAGATTATTAGTACATCAGAACATTCAAGATTATTAGTACATCAGGATATTCAAGAGTATTTGTACATCAGGACATTCAAGAGTATTAGTACATCAGAACATTCAAGATTATTAATACAACAGGACATTCAAGAGTATTGGTACATCAGGAAATTCAAAATTATTAGTGCATCAGGATATTCAAGAGTATTAGTACATAAGGACATTCAAGATTATTAGTACATCAGAACATTCAAGATTATTAGTACATCAGGATATTCAAGATTATTAGTACATCAGGACGTTCAATAATATTAGTACATCAGGACATTCAAGATTATTAGTACATAAGGACATTCAAGATTATTATTACATCATAATATTCAAGAGTATTAGTACATCAGGACATTCAAGATTAGTAGTACATCAGGACATTCAATATTATTAGTACATCAGGACATTCAATATTATTAGTACATCAGGACATTCAAGATTATTAGTGCATCAGGATATTCAGGATTATTAGTACATCAGGACATTCAAGAGTATTTGTACATCAGGACATTCAAGATTATTAGTACATCAGGACATTCAAGATTATTAGTACATCAGAATATTCAAGAATATAGCACATCATGACATTCAAGATTATTAGTTCATCAGGATATTCAAGATTATTAGTACATCAGGATATTCAAGATTATTAGTATATAAGGGCATTCAAGAGTATTAGTACATCAGGACATTCAAGAGTATTAATAATCTTGAATGTCCTCATGTACTAATACAGTACATGAGGACATTCAAGATTATTGGTACATAAGGGCATTCAAGAGTATTAGTACATCAGGACATTCAAGAGTATTAGTACATCAGGATATTCAAGAGTATTAGTACATCAGGATATTCAAGAGTATTAGTACATCAGGACATTCAAGATTATTAGTACATCAGTACATTCAAGATTATTAGTACATCAGTATATTCAAGATTATTAGTACATCAGGATATTCAAGATTATTAGTACATCAGGATATTCAAGATTATTAGTACATGAGGACATTCAAGATTATTAGTACATCAGGATATTCAAGATAATTAGTACATCAGGACATTCAAGATTATTAGTACATCAGGACATTCAAGATTATTAGTACATCAAGACATTCAAGATTATTAGTATGTAAGGACATTCAAGAGTAATATTACATCAGGACATTCAAGATTATTAGTACATAAGGACATTCAAGATTATTTGTACATCAGGACATTCAAGATTATTAGTACATAAGGACATTCAAGAGTAATAGTACATCAGGACATTCAAGATTAATATTACATCAGGACATTCAAGATTATTAGTACATAAGGACATTCAAGATTATTAGTACATCAGGACATTCAAGATTATTAGTTCATCAGGATATTCAAGAATATTTGTACATCAGGAAATTCAAGATTATTATTACATCAGGAAATTCAAGATCATTAGTACATCAGGACATTCAAGAGTATTAGTATATCAGGACATTCAAGATTTTTAGTACATCAGGACATTCAAGAGTATTAGTACATCAGGACATTCAAGATTATTACTACATAAGGACATTCAAGAATACTATTACATCAGGACATTCAAGATTATTAGTACATCAGGACATTCAAGATTATTCGTACATCAGGAGGACATTCAAGAGTATTAGTACATCATAGTATTCAAGATTATTAGTACATCAGTACATTCAATATTATTAGTACATAAGGACATTCAAGATTATTAGTACATCAGGACATTCAATATTATTAGTACATAAGGACATTCAAGATTATTAGTACATCAGGATATTCAAGAGTATTTGTACATCAGGACATTCAAGATTATTAGTACATCAGGACATTCAAGATTATTAGTACATCAGGATATTCAAGATTATTAGTACATCAGGATATTCAAGATTATTAGTATATATGGGCATTCAAGAGTATTAGTACATCAGGACATTCAAGAGTATTAATAATCTTGAATGTCCTCTTGTACTAATACAGTACATGAGGACATTCAAGATTATTAGTACATAAGGGCATTCAAGTGTATTAGTACATCAGGACATTCAAGAGTATTAGTACATCAGGACATTCAAGAATATTAGTACATCAGGACATTCAAGATTATTAGTACATCAGGACATTCAAGATTATTAGTACATCAGTACATTCAAGATTATTTGTACATTAGTATATTCAAGATTATTAGTACATCAGGATATTCAAGATTATTAGTACATCAGGATATTCAAGATTATTAGTACATGAGGACATTCAAGATTATTAGTACATCAGGATATTCAAGATTATTAGTACATCAGGACATTCAAGATTATTAGTACATAAGGACGTTCAAGATTATTATTACATCAGGATATTCAAGAGTATTAGTACATCAGGATATTCAAGATTATTAGTACATCAGGACATTCAAGATTATTAGTATGTAAGGACATTCAAGAGTAATAGTACATCAGGACATTCAAGATTAATATTACATCAGGACATTTAAGATTATTAGTACATCAGGACATTCAAGATTATTAGTACATCAGGACATTCAAGATTATTAGTGTATCAAGACATTCAAGATTATTAGTATATCAGGATATTCAAGAATATTTGTAAATCAGGAAATTCAAGATTATTATTACATCAGGACATTCAAGATCATTAGTACATCAGGACATTCAAGTGTATTAGTATATCAGGACATTCAAGATTATTAGTACATCAGGATATTCAAGAATATTTGTACATCAGGAAATTCAAGATTATTATTACATAAGGACATTCAAGAGTATTAGTACATCAGGACATTCAAGAGCATTTGTACATCAGGACATTCAAGATCATTAGTACATCAGGACATTCAAGAGTATTAGTACATCTGGATCATTAGTACATCAGGACATTCAAGAGTATTAGTACATCTGGACATTCAAGAGTATTAGTACATCAGGACATTCAAGAGTATTAGTACATCAGGATATTCAAGAGTATTAGTACATCAGGACATTCAGGGCTATTCTAATTCATTCTATACTTTGGACTTGTGGCAGGACATCTATGATTATATGAAATTTAATTAACAATGCTATCTCTGACATTTTCACTTTATAACTAAATAAAATAAATATTTTGTTGATTTTACCAAACTTGTTGTTTTCACTTCATTCTGTTCAATAATTTAAGACCTGGAGTTGTAATGAAAGTAAGGTGAATAATATAATTAGCATGCTAGTCCAAAGAAAGGAAAATAATATGGAAAATAAAAAAATATAATTAGCATGCTAGTCCAAAGAAAGGAAAAAAATAGGGAAAATAAAATAATATAATTAGCATGCTAGTCCAAAGAAAGGAAAATAATAGGGAAAATAAAATAATATAATTAGCATGCTAGTCCAAAGAAAGGAAAAAAATAGGAAAATAAAATAATATAATTAGCATGCTAGTCCAAAGAAAGGAAAAAAATAGGGAAATAAAATAATATAATTAGCATGCTAGTCCAAAGAAAGGAAAATAATAGGGAAAATAAAAAAATATAATTAGCATGCTTGTCCAAAGAAAGGAAAATAATAGGGAAAATAAAAAAATATAATTAGCATGCTAGTCCAAATAAAGGAAAATAATAGGGAAAATAAAATAATATAATTAGCATGCAAGTCCAAAGAAAGGAAAAAAATAGGAAAATAAAATAATATAATTAGCATGCTAGTCCAAAGAAAGGAAAATAATAGGGAAAATAAAAAAATATAATTAGCATGCTAGTCCAAAGAAAGGAAAATAATTGGGAAAATAAAAAAATATAATTAGCATGCTAGTCCAAAGAAAGGAAAATAATAGGGAAAATAAAATAATATAATTAGCATGCTAGTCCAAAGAAAGGAAAATAATAGGGAAAATAAAATAATATAATTAGCATGCTAGTCCAAAGAAAGGAAAAAAATAGGAAAATAAAATAATATAATTAGCATGCTAGTCCAAAGAATGGAAAAAAATAGGAAAATAAAATAATATAATTAGCATGCTAGTCCAAAGAAAGGAAAATAATAGTAAAAATAAAAAAATATAATTAGCATGCTAGTCCAAAGAAAGGAAAAAAACAGGAAAATCAAATAATATAATTAGCATGCTAGTCCAAAGAAAGGAAAAAAATAGGGAAATAAAATAATATAATTAGCATGCTCGTCCAAAGAAAGGAAAAAATAGGAAAATAAAATAATATAATTAGCATGCTAGTCCAAAGAAAGGAAAAAAATAGGAAAATAAAATAATATAATTAGCATGCTAGTCCAAAGAAAGGAAAATAATAGTAAAAATAAAAAAATATAATTAGCATGCTAGTCCAAAGAAAGGAAAAAAACAGGAAAATCAAATAATATAATTAGCATGCTAGTCCAAAGAAAGGAAAAAAATAGGGAAATAAAATAATATAATTAGCATGCTAGTCCAAAGAAAGGAAAAAAATAGGAAAATAAAATAATATAATTAGCATGCTAGTCCAAAGAAATGAAAATAATAGGGAAAATAAAAAAATATAATTAGCATGCTAGTCCAGAGAAAGGAAAAAAATAGGAAAATAAAATAATATAATTAGCATGCTAGTCCAAAGAAAGGAAAAAAATAGGGAAATAAAATAATATAATTAGCATGATAGTCCAAAGAAAGGAAAAAAATAGGAAAATAAAATAATATAATTAGCATGCTAGTCCAAAGAAAGGAAAAAAATAGGGAAATAAAATAATATAATTAGCATGCTAGTCCAAAGAAAGGAAAAAAATAGGAAAATAAAATAAATTGCCTTGATCTTAAGCTGCTTACTTGAATACCAAAAAAACAAACAAACCTTCATTGAAAATATAACGCCTTTATTTTTAGGAGGCATAAATTGCCAACACATATAACACATGTATGGAAAAATTATCTAAGAAACTTTCAAGAGAGCTTAATTAAAGTGGGATACAAATTCATCAGGGTATAATCCTGACATTCATGAAGAATATAGTACACAATACAATTTCACTCGATGAAATGACAGCTAAATTGAACATTACAACATAGTGACCAAAAAAATTGATGAAGAGGGTTTTTCATGCATGCCCAAGATGTATGGGGTACTTACACAGGGATGATCCAGTGTTCTGGAAGACTCTGGTTCATCCTAATGGGAGGATGGTCACTCAGTCAGCTATTTTCCTCCCAGAAATGTACTAGTCATGCAATAGCAACAGGTATTGTATTACTGATATTACAAGTTATCTACCAAATCACTTGTTTAAAGAAGACCCCTGATTTTTTAAGAATACTGGAATGTTGATTTATTGTCAAAATATGTCTTTTGCAACAATAAATCACTTAAAAATTTTAGTTTTGTTCTTTCTGATATGATGAATTATAAAAAGTAATTTGTAGATGTAGGGTTATGAAATGATGGTCCACATATGACAACCACAAACATCCATCCTCAAATATAATCATGATCCAGATGGTGGTGGTAGGCATATTGCTCCTGCTAATGTGAATATATCCTCGGTGATTGCAGTAAATCTAGTATGTGATACCATCGATGGAAGTTATCAAATAAATCTCGAAAGATCAAATCAAACCCAACAAAGATATATTTTATATTCGTTTGCACCAACAGCTCCGCCCGGATTTCTAATAATTGAGGAAGCAACAAATTCGGTATATATGAGATGTCATAATAATTCACTCGAAGCATTAATTTTAAATTCACTGACCAGTCCAATAATTTGATTGATTTGCGAGGACAGATTTTACAGATCAGTCTGTATGTGAAATCCTAAAGCATTTTACCATAACACTGAAATAGTTTGTCTCCGTAGAGGCCTATTTACTCTCTCTGGAGACTCTGTCTCTCTGTAGCAGCCTTTTTTTTGTCTGAAATAGTTTCGGTCTGTCCACCTTCCTGAAGGACCTAATTTGAGAAATCAAACTCTAAAATCGTTAAGTCTCCATTTGCAAAAGGAGACTTAAATTATTTGTTTAAAATCTAACTCAATTAGAGATGTCAGATTCAACCTCTTTGCTGCTAATTTCCATATTTGCAGATCAGTATCTACATTCAGATCATGTCCCATAAATGTCAACACACGATAAGATGCACGTGCCATTTAGTTTTGTTCGTAATTAAGTAAAATATCTTCGGATGGTTCTTGTTGGCCGTTTATTTTTAGTGAGACCTCGGTAACACCCAGTTTATCAAATATCATATGGCTGAGTATAATCCTTTAGCGCAATAAATATATGTGAAGGCGCGGAAACACTCTGTTGTGATGCTATGAAAATATACCATCAATTGTACTCTGAATATTATCTGTCGTCACTTTTAGCCAGGATAGTAATGATTTACCACCTGTATCCATAAATGATAGTAATCTTTCCTCGGCAGCGATCGATGGAGTTATTACTGATATCCACAATGAGCGTTTTGTTATATTTACTTTGCCATCAGTAATACCATCACATCGCCAGATTGCATCATTATCATCACCTTTTCGTACGAGGACAACTGAGTGTTTAGCTCCAAAGATAACTTTTCGTACATTTCTGCAAAATCCAAATACATGAAACAGTAGAATTGCACATACAATTAATCTACGCGGTACTTGCAACATCGCTGTACGTGTTAAAAGCCCTAGGTTGTAATTAGTATTAACACCTTTTATAATATCAAAAGCAGCTACTTATCTAGCTTCATATCCAGCTGGTTGTGGATCAGATGAAGTAGCTTGTGGTGTTCTTACTTGGACATACCGATCTTGTATAATAATCATCAGAATATCTTGCTCAACCAACTATTGTTGTGGCAAATTCAACATCCTTCTGAATAGATTTAATCTCTCTTCCATCAATCACATATGTAGAGCTTCTAAACAGCGCCATATTTACATTGTTAACAAAACCAACACGCGCATTCTCTGCATATAGTGTATTATCTGCAACATTTGTTACATGTTCTCCTTTCACTTCAATAACAGATAGGAAATATCTACCTGTATCCTGAACTTGAAGATCCATTCGTCCTTGTTGATTTGGTTTTATTGCGTTATAAGAATAAAACTGATAATCACGTACGGATTCATCGTTGGGAACCGGTGTGTTTATATCGAATGCTGAGTTGGGTGAATATTTGAACATTATTATTTCTCGATCTAAATCGCGATCTTGAACCTCTTTTTGCTATTAAACTTTAAGCAATATTTCTTTGTACTTTATCAGATCCTTAATTTACGAAAGCTGCTAGTTTTGATCCGCGGCTTGGTTTAATATTTTACAGACATTCACGGGCATGATTTCCGTGGATGCCAGTTTCATTGGCTGCGGTTTTCGGCGTAATAATCGTGTGAGTCTTTATTTGGCTGCAGCTAACGCCTTACTAGCAATATTACCAATAGCACCATGAGTTTTTTCACCAATGACATTAATAGCTTTCATCCATAATTGTTTTAAGATTGGTGCTGTTTGGGAGCAATTCTTGCAAATAACCACTGAATAACATTACCAAGACCATCTCCGTACATTGTTTTATAAACGGTGAATCGCGAGTTTACTATTCTGACCATGACCGGTATATGATGGTGCAGATGTTTGATCATCTTATTTGCTATCTTTATATATAACCGTAGTGACAATTAGTCACTATGATAACCATCAACGCGTTCATCGATAAAGTATCGATATACGCCGCTATCTTTGATACCGTTTTGAAATACTGGTAGACAAATATCAGCGGCTTCATTAATTATTTTCGGACTTTTTTCCAGACCGTGCTCCTCCTATGATAATTTATAATCGTGCTATGGCGGACAGAATGTTATTAGGGCATGCAATAAAACCACTTCCCCGATTAAATCCACAACCAGTAGTTCCAGGAGCATCATCAGATCATTAACGGAGTGTCTCTATAAAATCCTAATCATGTGTTATTCTTTCTTGTTGATGTGGAGGAAGTTGATAGGAAGGCTCTTGCATTGAAAATTTCTTTTTTTGTTGTTGTTTTTGCTATTGCTGTTTTAGTTCTTCCTTTTGCTGTTTACTTCTTCCATTTTTTGCTGTTTTCATTCTTTTTTTTCTCGCTGTTTTAGTTCTTCCATTTTTTTGCTGTTTTTATTCTTCAGATCGACCATATACTCTATCTACCATATTGAGATATCCTATATACCGTCCACTTTCTGTATCGAATCGACTTTTTAGTTTTAATTGTATAAAGCACATCAGCTCAGTGTTGCGTTTCTCTAAAATATTTTTTATATTCCGGTTTCAATATTTCTTTTCTATCATCATTACCCTTTGCAACACAATCGGTAAATTCATTTGAATCACTTTTATCGATTGTTGTTAAAGTATCATAGGTAAATTTATTACGTAATTCTTTGATTATTTCTTCACCGGTTTTTTTCGGACCAAATTGAGGTCTTTCCGGATGAGGTACTTGACCAGGAAGATTTGGTAAAAGTCTAGATGTTTCTTCAGTTCTTTTTGCTAATTTCTCAAGTTCAGAAAGAAGACTCCTTTTTCTTCTCTTTCTTCTTTCCCATATACAATTTCTCTAGTAGTTGCAAGAATAGATTTCAACAATTGTTGAGAACCGTCTGCAAAATCAACTTGAGAGTATTGCCTTTATTGTACTTTTCGTCTAATAGAATCACGAACGGATATAAATTTCTTAATCGAATCTAGTTTTTCTCATGCCAAACTGGTAGTTAATGATTCTCCTACCATTAGTTATAGGAGATGATTTCATTTATAGCAGCAGGGAGGGTGCGACTTCGAATATGCATCAAATGTATTTGTATATACTAGCATTTGAAGATAACCCCTACTTTTACTTTATTATTTTACACATTATAATAATGCGTACGACAGATATAATAAATATTATACTCTCACCGAAGGAAGCGAATTAGGCCTAAGATAAATTAGGCCACTTGTGGATCAATTTGAGGATCTCACAAGGGTTCAAATAGAGGTCTATCCTCGGACGCATGCTGAAGTAGTTAATTTTGCTAAGCGGAAATAGAGATCATAAACATCAAAATTATATATACGTAATCAACCCTGTATTTATTTATGAGGAAGCTTACAAATGGATTACTCGATTTGTATTTTATCCATCTTGGAGAAGAAACTCCTTTGATCATATCACTTTATCAGATCTAATGAATACTTTTAAACGAATAATTCATAAACTGCTGGAAGTAAGAACAGTAATTAGGATAGATGTTACGTATGGAATATCAATCAATTCTGAGGAAGTTCAAATACGTGCTCTCCGTATGCCTGTTGTTACTATCACGCAACATACGAATGTATCATCACTAGCATATGATATGTAATAATAATAATAATAATAATAATAATAATAATAATAATAATAAAGACTTTATTTAGAGAAGGTAACTCAATTAGTTACAGAACTAATCTACCTTGAGGCCTTCATTCTGTTATGTACAATATATACAATACATACAACATGATGTGAAGAGTCTGGCTCAACGCTTACTAATTAAGGAATTTTAAATTTCAAAGTATCAAGCCTGGAATACATCCACAGGCATCTGTAAAAACACAAACATATAAGAAACATAAAATATCATTCTGCGTTGAAACATTCAGCTTTGAAAATGATGCAAAAATACAGAAAAGCAGGCAGTATTTTTTTGTTTTGGTACTAGCACTGTTCAATTTTCTAAAGATTTCATCCATTTAAGACATTGATTATGAAAAGAAGAAATGCTAGGAGCCTGCATTATGTCACTGGGAATGTTGTTCCATACTACTGGACCAGTATATTGAAAACTTTTTTTAAACAATTCCTTCTTTGGCCTTGGTATAATGTAATTTTTTCTACTTATGGACCTTAAATTTGGAGTACCATCAGCATCTCTTTGGTGAAAGATATTGCTTAGATAGACAGGAATGGATTTTCTGGATACTTTATACATCAATTTGGCTTTTCTAAGAAATATTGTTTCGTGTATTGTTAAAATCTTTATATTATTCATTGCATCCTGCAAATTGTCTATACATTGATCTAGAATTAAATGGCAAGCCCTCTTTTGGAGCCTCATAAGTGTTGTAATGTTTGAATTAGAGGTATTACCCCAAATTACGTTACAGTAGTCCAGATATGGCTGAATATAACTTTTATAAAAGATGACCCTATACTGAAGAGAAATATATGTTTTGATTTTCTTCAGTAGCCAAAGATAAGAATTAACCTTTTTTGAAATGTGTTTAATGTGAATAGACCACATAAGATTGTTATCTACGAATACACCAATAATTCTATCTTGAGAGGTCATATTAAGGCTCACATTGTCAAAAAAACCATTAAGTTTGTCGCTATCTAGGCTTGCTCGTTTTTGTTGTGTTGTAACTAGTAGGGCTTTCGTTTTTTCTGTATTTATGATCATACTGTTTTCCTTGCACCATACTTAAAGTCTGTTGAGAGCATCTTGTAAGTTATTTTCAAGTACCGTTTTGGTTTTACCTATCTCAGACAATGTGATATCATCTGCATAGAGGTCAGTGGAAGAAATTGAAGTTCCAATCTTAAGAGGTAAATCGTTGATAAATAGAATGAATAACAGAGGTCCAAGGAGCCTTTTGGTACTCCACAATTAATATTTTTACTTTCAGAATGTTGACCATTTAAAGATACTTTTTGCACTCTGTCGGTTAAGTAAGAAGTAAACCAGTTTAGAGAGTTTTCACTACATTGATAAATCTTTAGTTTTTCAAGTAAAATTTCATGGTCTACAATATCAAAAGCTTTACGAAAATCAACCATAATAGTGCTTACCATTTTTCCTTGATCAAACGCTTTCAGCCATTTATCAATCAAAGATACAAGTGTAGTTTCATAGGAGTGATTCTGGCGAAAGCCAGACTGATTATCATGAATAAGATCATAAGTGTTTAAATAGGTGCGAAAAGAATCATGTACATGTTTTTCTAGTAATTTGGAGAGACAAGGAAGGATAGAGATGGATCTGTAGTTATTTACATCATCTTTTGTTCCTGCTTTATTGTTTTCCATCTTTGTGGAAATTTATTAGACCTAATACTTTCATTACAAATGAAAACTATACTCTCTACAATTGCAGGTGCAGCCACTTTTAGTAGCCTTGGTCCAATCATATCAAGTCCTGTAGCTTTACATACATCCATTGTTTTAATATATTTCAAAACAAATTCTGGACTCATTTCAGGAATTTCAAATTTTATATTGTTTTGTAGTTTCTTAGCACAAAAATGTTTGAGTTCCAGATGATCAGATGAAGTTCTGGGTTCTTTAAGTTTTTCAGCAATTTGAAAAAAAAAGTTGTTAAAAATATCTGAGATGTCCTTTGGATTATCAGTGTAAATGCCCTCATGATTGAGGGATATAATTTCAGCTTTACTCTTACATTTGTCTGCACCAAAACCTGCAAACAATTTCCAGATAGCTTTCGGGTTATTTTGGTTTTCATCCAGCACTTTTTTGTAGTGCGCTTGTTTGGCTTGATGTATCATTTTATGAACTTTATTCCTCCAAACTCTATATTCAGTTTGATTTCCGACTGATTTTAGTTGGTCTCCTTGCTTTATTGCTTCTAATATTTCTGGGGAGATCCAGCCTGGCTGATGGTCTTTCTTTATCCTGTGTGTTTTTAAAGGGGCATGCTTGTCCACTATACTGATGAACAGATCTGTCCAAGTATCTAAAACATCATCAATATCCTCAAAGATTTGGACTGTATTCCATGGAATCTGTTTTAGATCTTCTTGGAATTTAAAAGTATCAAAGTTTTGAAAGGACCTATAAGTAATGGATTTATGGATATTATTTTTTGTTGATTTGCCATTGACTTTACGTGTTAGAAAGATTGGAAAGTGATCACTTATACCAATCTTTGGAACCATTACTTCCAAAACATTTTCTTTTGTATTGGTATAAATATGATCTATAAGTGTTTTAGATGTAGATGTTACTCTGGTGGGTTCATTTATTAGTTGCTCCATACCTAACGAATCAAAAAATTTCATACGATTCCCTTTATATGATCATTGAGAAGGTCTCGATTTATATCACCTAGAATGTAAAATTCTTTCTCTTCATTTGAAATTTTATCTACTTGAAGTTCAAAATATTCACACCAATCAGTATGTGATGATGGGGGTCTATACACAAAACCTACTAAATAGTGCTTTGCTTTTTCTGGAGTGATCTGTAGCCAAATGGATTCTATTTCCAGTATTTCTAGGTCTTCCCGTCTTTTACAAATAGTACCGGTTTTAACATATCCAAGGAGCCCACCACTGCCTGCTTTCCTATCCTTACGATAAGGTTTTTCATAGCCATTAATATATAAGAAATTTTCACCCTGATTTTCTGTTAACATTGTTTACGAGAGTCTAAATAAATGGATAGTATTATTTGGATACGTTAACAGTAACTTCACTTGATCAATCTTTCCTCGAAAACCCCGAATATTCAAATGACCTATGTGTAAACCTTTGCTAGAAACTCCTAAATTCAAGAGACTAATAACAATGCTATTAGAGGCACTCAAGGAGACATTGAAAGTATTAAAACCATGTTCACAGTGATCATCATTACAACTATCATTACTGTATAAAAAATTAGTTTTTCTACAACTGCATTTTCTACTTTTATAATCATTGTATAAATCTGAACTATCGTTCCTGTTGGAATATATATAAGAAGCTTGTAATGTTCCACATTCAGAACATGCATCAGCAAGAGGATCAAATCTGTTTTGACAAGGGATGCCCAGTGTATATGACGGTCCTTGATAGATAGATTGGTCCTCCTGTTGAATAGAGTCTTCCTGTGGAATTGAGATGGCCTCATTGCCCTTTTCCTATTCCATAAATCTAGTGTGAGTTTTGGCTTTGTGTCCAAAGCTACCACACTGATGGCATTGTATTGGCTGTCTGTGCCTGCATTCCTGTGCTGAATGTTTGATCTCACTACAGTAATCACATCCCAAAGTGTACTGCCTGTATTGATATGGCTGACCATATTGTCTGATGTTGTTTTGTCCTACATTGGGTTTATGGTGATGGATGAAGTTTGTAATGTGACTGTAAGACCAGACTACACGAATAACTGCATTTATGTTTTTTGCCAGCTTTTCCACCCCTTTGGTAGACAGGTTGATCTTATCTCTTTTTCCAAATAGATGTTGCATCACTTTTCCCTCTTCATCCAGGAAACTCATGTAATTGTAAACAATATCACACTTCCATTCACTTGCCAGCCTTCGGATGACCTCATTGATATCTAACACATCACAATCTCCCCTGTGGGCCATTTCACACAATGCAACCTGACAGCTTTGATTTTGCTTATGAATGTAATTAAGTAATTGGTCATATAGTTCTTCAAAAAGTTCTAGATCAGTCCCTTCACTGGCATTGTTCCCTCCAATATAGAGTACTATTTTAGTAAACTTGGAGAGATCATATATTTTTTTATATCTTCCAGTATTGTCTGTATTTTGGCACCTGAAATGGCATGCTTTCTAATACAGTGCCTCAGTCCTCTGTTGTTAATTCCATGTAAAATGGAACTACCAATAAGGAGGATGCTATCTTTGTTGATAGAAGGCAAAGTAGTATGTTTACTTTGCATTGATATTGGTTTGTATGGTGCTTTATTACTTCTGGCTGAATCAGTGTTAGAGTTGGGAAACTGCATTGGGTTTTCTTTTGGCAATACTTCAGGTGTCTGTACACTTTTACTAAGAGACATAGGTTTAGGACCAATGGTTTGTGAATGTCTGCTGATAGTCAAAGGTTTCTCTCTCTGGGCAGCTAATTTAACCTTTTAATTTATTAGCTTGTCAATCTGTTTTTGCATCTAGCCTACTTGCTTCTGGAGTGTTTGTATAACAATCAGCAGCAGGTCAGTATTACACATACATGTAGAGGGCTGTCTATGATCTCAAATAGGTCCCTCTGTAGGGGTCATAGTTGGAGTGCTATTCATTGCAGGAACCCTAGAAAGTGGGTCAGCTCTCTCATCAGTGTCGATATATATCAAAACTTATGAGCCCGTATGATAAAATCGTAAGGATTAGTATTATACCGAGTGGGTGACATGCTTGAGGTACTCCTCGATTGTAGGTTGTTATCTCTTACGGCGTTTTTAGCTTTACGCTTTGCATAATACGCTAAAATAGCACCTTCACATCCTTCGCATAATTGTATTTTTCCATAAAAACCAATACCATAGACAAGACAAGGAGGATTAGCACTATATTTATTTTTCCGTATCATAAGGGCATGAAGACTGCCGTATTCTCGGTAGCATGATTTATTAGATTTCTCAGTGCTACCTTGCTTCAACCACTGTCACTTATTTGGGGGGATCATAATTATTTTTTTTAAATGCATCTTTAATTATATAAGTAATACGTTATTTTTATATTAGAGAAATATAGTATAATGTCAGAACCATCGACAAACTGCATCCGGCGGAGAATCTCTCGTTATATTGAAGCTTTGGAGGGGGGGGGGGTGTGACGTTATTTTTCAATTTTGTAGGAAGTGTTTTTTTGAAATATAGACGCCTATACAAAGTTGGTGGGTTCGCCCTCTCTACTACTTTACGAGTTTGGTAAAAACGATCCAGTGTCAGTATGGTTATTTAAGAGTTCCGATGATGTAAAATTTGCTCATTTTGTAAGACCTAAGTTGAATGCAATTTAATTATTCGAGCTTCATTTCGAACATATCCAATGATGGCTATAGCCATTCAAGTTGTCATGAAACATTTTAAACTTGAAACATAAGGTACACTTAGAAAATCTTCTATCCAGAAGGATGTATTGATTATATCAGATACTTTTAAGATAATAAGAAATGGTATTCCAGTAATTTTAATATAGCCAAAAATGTATCACTTAAATTGTTAATATACTATGTTTCTATTTTTTTTTAAATTAAATGAGTATCAGTGGACGACTTGGCATACAATAAACATTTATGCAAAAAGTTAATAAAGATGTATATGCTGATGAAGATGACATTAACGAGTATGGTAACTCCTCTCCCTAGCCATACATAGCGTATCAAAATGTTGACAGCTTAAAAATCTGAGTCGTATGTCAACAATTATAACTGGGCTGTTTATTGTTGGAGACGCAGCATTGGTTAAAGCCGTGGAATTAATGGAACTATTGAACATTGTAAATAGATCTATTAACTCCGGTCGATGACTTAGTCTTCGTTAATCTGAGGAAAATTCAAATTACTAAAATATAAAATAAAGAAAATCAAATAAAACTAACAGGGCTATTCAGGATATTTATTTTTAGAATGTATTCAAATTTGTATTATTAGAAACCCAAGCTAATTGCAATGAATAATGAAATTGTTATTATATTATACGGATTAATGTGCACAAGGATTAAGATAAACAGCTGTATGACGATATCACGGAAAAAATTCAGAATGTCATAAAAAATGATTACAAGCAAGACAGCAATTTAAACACTCCCCAATCAAGAAAATGATGTTTAAAAAAACGAACTCGCGTGCATTCTGTCAGTAAATTAGAATTTCTAAGGAAAATATAATTGCTGTTTTATTTATGTTCAAGACAGACCGTGAAAGAAAAGAAGATTCAGTGGCAAGAGAAGGTTTCTTGGCAAATAATTACACGTTTAAATGAACGTTGGTTACTTATTATTCTGTCAATACAATTACCAACAAATGAGTTTGTTCAGGTCGTTCATTTGTGAAATGTACACGAAAAATGTTAATTTCAATATTAGTCTCTATTCTAATAACTGCATTATGACATAATCAATTAACTTTCTAGTATATTCTGTTGAGAGATGAATAGCAGACTAGATATATTCTTATGTTAATAGTGGATGTAAATTTTTTCTGGCGAATTTTTTAAACGTGGAATACATCAATTTGAATTTAACTGCGCTAGAACACCAGTAACTTATTATTATTATTATTTTCGTTCTTTCGCACGTCCTGCATGGAAATACAAAATAAAATTTAAACTGTTATATGAATACATGAATCAAGGCATGAAAGATAGAAAACCAAACCATGCACTACACAGTGATTTCATATCAGGAAACGACTGCAATATAAAAACGCACAAACTCAAAATAAATTTGAACGTTACAGATAGCTTTAATAAACGTTTGTTTTGCTAATATCTTCATTGTTTTCGTCATAGGTGACACCATTTTAATAAACGAAATAAACAACACAACCAGCAACTCCTAATACTACTGCGATCAAGTCTGTCGCACCTTGGCACTGGACGATGCGGCACCCCGAGAGAACGTCACCTTCGCCTCCTGCTCACTTGAACTCTTGCGCAAACCCGCCCGTACTCCTTACGACAACCATGGCTGCTGCTACTACTTCCACTTTTAATGTTGCTGATGATAACGATGGTGACAACGCTGACAGTGACGATAATACATATGTTGTCTGTGAGTTTCGAGTAGGCTTATATTTTCTGATTCATAAATCTAAATACAAAACCACTTATACGGGTTATTTGTTATGAATGAATGAATGAATGAATGAATGAATGAATGAATGAATGAATGAATGAATGAATGAATGAATCTTGACCGTCATCATGACATAATGGTTACTGTTCAAATCCTACAACTGGACCAGACTGAGTCAGCTAATATGGTGTGTCCTTGGCACTAAATAACTTATTGTATTTTTCTGTCGTAAAGCACTCAATGTAACTACACTAAACTAAGAAATCCACGCATGCGTGCATCCATCCATGCATCCATCCATCCATTCATCCGTGCATGCATCAATCCATCCTACCATGAATGCAATAGTTACGCATATATCTGGCATTGGTCCTGCATACCTCGTACACCGAGTACACACTATGGGTTTTACATGACTGAAAAGAAAATGTATTGTTGAACAAAGAAGTCATTTTGAGTTTTATTGTTATATATATATATATATATATATATATATATATATATATATATATATATATATATATATATATATATATATATATATATATATATATATAAATGCCATGGTATTCCAACATGTTTGCACTGATAAGTACTATCATTGTAACAAAGTGTGAAGTGTTCTAACATTTGGTTTGCAAATTTGAGTAATATGGCATAGCAGACAACGTGGGTCTAATAAAATCACTTGAGATGCCAGTACTTTTATACACATTTGTTTTTCTATTTTTGCCTTTTATTCCTCCATCTCCCTCATTAAGGTTCAATCTTAGTAGTTTAGTCGTATATCTCCTCTACAATTTTCAATCCTTTCAAGCTTGTTGTTATTTATTATTCACACATTATTATTCACACATAAATTCGGGCCACGTTTTATTACGTCTAAATGTAATTTGACCTGACCCTCAGTAGTGTGAGTAACCTGAACAAGGAAGAATTTTGTAATAAACTGGGTGCAACATGAATCATCTTGCATTTGAACATTTCTCGGGCATTAAAGGGTGTTGTCAATTGTAATATATCTTTTACTTCAACAAATGACACTTTACTTTTGTATTTCATATGTTAAATGATTGTATCGTTTGATATTGAATATTTGTAACATATGTCCTTTTCAAAACTCCAATATTGGTTATAATCCAAAACGTTATAGATAAGCTATAATTAGTAGTCAACCCCTATCTTGCCGATCTCTCTCAACCAATGTCAACCTGACACTTTCTTTCAATCACTGAATAAAACTTCCTGCATATCTGGCATTTGGTCTTGCATAAATATTTTCACCTCATACCCACATATCTCAACTCTGAGTACATTCTATGGATTTTACTTGACCATAAAGCAAACGTAGTGCTGAACAAACAAGTCTTGTTGAGTTTTAATGTAAAAAAGCCGTGGCATTCAAATGTATTTGCACTGATATGTACTGTTATCGTAACAAAATGTAAAGCATTATAATATTTGCTTTGCAAATTAGAGTAAAATGGTATAAAAAAAATTAACGAATAAATATAAATGAACGAAAAAGAGCGGTCTCACAATAAATGGTCTAATAAATTCGTTTGAGATGCCAGTATACTTTCTACACATGTCTTTTTCTATTTTTACCCATTAAAAGCCCATCTCCCTCTCCAATTTCCCATCCTTCTAGTGTGTCATCATTTATTATTCAAACCTACATTCCGGACAGATTTTATTACGTCGTTCGTATTTAAAAGTGACCTGACCTTACCTTCAGTAGCGTTAGTAACCAGAACAAAGAATAATTTTGCAGGAAACTGGGTACAACATGAATCATCTTGTATTTCAACATTCCCCGGGGATTAAGGGGTCAATAGTAATATATATTATGCATTAAGAAATGACACATTTTATTACGTATTAATTCTGTATTTTATATTTGAATTGACTGTATTGTTTAGTAAAAAAAGTTTGTAACAGTGTCGTTTTTTAAAACTCCACAATTGGTTCTAATTCATCATTGTATAGATTATTTAATTGGTTGTCAACCCCTATCTTGCCGATCACTGTCAAACACTGTCAACCTGCTACTTGAGTTCGGTCACCGAATAAAACCTCCTTGTTTTATCATCATATATTAATAGAATACTTAGAAATATGTATACAAGGCTTAACATAGATAAGGTAGGTCATCATGGTAGACACATGTATACGACTTTTTCGGAATAACAAAGCAGTAGGAAATAAAGATATAAATGAAGAGATATTATTTACAGCTTTGCACTTGTATTTATATATTTTACAAATGTTATAAACTAAGACATATGAACCAAAAACAATTGCAATTTAAGATCAATATATATTTCAAGGTCTGTATCTGAAACGACGAAAAGATCGACAAATTGATATATAATTACAAAGACAATGGTTAATCATGTTTGGTATTGGCTCCAACGTTTAAGTCAAGTTTAGGATATTACTTGAATGAAAATTTATAATTACTACTAAGTAAACGAAATATCCTTTAAAAAACAGTACGTCCTTTCCATTTTAATGTAACATGTACAAAACTCATAAACCTATAATTTAACTCCCCTTAGGAAAGTTGTAAATAAAACGACAGACAGACAGACAGGCAGGCAGGCAGGCAGGCAGATAGATAGATAGATAGATAGATAGATAGATAGATAGATAGATAGATAGATAGATAGATAGATAGATAGATAGATAGATAGATACAATAACAATGGTTAATATATATATATATATATATATATATATATATATATATATATATATATATATATATATATATATATAGCAATAGCTAATTATATCAGATCTTGAAAATCAATATTCGTACTAAATAAACGAAATATATTTAAACTAACAGTTTGCCCTTTTAATATATAATGCCGCATATAAAAACCCTCCTGGAACCAAACTTTTCCTCTTTGTGTGTTGTCAGTAGAACGCATTATGGTGTGTTATTAAACTTTTGCTTGCATATGTAGTTTACAAAATGACATAAATAAATTAATATACTGAAACATTACAGGCCTCTGAAACACAGTGGCTTAATAAATTGACCACTGATAGTTATTTCTTTTTTTATCTTCTAATCTTTTAACCATTTCGTTATTTATTGATCAAATCGTAATGTCGGACACATTTTATCACGTCTATCGAATTTTAAGTTGACCTGACATGATCTTCAACAACGTGGATAACGAGAACGATGAAGACCTGTGCAGAAAACTTGGTACAACGTGCATCATCACGTAGATCAATATTTACCCGGAGAATTAAAGGGTGTTGTCAATAATAATGAAAACTATGCATTACAAATTACACTTAAATTATTTAACTTCACATGTTAATTAATCGTATCTTTCAATCTAAACAATTTGTAACTTATGTCGCTTTTCAACACACCACAGTCAGTTACAATCCATTGTTTTGGAAATGATATATTGTTGATAGTCAACCCCTATTTAGGCGATCTGTGTAAATAACTGCCAACATGACATTAAAGATCGATTAATACCTTAAATGTCCTACTTCTCTCATTTATTCTATTAATAGAATACTTAGAAAATATATTAGAGGTTCAAAATAGGGTGCTTAATCACGGCACGCTCCTGCATAAGATTGTTTCCAATAATATAATTAATTAGCATGAAAGAAAGAAGTCAGTCGAGATTAACTGCAAATCTTTGTAGATTTAATGTCGTATATGAAATAATCCACAGTATACGCTTTTGTACACAATATTATTGTCAATAGAACACATTGTGAGGTGTTATTAAATTTGGTTTGAAAATGTAGCAAAATGGATTTAATAAAAAAATAAAATAAAAAAGAGCGTTTCGAAAAAGGAAATGAACCCCACAAGAGTCGAATAAATTGATATAATATGCCAGTTCTTTCTTATCTCTTGTACATGCTTATCCTACATTTCACACCAACATTGACCGCTCCAGTGGCCTAAGTGGTTTGAGCGTCCGCCTTGGAGTCGGGAGGTCGCTGGTTTGATCTCCATTTGAGTAAAAAAAAAACATTAAAAAGGTACTAACAGCTGCCTTGCCATGCGCTCAGCATTAAGCTGTTAGTGTTAGGACTGGTCGGCCTGGTGTCAGAATAACATGACTGTGTATGATATGATACATGTCTCCAGCATGATCCCCCAGTGCTAGGCATCACAATAAACTATCACAATGCAGACGTCGTCGTGATAGGACTTACAGATTGGTAAAGCTACGTTGAAAATGAGGGAGTCTCAGGTTGCTTGAACAGTCTTTATTAACACACCTTCACAGTACACGTCCATAACTTTCTATATTGTATCGCGGCGCCCTCTCTCCAGGGAGCAGTCCCTATCTAATGTTGCAACTACTAAGGGGAGCAGTTATTAATTAGAACTAACAAGTAAACTACAATATGTCACAATAGTCCATATCACACACACATAAACACACACACACACACACACACACACACACACACACTTTATTTCTATTCTTTGAAGTTGTTTTCTTTTGTTATTATTCACATTTAAATAATCCGGACACATTTTATGATGTATCATAGATAACGAGAATGAAGCTCAGAACATTCTAGATGCAGCATGCATTGTATTTTAAAAGTGCAGATTGAATCACAATCGGGTCGTTATTTTGAACAATGTCATCAGTGCTGTCCCTGAGATCCCGTTACCACAAGAATATAGCTGCTATTAAGCACGGACATTTTGGGTTCCAGTGATGACCACATAACATCAAGCACAACAGTCTGTACTAATCTTGTTGAACTGATATTCTACCACGACGAGGTGCCAGGTCGGAAAGTGCATACATGTGTGTGGAGGATTGTGACATTAAACAAGTGAAACCAGTTGAGGAGGAGGAGGAGGAGGAGGAAGAAGAAGAAGAAGAAGTAGAAGAGAGAGACAGAGAGACATACATGCATACATACAGAGAGATCATTCTTGACTCCTATAGCGCGTGGTGTCACTCTATCAATGTAGATGTTACATAGCTAGTATGTATAAAGAAGTACTGGGATCGAACTAGAAAAGGATGTCAATAATCCGAAGTCTACTGAACTGCAATTCTTTATTAATATTAAACAATAACATACTAGAGATAGAAGAAAGATTTAAAGCCAAAGAAAATTGCCAAAATAAATTCCCAATAGTGTAAAAATGTTTAAGAACAAAATATTACAAACTAATAACAAGTTATTTTCAATCAAAGTATTTTATTAAATATTTATTCTAAAAGCTAGAATATTACTTCCTGTAATTTCAAAGGTATTTTATTTCTAAAACAAATTTGTAGCAAACCATTTATACAATAACTAAATTTAATATTATAACTTAACACGAGTTATCATTGCATTAAAACCATCCGAGACGCCATATTTAAAATTTACCACTACTACTACTACTACTACTACTACTACTACTACTACTACTAACAATAATAATAATAATAGTAATAATAATAATAACAATAATAAAACAATAATAATATAAATAATAATACTAATCATAATAATAATAATGATGATGATGACAAGAACAGTAATACTAATAACAAAATATAATAATAATAATAATAATAATAATAATAATAATAATAATAATAATAATAATAATAACGACAACATGCAGCAAGTTCTTTAGAGGCTGATGACAAAATTTAGAAACATGTAATTCCTCAATGTATTATCGACCTAAGAAATATATCTAACTAAAACTAATTACATTCTTGTTACCTGGAAAAAGGAAGTCAAGAATATAAGTCTGAGGGACAGCAGGTCTTGACCAAGACGTGAAAGTTGGGATACATACAGTAATCATTATTCCGGTAGTCGTTAGTTTAGCCATAATAGGGCATAACTCAACTCAACATCGCCTTTCTTTGGAATACCCGTGTTTTGCAGTATTCTCTTTCCAATGAAACTTTACCAAGTCAAGAATTTTCTACATGTACAACTTAGATTCTAAAGTGGTTTTGACGCCAATGTCTGAGAATCATTACATTTACTTTAGATTCATTTTACAAGATACAGCTGTTGTTTGACAACGATGCTCTCATAAAAACATAAGATACAGCGAATGATAACATCTACTGAATATATATTTTACAAGATCCAGTTTTAATACTCATATTTTGTTAGCAAAACCATAGAAAAATCGTAAAATGCAAACATTCTAACAATCATTTTCTATATTAAAGCCACATACTATACTTCTAAAAGTCTTTTTCTTTATCATACAAGTTATATTTATTATACAAATTTAACTTTGAATTCTGAATATTACACTTCCTGAACATCCCAAAAGAGACAATTTAACAATTTCTGGAATTACATCATAAAGTTTCCTTCTACTACTATGACATCTCTAAAAGAGGACTTAAATGTAAATCGGTCTTTTCATGCCAGAATTTAAAGCAATCAATATATCCAGTTTATTTGATCAGTGATAGCAGTACTTAGAATAAGTTTTGTCAGAGTGTTTATTTCCTAGCTTCAGTTTACCGTAATTGTAAAGTTTTAAAAATTCGAACGTTATTTTACATAAAAAAATATAATTTTGTTTCTCTTAAACTCATGTTATACCGGCACGAGTAACATCAGTGGTCACTCTGATGGTCATTTTGCAAGGATATTGACATTTTTAAGGAATAAATAGTCCACTTTCTAGATTAACAGAACTCACATCAGACCGATTCATTTTTAAAAATCTTTTGGATTGTATAAAAAGCAAGTAACAACTTTTAAAAAATAAACTATGGAACTGTCTATCACACAAATGAAACTTTCACAATCACCCCAGCCATGTTTCCGATGAACGGCTTTCCTGGCTTTTGAGTATCGGCCCACTCTCACATTTAAATGTGATAATAGGTCAGTGAGCTCTCGAGCTGTTGTTCCAAACTTGGGTAGACATTTCCCAATAGGATGGTCATTTAGGAGTCATTAACAAATAAATGAATATGAATACATGTTTCCATCCAAACGCCCCAACCGAAGCAAACAGAATCTAGCATGAAGCTGAAATTGTAGATTCTACAGCTGTTAAACAGCATCTGTACAGGAATGGATCCCTATCAAGCAGGACAGGAAAGTGAATATTTGCAAGAGAATGATTTTATTGAACCAAGAAAAAGTAAGAAAGAGTTCACCATACATTCTTGGGTTTAATGAGTATGGTAACTTTATATTGATGTCCATGAGTCATACATTGAGAACATCACATTATAGAGCGACACGTGAAAGATCACTTGAAAACTATCAGGAAATTATTATAATAAAACGTGTCCACACTTTTGTAGTAATTTCTCATTAACTGGTGAGTTCTGCTGGTTCTAAAAATAAATAGCACCTACATAGTACGTTCACAATAGCCAGTTTATAAAGTATACTACGAAGATGGTATTATTCGTGGATTATTCACAAGAATCACTCCAAATATCGCAGATGTCGCAAAAGAATTATCGATGAAAGCAATCGGGGTTATTCGCGATAAAGGTATAAGCACTATTGGTGATCTCGCTGGTAGTGCGTTTAATCATTAATATCGCTGATTCGAAGACAAAGAATACCAACACCGGTAAAACTACCATCCACGGAACTTATGCCACCGAATATCAGTAGGATAGTAAATAGCTTGGTAAACCAAAATCTAGCTCTGTTGATAAATCAAGACGGTGAATCACAAATAAATATTTATACGAGTTTAATTGCTGGTAGCGGCTTGACAAAATCAGAGAGATCACGATTATCAATTTTATTCATATCACGCGATAAATCCTGATTCCCGATCAAGAATAGAACTTCACGTTAAGGATAAAAGTAAATACTGTTTACCCAGTGAAGTTTTCATCGAAGTGGAAGGTCAACTAATTAATGATGTTACTAATGGTCCATATCCTAATCTCTCAACTACATCGATTGGATTTGTCAAAAATGGTATTAAGGCGTTGTTTAGTAGCGTACAGTATATGATCGACTCCAGAAAGATTGAGTCTATCGATAATGAGGTTGAAGTTGCCACTACAATAGTTGGGTTAGCCCGATCTGCTGGTCAATCAATGATGTTTGCTAAGGATACTAATGATTTCGCCGATCATAATCAATTTAGTGTATGCTGCTGGTGCGGATGAAGTTGATACCGAATCTGTTGCTATCAATAGTAATCGTAATTTCAAGCTAGGATTTTTAACTCGTAAAACAATGTTAGATGACAATGGGAGATTTTCATCCGCAATTCCTCTGGCTCATATTTTTGGTTACTGTAGAAATGTTAGAAAAGTTATCTTTGGATCTAAGCATACAGTAGTTCTTATGAGGAATTCCCATGACAATGATGCAATCTGGCACGCTGCTGGTATTGAAACTGGTAGAGTAGTTTTATCAAAACTTTCATTGTATATGCCAGCAATGACCCCATTGCTCACCACAGAAGAGCGATTGTTATAGCTAATGCTTCAAGCTGATAAATCATTGATGTCATGGTTGGATATTGTAACGGCCACAGCGACAAGTCCGGTTGTAGGTACAGTCGACTCCGATTAACTGCACACCCTCGCGCCCGTCACGAGACTGTGCAGTTAACCGGAGTGTGCAGTTAACCGAAGTAAAGTACAGTACAGCTTTAAATCAGCACGTCACGAATATATGTGAAGAATAAATTTAAAAAATGATTAGAATCCACTCTTTCAACTTTTACTTAAATGTTAAGCTTGTTTACCTTCCTCAGAACACAATTTCACTGATTTAACCAATGAATCAAGAAATTATAGCGTATTTCATGAAATTCTATAGATCGCTTGTTATTCGAAAACTGCGGTCAGACATTGATGTGTCATCTCCCACAGAAATAGGGTTCAGCTCCAAAGTCGACTGCATGCTGTTTTTCGCCGTGTTTTCATTTAAATTGAATTCCGTTGCGCATTTTCCATCTTTCCAACCATTCATTTTTTTGGTTTGAAATCATTCAAACCGGAACGGTTTAGAGCAATGTTTCCCATGCTGTACGATGATTTTTCCCACGCTATTGTTCCCTAGTGGCCACATATATATATATATGTATATACCACCTACGGCGTCCTTTACATGTCAATCATTTACAAAGTCGCATTTACCGGCTTAATTATCGGCGTATTTGAAGCGCTACAGCCGTGGGCTGGCAATAACTGATAATGAATATACATTGTGCAGTTAACCAGAGTAAAATTGTATTGAATAATGTGCCACGGGCAGAAATGTATCGTGCTTTTATCCGGTATGTGCATTTAAGCGAAGTGCAGTTATCCAAAGTTTGTTCCCGTTGAAAAGCATTGGGGGAAAACGGGACTGGCGTGACTACGTGTAGTTATACGGAGTGTGCAGTTAATCCATGTGTAGTTAAGTGGAGTCGACTGTATATTTACATGGCATATAGCGTCAACGAAGAATATTTCCGCTCCTAGACATATTTTCATTGCGCTGCAAGATAAAAATAGATTAGAGGGACCTGATAAACAAAAGCGTTGTCTTATGATATTTGATAAACTAGGAGTCAACGTGGTATCATTGCGAATAATTGGCCAGCAAGAAACCTTCGTAGATATTTTGCTTGATTGTAGGAATAACTAAATAGCCCGGTCGTATCATCGTTTATGATCTTTTATGGGGCGTGACCAAATTATCGATACTGGATTACAAATATCATTGTTGGATTTCCAAAGATTGTATCCTATCTATTATTTTTCGTTGCAACATCTCGATCTAAGTAGGCAGTCTGTCATTGACATACATTTCCGTGCCTGTGTAGCAGAGCCTCCTCTTATCGATGCGGATCCACCTGAAGTACACGGTCCATATAGAGCAATTGCTGTTATTCTTAGTTATAAATCAATGTTACTTGAAGATGGCGGTGGAAGAATGAGAGTTGTTGAAGTCCCAGTAGAAAACATGTAAAATATGTAGACAATTAGATCAATTTATTATTTTTTTAAAAAAATAAACATGTCGTACAATCATGTTTTTGTCACGTTGACTTCCGGTCAAGTAAAGAAATTACAATCGAAAAACTCTAGCACATGTGGTGCAAAAATAACTTTAAAACGAGAGCACATTGTTAATGGGGGCCAAATAAAATATAATTGACTAAAACCTAACTTAATCATTTCAATAAAGCGCTAAAAGCAAACACCGGTGGTCAATTTTAATTTGCTATCTCCGCGGTCAAGAATATGATAAAATCAGGAGGTATATATCCTGTACTCGCCGAGATTCCTGCGTTGATTGCCACCTTGTCTCCCGCTGTCGCTAAGGCTGCCGCGCTAGGTGCTGTTGGTACCGCTGCCAGAATAGCTTTGAAGAAAGACACGATTATAAAAAAAGAGAAAGGGCCTCAGATTACCAGGCAGTCGATTTACACGGTACGGGGCGGGATTGAGACTCCCAGGAAGCATACGTTCATAACTCCAATCTCAAATTTTGATTTAATCGCCGCGGTAAAAAATTCCCGTATAAAGAATTTCAGAGGTGTTTTTATGAAAGATTAATTACCAAATCAACCGTACAATGTAGAAACCGGCATAATTAAACCCGATGATAACACTTGGCCTGGAACTCATTGGGTTGCATACGCATTTGATCTACGATGTATTATTTATTTTGCCTCATATGGGTTAGTGACGCCTATATAATTTTTCAAATACGTCCACTAGTTAAAAATCCATGTTTGGTATTCAACGTTACCTAAACAGACAATGATAGATCCTCTGATGTGTGGCCGAGAAGTTAGTAATGTCTCAAAATCCACTAAACCTCTTCATAAAGCTGTACATGAATACACTTGCGATAACTTTTTAATAACATCTTAAATGTATAATGGTAGATATTTGTGGGAGATCTCTCTAACGGGGAATAAAAACTAATGACGTTTCACTCGAGGTTGTACAAAATCATATTAATGATGCGTTATCGGAAACATTAAACCTGGTAGACGTATCGCCTGGTGATATCGTTGTATTTCAAGACCTACAGGGCAAATTAAAAAGGAGTAATGTTTCCCTGAAAGACATTTTAATTATACTCGACAACGCAGTTGAACATTTCATCGCGATGTTTGATTCAACGGGTAAAATTAAACCAGGTGTTCTTTATTCAACCATCGATAGCAAACTAACATCGCTGAACAACGAATATATATATATATATATATATATATATATATATATATATATATATATATATATATATATATATATATATATATATATATATATATATATATATATATATATATATATATATATATATATATATATATATATATATATATATATATATATATATATATATATATCATCGACAAAAACACTAAGAGAGCTACGATCTGTTTGTGACGCTCATATAAATCAGTTTACAGGTTTACAAAACGTTTTTGGAAATGTTCAACTCCTGTTTATAATTCGCATTTAATCAGTTACGAGTATGTTACAATTGGACTAATAAAAGATCAAGTTCATTCGCTGGTAAACCATCAAAAAACACCTTTGTGTTCACGAACAAAGACAAACTAGACGGTACTCCAGACTGGCAAATATTATATCGCCCTAAATGAGCTTATGATATCAAAGATATCAACAAAGAAATTCATCGCAGGATAAAATGTATCACCGGGGTTGAATATAAAATCGAATTAACCGTTCATGAACCATCGCTGTCAACCACAATTTATATAAACTCTCCTGGGTACACCGTGTATATATATATATATATATATATATATATATATATATATATATATATATATATATATATATATATATATATATATATATCTATATATATATATATATATATATATATATATATATATATATATATATATATATATATATATATAACTCGTCGATCAGAAATATATTAGGATGGCCTAAAAATCAACCAGTGAAAAACAACCACCTAAACGAGAAAAACACCAGTGGAGAAACTACCTGAACCTAAATTATCTGATTTTATCTTAGATAAGGAAGCATATCATGATGCAACGATATCATACAAAGCAAATATTAATTTTTCTAAATTTAATGAATATTTTAAGGGGATAATGGCATCAGGTGGTGGGTGGGATCAACCAATTCCAATTAAATTTACTGAACATTTCACAAAAATAAAAGATGATTTTGACAAATGCATAGACATACTAAAGGAAATATGTTCTTATATAAAAAAATATTTGATGATGGTATCTACGAACATATTACAGAATCTCCACGGGAGGAAACATTCAATATATAGAAATATGTAATCAAATTATCGCCGAGATGGAAGGATTTTCTAAGACAGACGCATGGAAAAGAGAATTTCCCTCGGATGATTTAGAATTTCTCAATGATGCAACTATCCCAGATAGATATCTTTGATGGAACATTTCCCCAGATGGAACTGGCGGACATGTCTCACTGGGTAACGTTGATATAACCTCTGTAATCGCGGTAAATCTTTCATGTGATATCATCGATGAAAGTTACAACGCGAATATAGAATTATCAAATCAAGCGGCTCAATGATATATTTTATATACTTTTTCTCCTCAGGTATCTCCGGGAAGTTTGATCATACAAACACCAATCAATCCAGTGCATTTAGCGTTTAATAATAACTTGATAACAAAATAAATTTTAAACTCATTGAACAGAATTTTAATTTGATTAATCTATCAGACTAGCAACTGCAAATTACCCTTGATGTGAAATCCTAGGGATTTTCGTCTTAAGACTTTCATCGTAAGACTTTGTCTTCGGGATTTTCGTTCTAGACTTTCAACATAAAACATCAATAATAATTAAAAATAACATAATTATAATAATGTATCTACCCACGCGAGTATATATCCATGATAAATAACAACTCGAAGACGCGATTGGAATGTCATTTGCGGGAACAATCATGGAAGGGTTTCATATAGTTATTCATGAATTCGGCAATGATGATTTTCTGTTGACGGAACACGGGGGCAACATCAACGTGATCATATTACTATAATTTCATATACTCGTGATCAGATCTTAAATTATGCTCACTCGTGTATCTCTCTGGAACGCCTCAAAGAAATATTATCGACGAAAACTCCCGATGATATTAAGGGGAATACCAAAGGTATCGTCAAGGATATCGTCGAGGAAAAAGTAAAAATTTTCAGTGAAAATATCAAGTAAATTTAAATAAATTCTACGATTGCTGACTACAATTATTACCATGATTTTTTGTATTTCTGCAATTATCATTATAATTTCTGTCCCATGATTTCCACTATAATTTTTGTTTGTAATTTATTTTCAAATATATATCATTGATGACTCGATGAAAATTTATTCGATTGATTTATTCTTATATATGATTCGATTTCGTTTCCCGGCGATATATTTCATTACCCGGTACTCGGATTTATATGTGGGGAAACCTAATTGTCTCGTGTTCGGTATATATATATATATATATATATATATATATATATATATATATATATATATATATATATATATATATATAATGCGTTTCGTTTAAATGTTTTTCATAAAATCTTTTACTGTGAAATGTACCACCTCAGCCGCGGATTTTATCTTCTCGTTGAGAGTTTTGAGTATTTTACAGGGTGGGATGATTCTCTGTGCGTTATATTCTTTTATATTTATAAGATAACACTGCGTTAGAAGTGTTCTAAAAATTTCTCACTCGGTGAATAATGCTAGCTTTTCATGATATTGTTGGTGTTCGTAACCTTGCTTGAGTAAATCTGATTTGTCATTAAACCTTACCAGAATATTACCTTCGCCACGTATAACTTCTTCACATAATTTTCGATTTTTCAACCTTAAGACCTCGGCGACTCCTCGATATTTTTTTTACTCGATTATACATTTCTGTTAATTTTACCGGGGTCATTATTAATTCATTGAGGTTTCGATACGTGCGAAGAATTTAGAGTTGTTCGGTTTTCGCGTATATAATTTGGTCGTTCATATAAAATATACGAAAATATTTTATTTTGGTCTAAATTATAATTTTCATATTATAAAAAAATCACGCAAATGGAAATGTCATCCACCGATTAAATCTCTTTGAATATACTGTTAAGAACATACCTGATGCAGCTCGTCTGACAGATTCTTTACGAATATCAAAATGTTGGCGGCGGATGTTATTGATTGAAATTTTTCAATAGAACTATCCATGAATGCGAATACAGAATTTGTTTGATTAATTTTACTTGTTTGAGGATTCACATTAAGAGAATTCTCCCTTGGAGTAACAGCTTTCAAATTGTCTAGGCAGTTATCTATAGGATTTCGGTTACTATAGTGAAAGGCGAGATTTGTATCGATCATCCCGTTAAAACATTCATAAATAAATATGTGAGAACAATACTTTTGTATTTGTTTCCCCATATTAATACGAATCCTCACATACACCATATTATTTATCTGACCGAATTTTAATTTTCGTTGACGGTGTCTAATGGTTTCATCACGAGAGGCTTCGTAGTTGACGTAAATAGGATGAGAAACTTATTCGTTTTGATTCATATTTACGTTATATATTTATTTGTCTAAATCATTATTTCTGTTAATGTAATCGTGAGGAGTTCGTATAATCTTAGTGCTGGGGTTATGTGGGATATCTTTATCATAACACCGTTTAAGTTTTGTGTAGTTTTTACCGCCACAACCAACACACAACTCCGTTTTCTCCAACACTGCACCTGATACAAGGTTTTGGTCCTGTGCTTCCTCGTTGAATAGCTTGCATATGATTTCCACAGAACTCTTTTCTGCAGAATCTTCCACAACGGGCTGGGGACCCAATCATCAACCAAATGCAATTGTTCATTATATATTTAAATATTTTATTTAAATATTTACAAAAAAATCTTGAACCGATATTTTATGTTTGGTTTCGAAGACATTTTTCGACGGAGGAATGGACTCCGATAGTATTATTGCGATTCATGCTATATAAAAACATTAACATCGGTGACTGTCTCCGAGGCAATTATATCATATCGGAAACCGACCGAAGTTTGGTTACCAACTCCGGAATAAATGCGACGATTACGAGAAAAACACTGAGGATGAAAAAATCGCGAACAATCGGGAAATTTACTATGGGTGGATCATGTCATAATAAACGACGTTGTACGCGAGTGATTTTCGATGACCCGGAATGTGATTTTATAACCAACGATGATACGTTTGGCTCTAGGAAAAATGCTTGTTTGCCAAATGGAACAAAAATCAGAACTATCGTCCGAATATTTCTAAGGCGAATCACCACAATACACACATTTAAGGTCATCGATGCTTGATTATGTTTTTACTAATTTACTTTCGATGATAAATAGATTTTCCGACACCGCAGTTAGAGTTGCAACTGATTCATTTTATTGTGACAGAAAACATCGGAGAACAGTAGAACCGTTTACTACATTGTGGGGTGATTAGGGAACATGGAGAATTAAAACGTGAAACATTACATCCTTATAATGAAACAGATGATACTCCCATCGA
Organism: Unio pictorum; assembly: GCA_030141615.1. Classification (NCBI taxonomy): domain Eukaryota; kingdom Metazoa; phylum Mollusca; class Bivalvia; order Unionida; family Unionidae; genus Unio; species Unio pictorum. Next base: position 5,417,181 of record JARLTB010000243.1, read on the forward strand.
GAATAATTACCGCGCAGATACAACAATATAACTATCATCAATGCTGTCTGTATACGATCCAATAACCAGACATAAAACTGTTTATTTGAACGGCCCAGGAGGATGCTGTAAGACAACCAGAGTAATTTATTTATTTGGGAAAAGCTCTGATATGATTGTGCTAACACCGACACATCATCTTGCCCGGGAGATGAAATCCCTAGGAGTAAACGTTTGTACGTATCACAGCTTTTTTCGATTTAACGGTACCGCTTGGTAACGAATGGGCACAACATATACTCCCCGCGTGGTTATTTGGGATGCAATATGTAACGTATCATTATCAAACTGCTCTTAGAATGGCTGTTAACAAAACACACTTCTGTAATTATGTGTAGTGATCACGGTCAACCACCGCCGTTTACTGGGACATCTCCTCACCTATGGCTGAAAAAGACGGTAGATTATTACTAAGAAGTTAACACTGATCATTGATCACTTGATGAACCATTAACAACATTAAAATCCATGATAAAATTACAACTGGATAATATTCAATGTAAAAAAACACGTAGAACAATACCTGAAACATCGATTGAAGATTTCTGGGCAACGTGGAAACCAACAGATTTGATAATCGCGAGCAGATAAAAATCAGAGACATACTTCAAGTGAAATTATTTCAAATACATACAATTTTCGATGGATCTAATTGAGTTATGCTATAGACCTACAGATACACAGCAACAGAATATTGAAGCTGATATTCCTAAACAATCTGAGAAACAAACATTAGTGTTAAATGATATTGTGCCTGTTGATATTACCGCTGTCAAAGAAGCGTTGTGCGCTGACAAATCTCCGTGGAAGTTAGGCTACGCGATGACGATACGCTTCTCGCAGGGGTTGACTGTCACTGATACGACTGTTTGGATCATAGATGATTTCATCGAGTGGTCAAATTGTGTTTACTTGGCAGTATCCAGAGTATGAAGAATAAATCAACTTACTTAATAACTGAAGGTGACACGAAAGGTACTAGTGCATAATAAATATGGCACTCATCATTTCCAGGTAGACTATCATAAGTTAAACCAGATGATGGTGTTCCCAGATGAAATGCTACCAAAATCTTAGCACATTTATGCCATCTTGGTAAAGGTGAAATATGTGTATCAGATGGATTTGACTAAGGGTTGTTAGCAATCCATGTGAGGTAAGGGAATATACCAAAACTTTCATTTACAATACAAGTAATAACCTACCAATAGTTGGTCATACGTTTTGGATTCCAGAACAAGAATGATGAGGATGTTATTATAATCCTTGCATGATAGAGGAATGTCCAACTTTGTGGATAATCTTCTACTGGCTATGGAAAAAACAGTCACTGTTAGCAGATATTTTAGCATATCATTATGTCAAACCAGGCTAATGCATCATCCATAAAGTGTCCCACATCTGATGCAACAAATTGGATTATCTGGTACAAATACACAAAGGCAGGGCAAACTGCCACCAAGGTTAAATAACTGTTAAGATTGTTCCATTCCGACCAAGATGACCCCAAGTAAGCTTCTATTCCTTTACAGGACTAGACTAAACAACTAATTTACATAATATAGTGTGCAATACCAGTCTTGCATGTCAGCTGAAAACTATCCACAGCCAAATAGATGTACTCTGAATCAGAGAAGAAATGTCTTGGAATCATGTTTGGGATATAATGTAGTATTTTAACCCCAGTAAACATCAATTCGGAGGCAAACAATCATCCCCTTGCCTGCACCGGATGAAATGGTCACTGTATCGGCAACAATATCAGATGCAGATAAAATACATCATGGGTGCCAAGAGCGCAGACACAAACTTCAGAAGTCAGATCGTAGATATCGCCACTAGGAGTCACGAACATGATGAAGAGGAATTAACCGATAGGTAAATGGTTAGTGATGTATTCTTATTAGCGAATTTTGTTACATTTCTGGAGCAAAATTCTGTAAATAATTTTCATGTTTTATTCTTAATTATGAGGTTGTACTGAACTCTATTCATGAAAGAACATTTTTTAATTATGTTCTAGAGAGTTATTACAAAACAAGATTACCAACAAGACGACTGCATATGAACATTGTTTTTTCATACGTTTTGATTAATGTATCGGGGATAGTCGGTTATTATACCCCTAGTGTGGAGGCTGAAAGAGTGGAACATTTGACACCAAGTTAAAATCAAATATATCAATGAAATAAAGTGGACTAGAGGACTCAAAAAGAATGGGGATGTGATCAAAGATTTAATCAGAATAAGCATTATTTATGGATGAAAGTTTTACCAAGATTTCAGTGCTTTTAGGATTCGTGAAGAGTACAGAGACTGACTCAGTATCATAGAAATAAGCACTGTGTGACTAAGGAAAATCAAAGGAACGGTCAATCAGAGAATTGTGGTGACTTAGCTTATAAAGGGAAATTGTTCATAATGTGAAATAGAGCTGAATTTAACAGCTTCAAATGCTTTCTGGGTGTACATTCATAAAGCAGCACAATTATTATAGTAGAACGAAAGGAGAAAGAGAAAGTCGAGAGTAAAAATGAGGAGGAAGGAAATGAGGAAGAAAAAGGGGGAAGAAATTAAAAAGGAGGAAGAGGTGGAAATGAAAGAAAGAAGGAAGAAATGATGAGAAAGATTGAAGCAAATGAGTATAAATGACAACACAATGAATATTGACTTTTTGAGATGTAGATAGACTTCTGAATTATGAACTTGCATGAAATTCGGAAAAAAATCTTGACTATGTCTCATTAATCTGTCTGGAATAAAATATGCCATCGTTGTAATGGATTTGGGATTCAATTATAACAAAACAAATATGGTGATTAAATATTATTTGACCTGGGAAAGTTCGGAAACTCAGCCAAGGAAAAGCACATCAAAGGTCTTATAAAAAAACAAAAAAAAACATTTGCAGCTTGTGAAACAGAATTTATATTTTCCTTTTGCTGACATTTAAAATGGAATAACAGATTGCAATGTGTCTGAAAGTATAGTTCAAACATTACTCTCTGAGAGTCAACTTCATATAATCATACAAATCATCCACACCCATGCGAAGAACCCTTAATATTGTGCTGCCTGGATTAGAGACAAATATTTATAGACTTTGGAGCTACGCCATTGTCTCACGTAGACGGACGGATGCCACGGATTTATAGACAATCAATAAAAAGCGCATTGGCCTGATGCTTGTTGATGAATGCAAAGTCATAAATGGAGACAATAATAATAAATAATAATAATAATGATGAATTTGTATAGCGCCTAATATATCGAAGCTCTAAGCGCTTTACGCCATCTATAATGATATGACTACACTATAGAACAACATATGACAAAAACAATGAAGTTGGAAAACATAAAAACATGCTGAAAACATATAAGATACAAAACATTATTAGGTCTCTAAGTTTGTCCCTGCAGTCGAAAAGGTGAGTTTTAAGTGCACTCTTAAAAGGGACCACTGTGTCTTTGTGTCTACTTTCAATGGGCAATTCGTTCAAGTAATCATTAATGTAGTCCCAGTTCGTTTAGTCTTGAGCACAATGTAGTATCAAGAGCCAAGGTGTGGTCATTTAATTCAATTAATGAGGGTCCATCATAGCGTAAGCGGGTTGACTGGCGATCACGTGATGGCGGTTTATTAAAAAACAAATGACGTCTTAACAGTGGAAAAAAAAAACAGAACTGTCACTAGAACGCGTTGTGTTTGCTGTCAATATAACATATTGTGTTTGCTGTCAATATAACGTACTGTGTTTGCTGTCAATATAACGTATTGTGTTTGCTGTCAATAGAGCGCACTGTATTTGCTGTCAATAAAACGCATTGTGTGTGCTGTCAATAGAACGCATTATGTTTGCTGTCAATATAACGTAATGTGTTGGCTGTCAATATAACGTACTGTGTTTGCTGTCAATCTAACGTATCTTGTTTGCTGTCAATAGAGCCCACTGTGTTTGCTGTCAATATAACGCATTGTGTTTGCTGTCAATATAACGCATTGTGTTTGCTGTCAATAGAAACACTTTGTGTTAGCTGTCAATATAACGCATTGTGTAGTCTTTGCATGCAAACGTAGTTTTTATATAAAAAAGAGACTTAAATATGAATGAGTTATGAACCAAAACACAGCAGGTCGCAAACATATTTTGGTCAAGTAAATTCTCCTGATATGTCATTTTATTTTTTTCCATTTTTATCTTTTTGACACTGTTACTGTCCATCCCGCCCACCCCCACCCCAATTTCTATATTTCTAATTGTTCTTTATGTATTATTTAATCGAAATTCCGGACACGTTTAATCACCTCTAAATGTGTCCTGACCTGATATTCTTGATCGTGTTTAAAGATGACCTTACCACGAACACTGCTACTAAAGATGATTGTTGTAGGGTTTAACGCCAATTTTCAGCACACGATAGGCTATACATGACGGCCAGTATTAATGGTGGAGGACGTACCCGGGAAAACCCCCAGAAAGAACCGCCGACCCACGAGAAGCTACTGGAAAACTTTCTCATATAACTACATTAGCCGAATCTTAGACTCGAACTCACGCAGACAGAGGTGAGATAGCAGTGATCCGACTAAATATGCTACGTTATTGCCCACTTATAGTGTTGCGTGTGTATTAATGCGTGCAATTTATAGGTGGGACCAACAAATTAATTTTCGAGGATGATAAATGCCTGGAAAATATTAAATAAAACATCAGTTTTCCGATAGCATAAAAATTATTCTCGATTCGATTTATGACAAACATAACCCTACTATATCCATTATATTAGTTGAAAAACAAACAAAAAATACTATGTGTGTGTGTATGAGCTTGCGTGTAAGAGAGAAAGGTAAATATTTGTTTAGCTGAAGAAAAATAAACTGGCAAATGCACGATTTGTTAACCTAAAATACTACGACATGCACAATCGTTTGTAATTAAGCGGTTTCAGGTAATTCAGTTACTTGCTATGTTATCTCCCACAGCAAAATAGAATCAAAACAGTTTGGGAAACCGAAACGTCACGGGCGGTTTCCTTTCAATATAACCGACAAAAATCCTATTTGGCATAAACACACCATATTATATAACATGCTTACGGCTAGAATTGTGTACATAGACTGGAAGGTTTCACACCATTACAACTGGAAAACAACGGCATTTATGCATTTTAACATAACATGGCATAGTATACCCCAAGTCACCAATGCTTATATCATGGATTTCAAATTTCGGCTAAAATGCGAACTATTCTATAATTATATTATTAATAATCAAACTTGTTGATTGAATGTTACTATATATAAGAACGTACAATTAATGTTACTATATATAAGTACTAACAAGAGAGTCATTGATAATACTAGCAAGTCAAAGTGAATCATTATAACATGGTATTGTTCTTTTCCCGCAGAAATCAGACCGTAACTAATATAAATATCTGTTACAGTTGTATGTCATCGGATAAAGTATAAATATATCTTACATATGTCCTCAGATTGGTTTAAATTTTCAGACTTTATTACACTGAAAACAACAAGATAAAAACAAATGTTAATAATCCAAAAGCATAATCCAGTCTCGTAGCGAACGGATCGTTGGTAACATACCTACCCAGTCCAACTCGAGTCGGTTCCCTCAGATCCGTTTAACTCGATTACTAAGCCTGTTCGCTGTTCTTAATGTTACCCCTGCTTTAATTTCGTCTCCAGCATTATATTACCTCCATTCTATTTGCAATACTTGTCGATTGCACGTGACAAATATTTTTTTCATCACACCCCTATTTCGGTGTCTTATATAATGAAGAATTTATTGGGTTTTAATGTGCTCCATGTTTTTAGATTTTCCTCTTCTAATATACCTCTAGAGAATGCTGTATTGTAAGATGGTTATCCTATCATTATCACACCATCTTTAGGTAATAATTTCATTCTAAATTACGAATTAAACACGGGGTATTATATAAAGGGAAGATAACCTTTATGGTAGCTGCCATGTTCTTCGCATACACCTTACATTATCCAGACTTTAATTTGAGAGAGAGAGAGAGAGAGAGAGAGAGAGAGAGAGAGAGAGAGAGAGAGAGAGAGAGAGAGAGATTAGCTGGAAATCCATATTTTATGCAAGTAAAAATATTGAATTTGTTTTAAAAAAAACATCTCTCTTATGATATTATGGTAGGTATAGCTATCACCTATTTTAGATCTTTACGTACATGTGATATTTTGATGCAACATCATCGGTCATTATAAATATATTTGAATAGCGGTAGTGGTGGCATTAATCAATAACATAAACGTGTTTAAAAAAAGGAAGAACACGTGATACGAATATCGGGTGTTACCCAAGCATGTATCGGAAATATACAATGGATATATAACAAGTGCCCATAAAGGCCCGTCATCTTGAGTTCATAGATATATAAAGAATATGCCCCCTGATCATATACTACTGAGGCAGTAATGCTGGAGGAAGTAGAGTGTATGATAATGAAGGGCTTTTTCTATGGACTGAGATGTCAACTCCACGTGATTTTTATATTGAGTTACTCATCCAGTGTTTATTTATGACCTAATTACACACAATACCGCCATAATAAATTACTGAGAGAGAGAGAGAGAGAGAGAGAGAAAGAGAGAGAGAGAGAGAGAGAGAGAGAGAGAGAGAGAGAGAGAGAGAGAGAGAGAGAGAGAGAGAGAAAGAGAGAGAGAGAGAGAGATTATTTGTCTCTGGTTTAAATCTGACGACGGAGTTGGAATCGTATTGTTTTGTGTTAAGTACTTACTACTTCAAATGATTTCTTCCGCGAAACGATGTGTCAAACAAGATGCCGTTCATTGTATACCAACTGTAACGCAGTCTAGGAAATAGCGATGACATAATTTGATCAGAAATGTAACTTCCAAATAATTTATTTAATTTTTAATGACAGCATTATGTTTGATTTGTTTTTACACGATATTGGTAATTTTTACCAACAATCCTTGATGGACGAACACCTGGATGATTAATTTGATATCATATCAGATTATATTACATCTTTACCTGACTTGTTTCTACATGAACTGGATTATCTCATACAGCAGTCTTTGATAGTCATGTTACCTTTGTTAACTCTTCTAGCAATCTTTGATAGAGTACACGATTTTGGTTATCTTTTCCAACAGTCCTTGATAGACGAGCACCAAGGTTACATTACATCTAGGAAAACATGGGATGCAATACCAGTGTAACATAATTACGACATTTTATTGCGTGAAATATTAGTATTACAACTCCCGTGAACCTTGCCCCAGGCTTACTGTACGCGTGTTGTGCTATACTTTTTGTTTTTCAGAGGCTTAAATAAGTTTTGTCAGATTATATTTATCATTTCAAGACTTAAATTTCGGGTCATGAAGATTTTATTTAAAACCTTAAAATAAGTTTATGTATTATTTCTATAGAGGTTGGACCATACCTTGAAATTCTAAGCCATGTCATTGTAAATATAAAACAGTTATGCAAAAAGCGGTGAAGGAAACGGGTATAACGCTATATCCATGTGTTGAAACGGGTAAAGTTTCTATTAATAATGTAATTTAAGCAATATTATTTTGCTTTCATTAGACCACGGTGACTCGTTCGTCACACTACTAGCGGAGTTGATTATCAGATGACAACTATCGTGAGAGAGAGAGAGAGAGAGAGAGAGAGAGAGAGAGAGAGAGAGAGAGAGAGAGAGAGAGAGAGAGGTGGGGGATTTTCGGCCCTTTTATGACTTTTTAATTGTAGCCAGTCTTCAGTAGAGAAAACGTTTTGAAGTCGCACACTGTGGAAACTATACTGAGATATGTATTATCAAGGCAAATCGTTTATTTTTCCTATGCAAACACTTTATTTGAACAAAATGGCTGCCATGTCTTTTCTCGTATACGATATGTTTCCTTCTATGTACTGATTCTTAAAACGTCATGTTTTATGGTGTTTAACCTGTAACGTTGTTATGTTATTCGGTTTAAGTATTTTGGTAATGTCCAGCGACAGTATACACCTCATACCGCTTGGTTTTTTTGGGTGCTTCATATATAGTGTTAATCTGTTGAGAGAGTTATTGCACCACCCCCCACCACCCGAAAAAAACGTAAACGAGGATCTAGCATGTAGTATTGATGCAAACCAATAGTTTTGGAAGTGCAAGTGTCTTTCTGTGACTGTGTGGTTAATAAAGCGATCACATATCTTTTTGCGACTATGAGAAAAATAAGTCGAACATTTGTCTATCTGTGAATGCTTTAAGTATAAGACGAACAAGTCTTTACTTGATTGTGTAAAGAAGAAGACAAACAAGTTTCTTTCTTTGTGAAGAATAAGACGAAGCGTGTTTCCTTGATTGTGTAAAGAATAAGACGAAACGTCTTTCCTCGACTGTGTAAAGAAAAATACGAAGTGTATTTTCTTGACTGTATTAAGAATAAGTCAAACAAGTGTCTTTCTGAGACTGTAAAGAATAAATCGAACAAGTGTCTTGCTGAGACTGTGTTAAGAATAAGTCGAACAAGTGTCCTTTTGTGAAAGTGTAAAGGAATAAAACGATTCATTATTTTCAAGAAATTTTTATTTCTTATAAAGATAATTGCAAACATACAAGTCAAAGCAAACATATACATTCAAGGGAAGCCAAGGGACAGGATCAATGTACTAAACACAATAACACATGAAAACAACTAATAATATCTTATGTTCCCATCTAGGATATTTATACACTGCATTTTGATTAACTTACATTTATTAAGTAGAGAATAAATTATAATTTTATTTAGTTATAACTGCTAAATGTACTTATAATTATTTGGTCAATCGATTAAACGATTACACCTTTTTTGAATTGCAATAACGTAACGAAGATATTCCTAAAAGAAGTAATTAATTATGATGAACAGTTTCTGGTAAAATGGTAAGCTCTTTTTCAGTTGTATGGTTAAAAATATATGGAGAAAATACCCATATGGGGAAAAAAAGCCGTAAGCTGCCCAGATGGCCAAATCAATTCTTTTCCAGGCACACATATTTTAGATTGTGTTCCTGTTAAATTCCCTTTTCCTGTAAACTACGGGTGTCGAATCGATGTTGTATGTGGGACGACCATAAAGTGACTCATTAGTAACGTTCGGAGTTAGACTTGAGTTTAAAAAATATGTATAACAAAAATCTTGATTTAAAAAAACTTTTAAGTCATAATTTTCAATAACTAGTTTAAAATGGTAAATGATGCTTTCGTGACATGACATTTGATTAGATAATCTAATAATGAGTAAACTGAATCGTATTTTAATACATTCTATTTATATGTGACAATGATTTTTCAACCGGTGTTTACAAGTTTGAAAAACTGTCCAAAATTTGCAAAATTGTACATGTAAAAATGGCTTAAAACTTTTGTAAGACGCGTTCTTCAGATAAAAAGTAAATACATACTCCTCCAAGACAAGTCCTTCTTTAAAAAGTACATATAAATATCTGAAACTAAGTAAAAATAATACTTAAAAATAGGCATTTAAAAAAAATCATGTAAACCAGATTTTTTTTAATAAATGTCTATGCTTTCCTTTCGTGATACATACAAAATAGTGTTACATGACAGAAAGGAACCAAGTTTTGTGGGTGGTAGTAGTAACTATTGACAGGAAGGAGTTCCACTATCAATGGTCATGGGACTTTGGTCGAGTTTCACCCTAGAAGACGTAGCGCTTCACGGTCGTTCCGTACCCAAGTCGTTCCGTACCCAAGTCGATTCGTACCCAAATGAGTCGTTTTGTACCCAAAGCATTAGTCGTTTCGTACCCACGGTGCTGGTCGTTTCGTACCCAATGCTATCGTCGTTTAAATATCATTAAAAGAAATTTCATACATATTTGTAATGTTGCTTTTTTCCTTTGTTATAGATATACGCATTAATAATAATAATAATAATAATAATAATAATAATAATAATAATTTGGACTATGTTACTACATATTACTATCTTACTTAAAGAATACTTTTCCTCAACTTTGAATCAAACATGAAGTTGTAAGCAGACTCGTCGTTTATAATAAAATTTACCATAAATATAAATGATTACGAATTCTTTCAAACAATTAATCATTCCATTACAATGTATTATAAAATAGTAGAATTCAGTAAAAACATGTTGCAAACATATGAACTTTATTTTTACGATCTCATACATTAAAATGCATATTCTTCTTTAAATATGTTTATGAATATAGACGGTACTTACCTATAATAAGAAAGTATTTTGTGGCCTAATAATAATAATAATAATAATAATAATAATATGATTTTCTATACTTTAACGGGAATTGAAATTGAAATGTTATCGAATGCTAAAAATCCACGGATATCTAGTAAGTTTACGCTATAAAGCTTAATGCAATTTCACACGTGTTTGATTATATATTTGTTTGGTTTTTTTTATTTATTTTGAAATAATTAAAAAAATTAATGGTATTTAGAATTTGTTTTCACAGGCACATATGTTTTAGTATAAAGAGCATATGGCAAACTTGGAGTTGTATACAATGAAATCAATTAAGCGTTAAGCCAAAAAGACTCAGTTAGCAAATTCATTCATTTGTTCTCATGGACGCATACGCTGTTAGTAATTGCCTTTGCTCTTACTCTCCTTTGTCGGTTGCATTATAATTGACATTATAATTGACACTCCTAATTGTTTGACCGTCAGGTATTGTAATATGTACGTTTTATTTCTATCTCAGTTTATTTAAATGTTTATTCTATCTATTAATATAAATAAATGAAGCCAGCTTTTATAATGTCTCTGTGCAAACAACATATGACTACAAAACACGATACAGATATAAATAGTTAAAATGGTTTATACAAAAGTATTAGAAGAAATAGTCAGACATGAACACAATTCAATTCAATTTGGTCAAGTAGTTTCCATCCAATCAGCGTGGTCGCAGTTGATAGGAAACTGTGGGTGCTGCTCGAAAATTGCCCGTGCAGATGAATTCAATTATTTCCTTCCACCATTTTCGGGCCCGCGTGGCATTTTCTTTGGCATGTGCCGAGGTGATGCCATAGTTCACCAGGTCTTTTTCCACTTGTTTGATCCAGGTTTTCTTTGGTGCATTTATTGAGACCTTCCAGGTTTCCGGTTTGGTGAGCAACAGGGCTTGATACAGTAGACGCCTCTCTTCCATTCGGCAGACATGACCAAACCAGTGAAGCACGTCTAATCAGTGATTCCACATTCGGTTGGTGAGAGCATCGGGCCCGGATTTCCACGTTTGAGATTCTGTCCAGAAGGTTTACTGCCAGTATTCGTCTGAGGCAGCGCATTTGAAATACCTCCAGCTTCTTGATGTCCGCGTCTAGGAGGACCCACGTCTTACTTGGAGTTATTATTAGCATGTGAAGAATTATTAGAATATAAAATTTGTCTAAACGCATGGGTTTTAATTGTAGGCTTGGAGAAGTATGCAGCCATGTGGCTGCTGTTCTTTTCAAGGTGGAAATTGGAGTTCGACTTGGCATGACACAAACATCATCCACTAGTCAAGCATGCAAGTGGAACAAGAGTTTTCGTGATGAGGTAAATATTATTATTCAAGTGTTTATAGGAAAGTGCCATCTAAAAGATATTTTTTTGACAAAAAGAAAATCAGATTAAGTCAAAGTATGTATATGGTACTTCCCAAGCAATGAATCATTTTAACACCTTTGTTATTATATGTGCTGCTACTTTAAAAGAAAAATGACAAGTCTTTTCTCTGTTTTAGATGGAACCCATGACAGTTGATGAGTTCCAAGGTTTGGTTGGCTCTAGGAGTAAACCAGTTGACTCCATTATGCCAAGTGGAAATAACCAGCTGCCATCAATAGATATATTAAAATCACTGAAGGCTGCATGTCCAGATGCTGCTTTTTCCCCCTGTATCCCACCTCTAGATGGAGAGCTACAATCTGAATCTGTAGTTGAGACAAAGCAAGCATTTCCACCACTTTTGCATTCTCTTACTGATTATACCTTTGCTGGCCTTCCAACAGAAGATAAATGGCAGATGTTTGATAAGATTTGGAGTAATTACTCCTGCTCAGAAGCGCAAGTGATAATGTTGCAAAAAATGACGAGATCACAATCAGTGTGTCCACTGTGGTATAGACACAGGCAAGGTCGAATTACAGGAACAAAAGCCCAGACGTCCTAGTAAGTAGGGCAGGCACTTTGCCAGACACGCTAGTTAGAAATATAATGGGTGATTCTACATTTGACATTAGCAGAAAGCCGGCTGTAAAATGGGGAATAAATAAAGAAGAAAAGGCAAGAAATTTGTTCATTAGTACCATGAGTAGTCAGCATACAGAGTTTTAAGCCCGATTGACAGGGTTCCTAATTAGCACAGAGGATTTATTTTTGGGTGTCTCAAGCGATGGACTTACCAAATGTAAATGTTGCGGAAAGGGGGTAATTGAAATTAAATGTCCTTTCAAACACAGGGAGTCATAAGTGTCAGATGCTGCACAAAGTGATAAAGGTTTTTGCTTGACAGAGGATTTGACACTAAAAGCAACACAGCAGTATTTCACACAAGTGCAACTCCAGATCCATGTCCATCAAGTACAGTATTGTGACTTTGTTGTGTTTACCAGCAAGGAATTTTTTATTTTTAAAGTATGATGCTGTTATGTAAAGAGTTTTTGTTATATATGTTGTTATTAGCTTTTCATAACCTTCTCATTTCTTGCTATGATAAGGAATTACTCGTATGTTAAGGAGCGTCAATATCCATGGTAAAAGAGAGAGAGAGAGAGAAGAAAGAATTCAGGCTCTCTTAAAAGCGTGCTGCCACGATGATAAGACAGCTACACTGAAATGATATTCGCCAGCTACCAGCTATATCTGAAATGATAGCCGCCGCCGCGATGATAAACCAGCTGCACTACATCTGCAATGAGAAGACAAACATCTATTTTCTTTGTCGGTACGGAACTGACCTTTTATTTAATTAAGCAACACAAATATATTGACTACATTCTAGAAACACATCTAAAAACTTTATAATAAAAGTTCATGCATCACATATTATATTTTCCCTTTTTCAAGCTTTCCAACTTCATTTATTCGTATAACGTCTACTTTTTAGAATATTATACAAATAGTTAATTTCAATCATTTTCAAGATAGCCGATATATAAAAATGTAATGACCATGATTAGTGTAACAATTAATTTAAAGAAATGCATTTTACTTATTTTAAAATAGAATATTGATTTAGAATATATTGCTAGATAATATTCTTTCTTACTTAAAGAATACTTTATTTCAATATTAAATCTAAACATGAAGTTGGTAGCAATCTCAACCTTACAATAAAAAGTACATAAATATAATTAAATATAAATTATTTAGAACATTTAAACATTCCGTTACAATATATTGTAAATAAAAGTATTAAGTGAACAATGTTGCTAACATAACAATGTTACCATTAAAATCTCAACATTAAAAATCCTTATTTCTAAAGAAGTTACTAATATACAATTATTTTACCTGCAATGAGAAGACAAACATCTATTTTCTTTGTCGGTACGGAACTGACCTTTTATTTAATTAAACAACACAAATATATTGACTACATTCTAGAAACACATCTAAAAACTTTATAATAAAAGTTCATGCAATACATATTATATTTTCCCTTTTTCAAGCTTTCCAACTTCATTTATTCGTATAACGTCTACTTTTTAGAATATTATACAAATAGTTAATTTCAATCATTTTCAAGATAGCCAATATATAAAAATGTAATGACCATAATTAGTGTAACAATTAATTTAAAGAAATGCATTTTACTTATTTTAAAATAGAATATTGATTTAGAATATATTGCTAGATAATATTCTTTCTTACTTAAAGAATACTTTATTTCAATATTAAATCTAAACATGAAGTTGGTAGCAATCTCAACCTTACAATAAAAAGTACATAAATATAATTAAATATAAATTATTTAGAACATTTAAACATTCCGTTACAATATATTGTAAATAAAAGTATTAAGTGAACAATGTTGCTAACATAACAATGTTACCATTAAAATCTCAACATTAAAAATCCTTATTTCTAAAGAAGTTACTAATATACAATTATTTTGCCTGCAATGAGAAGACAAACATCTATTTTCTTTTTCGGTACGGAACTGACCTGACCCTTAAATGCGTGGTCCATTTATATGTATCCTGTGTCAGGTTAACGTACCGTTGGAAATAGATGTTTATTCTCATCAAGTGAAAATCAGTTTTTCTCATCAAGTGAAAATCAGTTTTTCCTGGTCCAAACCGGCTTAATTTGACGTCATATGACATAAGGTACAACTCAGATTTGTAGTTCGTTTGGCACTAGTTAGGTCCGAACATGATAATCCCTAAATATTCTAAATCAGCAACATGTTTAATATGTTAAGCCAGCAGCAATGTCCGTCAAACATTAGATACTGTCCAACATTAGACAAGAACCATTCTGTATTTACGTCAGTACGGAAGTTTGTTCTGTGTTTTACCGATAAGACTTTAGGGGTTGACTGACTTCAGTAAGAATTTTGCCAGTGCCTGGTTTTACAAAATATATGTCTCACTGATAAAACTTAAGAGCTGACTGATTTTTTGCTTTATAACCTATTTCCACACAATAATGTACATTCGTATAGCTAATGATTTAAGTTGCCAACGTTTTGCTATAAATGAATAAAACATTACTTTAATAATACAATTTAAAGAAAATTGCAATCTTATTAATTTTACTAAAAATTCAATCCTAACAATGCTATGTTTAGCCATTTAGCCAGAAGTTGGTAATGGCATGCAGAGAGTTTTTTTATGTCATTGGTTCTACCAGAAATTGTGACTAGAGAACTTGAAAATGGAATTATTGATGCTGCTGAGAATGATAATGTGGCCACATATTGCATATGTGATCAGCAAGAATTCGGAAAAATGATACAGTGTGACAATGATGAATGCTCATTCCAGTGGTTCCATTATGCATGTGTAAATGTGCGCCGAAAACCAGGGGGAAAATGGTACTGTCCACGCTGTAAAGACAATTAGTTTTTAACATTGTCAGATAGTGAATGCTACACATGGCAGAGAGAGAGAGAGAGAGAGAGAGAGAGAGAGAGAGAGAGAGAGAGAGAGAGGGAGAGAGAGAGAGAGAGAGAGAGAGAAAATGAGAAGTGGTAAAACATGGATATAGCGTTAATAATGGTTTATTTATAGAGGTTCACTCATTAGTCAGGGACTGTTCTCCTTGATGACCGCTTAAGAGTATAACAATGCACATTACATGAAGCTAGCAATAATTACTGTTTATATTAACATGTTTTGTAATAAAATACTAAATTGGGGGGCCCCCGAGTGGCCGAGTGGTCTAAAGCGCTGTCCGTTACAGACCACTGCCATCTCACCTGTCTGCGTGTGTTCTAGTCTAAGATTCGGCAAATGTAGTTATGTGAGAAAGCTTGCCAGTTGCTTCTCGTGGGTGGGTGGTTCTTTCAGGGGGTTGTCCGGGTTCTTCTTCCACCATTAATACTGGCCGCCATGTATAGCCTATATTGTGCTGAAAAATGGCGTTAAACCATAAAAAAAAATACTAAATTCCTTATCTATTAGAAGCACATACATGTTCATGGTATATCTTCTGAAATACCCAAATATTTTCAGCATATTTTACATGTATTGGAAGCTTGTTACTCAGAACTGTACTAGAGTATTGGAAGTTCTTATTTTGAAATAAATATGCTCTTCAAATACAAAATATCTTCTTTGTTTATGTTAATATTAATAATATAATAATAATAATGACTTTGTATAGCGCCTAATCTTTCGAAGCTCTAAGCACTTTACACCATCTATAATGATATGACTACACTACAGAAAAACAAATGACAAAAACAATGAAATTGGAAAACATAAAAAGTTGCTGAAAACATATAAGATACAAAACATTATTAGGTCTCTATTATTCATGAAATCATGGCTTTAAAATGCTGGACACTTAATTAACCAGCTTCGGGTATAGATTACTTAGTGCTGCACAGATGGTCATGATATTATTTGAATGAGGTACCATCCTCAAGTTCATTGTAGAACATAATATTTTAAAGTTTTTTTATTCTCTCAATAGCACGTTCAACATGAATGCGCACCCGTGCAATACTTCTACTTGTCTCAACCTCCCTAGCACTTAGTTGGCTCTTTCCCTTTGCAAATGCAGGCATGATCAAGTGAGCATTTCGTGATGCAACTTCTTCTGCTATTAAAAAACCTCTATCAGCCAGAACCTGATCATCATACTCAAGTAGATCCAAGAATCCAAACCGCAGAGTTATCACTTTGTCAGAGGTCCTACCACAAAAGGCTTTGGAAATAGAGCTAACAGAACCTGTTGGAGAAATGGCAATGAGAAACTTTATTGTGTTCTTGTGCTTTTAATTTGACCATGAAGTTGCACGTGCTGTCAAGTTCCCTGGCCTCTCTATGAAAATTTCGCAGCAGTCAATGATAACGCGACACTTTTTGTATGTTTCTCTGAATACATCAGGCAGATTCCTGTTCACTGTCTCTCTATTTGGCCATTGCACCAGAAAACATAATTTCCTGGCAAGCTGTGGCAGCCCCTGATTGAGAATATCAGACACAACTGTTTGTGACACACTGAATCTGTATGCAAGATCCTGGTGTTGAATATTGAGTCTCAACTTCATCAAAATCAGAAGAGGAACTGAACCAGGGGACAAAGCTTTACACATAGGAAGAATCTCTGACAAGTAGTTTACCATCCAAACAAAGGAAGAGTGGTGGGGCAGTCCTGTAAAGAATCTTGTCCTGGCATCTTTATCCTCGTGCTCGGGGAAAGAGCCCGTAAACTTGACAGCATTAAGCTACTGTTGCAGGGAAAGATTTTCCTCTTGCTGTCTTGCAAGCTCATCCATGGCTTTTTCATTTTTAATCCGAAGATCAGCAATCATTCGCAGGCAAGTGTCGTGAAGTTCACCTGTAAAACAAGAAAAATGGCTTTTAATGGATGCAAATGAAGGTTGCATATTATAAAGTAATTGAGGCATACAATATTAATATAAGCAAATGCTCATCTAAATATAATCAAACTATGGTCATTTACAAAAATATTACCATTACTTTTTTATTTACTGTTCAAACTATAATCAATACAACAAGAGTATTACTCTAAATTTCTAAAAGCTAAATTTGTATTTCCTAATATTACAATAAGTTGTTTTTGTTACGTTATTCTGAAATATTACCTGCATGATTGCCACAGCTTGGTAACATGCTCTCACTGGGTAGAATTAATTTCTCATAGTTTCTATTACTCAAGTCAAGAAGGGCTTCTGAAGCAGACATATCAACTTCTTTATGTGCCTTCAATTCCACTTGACCTTATTTTGTAGCTGACCGATTCTGGGTTCGCTCAAATCTCTTCTTGGATGACAATGGATCGGCAGTGCTTACTGTATATCCCATGTTGACTTTAGGTACATAATCTGGGTTATTAGGACTGTCACTCTTCTTGCCTAAAATTATTTCCAAGTGTTATCATTTAATGTTATATTAACTTGGTTCATAAAAGATTACCAACATAAACAGCTGGAGACATAATTTTTTAATGTTGTTTTATCAATGACAAAACTTGTGGTTTAATCGTGGGATGAAAAAATAAACGTGGGGTGGGTGTATTGATTTTAAAGAGCTTTAATTACACGTTTAAAGATTTATCGTGATAGCTTCAGAAAACCTAGTGACGAGAATCAATGATTATTGCAAAAATGTCACTGTTAAACAGCAGTATATTTATATAAGTAACTTTGATGTTTACTGTACCTGAAATAAAGTGGTTCCCACACACGAAATCGTACTCCGTTGGAATCCAGCTTTTTCGGTTAATCGCAACCATTTCTGCCTTTTAGATGGATCCTTTGGTAGGCGGTAGAATGGTATGTCCTTTGGTTTAAAACGTCTAGCAAAATTACTAACACAGCACGACACGACCATTGTTAACAATGGTAACAAGCGTATTCAGTGCAATATGGAGTAAGCCTACACTCTTTCTGCCAACCAGACTAGGGAACCGCCCCACATGATCATGCCCGTGACGTCACGGCGATGTTCCCTATATGAGAGTTTCACCCTAGAAGACGTATGCACCACTCAAATACTTGTATCCTATATGAGAGTTTCACCATTGAAAGAGTGTGCATTAGTCAAATACGTATGCTGTATATACAAATTCATCCCTTAAAAAGGTATGCACGAGTCACATACGTGTGTCGTGTATGCGAATTTCATCCTTCAAAAGTTATGTACGAGTCGAGTACGTGTGTCGTATATGTGAATTCCATCCTAGACGAGGCGTGCACGCGTCCGGTACACGTGTTTTAATTGAAAGCTGTACAGCACTGCCTCAACTAAACAATTTTTTCTGTTTGAATGATGCCACACTCTTATAACAGGTTCGACTCAATGAAGCACGCTTGTGAATGCATTAAAGGGAGGGAGAAAAGAAGCTTAATAATACGAAAATTGAATATGGTCACCTATCTATGGTTATAAATAGGCCAAATTTCATGTTTACATTTACCGTTGTTTGCACGATTGTAATGAAGACTTTCTGGAAACAGACGGACTACGAATCTACTCATTGTCAGATGGATACGAATAATCACCCTTTTCCACAACATCTGAACTCCATAGATAAGGACAATCACCCTTTTCCACAACATCTGATCTTCAAAACAAAATATTTTTCATGTAATAGATATTTCCATGAGGTTAATTCGTCGCATTGCCCCACTTGTGTAATAATCAGGTGACATGGATCTATAAATGTTCTTAGTTCATTTGAATCATGGCATATCGACATTATAAGCTGGAAACAAGAAACATGTGCCAATTTCTGACTAACGTAACATATACAGTGACTAGAAAATGTGAAGCATCATATATTTGATATTCTATATTTAACTTTGCTTTTTACTTGCACACACTTTGAATCACCAGCAGAAGATGCAATGTCTGATTCTTAGACCTTACTTATGATTGGTATTTTGATTTTATGACGTTAGGCATGTACACTCGATTGTGTGCCTAGTTGGAAAAGAAACGATTCGGTGTCCACATGAATTTGATTCAACTTCTCCCTTTGACTTAACTGCCAGAACGGTTTCTTCAAGCATGTATCTAATGTACAGATTTATAGACCATACTTTCAAAGTATACGAGTTGGGTATTGGTCTCCACAACCTGTGTGATGTATTATTTGACTTTTTATATATGAGTTGGGCATTGGTTCTCACTGCCCGTTTGGTTTATTATACGACTTTTTATTGGACAGAGCTCGGTTGGCCTTCCTTGTATTATTCTAACTAAACGTTCATATTTAACACAATTAGTTTATCAACTTGAGGTCCTATTCTAATCAAAATGTTGGTCCAGTTCCTGACTCGCTGCTGAGAACTATGCACAACATGTAAAACTATCAAGGGCCCCACCTATCCCACGCATTAGAATAAAGCAAGGCGATGCTCACCAGGGACGTTATTTGAAATGGGGTGGTCCATTTCAAAACTTGTGAAATATCGAGTGATCTGTGTCAAGTATCTGACCTGTCATGTATAGCATTGATCTATGATCTAGACCGGGTGATGATGGTGTTAGTGACTGGATGAGATTAACAGTGATCTAGGATCTAGACTGGGTGATGGCGGTGTTAGTTATGTGATGAGATTAACAGTGATCCAAGAACTAGATTGGGTGATGATTATTTTTATCTTTACATTTCTTTGATATTTACTCCAAAATTAATGAATACAGAGTTTACCTGACATGTGCCATCTGATTTCTCATTGTACATGTGTGTACTCTACTTAAGAAACATATGCCATACATTTTGTACATAAATTATACTGTATTACTTCAATGAGAATGCTTCATACTCGCGCATACACACGTGCATTCACCGACTTCCTTGATTCTTTCCCTTCTCACTTTAGATACATTTTTAATTGTCTTGGTTTCATGCAGTTTTTTACTGCACAATAGGTTATACATGGTAGTGGGTTTCCAAGGTGGCGTGGGACCCAAGGATGAACTACTGACCTATGGGAATATTTTTGCCAATTTTTTTACATTCCAACATTGGCTGAGCAGAGACCAATAAGCCCATGTATAGTGAGTTAAAATGTTAGTCATCTGTAAAAGCGAGCATCTTTGACTACTTGGTCACATGGACTGATTACTAAGTTATTACATTTCCCATTTAAGTTTTATTACGCATCATTTCTAAGCCTTTCTGTATCTTCAGGCTACTGCTTTAAAATTGATTCCTGCAGATTTTGTCAGTTTCATTTTCGCTTCTATATGTAACCACACACACACACAGGATCATTATGCAAAAACGTCAAGACTAAAACAGATTTTATACAATTTGACTATGTCACTCTAAACGGAATACAAAAAACTGGGATGAAATAATGATGAACGACATGATCCCAGTTTCACTAATTAATAATTAGAATAATATCTAATGTGTTTCATAATAAGATGGCCCCACTAATATGTGGTGTGTTTTAAATAATAACTGAATGTGTATTTAAAATTGATCTACAAAGATAATATGTGGTGTGCTTTAAATAATAGCTGAATGTGTATTTAAAATTGATCTACAAAGATAATATGTGGTGTGCTTTAAATAATAGCTGAATATGTTTTTAAAATTGATCTACAAAGATAATATGTGGTGTGCTTTAAATAATAACTGAATGTGTATTTAAAATTGATCTACAAAGATAATATGTGGTGTGCTTTAAATAATAGCTGAATGTGTTTTTAAAATTGATCTACAAAGATAATATGTGGTGTGCTTTAAATAATAACTGAATGTGTATTTAAAATTGATCTACAAAGATAATATGTGGTGTGCTTTAAATAATAGCTGAATGTGTATTTAAAATTGGGTACTAGGACCAAATGTCCCCGGACGAAATGTCCCGGACATAATGTTCCTGACAAAATGTCCCAGGACAAAATGTCCCCATACAAAAACGTCCCGGACAAAATGTCCCCACATGTTACAATAAATTAATCATATTCATGTTATTTTAATATATAATAATTAATAGGCTTCGATATTTCACCAATAAAATGTAGCCTGTAAAGTGTTAACTTACTTACGTGTTACTTATGATCATCAGTCTCGACATATACATGTGCAGTTAATCAAAGGCCTCTTTAAGTGAAGCCATCTTTAGGTAATCAAATCAATATGAATGTTCTTGTAATGTAATGTAATGTAATGTAATGTAAATGTTCTTGTCAATATTATGTATGTGTAGGTATTGGAATGCCGCATTCCAAAGTAATTGTTAGGCTGCTCGCTTATTGTAGTATACCTGTATGCCTGGTTCAGAATTAATTAGGCTCGAGGCATTGTAATAGATTGAAAAGCCACTGCATTGAGATTTGTTTGAGAACGCTTAAAAGGCGCCGAAAAGCCGAAAAGTCGAATTTATAAGAAACGAACAATGAATGTCTGAAAGAAACCGCTACTTAACCCGGAATTAGACGCGTAAGTGGATCAGTTCTTGGCTTTTATCATAGATGGTGTCAAAAAGGGCCTCGGGCCGTCAAACGAGTATTTAAAGGACTCCGCAATATTATATGGCTGTAAATGTAATTCGAATGTTTAATAAAAGACGAATGTTTAATAAAAGATAAAAAAATAATTAAGGAAGATGCTGAAATTCATAACGTCACAGAAGGGAACAAGGAAGCTTGTAGTCGGAGGATTCTTATTCACGAAGCATAGAAACGGTGCAGATGGAAAAGAAATTTGGCGTTGCGAGGACCGGAACTGTCGGGTGCGAATTCATATTCTGAATAATGCAATTATTGAGGAAGTTGGAACACATAGTCATGCAGTTACACACGGAAGAGTTTCTGTTGAAGAAGCAAGAAGCGAAATGAAGAGGCAGGCTCGAGAAACAGAAGAACCCAGTAGACGCATTGTACAACGGGCTCTGCGGGCTGTACCTGTTGACGACGCCCATCTTCTGCCTGCTCGTGAGACCTTATCACGTGATGTCCGAAGACAGCGTTTGAAGACCAGACGTATTGCAGATGGAGATGATATATGTCGTACGACACAAGACGGTAACTTATTTTTAAGAATCGAAGACGATGACATGCTCGTCTTTGCTGCGGATGACGATCTACATTTTCTGCAACAGTGTCAGCATTGGTTCGCTGACGGAACATTTCGTGTCACACCTGAAGGCTTTGATCAGCTTTACACCTTACATGGATTCCACAACAACTCCATATTCCCATGTGCATATGCTCTACTGCCGGGTCGTTCTCAAGCAGTATATGGTAGATTTCTCAATCACATAACGACGCTGTCGAACGTTGGACAACCTTTATCCATTGTTACGGACTTCGAGCTGGCTGCTGTCAACGCCTTCAAAGACAAGTTCCCGAATGCAACAATGGTGGGTTGTATGTTTCATTTTGGGCAATGCATATGGAGACAAGTGCAACAGCATGGATTAGCAGCCACTTACAATAATGATCCTGAATTTGCTACTAAGGTAAAGCGTCTAATGGCTCTTGCATTTGTTCCTACTGCCGATGTCATTGCAGCTTTTGAGGAGCTTACAGATGATGATGATTATCGTAATATGGATGTCATTCTGGACTACTTTGAGGACAATTTTATCGGGATACAGAGGCAAAACAGAAGAGCTCCACCAAGGTTTGAACTTACGCTGTGGAACCAATACGACCACGTCCTTAATAAACTACCTCGTAGCAATAATGCAGTCGAAGGATGGCATAACAGCTTCAACAACTCAGTTGGAATTGCACATCCAACTGCGATTGCCTTATCAAAGAAAATCAAGATAGAACAACACAGCATGACGCTGTTTCGCAGACAACTGGAACTTGGACAACCACAGAGAAAAATACGCAAGACATACAAGCAAGTAGATGAAGCCTTGTTCACCATTGTTTCTGATTACAACAACCGTGACAGAATGCAGTATCTTACTGACATTTCTAGAGTCCTTAGAATTGACATTGTATGAGAAGAGACTATCTCCAAATAACTGGATATAACTTCCTACTCTTTTATATGTATTTTCCCTCTTGCTTCTAATAAAATCTGTTTAAAACAACATGAATATGATTAATTTATTGTAACATGTGGGGACTTTTTGTCCGGGACATTTTTGTATGGGGACATTTTGTCCTGGGACATTTTGTCAGGGACATTATGTCCGGGACATTTTGGGTCGGGACATTTTGTCCTGTCACCGTTATGGGTGGTTCTCCTTGCTGATTTAATGCATTCTCCCCAAATAGGACATGAAAAACTGACACTGTAAATCATGGTAGGTATCATACCATTCTGAATGTAGAAACTACCTATACTATTTTTACATTGCATGCAGTGTCTTTCTGGGCATAAATACAAACATGCATCAAACTGAAGAAACAAAAACATGTTTTCTTGATATCTCCCATTACTCCCCATTGACACAGCATAAATCAAAAGACTGGGTGTAATGCATATTCATGTTTATCAATAGTTTATCAGTAGTAAGAATGAAAACAACACTGAATGTTGGACCATAATGTAATATATACTAATTCTCATCTAGTACAGCTAAATACATTTGTAATAGCCTGAAACCCTAACCTACATAATACCATTATAGAGTGTGTAGAATTTATTTTTTCTAAGTTTCATAGATTTTGCACTATCATAATAAATGGATTTTGCAGGGATACATGGATTTACTGCAGCAAAAAAGTATGTCCCCTTCAGTAACTGCAGTGAGGGCTTATAAACCAAATTTGATCAAAATCTACTCATAAACAAAGCCACATTTGCAATGATAAATATGAACAAAGATTAGTTCAAATGTTAAGCCTTGAAGTATTTCTATAAAACTACTTAAAGCAAGAAGTAAGACATCAAATAGGTAATGTACTTAAACTGGACACACAAATGGACTGATCCATTTAACTGTTGATGTTACACAAATGGACTGATCCATTTAACTGTTGAAGTTACACAATATGTTATTCTTATCAAATTTAAAGCTATGACCATAATTCCTCATTTAAATATTTGTAGTTAATAATTATGTTATTGAGATCCAATGCATCCCAATGTGTGATATTTCTTTTGGACCTTCTACAGGGTTTCTAGTGAAATATTTGTGAGACGTTGAACCTTGGCCCTGTTAATGTTTCTAATCAACCCTGCTATTGTTTTTTTTGACCCTGTTAATGTTTTTTATATTTCTTATCATCCCTTGTTTATACATTTATCATAAAAGCCTCATGGATAATTAGTTAAAAGAGTTATTATTATTATTATTATTATTATTATTATTATTATTATTATTATTATTATTATTATTATTATTATTAACTGAATCTGCAGGGCAGTATAGGTTCAGTTTGGAGAAATTGATCTGTATATTTGAAATGAATTTTGTGGACCCGGTACAAGTAAATAAACAACCACTTCTCCAGTACAATTTACTCCCACCTAAATGCTGAAACTTACACTAGAATTAAGGAAGAGTCCAAAACTAATGATTGCCTTATCTCCTTGATTAAGGCAATATTGACCCTTTGCAGTTTCCTGTTGCAGTTTATTTAACTGCCCAAAAGTCCTCCTAGGAATTGGTGGGGTCACTAAATCAACTTCTAGAGAAGATGAATGGGTTGGCAGCAAGATGGGATTGGGGGATGGTGAAATAACACTACTGAGTGATAGTCTCAAGAACAAACATTTAATGGCTTTGTCCACCTTTTAGACACCATGATTCACAGGCACTTGGCAACTTCTGTGTCATGACTTTGTGCAGGTTTTTCCTGTCAAAATTACACAATTAAATGAATGTTCTTGTCAGTGCCATTGTAAGGAGATAAACTTTCTGTACCCTAACCACTTTTCCAAAATTAATCACCTATCTTATGTTTGATCATGTTTCATGACCACTTTTACTCTTTCATGCTATGGAAGTTTTCTTCATGTCTGATCAGTTACCAATCTGCTGCACCCATCTAGGAGTCAATTAGATGTTAACCCCCTTTATAGTTCTACATAAACTATACCAGTTCTAAACCATGCATGTACTTGTATGCAAATACTACATCAACCAGCATTTAAAATATACAATGATATGACAGACAGTTGCTTTGAATCAAATAATGCTTTGTCTATCAACAATCATGGTAATCACAAATGATCTGCTCCATCTAACCCCCATTTGGGTTTTGCATGATTATCATTTTTGCGAGAATCCCATGATTTCACTGATGAGCAGCATGAAGTAAAAATATATAATAGCATGCAGAAGACAAAAATAAATTATACTGTGAAAGTCAAATTACATGAATCCTCTAAACTCTCCATCCATTCTAAGAAGAAAGCTGAGTAATTTTAGCTGGTTGCTATATATGCCACAGAGTTGTAATGGAATCCAATACAATCTGGATACAGCATGTGATAGGAAACATTCATTATGGTTTGATTAAAATTAGTTGGTCACTCTGGTTTTAATAAAATTGAAGATAATTTTCCACCTACATGTGTTTGATACGGAAATCAAATATTTGTTAGGGAAACTAACCTTGATAAACTTTTAGGCAGAGCATATCTTGAGCCCAATCATTCACAAGCTATGTGATTATGTGATTATATAAGTCTCAATTAATATTCTTACTAAGTCTGATTAAAATTAATGCAGTCACTATGGAAGTAAAGTTGAAAATTATGTATGATCAGACAATGTACAATAGATGCAGGGTTACAGTATTTTAGAAGCTCAGATGGCTTTTGATATGGTGAGATTATAAATTAAGCAAAATAAATTGAATAAAATAATTTAAAATAAATATCTATAAAAAGGTTTAATTCTTTTAAAATAGTTGTACAAATGAAGGTATAAAAGAAAATCTGACATTCCACATTAAGTGTTATTGTCGGTGAGACTAGATCTAAATTCTTGATGACTGTAAAGTTGTTCTGCATCTGACAAAACACAGGCCTGCCAATCATCATCAGAACTGAGATTTCTTAACACTAGGTTACTATCCATGTCTACTATGCCCCTGGAGCTTAATTGTCCAAATTACTGAAGCCCTCGGATTGCCAAGGTCATCTGTCACACATTGGAGTGTACCAGTTTGGTTTTCAAGCCAAGGAAAATTAACTTGAGATGTTTGAATTGATGGTGAGGAGGGCTGGTCTAACAGTGAATGAAAAAAATGAAACTAAAATACATAAAAGATGATAAATGAAAAGATTATTATAAGTAATTACTATGAAAAAAATATTATAACAGAAGGGTCAGGTTCAATAGAAAAATAATTTATTCAATAGTACTTATTTTATTTAGATTATAATTTACAAGCCTTTATTCTAACATCCATAATAAATAAGATCTTCAACATTTTGGCAAATGATGTTTGGATGTAAATCTGCGTGACACTGTGACTGTGGTTGAATTGTATTTCACCCATTTTGTGCATCTCTGATTAAACCCCCAAGATGGTAAATAAAGCATTTTATATTTATAACTACTTAGGAATTCTATTTATGTTTCCTGCATCTAGTTATATTTAATCTGTCCCATCAATTTGCAGCATATGATGAAATTGTTTCAAATTCTGTTTAGTAGTTTTTGAAAGATGTCATAAAAAGGTTGTTACGTGATGGTAGCCATATTTGGAGGTACATCAGCATCCTTTCTACAAACTTAACATGCTCTGATCATATTTTCTGTCACATTTGATGGGATTCTTTCAAAGAAGTTTTTGGGAAGTTGCTTAATAACATTTTTATATTTTTTTTCATTGAGAATATTAGATGTCACATCAGCAACATTTATACAAAGCTGATAATCTTAATGTCAGAAAGATTTGAATTAACATTTGGCAATGTGTATCCTTTCTAACAAGCTGCTTGAAATGTTTTCTATATTTAGCAATGATAGTCATATTTTAATGTTATATCTGCATCATTTAAAAATGAAATGAGCTTTAGACCTGACTGCTTTATGTCAAATTCTGCTCAGCAGTTTTAAGAAGTAGTTTTAATGTATCGGCATTCGTTCCCTTTCGTCCACCAGCTGCATGGAGAGGGGGATCTGCTGCATGGGCAACAGCTGATTCTCCATACCACCCTGCCCAGGCTTCATAGCTCCACTGGAGAGGATTCTCCAGCATCATTGTAATGGCATTGGCGCAAGTAGCAGTTTACTGGTTCTAAGGCAATGGTCGATTGGCATAGAGATCCAGGCACCAGGGGTTACTTCTCATGGTGAGAGAGATCACCATGTCTCACTGGACAGCTACCACTCACCTCAGGCTGGGCCGCCCCCAGACCATAAGGTGCTTCCTGCCATGGCCTGCCTGCTTCACTGGGTGCGTGGAGCTTAGAGAACCATCCTGACAAGTGGGCTACAAACTCTGCACCAAGCAAGACTCAAAGAAGAAACAAGAAGACTCCAGCTCTTCATTTTATAAGCTGGAACATTAGGACCATGTGTTCAGGATTGACCGCTGATCTGCAGCAGATTGACGATGCACAAAAGACTGCAGTCATTGACAAAGAACTCTCCGAACTGAATGTCGACATCCTCAGGCCCAGTCAACATCTTCAGCGTGTATGCGCCAACCCTCTGCTCCACCCATGAGGAGAAAGACAAGTTTATAACTGATCATTCTGAATGTTATATATGTAGGAATAGAATGTTGTCTTAATCACATTCAATATAACTGATCATTATGCATGTTATATATGTAAGAGTAGAATTTTGATCAAATTCAATACAACTGATCATTTTGCATATATAAATATGTTATATATGTAAGATTAGAATGTTGTCTTAATCACATTCAATATAACTGATCATTCTGCATATAGAAATATGTTATATATGTAAGAGTAGAATGTTGTCTTAATCACATTCAATATAACTGATCATTCTGCATATATAAATATGTAATATATGTAAGATTAGAATGTTGTCTTAATCACATTCAATATAATTGATCATTCTGCATATATAAATATGTTCTATATGTAAGAGTAGAATGTTGTCTTAATCACATTCAATATAACTGATCATTCTGCATATATAAATATGTTATATATGTAAGATTAGAATGTTGTCTTAATCACATTCAATATAATTGATCATTCTGCATATATAAATATGTTATATATGTAAGAGTAGAATGTTGTCTTAATCACATTCAATATAAGTGATCATTATGCATGTTATATATGTAAGAGTAGAATGTTGTCTCAATCACATTCAACATAACTGATCATTCTGCACATAGAAATATGTTATATATGTCAGAGTAAAATGTTGTCTTGATCACATTCAACTTAACTGATCATTTTGCATATATAAATATGTTATATATGTAAGAGTAGAATGTTGTTTTAATCACATTCAATAAAACCGATCATTCTGCATATAGAAATATATTCTATATGTAAGAGTAGAATGTTGTCTTAATCACATTGAATATAACAGATCATTCTGCATATATAAATATGTTATATATGTAAGAGTAGAATGTTGTCTTAATAACATTCAATATAACAGATCATTTTGCATGTTATATATGTAATAGAAGAATGTTGTCTTAATCACATTCAATATAACTGATCATTCTGCATATATAAATGTTATATATGTAAGAGTAGAATGTTGTCTAAATAACATTCAATATAACAGATCATTTTGCATGTTATATATGTAATAGAAGAATGTTGTCTTAATCACATTCAATATAACTGATCATTCTGCATATATAAATATGTTATATATATAAGAGTAGAATGTTGTCTTAATAACATTCAAGATAACATATCATTTTGCATGTTATATATGTAATAGAAGAATGTTGTCCTAATCACATTCAATATAACTGATCATTCTGCATATATAAATATGTTATATATATAAGAGTAGAATGTTGTCTTAATAACATTCAAGATAACAGATCATTTTGCATGTTATATATGTAATAGTAGAATGTTGTCTTAATCACATTCAATATAACTGATCATTCTGCAAGTTATATATGTAAGAGTAGAATGTTATATTGATCACAATCAACATAACTGATCATTCTGCATATAGAAATATGTTATATATGTAAGAGTAGAATGTTGTCTTAATCACATTCAATATAACTGATCATTCTGCATGTTATATAGGTAAGAGTAGAATTTTGTCTTAATCAAATTCAATATAACTGATCATTATGCATGTTATATATATATATATATATAAGAGTAGAATGTTGTCTTGATCACAATCAACATAACTGATCATTCTGCATATATAAATATGTTATATATGTAAGATTAGAATGTTGTCTTAATAACATTCCATATAACTGATCTTTCTGGATGTTATATATGTAAGAGTAGAATGTTGTCTTAATCAAATTCAATATAATTGATCATTCTGCATATATAAATATGTTATATATGTAAGAGTAGATTGTTGTCTTGATCACATTCAATATAACTGATCATTCTGCATATATAGATATGTTATATATGTAAGAGTAGAATGTTATATTGATCACAATCAACATAACTGATCATTCTGCATATAGAAATATGTTATATATCTAAGAGTAGAATGTTGTCTTGATCACATTCAATATAACTGATCATTCTGCATATATAAATATGTTATATATGTAAGAGTAGAATGTTATATTGATCACAATCAACATAACTGATCATTCTGCATATAGAAATATGTTATATATCTAAGAGTAGAATGTTGTCTTAATCACATTCAATCTAACTAATCATTGTGCATGTTAAATATATAAAAGTAGAATGTTGTCTTGATCACATTCAATATAACTGATCATTCTGCATATAGAAATATGTTATATATGTAAGAGTAGAATGTTATATTGATCACATTCAACATAACTGATCATTCTGCATATAGAAATATGTTATATATCTAAGAGTAGAATGTTGTCTTGATCACATTCAACATAACTGATCATTCTGCATATAGAAATATGTTATATATCTAAGAGTAGAATGTTGTCTTGATCACATTCAATATAATTGATCATTCTGCATATAGAAATATGTTATATATCTAAGAGTAGAATGTTGTCTTGATCACATTCAATATAACTGATCATTCTGCATATAGAAATATGTTATATATGTAAGAGTAGAATGTTATATTGATCACATTCAACATAACTGATCATTCTGCATATAGAAATATGTTATATATGTAAGAGTAGAATGTTGTCTTAATGACATACAATATATCTGATCATTCTGCATGTTATATAGGTAAGAGTAGAATTTTGTCTTAATCAAATTCAATATAACTGATCATTATGCATGTTATATATATATATATATATAAGAGTAGAATGTTGTCTTGATCACATTCAATATAACTGATTATTCTGCATATAGAAATATGTTATATATCTAAGAGTAGAATGTTGTCTTGATCACATTCAATATAACTGATCATTCTGCATATATAAATATGTTATATATGTAAGATTAGAATGTTGTCTTAATAACATTCCAAATAACTGATCTTTCTGGATGTTATATATGTAAGAGTAGAATGTTGTCTTAATCAAATTCAATATAACTGATCATTATGCATATAGAAATATGTTATATATGTAAGAGTAGATTGTTGTCTTAGTCACAATCAATATAACTGATCATTCTGCATGTTATATATGTAAGAGTAGAATTTTGTCTTAATCACATTCAATATAACCGATCATTATGCATGTTATATATTTAAGAGTAGAATGTTGTCTTGATCACATTCAACTTAACTGATCATTCTGCATATAGAAATATGTTATATATGTAAGAGTTGAATTCTGTCTTGATCAAATTCAATATAACTGATCATTCTGCATATAGAAATATGTTATATATGTAAGAGTAGAATGTTGTCTTAATCACATTCAATCTAACTAATCATTGTGCATGTTAAATATATAAAAGTAGAATGTTGTCTTGATCACATTCAATATAACTGATCATTCTGCATATAGAAATATGTTATATATGTAAGAGTAGAATGTTGTCTTAATCACATTCAATCTAACTAATCATTGTGCATGTTAAATATATAAAAGTAGAATGTTGTCGTGATCACATTCAATATAACTGATCATTCTGCATATAGAAATATGTTATATATGTAAGAGTAGAATGTTGTCTTGATAACATACAATATAACTGATCTTTCTTGATGTTATATATGTAAATGTAGAATGTTGTCTTAATCACATTCAATATAACTGATCATTCTGTATATAGAAATATGTTATATATGTAAGAGTAGATTGTTGTCTAAATCAAATTCAATATAACTGATCATTCAGCATATAGAAATATGTTATATATGTAAGAGTAGAATGTTGTCTTAATCAAATTCAATATAACTGATCATTCTGTATATAGAAATATGTTATATATGTAAGAGTAGAATGTTGTCTTAATCAAATTCAATATAACTGATCATTCTGCATATAGAAATATGATATATATGTAAGAGTAGATTGTTGTCTTAATCAAATTCAATATAACTGATCATTCTGTATATAGAAATATGTTATATATGTAAGAGTAGATTGTTGTCTAAATCAAATTCAATATAACTGATCATTCAGCATATAGAAATATGTTATATATGTAAGAGTAGAATGTTGTCTTAATCACATTCAATATAACTGATCATTCTGTATATAGAAATATGTTATATATGTAAGAGTAGAATGTTGTCTTAATCACATTCAATATAACTGATCATTCTGTATATAGAAATATGTTATATATGTAAGAGTAGAATGTTGTCTTAATCACATTCAATATAACTGATCATTCTGCATATAGAAATATGTTATATATGTAAGAGTAGATTGTTGTCTTAATCAAATTCAATATAACTGATCATTCTGCATATAGAAATATGTTATATATGTCAGAGTAGAATGTTGTCGTGATCACATTCAACATAACTGATCATTCTGCATATAGAAATATGTTATATATCTAAGCGTAGAATGCTGTCTTGATCAAATTCAATATAATTGATCATTCTGCATATAGAAATATGTTATATATGTAAGAGTAGAATGTTGTCTTAATCACATTCAATATAACTGATCATTATGCATATAGAAATATGTTATATATGTAAGAGTAGAATGTTGTCTTAATCACATTCAATATAACTGATCATTCTGCATATAGAAATATGTTATATATGTAATAGTAGAATGTTGTCTTAATAGCATTCAATATAACTGATCATTCTGCATATAGAAATATGTTATATATGTAAGAGTAGAATGTTGTCTTAATCACATTCAATATAACTGATCATTCTGCATATATAAATATGTTATATATGTAATAGTAGAATGTTGTCTTAATAGCATTCAATATAAGTGATCATTCTGCATATAGAAATATGTTATATATTTAAGAGTAGAATGTTGTCTTAATCACATTCAATATAACTGATCATTCTGCATATAGAAATATGTTATATATTTAAGAGTAGAATGTTGTCTCAAACACATTCAATATAACTGATCATTCTGCATATAGAAATATGTTATATATGTAAGAGTAGAATGTTGTCTTAATCACATTCAATATAACTGATCATTCTGCATATAGAAATATGTTATATATGTTAGAGTAGAATGTTGTCTTAGTCACATTCCATATAACTGATCTTTCTGCATGTTATATATGTAAGAGTAGAATGTTGTCTTAATCACATTCAATATAACTGATCATTCTGCATTTTATATATGTAAGAGTAGAATGTTCTCTTAATCACATTCAATATAACTGATCATTCTACATGTTATATATGTAAGAGAAGAATGTTGTCTTAATCACATTCAATATAACTGATCATTCTACATTTTATATATGTAAGAGTAGAATGTTGTCTTAATCACATTCAATATAACTGATCATTATGCATATAGAAATATGTTATATATGTAATAGTAGAATGTTGTCTTAATAGCATTCAATATAACTGATCATTCTGCATATAGAAATATGTTATATATGTAATAGTAGAATGTTGTCTTAATCACATTCAATATAACTGATCATTCTACATGTTATATATGTAAGAGAAGAATGTTGTCTTAATCACATTCAATATAACTGATCATTCTGCATTTTATATATGTAAGAGTAGAATGTTCTCTTAATCACATTCAATATAACTGATCATTCTACATTTTATATATGTAAGAGAAGAATGTTGTCTTAATCACATTCAACATAACTGATCATTCTGCATATAGAAATATGTTATACATGTAAGAGGAGAATGTTGTCTTAATTACATTTAATATAACTGATCATTCTACATTTTATATATGTAAGAGAAGAATGTTCTCTTAATCACATTCAATATAACTGATCATTCTGCATATAGAAATATGTTATACATGTAAGAGGAGAATGTTGTCTTAATTACATTTAATATAACTGATCATTCTACATTTTATATATGTAAGAGAAGAATGTTGTCTTAATCACATTCAACATAACTGATCATTCTGCATATAGAAATATGTTATACATGTAAGAGGAGAATGTTGTCTTAATTACATTTAATATAACTGATCATTCTTCATTTTATATATGTAAGAGTAGAATGTTGTCTTAATCACATTCAATATAACTGATCATTATGCATATAGAAATATGTTATATATGTAATAGTAGAATGTTGTCTTAATAGCATTCAATATAACTGATCATTCTGCATATAGAAATATGTTATATATGTAATAGTAGAATGTTGTCTTAATCACATTCAATATAACTGATCATTCTACATTTTATATATGTAAGAGTAGAATGTTGTCTTAATCACATTCAATATAACTGATCATTCTACATTTTATATATGTAAGAGAAGAATGTTCTCTTAATCACATTCAATATAACTGATCATTCTACATGTTATATATGTAAGAGAAGAATGTTGTCTTAATCACATTCAATATAACTGATCATTCTGCATTTTATATATGTAAGAGTAGAATGTTCTCTTAATCACATTCAATATAACTGATCATTCTACATGTTATATATGTAAGAGAAGAATGTTGTCTTAATCACATTCAACATAACTGATCATTCTGCATATAGAAATATGTTATACATGTAAGAGGAGAATGTTGTCTTAATTACATTTAATATAACTGATCATTCTGCATATAGAAATATGTTATATATGTACGAGGACAACAAAGTAGAAACTGAAATTATTTTAGATAGTTCCTTTCATGTCAAAACAGAAAGAAATAAAATTCCACTGAAGAATAATAAATTTTGAAGTATTAAGAAACTGTCACAAGATTTCATGTTACAAACTAAAACAGGTAAAATTAGATCAAAGATAATTAAGAAATCATAAGTTTAACTATACCATAAAATATGGATAACTAATATGATTATAAAAGCTAGGTCATAGTTATAACCATCAGTGAACGAAAAACATGTATCTGTTAATTTTAAGGTGAACAGTCAATTGTTTACCATGAAATACTCATAATGAAGATGGTCTTAAAAACAAAACAGGATAAATAATAACAGAGTTGGGTTATCATTCATCAGTGGTCAGGTTATCACAACTTAAACATAAAGCTGGAGTAAGTAAATTAGGAAAAAAACAATACGTGTGTATCTATACTGAAAACTGCAAGACATTTAACTTCATATCAAAGAATTTACAAGTCAAAAGCAATTTCACTAAGAAATTAAGCAGTCAAACTGGATTAAGTTTAGAAAAGTTTTGAATAATTTGACAATAACAACTTCGAGAAACATACATATGATATACTCCTTTTTCTTTCTATGAGGAACGTGTTTGTTAAAGTAATGGTTCAAAAGAAAGTCTTCCTTAGTGAATTTCACAAGACACTCAGGGCAGCAGAATACCTACAAAAAGAAGTATTTCAACAGTAACAGTGTTTAAGGAATAGGGAAATATACTTAAATATTAGGTTCATATCTACCTAAACCATGCTGAATTGTTATAAAAAAATCAAAAGATCATATTTCTGGTCATCTGTGAAAGCAGTAGCCACAAAACAATATTTAGAATGATAAAATAAGAAGAATAAAGTTGTATTTTATTTTCCTTTGCTGGGATTATTCTCTGGACAACCTTTTTCAATTTTTGTTTCTAGTGTGTACAGGCATCATGAATGTGTAGATCCTTAAAATGTAAAACTTTATATGATGGCACAAAACTAAGCAAATTCAATACTAAAATAATGTTATCATTAACAGTCTGATGCAAAGTTGCCTACATCATCATTTGCTCAAGATGAAATAAAATTTCTACATAATATCTTGTTATTTATATTATCCTTAATTTTATTTAAAAAAATAACATTTCCCTTTCACTGTAGCTGCTATGATGAACTATAATACCTCAAAGCAACCCAGTCTTGTATTCCATTATTTAAAAAATGTAACATTCAGACCGAAACATTTACACCTTAATGCTACACATTTACCTTGTATATATGTTATGAATAGCTGTTGGTGGTAATATTACAGCAACATCCTCACTGACATTCACTAATATCTCATGCTCCGCTAATCTGCATAAAAGTACATATCAGCAAAAAACATTTCAATGGTTATCTTCCTGAGAAAAAATGTAACAGAAACAAATTTTTCACAAAATATCAGCACTAACTCTTGACACATAAGAAATACAGTTAAATAGTAAATACATGTATCACTGGGATTATAACTGTAAAAATATGTACAGCTTTTGCGATAATAAAGAGAAACAAGAATATGCGACCATTATTATAATAATGACTGCATACATGGGTTGTATTTAAATTTAAACAAATAAATATGTTAGTCCAATTACTCTTAAGTAAATAATAAGCACATTAATAACTAAACCTATAACTTTGAAAGAAAAACATGAAGGGGACATATTGCCCATATGGCGATGCCATTGAAAGAAGAAAATGATATAGACAAATTACAAAAGACACTTACAAAGTATAAACTGATATGACTAAGAGCAGCAAATAGGGTGGACAGACCGAAACTATTTCAGACAATCTGAAACTATTTCAAGCAAGTCGAAACTATTTCAGACAAACCCAAACTATTTCGCAGACAAAAAAAAAACAGAACTTGTTTCGGCCTCGCACGCTACAGACCCGGCACCGATTGCGCTGCGGAGACAAATTGTTTTAACCGAATATTTGATCAAGTCCAATACGATATCTTGATCTAGGGTAATGCAAATGTATGGTTATAAATCCACGTGGGATTGACTGAGCGTGACTAAAGACATTTTTAAAGAGATTATAATCGATATCTCTACTGCACCAGGTCTGGTGAATATTTCGTAGCGTAAGAGTGTCAACTCCATTAAATACAGCAAGAATAGTACAGTTTTCCCTGATCAATTTTGGTATTTGTGTATACTTCTGAGTAACATATATCACATCGGTATTTTTATGCCTACCTCTGGAAAATATTCTGGCAGGGTTTGCTTGTCTATCTAACATAACATCATCATATACGACTAAATTGTTAATACTTCTATCAAGAGAATCAACACTCGGTGCTTCTTCGATATCGGTTATAAACTCAATAATATCATCATCGATTTCCGATTTTGCTTTTTCGTTAAAATCCTTTTACACCTCGTAACATCGCTGATGTTCTACACTTGGGGCTACTAAATACACTTATCCCATTTAATCCATCTTTTTATCAAATTAAGTAACAACTGCGTCTTGCCACGTCCAGATGGTCCGATTATAATCATACAAATATGATTTGGTAGCGCTGCATGATGCTTAACTGTTTCTCGTGCTTTTGTCGCCGAAAAATCAATTACACTCATGTTATTATAAATAAATTATGGATCTATAGTGTGTAAAATGTAAGAAGCGTACTTGCACAAATGACTTGACGACGATTACAAGTAAAAATAACAGATCAGCACTTGCTGGTAAGTGTGTACAATGTGGTACCAAAAAAAATTAGATTTGTTTCCCTTGATAAAATCAAGGATTTAAAAAAACGAGGAGATCGTCTTGCAGCCAAATTAGTAAAATTACCAGGAACAAAATGGGCAAAATAAACGGTATAGTTATTGTAGCATCAGAGAGGGTGAACAGACCGAATCTATTTGAATGAAAGTGCTAAAAGATTTCAAGCAGAGAGCGTGGACAGACCGAAACTATTTCAAACAAGCCAAAACTATTTTAAACAAACTCCTAAATCATTGCAAACCGAAACTATTTCGCAGACAAAAGAAAGAGAAACCCTCTAGGATTTTACGCTACCGATCCGGCACTGATTGCGTTTTGGAGATGAATTGAAAATCCTTGAAATTGCTAGCAATTTACGATGAAAATCCTTTAGGATCTCACAAACAGACTAATTTGTAAAATCTCACCTCGTAATCAATCAGATTATTGGACTGGTCAGTGAGTTTGAAATTAATTATCGTTAACGAATCATTATGACATCGCATATAGACTGGATTAGTTAGATCGTCAACGATTAGAAACCCTGGAGGAGCTGTTGTTGCAAATGAGTATAAAATATATTCTTGTTGAGCTTGATTTGATCTTTCGAGATTTATTTGACAACTTCCTTCGATAATATCACATACTAAATTCACTGCAATCACCGAGGATATATTGACGTTTTGAGGAGCGATATGTCGCCCACCACCACCTGGGTCATTATTGTGTTTGAGGATTGTTGTTTGCGGTTGTGCTATTTTCTTCCATACGTCGTGAATCCTTTTAAAAGCATCATCGATGGCGTCGCTGAGAGTTTTTTTCATCTCTGGAACGTTATATCTTCCGGAAAGATGGCCGCCATCGCTTGACTGCTTGACAGTGATTTTGTACTATATTTGTGATATTTGTGCTTCTTTTCTGTCATCGTCTGCGTTGTTGTGTTTCCTCATGCATTGGCTGTTCCGTTCGTGTGTCTTGGTTCATATCCTTGTGTTGGAAGCGAGAGCAATTGGGTTTTTTCTCAGCTGTTTTGTCCCGTTGTTGAGACGTAATTTGTTTTTGAATAAACCGCCGTCACGTGACCGCTTACACTACGACGAATCCTCATTAATTCGATTCAATGACCACACCTTGGTTCTTGATACTGCATTGTGCTCAAGACTGAACGAACTGGGAATTCATTCATCATTTCTTAAATATAAACGGAAGTGAAAAAAGAAACGTTCTGTCAAAGCCGGCCGCCGTAGAACCGGAAGTAGGATTCCAGTTGTCTCCCTTTCGCCAGTAATAAAAAACTTAAACATTATGACGTTAATTTCAATAACCTGGTTCAAATTCCTCTTAAATCGTCAACCGTTGTGTCAACTGTCCCAGGGATACCACTACGTATTGCATTATTCAACGGTCAATCAGTAGGATCACCGGAAAAGTGCACAGAAGTTGAGAATTTTATCAAAGACCAGAATATTGACATCTTCTTCCTGACAGAAACTTGATTACTTTACGCAGGTGATGAATGTAAGTGTGCGGATTTACCAAACACATCAAAACTACTAGATTCCATTCATGTTTTCAATCTTAAACAGTCAGTTAACCAACCTACCCATAAACTTGGTCACATTTTAGACTGGTTTCTTTATATACCTGATGATAATATTATGCAATCAACTCTTGTATCCCACGAACATGCATCGGATCACCCCTGCATTATATGCCATCTCGAC
The DNA here is from genome assembly GCA_030141615.1 of Unio pictorum. Lineage (NCBI taxonomy): Eukaryota > Metazoa > Mollusca > Bivalvia > Unionida > Unionidae > Unio > Unio pictorum. Next base: position 5,456,158 of record JARLTB010000243.1, read on the forward strand.
GTATCAGTCCCTAACCCTCCACCTCTATTTGCTACTAAGAGAAACCTCCGTATGATAAATATAACAAAATTAATGCATGACATCCAAGAAAACCTAACAACTTTCTTACATCCAACAGCGGAACAACTGGATAACTGCCTGCGTTCATTTCTCGAAAAACATGCCCCAGCCACTAAATGCAGAGTATCAATAAATAAGTGTTCTCCTTGGTATAGCAGTGTTCGAGACCATCTTCGCACTGCTAGAAGACATCGCCGAAAAGCAGAGAGGCTTTGGCTTTCCACCAGACTCACTATTCATAAACAAATCTACGAAGCCGCTAAGAAGAACGTCACAAACATACTCCATTTAGCCAAATCATCCCACTACAGTTCTAAGATCACGAAGAGTTCCAGGTGCAAAGAGCTCTTTGAGATAACTAACAAACTAATGTCAAGGAACAAATGTACACCACTTCCAACGATCTTCTCTCACTTGACCTACCAGACAAATTTGCAAATTTCTTCAATGACAAAATTCAAACCATTAGAGATTTACTTGACAGCACAATTTCAACTGATTCGTCACCATACAGGTATGATGCACAATTTAAGCGACAACCGTTTGGAGCATTTTAACCTGTTTCTATAGATTTAGTACGGACAATCGTAATGAAAAGTGCACCAAAGTCTTGTGACCTTGATCCAATTCCGACATCACTGCTGCTTGAGTGCTTAGACCCAATATTGCCTTCACAAACTGATGTTATTAATAGCTCTCTCATCAGGGGAATTCCCATCATTTTTCAAAACTGCCATCGTCAAGCCACTGCTGAAGAAACCAACACTGGACCATAACGATTTAAAGAACTACCGCCCAGTTTCTAATCTTCCTTTCATATAAAAATCTTAGCAAATGTTGTTCTAACTCAACTTGTATCTCATTTGATTTCAAACAGTCTTTATAGCAATGTACAGTCTGCATATCGCCCTTGCCACAGTACGGAAGCTACTCTTCTGAAAGTATTTAGGGACATTCTCTCTGCTTTGGATAGTGGAAAGATTACAGTCCTCACTCTGCTGGATTTATCTGCAAAATTTGACACAATAGGCCATGATATATTACTTCACCGTCTCCAGCATGTATTTGGTATTCAGAATATAGCCTTACAGTGGTTCAAGTCCTACTTAGTCAACAGGACACAAATTATATATGCAAATGGAATACACTCCAGCGAAGTTGACGTATATTGTGGTGTTCCACAGGGATCTGTTCTTGGACCTGTTCTCTTCATTCTGTACACTCAGTCGCTCTCAAGTGTCATAGATCATCACCCAGTGTCGCACCAATTGTACGCTGATGGCACCCAAATATACAAGTCTAGCCACCCAACTGAAGTTGATGCTACCATCCATGGAGTAGAGAAGTGCATTTCTGACGTTAAATCATGGATGACATGTAACAAGCTGCAGATGAATGCTGATAAAACTGAGGCTATTATGATCACAGCACTAAGACTTTCTAATTCACATCCTTTACCTCAGACAATAAATATCAGCAACACAAACATTGAATTCAGTACGGAATCTAGCTGTTACGCTAGACAGTACTCTCACATTGCACCAACATGTCATGAACATCTGCAGGGCTGCATATCTTGAATTGAGACGCATCAGTTCCATTTGTAAATATCTTTCAGTTGATGCCACGAAAACACTTGTGTGTTCATTAGTACTTTCAAGACTGGACTATTGTAACTCAATTCTGTCTGGTTCATCTCAATATTTACTTCAGAATCTTCAAAAAGTTCAAAACACAGCTACACGGATCATCTTTAGAGTACCTCGATCAGAGCACACCTCACCACTGCTTTGTACCCTACACTGGCTGGCAATTTGTTCTCTTTGCTATATTTCAATGAAAGACTCCAGTCCAACATACCTATCCAGCCTCACCCATGTGTATACATCAGCTAGATCCTTACGCTCTTCTTCTGATAATCGTATAGTCATTGTTCCCAAGCTGAAAACAAAGTCATATGGACAGCGCTCGTTTGCATACCAGGGCCCGGTGACGTGGAACGAATTGCCCATTTAAATTAGACACAAATACACAGTAGTCCCTTTTAAGAGTGCTCTCAAGACTCACCTGTTTCGACTTCAGAGACAAACTTAGCGACCTAATGATGTTTTGTATCTCATATATTTTCAGCATGTTTTTTATGTTTTCCAATTTCATTGCTTTTTGTCATTTGTTGTTCTGTAGTTTAGTCATATCATTATTGATGATGTGAAGCGCTTAGAGCTTTTAAAGATTAGGCGCTATACAAAATCCTCATTATTATTATTATTATTATTATTATTATTATTATTATTATTATTATTATTATTATTATTATTATTATTATTATTAGTATTATTATTATTATATCCTGGTAATTTAAAATTTAATAATTCTTCTTTTGTTAAGTTATGCGCGGATAAAATTTTTTGTTTTTCTTCGATGTGAATAGATTCATCAATATATTTTATAAAAAAAAAGATTTATATTCTTTCATATCTTTTATATAAGAGTTTATTTCTTTTATTGTTTCAATGATTTCATCACGTGAACCTATTACATCCAAAAGATATGTTTGAAAACTTCGCCGTAGTCTATTTACATCAGATTCAAAATATGTACTTCATATTATAGAAACATCCTTAATATCTCTATCTAACTGAACCTCATGATAACCAATTTTACCATTGTGTTCAAAATAAAAATCCTATATAGAGTAATTTTTTGCTACCAAAGGTAAAATATTTTTTCTTTATTTTTGTTATATCTCCTACAAGACTTAAAACTATGTCCTTGTTGCCTTTAATATCATCTGTGGTAAAATCAGATCTTTTCGGTTCAGGTAGTGGAGCTTTTTCAGGCCATCCTAACACGGTTCTTATAGAACTCTGATAGATATCTACGATATACCCATGCGAGTTTATCCCAATCGCAGATATAACGTCGGCTCGTGAACTGTTATATCGAATTTCTATTATTTACCAGTAATGTATTTTATTCTGCGTTGTAATTCGTTATTGATTTGTTCGATTTGGTAAGACCCAGATGGTAACGAAACAACGTTCCAGTCTTGTTTATTCTTGCTCGCAAACACCAAGGAATTATTCGGTTGTTGACCTCCAAATGGTACTGATCTAATACTAGGCCAACTATGGTATACTCATAATTTTGCTAGTGCTATTTCCTTCATCTGAATAGCAGTGGGGAAATTCACACTGAATTCAGGATTGGTTGAGGTTATTGAGATCATGTTGGTTTTCACCGGGGTTGTGTATTCCACTATTATTTGAAGTAGTTCTTGCGATGTTGCCATTGATATTATATTCGTGTTGTGTTTCTAATTCTGACATCGCGGAGTCATAAACACATACCATCGCTGAAAACTCACTATCGGATACTAACGTGTCATCGAGGGAGGACGATATCATCGAGGATAATTGCGAGTATGCGGTTGACACAACATGGAACTAAACTACGTAATCCTGCAGTTTATGCTGGCTACATGATGATTTTTGTTTTGTTATTATTGAAATTATTCCAGCGATCGTTGTCGCCGCTGATATACAAATTAGAACAGCTATCGGGGCAATCATTGTTACCGAAGATAGTATTATACCGGCTCCGGTAATTGCACCTGATACTCAATACACGGTGACATCAACTGGAGCGATTCTTCGTCGATATTATTTTATTTTTACTTGATACTCCTCAGTGAGTGTTTTGAGTTTAGTTTCAAATTCTCTGACCTGATCATAGCGATACTGTTGTGACGTTGCCAATGATGACATTTTATTTATTATAATAGATTTCAAATTGCTAGCGTTAAATTTTAAAGCGTTGAAAATCCTATGGATTTTTAATTTAGTTGTTTACTTAAATCCACTACGAATTACACATTCCGTGTTACTGAAACCTTAGCCAAATTATTATCAGTAGATATTATTATGAATCGTTCAGTTGTTCCTTTGTTGATGATCATTGCTATCATATTGTTGACCCCAGATGCACTCGTTGATGAAATATTAAATTGAGTCGGCGACACTAGTGTTAATGGATAAATACCTTTGACGGCCGCGTTGATATTTAATATGTTAGTGGATGGTGTCCACGTAATTGATCCGTGTTGGATCGCGTACACATTATTTATGATTTTTTTTCTCGTGAGGGATTTTTATTTTTTCAAGTTTTTCTATCATCCTGATGACATCGTTGGTCGTTTTAATATCTACGCGAACAACTTCTATTCGCCGATTAGTCGTTGTTATTTCATCGAGTTTCGTGATAATATCAGCGAGATCTGTTTTGATCTCTTCGGGTTTATCATTTTTACCAAAATAATTATCGACGGCATCATCGTTTTTTTAAAAAGATTTTACGTAACATAGCAAATTGTTTGATATGGTCGTCATATTCGTCGCTTAGCTTTTTTAATGGTTCTAAATTGTTAATTATATCCACAATAGTTGAAATGAGAACATCTGGTTTGAGTTTACCCTGATCGGAAAAAAACGCGATAGCATTTTCCGTTACACCACCTTGTTTAACTAAAACATCATCAAGGGAAACATTACTAGTTTTCAATTTACCCTGACGATCTTGAAATACAACTATTTCATTTGGATCAACCTGCGAGGTTTAACATCTCAGCTATTTCATCTTTCATTATTTTTTTTTAACTCACCGGTTGCAGATATTTCCGCGGTGTGTTTTTTCAGACTTGATAGAAATCTCCCCCAAATATTAATGATTATACTCTAAGATCTCTCTTAAAAGAGATTACTCGTATATTCGTGTACGGTTTTATGTGGTGGTTTTCCCGATGATGAAATGGCGTTGAGGACATTTAATACTTCTATGCCGCATATTGGTGGGTCATTCATTTTCTGTGTTGGTAGCGTAGAATACCAGATAGGAGTTTTTGAGCGGTTTATATAACGCATACATTCTTTAGGCCGCGCTAACCCATATGAATCGAAATAAAAAATTGCACGTGGATCAATCGCGTATGTAACCCAGTGTGTTCCAGGTCCGGAGCTGTTATCGAGATTAATGTTTCAGCGTTGGTTGGTTTTTGTGGTAATTTATCTCGCATAAAAACACCTCTAAAGTGTTTTATCCCAAATTTTTTAGAAGCATCGAGTAAATCAAAATTTGACATGGGAACTATTGTTAGTAAACTGTTCCTAGTCGCCGTTTCCGCTGTATCATGAATACGGAGTTCCTGGTAGTCTTAGACCTTTCCCTGATCGTTTCTTTTTCTTTTTTACCAGCTTCCAGTTGCTTTCTTTAGTGCCATCCCTGCCGCTGTACCAACGGCTTCTGGAGCTGCAGCTTTTGCTACCGCTCGGGCCGCGGCTGCAATTAGTGCTGGAATCGCAGCGAGCAGTGGAAATATACCACCTGATTTTATCATGTTCTTAATTGCGGCCGCAGAGAGAGTAATCTGAACACCTTTTTATCTTTGATGGCATCATTGAAGTGTTTATCTGACTATCTGTAAGTGATAGTTTATTCTGACCACCAGACATCTGATTGTGTTTCAGCGATATTGTGGTTCCACAATTTTTAGCTGATTCCGATTGCAATTTTTTTAATTTGACCAGGAGTTAGCGTAACACTAACATGACTATATGACATTTTATTTAATAACAGATTGATCTAGTTGTTACATTACATATTTCCACTGGTGCTTGAACTACCCTCATTCGTCCACCAACGCTTTCGAGTAGCATTGATTTGTCACTGAGAATAAGAGCAACTGCTCTGTAATTAACAATACCAGCAGGACGAGCTACACGAGCTCTGAAGTGTATGTCAACTACGGATTGTCTGGTTAAATCAAGATGTTCCAGCGAAAAGTAGTAAATGGAATATCGATTTGTAAAATCCAACTGTGATATTTGCAGACTGGTATCTACGTTATTATCGAGTCTCATAAATGTCAACAAAAGATGATACGCGCGTGCAATTTGGTTTGTTCCGTAAGCGAGTAATATATCCTCAGATGGTTCCTATTGGCCGTTTATTGTCAATGATACATTATTAACAAGTACCATCAATATTAGAATCAATAGTATATGTTGTTGTTGTTAGCCATGATTTTCCTCCATGATCCATAAATTATGACAATTTTTCTTCTGCGGTGATTGTTGTAGTCATTACTGGCATCCACAATTATAGTTTTTATATAATGAATTTACCAGCAACAACACCAGCACCACGCCAGATTGCATCATTATCACCACCTTTCGCATGAAAATTGTTGACGCTGTCCCTGCAACATTGATACACGTGTTGGAAACCCTAGGTTGTAATTAGGATTAGTACTTTTTATAATATCAAAGGTAACAGCTGGTCTATCCTCGTGTTCAAGAGAATCGGGTTGTGGATCAGATGCAGTGGCTCTTGGTGTATGCAATTTAGTATACTGAATGTGTTCAGCGTGATTAGTAATATCCTTAGAGAACATCATAGATGGACCTGAGGATCTTGTATAATCATCAGAATATCTTGCTAACCCCACTATTGTTGTGGCAACATCAACCTCGCGCTCTATAAATTCAATTTCTCTTCCATATATATATATATATATATATATATATATATATATTGCACTCTCGAATAGCGGCATGATACCATTATTGACAAAACCTACTCGGACATTAGGGTCATCTGCATATGGTGTATCAGCTGCAACATTTGTTACAAGTTCTCCTTGTACTTCGATAAACGCTTCAGAGGGAAGAATGTATTTGCTGGTATCCTGGACTTGAAGTTCGATTCTTGATCGACTATTTGGTTGTATTGCATGATAGGAATATAATTGATAATCGCGTACAGAATCATTCCTGGGTGCTGGGGCGTCCATATCTAACACTGTATCAGGAGACGATTTGAACATATTATTATATATTTCTTGATCTAAATAGCGATCTCGCTCACGAATTCAAACCACTTCCGCTATCATATTTGCAGTATATTTCCCTGAGTGTCATATCCATGTAATATCCGTGATGATATATTCTGATCCACTGCGTTGTTTATTATTTTACTAATGCATGCGGGCAAAGGTTCCGTAGATAGTAGTTTCTCTAGTGATTTTGTCACCGGTTTCTTTCTTCGCTGAACTAACGCTAGTAGTTTTTCCTTAGCCGCGGAAAATGCTTTCCCGGCAACATCACCAACAGCGATAATACCCTTTATCACGAATAACATCAATAGCTTTCACTGATAACTGTTTTGCGATTGGTGCTTGTTTTGGAGCCATTCTTGCAAATAACCCTGCAATGGTATTGCCGAGACCATCTCCATAGTACGCTCTGTAAACTGTCAATCGTGAGTTTACTACGTAAGTCATGGTTGTTTTATTAGTTTATTGTGGTTGTAGTGTATGATCATCTTATTTAAATGACATTTATCTAATGTGGTGATTAATCAATAGTGACAAAGTCATCAATGACAAAATGTCACAGATAAAGTCATCAAATTAATCACTATTGTAACCGTCGGCTAGCTTATCAATAAACTCTCTGTGTACACCATCATCCATGATACCACCCTCAAATAGTCGTCTGCAGATATCAGCGGCCTCATTAATTATTTATGGTGAGTTATTTCCAGCTCGTCTCCCTCCTACGAGAATTTCTAATCGTAATATGTCTCCGAGAATATTACTAGGACAACGAACTAGGCCACTACCTGTAACAGCATGGACTTACACTCTGAGAAAAACCCTTACCGGTAGTACCTGTTGCACCTTGTGTGCCTTTTCCTGATCTTGTAAGTATCTAAAAAGTTCATCATTAGATTCGTCTTGATCAGATTGCTTATTATTAGACTCCAATATTCTAAAAACCGTATCATCATCATCATCATCAGGTGGTGGTTGTCGTTGAGGCGAGAAAGATATTTTCTTTCGAAGGCTGTTGTCTTTTCCTTTGCAATTTTTGCGGTTTTGTTTTGTTTGTTTTTTAGTTCTTCATATTGGTCATTCACTGTACCCACCGCATTGATATATCCATTGCATGATGCATTGCCTTGATCAATTCGACTTGTGTTAGTTTTGATTTTTTGAAAACATCAACCCAATGTTCTATATTTTTAATATACCCGCATTGTCCTGGTTTCAAAATTTTTTTTTCTGTTTTTATAAGTCGCAACAACAAGCGCAGGAATTTTTGCTGGATCAGTCTGATCAATTGCTGATACCCCTCCTTATTAAATCGATTACATAATTCATCTACTATTTTATTCATTGGGTTTTTTCGGACCAGGAGGTTTTTTTTAACAGCGCTGATGTTTTTTTCAGTTTCCTTTGCTATTTTTCAAGTGCTGGTACAGTAGCAGTAATACCTTCCTTAGTAGAAATGGTTATTGGTTTTAATAACTGTTCAGTGCCCGTTGTAAAGCAGTTTGAAATTCCTGTCTCGTTTGGAGCTTATTTCGAACGGAATCACGAATCGGAATAAATTTCTTAATCGCAACTAATCGTTCGCGTGCTAATCTAGTTGTTAGGGCTTCACCTACTATTATAAATATAATATACTTTCTAAATTGTAAGGGAAAAATCAACAGATAGCTACGCCATTCATTTTTTCATGTGAAAATCGAGGGCAAAAAACCCAGGGTTTCATTGAGAGAAAATCGATTTTCATGAAATCTTGTCGACGGATTTGCCAAAAACAGTACAAAATCAATGAAAAAGAATCGAAGATACGACGATCACGATGAAAAACACCACAAAATTTGCCTCACAAGGATAGACATGTCATCAAAATTGACTTTCTCTAAATGAATTCCTGGGGTTTTTGCCCTCGATTTTCATGAAATCTTGTCGACATATTAGCCAAAAACACCACAAAAACGACCAAAAACACCCGAAAAATGACCAAAAATCAATAAAAAAATAAGTCCCTGAAAATATTTCAGCAATTAACAAATAAATTAAAATCCATAGATGCTCACCCACCCAAAATTCTTTTGAATTTCACAACAGTGTGTTCATTACTTCCGCGTAGTGATAAATCACCACTGATTAAATCACCGAACACTATTATATCCGTCTATACAAATTCGTTCTAGGTGAGTAAGCATACCTGTCTATAGAATGTGGATTACTCACTTACAAACTGGTATTTGTACATGTCAATCCACGGATAGATTTTTCACTGTGTTGAGGCAACCAAAAGGGGATTTTCATTGTCCGATGATTTCTTTTCTTATTGTTTTGATTTTCGAGTTTATTGTGAGTTGGATTTCATATTGTTTGCCCAATTCACTTCTGACCTTTTCGACAGCAATGAACATCGGGATAAATGTGTTGCTGTCGTTTCAAAATGCGAGTGAGTCGTTTACCACGTGCTGAATTCGTTTGATTAACCCATACTGTTTGGCAAGGTCATATCTATTATTCCGGGCTCTATCATCAATATCTTGAAATTCAGAAAGTATCTGATTACAATCTAATGTATCTGATAATTGAATTCCTTGATTTTTTAAATTTTAAATCTCAATTATAATGACATATTTTCGAAATTCATTATATGAAATATTATATATCTAATAAAAAATTAGGGGTCAATTGTTTGATATATACACATTTGATATATAGGACAACACAGCCTTTGACCTCTGTTTTTGGAGAAGGTATGTAAGGCACACACATATGATGATATATATCAGATTACCTAACCTGTATACGACAACAGTTTATCGAAATCCAATGATTGACGACAGCCTATCAGATTACCTAGCCTGTACGACAAACAGATTAGCGAAATCCAATAAGGCGCGGTTGAAATTATCTGGCATTTACAAAGATATATACAAATAGGACAGCACAAGACAATACAACATATAACAATGGATTATAGGTGGACACACAGCACATACACACACGGGGCTGTTCTACATTCAAACTGAAATCACCATACCCCCAACAAAATCACCCCGGGTTGAATGCAAAAACACATTCGCACCGTGTGCCGTTGTGTGACATATGGTGGTTTAACGATTTGAATTTCGAATGGCTTAAAGCCCCAATTATTATATAGAAAAAACTTCCAAATCGGTACCAATGACAATAATTCATCAAAAACTTGCACTCAGTTGATATTGCTAGTGAGTGACTTTGGATCAGAATTTAATAAGCTGTTTGGTTTAGGTGAGTCACCAGATCATGGAACCCTAAGTGAAATGGGTCGAAAACCAGCTTTTGAATATAAAATAAATGTCATCAAGGAACATATACTTTCAGAATGCAGATTGGAGATTAAATGATAAAATTGTGTATCCCTCTAGTAAGAGTATGGCTTTGACTGAGATGAACGTTAAGTATTTTACTAATGTATGGTGCACTGTATCCAAACGGTGTGATTTCTGCAGAGTCTGTGTGCAGTTCATACAGATCTGTAAAACAGGTATCGATATATGGTAGTATATTGGGTACTAAACATGGAAGGTGTTATAGATCATCAATGATACTGGCTCATTGGTCTGATGGATATGGTAAGATTGCTGGTTGTAATGCGGTTGATTTTACCCCACGGCCAGGTCAGATTGAAAAACCTTTGTTACACAATCTGTTTTTGGATGGGAAATTGTGTTTGCATTTAATAGCAAAAGTTATTTGGTTTACAGAATTGGATGAGTCACTTAAAAATATGTATGGAACACCAGTTGAAGTTTGGAGAAGTGATTAATTTGAAAGAGAGGGACCAGCAATATTTATACTTGTGCAAAGAATTAGGTCAAAGTTTGTTTATGCATACAAAACAATCAAAAGCACGAAAGTCATAATTGTCTGCCCTTGTTATAGATATCTTGTGTAAGATAAAGGGAATTTTATGCAAGCAAATTAATAGGACTTTATTACCATTTATATTTTTAATGGACTTAAATATGTTTCTAAGTGTTTACAAGTGTCATAAACTCAAACATTGTAAAGTATATGACTAAACATGTAAGACTTTAATATTCAGGTCCTGATAAAGTATTATTCAGCTGTAAATTTGCTGATGTAGATAAAATGTTTATTGTTGACTTCTTAAAAGCTTGTGTGAAACTCTACACATGTATGACTTGCATGAAGCTGGTATACACAGAACTTGTGTGAAACCATGCGCATGTATAACTTACATGAAGCTGGAACACATACAACTTGTGTGAAACTCTGTACATGTAAGGCTTACATGAAGCTGGTACACACACAGAACTTGTGTGAAACCATGTGCATGTATAATTTACATAACGCTGGTATACACAGAATGTGTGTGAAACTCTGTAATGTAAGACTTACATGAAGCTGGTACACACACAAAACTTGTGTGAAACCATGCATGTTTATAACTTGCATTAAATTGGTACACAAAACTTCTGTGAAGCGGTGCACATTTATTGCTTATATTTCACAAAGCGATGGGCCGACCATTGTTCATAACAAAAAAAAAATGAGTGGATAGCAATGACTTTAATATTCAGGTCCTGATGAAGTATTATTCAGCTGTAAATTTGCTGATGTGGATAAAATGTTTATTGCTGACTTGTTAAAGGTAATTTGTGCTTTTGATGTCCCCTCTTGATGGAAATACATTTCTATAGCTGGCTTGTAAATAACAAAAGCCATTGAAGAGTTATTTTAAATGTTAATTGTTGCAAGCAAGTTCTTCTTAAATTGCGCCCACACAATATTTGTGAAACCATGCGCAGGTACATGAAGCTAGTACACAGAACTTGTGTGAAACCATGCATGAGTATGACTTACTGTTTCATGAAGTTGCTATACAGTAGTCCCCCTCTTGTACGGCCCCCCTGACCAGCGGCCACCCGCTCCTAACGGCCAGAATTCGTTGGCACCGACGAGTTTCTGTTCAAAAGTACCCCTCACGAAAGGCCACCCGGCTAACGCGACCAGCGGCCAGCACTTTTGTGCAATAATATAAAATTTACCTCTCACGAGCGGCCTCATTTTATTTTTAAATGTATCCAGAACCAATAATTAATTCAAATCTTGACGTAAGGTAAGCAATTTTGATTATCTCTATCGTAGATACACGTCTCCGAGTTTCAAGTCGCCGTTAAAAGTGTCGACTTAAGTTTTATAGTATATCGTTATCTATGAAAGTCGATGCTTATAGGAAATGGGCTCAATAATGTTATGCTAGAGTTTGGGGTTTAACACCTATGTTGAGTTCTTCTCGTTGATGATTATAACCAGACGTAATTGTTATAATCATAACAAGGTCAGCATAGGCTAAAAATAGATTTTGTACATTGGCACACACAGACAACCTTAACAAAGACAATAGGGTACCAGACAAAGACCGGAAAAATTACGTGACCACAAAAAATGGCATCCTTTACGAAGGCTGTATTTCGTAGACTCGACACAAGTTTTGTCTGCATAAATAAATAACACACAGTCAGCAATAACCGAATAAATCATTACCAAACATTAAAATGTCATCACGTTAACGGATACATTATTTTCGAAGAAAGTCGGTTATTCTACTCGACGACATCGGGGGGAGGGATGCCGAACAATTGTATGTACAAAACGTCAAAAGACTCGTAAAAAACAAGTTTATGTTGAAATAATTTAAACAAAAAAAGTAATAACCGATAAGAATGTTACTCAGCAGTAGTGGGAAAATGGAGCAAATGGAAAAATAATTATGTATGTACCAAGATGCAAATGACGTTTTTGAATCCATTTGCAATGTGCATGAGAACAATACCCGTTCGCATATCAAACTTACGCATAGAAAGCAAAAATAGTAACATATATTCAGTTGTAATAAATTTGTTATTATAACAAAAAAAAAACTCTTATTGATTAATGTTTCATTTAGACGAAGATATTTAATGTTTTGAAGTATGTAGCTTTCTTACTACGTACACTACATATACATGAAAATACATGCATTTCTCATAATAAATTTAGCCCCCCTCTGGAACGGCCACCCGCCTTATAAGGCCACTTTCCCGGTGCAGCAGGGGTGGCCGTATAAGAGGGGGACTACTGTATAATGAATACAATTAAAATAAAGGAAGATAAGACCACATTGACTAAATTCTGTAAATCTTAAAAATGTCCTGCATGTATAGTTATATATATATATATATATATATATATATATATATATATATATATATATATATATATATATATAATCTTTTTCATTATATTATGTACATATTGGAAGTTGACTTTATTAGAACTGCATTCAGAGAGAGGTTGTTTTTTGCATAATATAAATTTTTCTTGAAATTCCTATATCTAGCATTTTAAATCATTCTATTTTATATTCATGAAATCATGTGTTTAGTTTGTGGATGTATATTGTGTAACAGGAAATAAAAGAATGTTTTTATGTGTGTCACAGTAGTTTAGATTTTTTACCAATTGTCAGTGTTGTGTTTGAAATATATCAGTCATCAGAATTAAGCATTTTTGATTTTGTTGTTGTTGAATTAAGATATATGAGTATTTTATATACATATTTTTTCCAACTGAAATGTTACATATTTTTATCACAATATTAGTAAAACTGACTAAACAAGCAAAGCATGTTCTTCATACTTTCAGCGATAGACAAACCACATACTAATTAATGTGTTTAATTATGGGCTTGCAACAGTATATCAGTTCCATAAAGTCGATCAACCATAGGCATTTGTCTTCAGTTAACAAAGTTGTGAAACACAAATAACATAAAACAATTTTTTAAAAAGTAACATTTTTATTTTGTTAATTGTATGCATATCAATAAACAAGATCATTCATTTAATTTATTTACATTTTGTCCTAGAGAGCAAAAGTATAGTTGTATAAGAAACAAAAATGAAAATTTGCTCTCAGCAACTGAATGTAATCGATTATTGTTTGACTATAAGCTAACAAATTCAGACTGATTCACTTCACTAATTGCACTGGTACACACATGTGTAACTTAAATGAAGCTGGTAACGAAAAACGTGTGGGAAACTATGCCCATGATAACACACAAAATGTAATGAAACTGCATATGTATAACTTACCTGAACGAGGAAGAAGTAAAGGACCATTATTGATATTTAAACAATGGAACTATATAGGAGATTATTACACTATATTTAAACATGTTTGTAGCCCTATAGTTTGAATTTTATAACTTGCAATCAAGTTCATATAATTTGTATTCCATAATTGTTATAAGGCATTTCTCATGATGGAATATAAAATCCAAGAATCACAGAAATATTATCTGAGTACAGTTTTCACCAAGCAAACGACTCATTCAGAATTTACAAAGACTAATTCATTGATTTCAAGAGATGGAACTGATTAATGTGTAATTGACTAGTTGTTAGATATTTTTGGCAATATAGTTAATAATAAAATGTATTTCCCAAATGATTGCTTTTCTTTAATAGCTTTTTAACCCCTTTGTTGTTCTTTTATAAATATTGGACATTATCATGTATAAAAATATATCAGTTAAGATACTTTTTGATTCTGATGTTAACTGTATGTTTTGATGTAATGATTGCAATACATTTATTAAACTATTCATCATTTGTTATTGTTATCATTTTTCACTTTTATCTCGATTTCTTATATCTTTGCTGGAACAGTCCCATTAAACAAATCTCCTAACTATACCATATGTCCTTAAGTTAAATGAAGCAAAGTGGACAAACTATTTAAAGTATGTAAGCATGTAGCGGAAAGCCTGCAGTTTAGTTTGGATTTAATATCGGTAAAGTCAGACTTTCCATGGCTTTTATTTTTGTAAAGACAACTCAACTGCTTTTAGTCCTTACAGTGACTAAAGATGAACTTTCATATTTTTGTTATGTAAAGATATTGTAAAGGTGATACTGATACATTTTACATCTTTACTTGTATTTACGTATAACTTAAATATTTGTAAAGACAACTTTTCATACAGTGAATAACAGGAGAAGTATTATACGATCCGAAATATAAATCAAGAGGATCTCCAAAAATAATTATTGACCATGCTTAGACCTCCACAGTAACAATATTTCCACAGGTTAGAACCATAAAATATCTACCCGTGGAGTTCTCCCGGGAGGAGAATTTGTTTGATTTTGTTCACATGGAAAGTTAAAGCGATCCTGTGTCAGTGTGGTTATTTCAGAGTTTTGAAGACGAAAAGTGTCAATTCGATCAATTTGTAATACCTAACGGCGAAATATACCGTACTGAATCTCTTCACGACGAGATGACAAAACTAGCTCGTGGTATTTCAACGGCTAACGACGAATAATTACTAACAAACTATTTTACAATCCCGTCAGTTGCAGCTCATTTCGTGAGAAAGAAAAATCTATGAAAACTAACAAGAATTGAATTTCTCTTAGATGACCAAGCAAGATGTGTGGTGTTTGGCCATGGTGGATTATAGAATACCAAATATGATCCTAAAAGTGTTTCTTTCGGTTGATATGGTTGCGTGTTATCCAGGAAGTTTTCTCGGGTATGGAGAGTGCGCGGAGTATTATTAACGTTTTGGGCATACTACACACGAGATGACCCGTGTTGTGATTAATTGGGTGCTACCCGATTTTGATCTAACAGGATTCGCTCGTGTTGTATCATTCGAATTTCCTAAGAACTTCATCCGTGTTGTTATGTTTCGTTTGGTAGACATATATCTGAAAAACACTGGGTACCAATAGTGTTATTACGGTATATGATTGATTGTAAAATACTGATATCGCTGACTGTCAGTGAAGCGACTATAGCATATCGGAAACAAACTGAAGTTTGATTACCACAACCCGAGAGTCTAGATAGTATAATTAGCGATAACAAAGAAACATTTCCCTCCCTCGACGAAGAATACATACATATATATATATATATATATATATATATATATATATATATATATATATATATATATATATATATATATATATATATATATATATATATATATATATATATATATATATATATATATATATATATATAAGTTAGAAATAAACACGCAAAAGATATCGGTAGAAGAATAATTGGTAAATTCACCTAAGGTGGATCATATGAACACAAGCGACGTTATTCACGATTAATTATAGATGATTCTGAATACGATTTTATAATCGCGGATGCAACATCTGGAGGTATATATGTCAATCGTAAAGACGCGTTCTTGTCCAATGGAACAAACTTCGGTACAATTGTTACTTACGTAGATGGAGATAATCCCCAATACGTTCATTTAAGGCTTCTATGCTGGCTAATGCTTTTATCAATTTACTTTCGATGATAAATATATTTCCTGATTCCGCGGTTAGAGTCGCCACTGATTCAGTTTATATAGATGTAAAACATAGCGAAACAGTGGCTGAATTTACTAATTCCGACGAGTGTTGGAGATCATGGAGAATTTAAAAAAAATGTTGCACGATTATTCTAAATCAGCAGATGTTACAATTGAAACAATTACATAACAAATAATCAGATATCAGAACGACCGAAAGCCCCTGCATTATCCAATCCAATATGTAGATATAAAATCAGTTACTTAAACAGTTGTGGTGGGTCAGGGAAGATGACTCCTGTGATCGAATTATTTCGAGGAAAATCAAACATGATCGTGCTAACACCAACACACAGACTTGCAAGAGAGACGAAACAGCGGAGGTGGGGGCAGGGGTGGGGGGTTAATGCTTGCACTTATAAGTTTATTTCGATGGAAATGTGACGCATGTTCTCCCGATCGAATGGGTGAGAAATATATTCCTGAAATCATTAGTTGGGATGAGATATGCACAGTGTCATTAGAGATATTAAAAATGTTTCTTGATTGGCTATTGCGAAAGAATACAGCTGTGATAATGTGTGGCGATCGTGGTCAACCACACCATTTGTCGGTTTGTCTCCACATGATTGGCTGAAGAATTTTGTAGATTATTATGAAGAAATTAATACTGATCACAGATCACTTGATCCAGAATTAAGTGAATTAAAAAAATTAATTAGATTACAACCGGATAAAATCCAGTGTGAAATAGCGCGTGAAATAATTTCAGAATCCCCATTAAATGATTTTTGGGAAGCGTGGACACCAAACGATTTGATAGTGGCAAGTAGAAAGATAGAGATACACTTCAGATGAAATTATTTGAAAAACACAAAGAAAAAATTGCAACACTTCTAGTGCCATTGTGTTATAGGCCTATGGATACACGAAGACAGAATATTAAATTTTGATATTCTAGGCCTGACAGAGAAGCAGATTCTCGTGTTAAATGATATTGTGTCGGTTGACATCAGTGTTGTCGAAGATGCATTGTGTGCTGCTAAATCTCCATGGACGCTAGGATACGCAATGATGATATATTCTTCGCAGGGATTGACTATATCCGATACAATTGTTTGGATGGTAGATGATCGCATCGAGTGGTCGAATTTAGTTTATCTCGCAGTGTCCAGAGTACCAAGAAAAAAATCAACTTCGAAGAGTTGTTTCAGATGCTAATGACACCACAATCAGTGATAACTCGCTGGTTATAAACAACAGGATACAAAAATATAACAAAATTTGATTTTGATGCTGAATCTATAATTACGATGAAACAAAAACGGAATAATTACTGCGCGAGTTGTAATTGTATAATGCGTTGGTTATGGTCGGATAAAGATTGTTTATGGAAGGTTGGTCATCCGAGTAGATTGTATACACCTAATCTCGAAAAAGATGCTCGACATCCAAGAAAACCTAACAACTTGCTTACATCCTGCAGAAGAATAACTCGATAACTGTCTGTGTTCATTGCTTGAAAAACATGCCCCAGCCACCAAATGCAGAGTATCAAGAAAAAAGTGTTCTCCATGTTATAACAATGTTAAGGACCAGCTTCGCATTGCTTAACGACATCGCCGTAAAGCAGGGAGGCTTTGGCTTTCCATCACTCACTATTCATAAAAAAATCTATGAAGCCGCTAAGAAGAATGTCACAAAGTCCATTTAGCCAAATTATACAACTACAGTACTAAATCACAGAGAGTTCCAGCTGCAAAAATTTCTTCGAGATAACAAACTAATATCAAAGAACACATGTACACCATTTCCAACTACCTTATCTCCAGTAGACCTTCCAGACCTATTGGCAAATTTCTTCCGTGACAAAGTACAAACCATTAGAGACTCGCTTGACAACATAATTTCAATTGACTCGTCACCATACAGTTACGATACATAATTTCAACGTCAACCATTAGGCGCATTGAACATGTCTCTATGGATTTAGCACGGACAATTGTGGTGAAACGTGCACCAAAGTCATGTGAACTTGATACAATTCCAAAATCGCTGCTGCTTGAGTGCTTAGACCCAATATTGCCTTCACTAACTGATGTTATTAATATATCTCCCATCAGGGGAATTCCCATCATTTTTCAAAACTGCCATCGTCAAGCCACTGCTGAAGAAACCAACACTGGACCATAACGATTTAAAGAACTACCGCCCAGTTTCTACTCTTCCTTTCATATAAAAAAATCTTAGAAAAGGTTGTTCTAACTCAACTTGTATCTCATTTGAATTCAATCAGTCTTTTTAGCAATGTACAGTCTGCATATTGCCCTTGCCACAGTACGGAAACTACTCTTCTGAAAGTATTTAGAGACATTCTCTCTGCTTTGGATAGTGGAAAGATTACAGTCCTCACTCTCCTGGATTTATCTGCAACATTTGACACAATAGGACAGTATATATTACTTCATCGTCTCCAGCAAGTATTTGCTGCTGTCACAGAATTAGGCGAAAATTGAAATCATTTTCTTCTTGAATTACAAACTAATTTCACCATTTTTTTGTTTCGTCGTACATGCGTTACCTGGGGTGAATAAGTGATTTTCTTCAAGGTAAGCGGCGTGTAACGATTTGCATGTGCCTGATTTTGAATTACATGGAATCCGGAACATTAGATTCACGTGGTGCACGGTAATCGTGCCGTGATTTCTGCTCACCTATTTGAGGGTATATAAGGCAGAATATTTGTGATCAATATTACGGGACCTAAAGTATCTAATCACATGATAGATAAGCTCGTCTTTCAATCTCCATCAAATGGGTGAGTGTTAAATTTATATTTATTTTTTTGTGAATTTTATTCAGTTTATCATTTCATATAATGATGCCTTTATTGAGATTTTAAACGTGGAATATTTGGAATTACTAGTCACTATTAGACTTTAAATGCAATAGCGTGATCTAAGGTTTAGATTATTTTTTTGAGACAACTATTATTAGTCTGGTTTCTTTATTGTAGCTGATAACATCGCTGATAACGTCTGATAGCATCTCTGATAGCATCTCTGATAACGCATCTGAGAGCATCTCTGATAACGCATCTGATAGCATCTCTGATATCATCTCTGATAGCATCTCTGATAACATCGCTGATAACGTCTGATAGGATCTCTGATAACGCATCTGATATCATCTCTGGGAACATCTTTGATAACGTCTTTGATATCGTAGCTGATTTGTTGTATAACATCTCTGAATTATAGCTGAATGTGATTGATTGTGCCGTTTAATTGTGCAATCGAATTGAAGTATCTGACTGTCTGTCTGTCGAACTGTCTGTTCGTCTACATCTGTCGTGACGTGTAAATATCCGGAAATCTAGAAGTCCGAGTGTCGGAACTCTCTAGAGTTGTAAACATCCGGGGTGGCATCTTAAGTATTTTGGGACCGTTGGTTCAATTAGATGTTGTATGCTGTCTGTACGTATAACTGTGGTGGATCCGTGAAGGGCAAGTGTCCGATAAGAGTATTGTGTCAACCCAAGATCTTCGGGGAAACTGGGCGGCGATTCAACTGTTGGTGAATCGTACGGTTATACAGGGTCGAGACACGTGTGTGTTGCAATTGTAGTACAATTGAATACATTGTTGTATTTACATAGTTACTTCAAATCACAATAGTATTTCAAGGGATTGCATGAATCTCAATAAAAGCTAGCAACTTGATTGAATACATGTATATGTTCGTGCTAGTTGTCGCAATCCATACGTGCGATAGTATAGTTTGATGTTTTGTGTTTGTTATCGTAATTTATACTTGCGGTAATATAACTTTTGTAAAGGTTCCTTGGATCTGTGTATAGTCCAGGAGATTCCTTTGTATCTGTGTTTTTCTTTGTATTAATATTTAATTTATTCATGTATTGTGAATGGTTGTGAGTATAATTGTGGTTTGAACGCATGAGTTATTGTGTTGATACATCATTATTTTTCATTAATAATTTATTTCCTAAATTTATATTTTCTTTCACATATTGTGTTTGTGTTGTTCATTTAATCCACCATCCTCTCGGTAACAATTCTGTTACAGTCGCCTTCACTAGCTGATGTTATAAATCTCTCTCTCTCTCTCTCTCTCTCTCTCTCTCTCTCTCTCTCTCTCTCTCTCTCTCTCTCTCTCTCTCTCTCTCTCTCTCTCTCTCTCTCTCTCTCTCTCTATCTCTCTCTCATCGGGGCAAATCTCATTATTTTTCAAAACTGCCGTCGTAGAGCCTCTGCTGAAGAAACAACACTTAACCAGCAGCAGAGGGGGTGAATCCGACAACTTTTGGAGTTGTCGATTCGGGAAACTTAGGCTTCCTCGTAAATGCTTTATAGAAGCGTCCTTTTGGTAAATGATAAAACAGGACGCCACAGTCGTTGTCACTCACCCACTCTGCTGCTATGGGTTAACAATTCTTGAAATCGTCCGAGGATCATGCAAATGTATCGTTACAAATCCATGTGGGATTGACTGAGCGTGACTAAAGAAATTTCTAAAGAGATTATAATCCATATCTCCACCGCACCAAGTTTACCAATTATTTCGTAACGTATGTGTATCAACTCCGTTGAATACAGCAAGAATATTGCAGTTATCCCTGATCACTTTTGGTATTTGAGTTTATCGTTGAGTGACATATATCACATCGGTATTTTTATGCCTGCCTCTGGAAAATATATTTGCAGGATTTTTTTGATTGTCTAACATCACTTCGTCATATACGACTAAATTGTTAATGCTTCCATCTAAGTCTTCTATTGCTGGCGCTTCGTCAATATCGGTTATAACCTCAATAATATCCTCATCGATTTCCGATTTTGCTTTCTCGTTAAAATCCTTTAACACTTCGTAGCATAGCTTATCATGTACACTCGGAGCAATCAAATACAACTTGTCCCATTTCATCCATCTCGTTATTGAAATAAGTAGCAGTTGCGTCTTGCCACCTTCAGATGGTCCGATCATAAACATACGAATAGAATTTGGTAGCGCTGCATGATGACTAACTGGATCTCTTGTTTTTGTCGCCGAAAAATTAATTACATTAATTTTATTATAAATATATTTTTGATCTATATTGTGTGAAGTGTAAAAAACGTACTGGCACAGATGAATTGACAACGATTATAACTAGCAATAACAGATCAGCACTTTCTGGTAAATGCGTACAATGTAGTACAACAAAATTTAGATTTGTTTCTATGAAATCTGCAGATAAGTTTTTAAAAAAAACGAGGAGGTGATATTGCAGCCAAGTTAGTAAAGCTCCCAGGAACACCGTGGTCGAAGTATCCGGGAGAAAAACACCTTCCAGGATATAATTATTGTGGACCCGGGACCAGACTCAATATCAGACTCGATTATCAAAACCAACCCTGACCGGGTGAAGATCCAATAAACGCCATTGATAAGGCATGTCATGCTCATGATGTTGCTTATAAAAGCAGCAATTTGCAACACAGACATCTCGCAGATGTGAAATTAATTCGCGCGTTGAGTTCTATCACTGATAAATCCTTCAATGATAAATTGGCTTCATGGTTAGTAAAATCGGCAATGAAAGGTAAATTGATGTTAGGTGCGGGTAATTAATAACAACATGGAATGTATTTATTATTCTCCGAAATGATACTGGAGGGGTAAAGCAGCAATCGGTAAACTCGCTAGCGCCGCAAAGGTGAAAAATACTACAGCAGCGAATTGGATATCCAAACTGGCGATATGCCAAATTTATCTACCGCCGCCTAAACAAATTAACTTATCGCATTTTGATGTGACCGTTCCTAATGAGGTTCATCAGGCTGATATATTATTTCAACCGAATGATGGTGTTCACAAGTATGCGTTAACCGTAGTTGATGTTGCGAGTCGATACAAACAAGCAGAGCCGCTAAAAACAAAATCATCAACTGAAGTATCTACTGTGTTTGAAAGGATTTATCGTAGGGGTCATCTGCGCTGGCCAAATCTATTACAAGGTTGATCCTGGCAAGGAATTTCAGGGTGCAGTTCTATCAACAATGAAGCATCATAATACCGCATTACGACAAGGACATACTGCATTACATCGCGATCAGACAATTGTTGAACGATTTAATCGCACACTTGCTGAACGGTTATTTGGATATCAATAAGCGAAGTAATTTATCCAGTATAAACGATCACGTGAATTGGTTAAGAGATTACCAGGCGTAATTACCGCGCTGAATAATGAGATTACTCGAACAATTAATATGAAACCTATCAACGCGATTAAAAAGAAATATATACCCGTACAACCGCAACAAGATTTTTCAAAACAACCAATACTCGGCAATGTCATTGTTAGGTATTTATATGAACCATGAGAGTTCGAAGGTGGCAAAAAGAGCTACTTATCCTATTTGGAGTGTCACCGCACATAAGATATCTAGTATAACACAATCTACTGGTAGACCAGCAATTAATAGATTGGATTCAACCGCTCCTCAGCGAGGTTTTACTCGTGAACAACTACAAGTGATACCCGAGGATACTCAATTACCGCCGTGTGGTCTTACCTAGCACCTCTTCGTCTGTTGCATTCAAGACAAGTCAGCATCACATTATCTCTGGTATGGCCTACGCTACTATTGTTTCTGTTTACTGTGAATTGGCGAGGATCTTTATCCGACCAACACCAACTCATTATACAATTGCAACTCTCGCAGTGATTCTTCTGTTGTTGTTTCAACGTGGTTATTAATTCGGCAACACTGTCAAATTCTCTATTATTTTTTTTTATCCTGTTGTTTATAACCAGAGAGTTTTTTCTGATTATGTCAACGCTGACAAAATCGCTTATTGTAGTGTCGTTTTTGTCTAGAACAACTCTTCGAAGTTGATTTATTCTTCGTACTCTTGACACTGCAAGATAGACTAAATTCGACCATTCGATGTGATTATCTATAATCCAAACAATTGTATCGGATATAGTTAATCCCTGCGAAGAATGTATTGTTGCTGCGTAACCTTGCGTCCACGGGGATTTATCAGCGCGCAATGCATCTTTGACGACATTGGTCAACACAATATCATTTAATACGAGAATTTGCTTTTCACTTTGTCCTGGAATATCAACTTCGATATTTTGTCTTCGTGTATCCTTGGGTCCATAACACAACGGCGTTGGAAGTGTTGCAAATTTGTGTTGATGTAATTCAAATAACTTCATCTGAAGTGTATCTCTGACTATCTTTCTACTTGCCACTATCAAATCGTTTGGTCTCCATGCTTCCCAGAAGTCATTTGATGGGGTTTCCGAAATTATTTCACGCACTATTTCACATTGGATTCTATCCGGTTGTAATCTGATTAGTTTCATGAATTAGCGTAATTGCTAATCAAGTGTTCTGTGGTCGGTATTAATTTCTTCATAATAGTCTACAAAATTCTTCAGCCAATTATGTGGGGATAAATTGTGGTGGTTGGTCATGATCGCCGCACATTATCACCGCTGTATTCGCTAGCAATAACCAATCAAGAAATCTTTGTAATACATCTAATGACACCGTGCATATCTTATCCCAAATGATGACTTCAAGGATATATTTTTCATCCATTCGATCAGGAGTCCATTCATCGCCTTTCCATCGAAAGAAACTGTGATAAGTACAGACATTAATTCCTCGTTGTTTCATCTCTCTTGCTAGTCTGTGGGTCGGTGTTAGCACAATCATGTTTGATGCGTGAAAATCCGTAGGATTTTTCCCACGAAATAATTTCTATTTTCGCTGATTATACTATCTAAACTATCAGGTTGTGGTAACCAGACTTCAGTCTGCGCGTGATATGCTATAATCGCTTCACTGACAATCAGCGATATCAGCATTTTAGAATCAATCATATACCGTAATAGTACTATTGGCATCCAAGGTTTTTCAGATATGTGTCTACCAATCCAAACATAACAACACGGATGAAGTCCTATAACCAATTCAAATCATACCACACGAGCGAATCCAGTTAAATCAAAATCAGGCAATGAGCCATTAATCGAAACACGATTCATTTCATGTGTGGGATGTCCAAATCGCTTAAAGTACTGAGTGCATTCTGCGTACCCGAGAAAACTCCGGGGGTAACAAGCAACCATATCAACCGAAATAATAGTTTCGGGGTCGTATTTTGTATTCCATAGTCCTCCATGGTTATATTCCACACAGCTTGATTTGATATGTGATAGAAATTCAGCCTTTGTTGGTTTCTACGTGTTTCTCTTTCTCGCTAAGTGATCTGCAACTGACAGAATTGTAAAACAGTTTGTTAATAATTGTTCGTCTTGTTCCGTTGAAAAACTACTAGCTAGTTTTTTTCATCTCTTTGTGCAGTGCTTCAGTGCGGTATAATTCTCCATTGGGTCTTACAAATTGATATAATTTACCCTCTTCGTTTACAAAACTATGAAGTAACCACACTGACACAGGATCGTTTTTACTGAACTGGTAAATAAAATAAAATAATTTCTCTTCCGGGGAGAATTCGGGGAGAACTCTGCGGGTATATATTTTATTGTTCCTTCTCGCGGAAATATTGTTACCGCAGGTGTCCACGCTTGTTCGTTATGATCAATAATTTTGATTGGAGTTCAATTTGATTTATATTTCGGTTCATATAATATCTCGCCTGTTATCGTCGCTACGGTTATTGGGAATCTTAATGATGTTTCTAACTTATTTATATCCTGAATTGTTGCACCGCGCTCCCTTATTGTTAGTCCCCATTCATTTATTTTTTGCGTCTTGGATCGGTCAGTTTGTTTCCACGCAACGCATTTGTGAAGTGTTCTATTATTCGTTCTGCTACACAATTTATTCTGGATGAATATTTCAGTGGTTTTAGTTTTTCAATACTCGGTTTATCATTTAACGGATAGATTCCATAAACAACCGCTGTTACAGGATAAGATGTCTCGTAATACGGTTTGTCAATTCCAGTCAAAATTCCTGGTTTAGAATCTCGAGTCACAGTGACAGTTCTTTTATCCTTCAAGATGGATTGGTATTTATCTCTGATAATCCAATCCCCCGTTTCCGAACGGATAATGAATTTCACTCTAAAATATACTTTTTCTTGTCAAGATGTGAAATTATCTCGGCTACTCTTTCGTCGTTCATGGTAGCATCAACGCTACCATCAATTCAAAATGTCGACCAACAGTGAGATGCTCCATCGTGTTTGAATTCATTAAAACTATCACGAATTTTACCCAACATGGTTCTATCACTTATCAGACTCTTTGGTGCTACGGAGACTCTATCGAGATTGAATTTAGAATTTTTCCAAGGCTTAATTTTTGATAAACTCTCGAACTCCTGCATGCTATAATTAAAACAAGTATTTAAATAAAGAATTTATATATAATGAATCATTGCAAATGGCTCATGATTGGATCAGTAAACGCATGTAACAAATCATGCAAAAAGGAGTTATCTGGGTATCATATGTAAGGTTTTCGCCGGGGAGTCTTGGCCTCTCCCCTTGCATACAATGTGGGGTAGGGATGCGTGGTAAATCGCAGTTGTGTCTCAGTTGCGGTGGTAAGCGATACAGAGAGTTGAAGCGTTATTATGATAAACAAATTAGAAATTCCATCAATGACTGTGACAGCGTCAATGACAAAATTATAAGAATTCATCAAGACTACATTGGAAGATTCCCAAATAATCATTCAACCAAATAATTAATTAGACAAATAGTATATAAATGAACCAATAATTTCAACCGCATCCCGTGATGAGCAATTATGAAGCGTCTTATGACGGTATTGTCAGACACTGCAAGCTGAAGAAACCATTAGGGGTTGTGAATAATATGGGGTATTTGATGTTTAACGCCGGAGGGAAAATGCGTCTTAATCATAGATTTGCATACGAGTGTTTCCATGGATTGATCGAAGATGGTCTTGTTATCGATCATATTGATTCCAATCCTCAGAATAATTCTTTATCGAATCTAAGAATGAGAGTTCCAAACGAGGAAGAACTGGTATATGTAAATCAACTGGGAAGAGATCTGTAAAATCATTTAATATTGAAAATAAAGAAATGATATTCCAATAAATGTATGAAGCCGAACAATATTTCAATATTTGTAGAGCCGCAATACGATTTGTTGCAGAGGGAATAACCCGATCTGCGATTTCTAAAAGAACTGGACAAGAAATTCAATTTTCATATGTCTGAGTCATATTTTGTTCATATTCTATATAACATCAAAGGGAGATAAATCGAACCTGTATGTGTACGGCTTATGAAAGAGTTGACCTCAATGGGTTTTTTGAAACATTACATCACCTGATTTCCGATTGGTTGATTTTAACTGTCATGAATCTCAAACGAGGTAATTAATTATCTGTTTTTGTAAGAAATCGAATCAAATACGTAGTGTTTACAAACAATTGTATTCCTTTTTGTGTGTTTTTTTTAGTATTCGGTTCTGTTTCAATGTTGTCAATAATCAGTATTATGTACACGAAAGGTATAACGATCACACCTCATCCTGTTTGACTTTCGCAATCTGTATTAACTATATAAGCGAAATTTTTTACCTATATAATTGGGTTTTAGCGCGAAGCTCAAATCCTGAAACCAAAACACAAACCACATCGTAACGTGGTGTGAATTTTTCATTCAAACCGGATTGATTTTGTAGGTTTGTGTTTTGGTTTCGTGATTGAGTGTAGGATTGCCCGTCATGTCATCCATTGCATATATCATCCATTCATTCATTCATTGTATTATTATTTTTATCATTCTAAAATCCATTGTTATATGTCGTATTGTCTTGTGACGTCATTCATTGTATTGTCCCTAATTAAGTATATGTATGCCTAGAAACTACCCTAATGAAACGGTTGTAATGGCTTATACTGTCCCTAATTAAGTATATGTATGCCTAGAAACTACCCTAATGAAACGGTTGTAAACGGTATTGTACTGTCCGTAATTAAGTATATGTGTATGCCTAGAAACTACCCTAATGAAACGGCTGTAAACGGCATTGTATTGTCTAATAAAACGGGTCAAAATTGACCCCAATATTTTGGAAAAATATATATTAGAAATATGTAATGAATATATAATATGAATTCTGAAAGTATCAATGAGATCATAACTGAAATTTCAAATTTGAAATCTCAAAAAATACAACTATCAGATAATTTAAATTGTGATCAAATTATTTCAGATTTTTAGGATGCTGAATACGGTGAGATCAATAACAAATACGTGGTGCCAAAAAAATACCAACTGAGAAAAAGAATCCAAAATTCTATCCGCGACTCTCTTGTATTCTGTAACGACGTCAGTGTGTTTGTCCCGTTATTTACCATCGTGGAAAGAATAGGAAAGTAACATGGGCAGGAATACGAGGTGAAACGGGTGGTTAATTCGAAAATCAGAAATATAAGATTGTTAATTGAACAAAATGAAAAAAAACCTTCGGATGCCCCCGTTGTATAAGTTTGCGATTTGACAGTATACATGTCTGTGTTAGGTAAAATTCCTACTATAAATACTTCAGTGTTTTGTTTAAAGGTAAACTTCTTACTCAACAAGTGTGCGTTCAACTGTTAAGGTGGTTTTAGTCAACAATAGCGGTTGAAATCCTATACTGTCGTTTATCAATGAACGCGTTTACTATAAGGAAGTTATAGTAACTATTTTTTTATTTGTTAATTACTGAAATATTTTATTAAATACTTTTTTTAGTCGTTTTTTGCTTTTTTGACTGATTTTAGGTGGTCTTGGTCGGGTCAAATGGTCGATTCTCTCTAAATGAATCAATTAGATGTTTTCTTATTAAAAGTCATTTTTGCTATTTTTTTAACTAAACAATTCACAAAAGCGACTAAAATCAGTCAAACAATGACTAAAACGACCAAAAATGACTGTTGGTGTCAGTCGGGTCAAATGGTCGATTTACCATAAATGAATCAATTAGAGGTTTTCTTATTAAAATTCATTTATAGTGACTTCGTCATTACATTTAGATTGAAATCTCTTCGAGATTCAAATTGGAAAATTGTTTTACTGTTTCAATAATGGCGAATGAATCACGAACGACTAGATCGGCTCGTGAAAGATTAGCTGCAATTAAAAGGTATATACCCGTACGCTATTCCGTTAGAAATAAACTACAAACTAAAGAGAACCTTCAGACTGATTTCTGCTGATACTGAACAATTATTTAAACACATCACTGCCACCACCGAGAGAATTATTTTGGGGGAGACTTTTGACGAACAGGATAGAAAAAAGGTATTCTCCCTTTTGTTGAAACAGATAGCTGAAGACAAACAGCCACAGGGTGATGTTATTAAAAAAGTCGGTGTTTCTTTAGCGGATAAATTTACGAGAAGGCTAGAACATTAATAAAGCAACCTTAATTATTAAAACGAGAGGATTATCAAGCTTTTTGGTAATTTTGCTGCTAACAGCTATCATTCAACAAAGCATTTTTTAGCGGACGTGTATAAAGATAATGGAATTAAACGTGAATACTGGTTTGTTTGGTTGTATAAAATAAACAAAGGGATTGATCGTTTAGATAAGAGTGCGATAGAGTATAAAGAATTTAAAATAGGAATTAGTAATTATGATAAACAACAAATAGAAGAACGACAACAACAAATAGAAGAACGACAACAACAAAGAAAGCGCCTAACACCAAAACAAACACGAAGACGCAAGAAACAAGAAGAGCCTCAACAACAACTACCACCTGAACCATTGTATATACCATCTGATCGAGATGATGATGATGATGCACAGGGTGCAACCGGGAAGGGTTTTTCCAGTGGTCCAAGTGGGGTAGCAGGTAGTGGTTTAGTTAGTTGTCCTGGCAATGTTCTCAGCGATATAACACGATTAGAAGTACTCAACGGAGGGAAACGAGCCGGAAATAACTCACCGGAAAAATTAATGAAGCAGCTGATATCAGTAGGCGGTTATTTCAAGGTGGCATCATAGATATCAAAACATTTCGAGATCTCATTGATGAGTTAGCCGAGCATCATGGTTATCACAGTGACTGAAAATCCCTTGGATTTTTCATTTGATGACCTCGTCGAAAATCCATAGGATTGGAAATCGTAAACGATTTCACGATTAGATAAATATCATTTAAATAAGAATGATCATACAATACAACCATGATAAACCAACCAATGTCTACGTAGTAAATTCAGGATTGCCAGTTTATAGCGTGTACTATGGTGATGGTCTCGGTGATACAATTGCATGGTTATTTGCAAAAATGGCTCCAAAAGTGGCGCCGCTAGCAAAACAGTTATAGATGAAAGCCATTGATGTTATTCGTGATAAGGGTATTAGTGCTTTTGGAGACGTTGCCGGGAAGGCATTTTTCGCCGCGAAGGATAAACTAACAGCGTTAGTTCGGCTGCAAAGGAAACCAACGCAAAAATCCCTTGGATTTTCGACTTCGTCATTGGGACCACTACCATCTACAACAGTAATGCCTGCAAATATTAGTAAAAAAATAAAGAACGCAGTAGATCATAAATTAGCATCATTGACAGCAAGTGACCAAGATAATATTACCGCAAATATGATAACGGGAAGTGGCTTAAAAACACGACGGGGTCGTCAACGACCACGATAAAAATCGAAGATTTTCCAATCATGATTTAGATCAACGAATATATAATAAAATGTTCAAACGGTCACCTGATCCACAGTTTGGTATGGACGCCCCAGTGCGCAATGATGATTCTGTACACGATTATCAATTTTATTCTTATCACGCAGTACAACCCGATCTTCTATCAAGAATCGAACTTCAAGTCCATGATACCAGCAAATACTTTATACCGTGTGAAGCATTTATCGAAGTAGAAGGAGAACTCGTAACAGATGTTGCAGCTAATACACCGTATGACAATAACCCAAATATCCGAGTTGGTTTTGTCAATAAGGTATCATGGCGTTATTCGAGAGTGCTAGCTGTATGATTGATGGAAGAGAAAATGAATCTATTGAGCGTGAGGTTGATATTGCCACAGGAATAATCGGGTTAGCGAGATATTCTGATGATTATACAAGATCAACGGGTCCATCTATAATGTTATCTAAGGATATTACTGATCACCCTGAACACATTCAGTATATTAAATTAACAGACACCGCGGTATACTGCATCTGATCCACAACCAATAGCTGATCTGGAACATGAAGCTAGACCAGGTGTTGCCTTTGATATTATTAAAAGTGTTAATGGTAATTACAACTTAGGATTTGCAACACGCGTAGCAACACTGAAAAGACCACGTCGACAGTTTTCATGTGCGATTCCACTGCATCATATATTCGGATTCTGTAGAAATGTCCGAAAAGTTATTTATGGAGCGAAACATACAGTAGTGCTCGTGCGAAAGGGTAGTGATAATGATGCAATCTGGCCCGGTGCTGGTGTTCCTGCCGGTAAAGTTATTTTAACAAAATTGTCGTTGTGGAAAAATTACTATCATTTATGGATCATGGAGGAAAGTCGTTGTTGAGTTGGTTATCAGTGACCACGGATATTAAACATAATGTTGATGGTACATTTACATGGCACCTGGCATCAAAACAAGGTGTTTCAGCTCCACGTCATATATTTGTTGCGCTACAGAATAGAGAGCGATTAAACTCTCAAGAACACAGACATATGATATTTGATCAGATAGGTGTTAATGAAGTCTCGCTGAGAATAGATTGACAACAGGAACCATCCGAGGATATACTACTTGATTATAATACCAACCAAATAGCACGTGTGTGTCATCGTCTGTTGTCATATATGGCACGCGATCAAAATGTCAATACCGGTCTGCAAATATCACAGCTGGACTTTAAAAAATTATATCCGATCTATTACTTTTCCCTGGAATATCTTGATTTAACAAGACAATCCGTCGTTGATATACACTTTAGAGCTAATGTAACCCATCCTGCTGGTATTGCTAATTACAGAGCAGTTTCTGTCATTCTCAGCGACAAATCAATGTTACTCGAAGGTGGTGGAGGACGAATGAGAGTAATCGATGCACCTGTGGAAAACATGTAACAGTTAGATCAATCTAGTATTGTATAATGTCATACAGTGTTGTTAGTGTTACATTGACTCCCGGTCAAATTAATAAATTGCAATCGGAATCAGCTAAAAAATGTGGAACCACGATATTGCTGAAACAATCAGATGTATGGTGGTCAGAATAAAATGTCGCTGACAACTCGTCAGATAAAACACTTCAATGATGCTTTTAAAAATAAAAAGTGGTTCAGATCACACTCTCTGCAGCCGCGATCAAAAGCATGATACAATAAGGTGGTATATTCCCTATGTTAGCTGAGATTTTTCAAGCGTTGATTGCGGCATCGGCCACAGCGATAGCTAAAGCGGCAGCGTTAGGAGCCGTTGGTACTGAGGCAATGATGGCGCCAAAGGAAGCAACCGGGAAGGGATATAAAAAAGGGAAAGGGTCTAAGACTACCAGGAACCCCGAATTCATAGTACAAAGGAAGCGGTCTGAGACTAGGACCGGTTTATTAACTCGAGAACCGAAGGTCCCATCTTCGATATTGGATATAGTTCCAATGTCAAATTTTGATCTCCTCGACGCTGCTAAAAAACTTGCGATACAAAACTTTAGGGGTGTCTTTATGAAAGATCAGTTGCCGGCACAACCAAACAGCGTTGAAACCGGTATCATTAATCTCGAAAACAGCACCGGACCCGAAACCCACTGGGTTGCATACGCGATTGATCCACGTGCAATTGTTTATTTCGATTCAAATGGATTAACGCCGCCGAAGGAATTTATGAGTTATATAAACCGCTTAAAAACTCCTTGTTGGTATTCTACACTACCAGCACAACAAATGAATGACCCACCAATATGCGGCAACGAAGTATTACATGTCCTTGACGCTATTTCAACATCTGGAAAACCACCTCATCGGATCGTGAATCAATATACCAGTAGTCGCTGACAATAGAAGATTCCATCGAAAATTTTAGAGAAATAATTAGTTTTACAATAACATGATTGATATTTGTGGACGATCTTTATCAGCACTGAAGAAACCCGATACCGATGGCACTGCAACCGGTGATGTAAAAGAAAAATAATCGAAGATGAAATAGCTTAAATGTTGAATTTAGCAAGTGTTTATCCTAATGAAATAGAGGTATTTCAAGATCGTCAGGGAAAATTAAAAACGAGTAATGTTTCCCTGGATGATGTTTTAGCTGAACAACGAGACGCAGCTATCGCGGTATTTTCAGATCAGGGTAAACTCAAACCGGGTATAGTTATTTCAACTATTGTGAATAGAATTAATAATTTGGAACCATTCAAAACACTACGCAATGAATACAACGACCTTATAACTAAATTCGATCAGTTTTCTGAATTACAAAAACTATAATTTACAATATTGACAAACCTCTATTAGATTTCCTTGGAAATCCGCCCGTGACGGTGAAACTCACGGAGATAAAAACAACTATGTTAGATTTTGCAACGCTTCAATCCAAATATGAAGAATATGTAAAACAGTTTTCAACGTTTCGTTAAAACATCGTAGATAAATTTCTTGGAACCACATTCGATAAACTCGACATAAAACTCCCGTATATTAAAAAATCCATCAATGATCTTAAAGCAACCAGTAATGAAATACCCGCGATTAATCGGCGAATAGAAGCTATCACCGCTAATATTAAAACGACTAACGATATCATCAGGGATGATATACCGATAATGGTAACAATACTTGAAAAAACAAAACTTCCTCATTAGAGAACCAACAACGTAGTATACACGATTCAACACGGATCATTTGCGTGGACACCTACAAACAACATTTTACATATCACTGCGGCCGTCAAAGGTATTTATCGATTAACACTAGTGACACCGACTCAATTTAATATATCATCGTCGAGTTCATCTGGGGTCAACAATATGATATCAACGATCATCGACAAGGATACAACTGAACAATTCACGATAACATCCACTGATAATAATTTAGCTAGGGTTTCAGTATCCTGGTATATGGAATTCGTAGCGGATTTAAGTAAACAACTAAATTGAAATATATTGTAATAAATAAAATGTCATCACAGCAGTATCGCTATAATCAGGTCAGAGAATTTCAAACTAAACTCAAAACACTCACTGAGGAGTACCGAACACAAATTTTAAAAAATACCGACGAAGAATCACTGCAGTTGATGTTGCCGTGTACTCGGTGAATAGTATAATCACCGCAGCTGGTATAATACTCTCCTCAGTAACAATGATTGCTCCGATAGCTGTTCCAATTTGTATATCAGCGGCGACAACAATCGCGGCAATTATTTTAATAATAACAAATACAAATATCATCATGCAGCCAGAGTAAATTGCAAGATTACGTAATCAAGTTCCATGTTGTGTCAACCGCGTGCTCGCAATTATCCTCGATGATATTGTCATCACTCGATGATACATTAATACCCGATAGCGAGTTTTCAGCGATGGTACGTATTTATGATTCCGCGATGTCCAAATTAGAGCAGGATAATGATAATAACAATGGCGACACCGAAAGAACTACTTCAACGAAAGGTACAAAATACTGAATCGATTCAACAAATAAAGGAAAAAATACTACACCGGTGAAAACCAGCATGATATCAATAACATCAACCAAACCTGAATTCATTGTGAATTTCCCTACTCCGATTCCCGTGAAGTAGATAGCGCTAGCAAAACTACGAGTGTATCACAGTTGGCCTAATATTAGGTCGGTAGCATATGGCGGTCAACAACTGAATAAGTCTTTGGTGTTCTCGTATAAGAATAAACCCAATGGAACTCCAGACTTCAACGTTGTTTCGCTACCATCTGGGTCCTACCAAATCAAACAAACCAATGCTGAATTACAACGCAGAATAAAATCCATTACTGGAAAGGAATCGAAAATGGCTATAACAATTCACGAGCCGACATTATCATCTGCCATTGAGATAAACTCACCCGGGTATGTCGTAGATATCTATCAGAGTTCTATAATAACAATATTGAGGTGGCCTGAAATAACACCTCCACCTGAACCACACAAATCCGATTATGTCACGGATAAACAATCATACCATAAAATTACTACATCATACAGAGAACACCTCAGTGATATAAAAAAGTCATCGTTGCCGGGTAGCTATTTTACTTTTATTGATCGGGATTCCGCTTTTTGGCGATTTAAGGTTGGACAGACTCCAGAATCAATCACATACATACATATTGTCCATAATATAATTATTTAATATTTTAACGAGATCAATCAAAAACACAGTCAACAACTACAACGACTACAACAAGCTTTCAATGAGTCTAATCACAGTGAAATCATTACTCGGAAATATTAAATTAACTTGCATCCGACATGGAATATATCAACCAGCGAGTAATTCAAGTAATAATTAATCACCGCGATGATAATATTAATCACTCTAAACGAAATTTTCTAACAGGTTACAATATAACAGAAACTGATTTACCGAATTTCAAGTTTTGGTGGGTATAACGCGCACGAACTAAAACAATCCGTTAATGATCTCATTGATGAAATATTTAATACGATAGTCACAGCACAGAGACAACAAAACAAGGGTGCAACTATCCTCAAACATAATAACGATCCAGATGTGGGTGGGCGACATATCGCTCCTCAAATTGTGAATATATCCTCGGTGATAGCATTGAATTTAGTATGTGATGTTATCGAAGTAAGCTATCAAATAAATCTCGAGCAATCAAATCAAGCTCAGCAGGGATATCTTTTATACTCATTTGCCCCAATAGCTCCTACAGGGTTTCTAATCATTGAGGATCCAACTAATCCAGTCTATATGAGATGTCTTAATGATTCGTTAACGAGAATTAATTTCAAACTCACCGACCAATCCAATAGTCTGATTGATTTACGTGGCGAGGTTTTACAAATTAGTCTGTTTGTGAAATCCTAAATGATTTTCATCCTAAATTGTTTACAATTTCATTGTGAAAATCGTTTTCGATTTCAAGAATTGTTAACCCATTGCAGCAGAGGTGGGGGTGGCGCGACAACGGCATTGGCGTCCTTATTTTTGCACTATTAAACATTTACGAGTAAGCATCGGTTTGCCGAATCGATGCCTAAAAAAGTTGTCGGATTCGCCCCTTCTGCTGTTTGACCATACTGATTTAGAGAACTACCGCACAGTTTCTAATCCCCCTTCATATAAAAAAAATCATGGAAAAAGTTGTCCTAACCCAACTTGTATCTCATGTGAATTCAAACAGTATTTTAACAATATACAATCTCATATTGCCTTTGCTACAGTACTGAAACTACTCTTCTGAAAGTAGTTAATGACATTATCTCTGCTTTGGATAGTGGACAGATTACAGTCCTCACCCTCTTGTCTGCATCATTTAACACAAAAGACCATGACACATTACTTCACCGTCTTCAGCATATATTTGGCATTCAGAATACAGACTTATAGTGGTTCAAGTCCTACTTAGTCAACAGGACACAAATTATATCTACCAATGGAATAAACCCCAGCCCAGTTGATCTATGTTGTGGTGTTCAATAGTGGTCTGTTCTTGGACCGGTTCTCTCTTCATTATATACACGCAACCGCTCTCAAGTATCATAGATCATCACCCAGTGTCTCACCAATTAAGGACACCCAAATATACAAGTCTAGCCACCCAACTGAAATTGATGATACCATCCATGGAGTAGAGACGTGCATTTCTTATGTGAAATCATGGATGACATGTAACAAGCTGCAGATAAATGATGACAAAACTGAGATCATTCTGATCACAACACAAATACTTTCTCAATCACATCGTTTACCTCAGACAATAAATATCAGCAACTAAAACAATAACTTCACACAGTCAGTGTGAGACCTAGGTGTAACTATAGACACTACTCTCACATTGGACCAATATGTCATGAAGATGTGCAGCAATGTACTCTGTGCTACGTTTCACTGACAGATTTCAATCCAACATACCTATCCGGCTTCACCCATGTATTTACACCAGCAAGATAATTACGCTCCTCTTCTGACAATCGTATACTCATTATTCTCACTATGATAAGCAGTGTCTTATGGACAACGTTCTTTTGAATACCAGGGCCCAATACCAATACCAGGGCCCAGCGATGTGGAATGAATTGCCCATTGAAATAAGACACAATGACACAGTGATCCCTTTAAGAATGCTCTTAAAACTCACCTTTTTGGACTGCATGAACAAACTAAGAGACTTAGAGACTTAATAATGTTTTCACCATGTGTTGTTTTTTAATTTCATATTTTTTGTTTGTTTGTTTCTCCGTAGCGTAGTCATATAATTATAGATGTCGTAAAGCTATTAGAGCTTCTAATGATTATGCGCTATACAAGGTCCTCATAATTATTATTATGATATGATTGATGGGTGTAATATGGCTTATAGAGTTTACAGCTTTACCCTACTTCCAATGTGCAGCTTTCAAAAAACTGCTCCGGTGGCCTAGTAGTTAGAGCGTCCGCCGCGGAAGAGGGAGGTCATTGGTTTGATCCACGGCCGAGTCACACCAAAGACTTACAGAAATGGTACTTACAGCTGCCTAGCTTGGCGCTCAACATTATTAATAGAAGTTAGTGTATGATATAGGTATAACGGTACCAATTGCGCATGTCCATGTTGGTGCAGCTTAAGGTGCAATCAGACAAAACAACAACACTAGCTATGATTGGTGTATTATGTAAGAGTTGTAATTTATGTTAGGCAAAAAGAAACGTTTAGCCTCTTGGCAACATGTGAATTTATGATAATTCCTAAATAGATCAAATTTTGTATTTTTTTATGATTTTTTTGAAAATGTAATACACATGACTGAAAATATGTATGTTGTGACTAGATAACTCATACCACTGTCTAGTTCCAGCAGAGTTATCTCTCTTAAATGCAATGGAGTACCTGTTTATGTCATCGTCAAATTGACAATCTAACATTGTTCTCTATAACAGTGTGAGAGATGCACGCTAAATTAGGATAGAAAATATATTTATCTCTCCGAATATTAGCATCGAGGTCTATGGAAAAACAATTGGTACCGTGATACCATGCCTGGTCGGCCTGGTGTCATGATAATGTGAATGGGGGGGCATCATGCTACATATCTGTGGCATGATGCTGCAATGCTAGACATCATTATAAACTGCCTCACTGTTTTCATCGTAGCGATATGACTGATTTTTTTAAGCTACGTTAAACTCATTTTCAAGCAAACAAGCAAAAAACTGATAGTTCCGCTTGGTCATTTTCGATTCCTGGACTTCATAAATGAATAATTTTTGTTTTTTAAATGGATCAGATTACGTTTTTTTTTAAATAATTATATATATATATATATATATATATATATATATATATATATATATATATATATATATATATATATATATATATATATATATATATATATATATATATATATATATGATAATTAATTTATTCCATTTTCAGAAGCTGTTATTGTCTAGTCTGGCAAAATTAATTTCCCTATTTTAACAACTGATAAGATTAGATAGTGTACTTGAGACTAACTCGAGCTTATTTTGTTTTGCTCAAAGGAGCAGCCATTTTTGGTAAATATGTACTTAGATCGTTTACAATTCCCATAAGTACACTACCCAATGAAATATCCTTCACAGTACATACAAGTAATATAATTGTGTTCCAACAGTCTTTACATTGTGAATATTGCAAATGTAAACAACTTAACCTCACACCCACCACTTTCTCACAAATTCATAATCTGAAGCGCGCCCATATTACTAGAGTATAATGTTCAGTCAACCAAACTGAGAACTCGCGAGACAAATGTAGCTCAGTCAGATAGTTCGAGGCCGATCGCCAGAAATTAGTTGTTATTTATGACACCTCCAATACAGATATGTTTTGGATAACAGCGTTTGTTTTCTTGTGGGAATATGGATTTGTCGGAGGTGAGAGCTTTACATATTATCTCTAATCTTCGTTTTCGAGACCCATCAGTTACCTTAAATTATTCGACACTGTTACTGTCACTGTGGCTGATATCTTTGCTTGCAAGAGCCCTGTCATACATGTTAGTTATTATATAAGCAACGATACGAGCCCCTGTCGTCACTGGGTAGTCCATCAATGTAAGATATATCGTATATTATTTTTGTTTTAGTGCTAGTTACTGCACACCCTTGTTTTGAGCTTCTTCTGACCTTTCCACTCCCATTTAATATCTAGGTAGACCAAAAATTTATTCTCCACCTTTTTGCTTTTAGGACTGGCGACGGAGACGCAGGCACTTGATTCTGAGGAAATTCATGTATATACTCACCATATGTTATATGGTGAGTGTATACATGAATTTACTCAGAATCAAGTGCCTGTGACTAATTAATTGTGCTGAAATGACAGCCGGTGTGTAAGCGGGTGATCGGACCGCACGCTATTAATTAATACATTTATTTAGACTAACCGTTATATCCAGAAGGTAACTATAATCCTTCTTCTAATGATCCACTCCGGTAAATCCTTTAGAACACTTACTTTTCTAAAAGTATAAATCATTTTTTTTTTGGGGGGTGTAGGGCACCAGACAGATGCCCCCCCCTCCCACTCTTAAAAAAAGTAAAAGGTTTCATGTGTGGATGTGTTCTACCCGATATGATCATATGTAGTTATATGGGTTTTTTAAAAATATTTTTTTCTCCCCTTTTGTTTTCTTTTCAAATTTCGATTCATTTAATTACACTTTTTGGGTGGGGTATTTTATCCTTATTGTTTATGGAAGGTTGGTCATCCGAGTAGATTTTATTCACCTATTCTCAAAATCCGTACTTAGTTCATTTTGTCGATGTCGACTTTGGTTAGAGGCCACCTGTATGATGTATCCCATATATGATATTTATGTTGGTGATATATTTATATATATATAGATAGATAGATAGATAGATAGATAGATAGATAGATAGATAGATAGATAGATAGATAGATAGATAGATAGATAGATAGATAGATAGATAGATAGATAGATAGATAGATAGATATAGTTTCTTTGTGGGGATAATGTTACTTTTCAAATCATCCCATTTGTCCTATATTATATGATCATTCAAGTTAGATCGTTTTGTGATATTTTTAAGGTTTATGATGTATTATTTTTTGATAATTTTGAATTTTGGCAAAATAATGATTTTCTAATTTCCTTTATTTGAGAAAAACTCCTAATATTTTTTTCTTCTGTTTGTATTTATTTTGTGTCATTCAAAATGAGTTTGACTGTGCTCGAAGGGGGTTCCGTACATTTTTTAATTTAAATTTTACTTCTCCAGACACTAGTTGGGTCGTCTCTTATTTATTTATTTATCTATTTAATTAGTCCTTTCAAAACGTTTTCCTCAATTGTTTAAGTTACTTTTTAATATGGTTTCTCTGTGCAGTACGGGAGCTGCCATGAGGTGGTAATGGTATAGAAGACGAATACAGTAATATATATATAAATATATATATATATATATATATATATATATATATATATATATATATATATATATATATAATCCTGATTCTGTTTTCCTACTTTATTAATTGTCAAGGCATATTGGGAAACACTTCACTCTCTAAGAAATCATAATTCTATGATATACTATAGTAACTTTCCCTACTGTGTATATTTTGTTTCGATTGTGATTTGTGTCCCTCTAAGGGGTTATTTTTTTCGACCCTTTCACAGGCCTGTTCACTTCTCGTAGCGAAATGTGACATAGCCCCATGACGTCATAACCCCATACTTCCTCCTTGAGCATCCCAGTTCCCTGTTCTTATTAATTTTCTTCCTAATTAAATTCATGTTCTTAAAGTGTCTCCAGATTACTATAACTTGTCAACATGCCTTCATTGTTTCACTTTTATAATTTGTAATCAGATATAAAGTCTTTTTGTCATAATCCCCGACCTCACCTGTCAACCACGCATCATGCATGTATTTGAAGCAGAGCCTTTGTATTTTAAGCAATCCTAGTTTTACCCAGTGCCTCCAAGCTCTGTCACAATTAATGCTTAAATGTTCCTGTTCGACTTTACTTTATATTTTGTTAACCGTTTCTTTGCTTAGCCATTTATATGTACTCCTTTCATCTACTTCCCATAAATCCTTCTTGTCTCTGTATCGAATTTATATTTCTTTGATCAGTCTTAGTTTCCTCGGAACTTCTAGCTCTTTGGTCAATTTATTGTTTTGATATATATCTTTCCTATGTTTCTTGAAGAAACCAAACCAGTTAATGTAATACCCTAGCTAAAGGACTTCCATCTCCGCCTTTATGTTCTTAAATCTGTTAAAAATATTAGCATTTTTGTTCGTCATGATTGGGTTGGGTAGCTCCACACCCTCCCCTTTTCCTTCTTTGTATAGCGTTTCCGTATTCACACAGTGTTTCTTGAAGTTCAATATATATTTAATAATTTGGCGATTTAGTTATATAGTTTAAGTTAGCATACATATAGTTTTTGGCTACTTGTGCCCATTTCATAAGGCATATAATTTTTTACCCTGAGGCTTCTCCAAATTTTTCAGATTTCTTTTCCAGATTTTTATATGAATCTAGGCCTTGTACGAAGTTTGTGCCATTGTCTGTATATTTTTTTTTGAAATTGTTCACCTCATTTTTAATGTTTGGAACTTTTATACCTTCGATTTCTTTGTTGATTTTTATTTTGATGCTTAGAATGTCAAATTCATAATAGAATGGACGGCAGCAAATGTTGTTTTGGGTATGTATTGGCTGGTATACATACATTTATAAAATGTATCCCTCCCATAATTATATGTATTAATCGCCTCCTTAAAAAAATCTTCTTTTCTTTCCCTTTTAACCCCTTTGTAGTTTTAATTAATGTACCCACCACCCCCTTATGTCATTTCCTATGTAATCATTTAATATAACTAAGTATTCAACGTTTCTTCACAGAATGATTTTAAGTCATCCGTTAGTCCATTGTGTGTTTCCTATAGTACGTCATAATTTGTTAGTGTTTATAAGTTTAATATTTTTCCCTATTTATACCATTAACATTTATAGACAAGACACGGAAGTTTGTCTTCCAATTTTGTCCTTCTCCAGGTTGTCACATTATATTTCCTGTTGTGTTATGGTTATCTTTGATTGTTATATTTAGCTGGATTTAGATGTTAGATATTTTTGTTTTTAGGGGAGAGGTGGCACTGTGTAACCTCCTATGGCCATATTTGTAATGGTACTGTTTGTCTCGTTGTTGTCAGGTTGGTCGTTTATTCTGTCTCGTGGTCTGTTTCCGTTCCTGTTTCAGTGTCCATATCTCTCATCTGTTTCGTCCAGTCCGAAGCGCTATCATAGTCGGTGTCAGTTACTGTCTCCATATCTTCAATGCTACTGACCTGTCTTTTTAAGTTGTTTTCCTGCCTTTTTATATTTCTCCCTTCTTCTTTTATTGGGTCTGTTTTGTTCTGTTTCTCTTCCTTTCTTTTTTCCGCCCCTTCAGTCTCCTCCATTGAGTTATTTTTGGGTGAGAGAGATATCGATGTCACTTTCCTTTTCTTAATGCGTTTTCTTGGGTAGTGGCTTAGATCATGTTAGTGAGAAAAGTCCCGAAAGTTCTCTTTTTTCCCCCTTTTCCATTTCTACCTCTGCCTCTGTGAGGGTAACCTCCTCTTCTTGTAGCAGCTCAAATATAATGGACGTTTCAACTGGCTGATTTCTGGGTGTTTTTGCTGTTTTGCTGGCCCTGTTTAAAGTGTTTTATTCTGTAGTATTGTGTTCTGTTACTGGCATTTCTATTACGTTTTGTTCTTCGTGTCTAATTTTGGCCAATAGATTTCCAACTTCGGATTCCATATCCAATTCCACATTTATTCAGGGTTTTCTTTCTTTATCTTACCCTACTGGCATATGATTCTTGCTGTGATCCTGTCGTTGGCAGTCCATACTTGTTGTCGCATGGGCCATGTCCAGTTTGGCTTCGTTTGGGGCATTTTCAATCATTCTCGCATTCCTTGTACCAGCTCTTGACATAGAAGAATGCTGGTAGCTTTTTGCCTCTTCTTTTGTCATTATTAAAATCCTGCCAAGGATATGATATGCACTTATATTACAGGTAGCTTGGGTCCTACTTCTGTTGTTAAAGGGGGGCCTCTCCCACTATGTCCATCCCTCCCTTTACCTCGATTGTTCCTGTTGATATGAGGTGTGTCATATTTCTTCAGATACAACATATATTTGTTGTATCTGGCGTTCTGCAGGGCCACTATTTTCCCAAGTTCAGTCCCACGGCATGCGGCACAGCCATGATTTCCGCTTGCCTTGGTTTTTTTTCCGCAGTTCGGAAAATCAATATGTTGGCATCCTGGGGGTTCGAGCAGCAGAGAGGGTTAATCCGACAACTTTATAGAAGCGTCTATTTGGCAAACCAAGGCATCCTCCAAAATCTAAATTATTTTGTTACCTCCATAGCAGAAGAGGAGAAGGCGAATCGGATAACTTGGCGGAGCGTCTATTTGGCAAATCAAGGCTTCTTCCAAAATCAAAAAAAAAAGCTTCCTTTGGAGATGTAAAGTCGTTGTCGCGCTGCTATGGGGGTAAAAATCTTTTTAGGATTTCACAAACAGGCTAATTTGTAAAACCTCACCTCGTAAATCAATCAGATTATTGGACTGGTCAGTGAGTTTGAAATTAATTCTCGTTAACGAATCATTATGACATCACATATACCTTGGATTAGTTGGATCCTCAATTATTAAAAATCCGGGTAGAGCTGTTGGTGCAAACGAGTATAAAATATATCCTTGTTGAGCTTGATTTGATTTTTGAAGATTTATTTGATAACTTCCTTCGATAACATCACATACTAGATTCACTGCAATCACTGAGGATATATTGACATTTTGAGGAGCGATATGCCTATCACCGCCGTCTGGGTCATTATTATGTTTGAGGATATTTGTTTGTGGTGGTTGTATTTTCTTTCATGCGTCGTGAATCCCTTTGAAACCATTATTGATGGCATCATTGAGAGATTTTTTTTAGTTCTGGTGCATTATATCCTGGCAACTTAAATGTGGGAATATCCTCTACGCGTATATTATATTTCTTTGCAAACTCTGTTCTCGTTTGAGGGTGATCATCACCTAATATAAATTGAATATTTCGCAAATTAAATTCTTCCATGTCGGCGATAATTTTGTTACATATCTCCATGTATTTGATGACATGTTTTCGTCTTGGTGGGATTGTACTGATTTCCGTTACGAGTAGATTTCTTATTCGCTCAAAACCTCTATTCATCGCTGTGAACTGTTTGGTAATTTCTAGTTTGTCTATTT
This sequence comes from Unio pictorum, assembly GCA_030141615.1. NCBI lineage: Eukaryota > Metazoa > Mollusca > Bivalvia > Unionida > Unionidae > Unio > Unio pictorum. The sequence continues at coordinate 5,499,968 of JARLTB010000243.1, forward strand.
TAAAATATCCTATATTATGAGATTCTGGTCTTGCTCTTACACGATTAGAATAAGTATCTCACTGTAAATAATATGTTAATTTACCTAATATGGTATCATTGATATCATAACCGTGCTAATCTTCCTTGGTGGAAATATAATCAGATTTTTTCGGTTCGGGTATATTAACGGCTTGTTGTCGGGGTGGTATTTCAGGCCATCCTAATATACTTCTGATTGAACTCTGATAGATATCTACGACATATCTGGGCGAGTTTATATCAATGGCAGATTATAGTGTTGGTTCATGAACCGTTATAGCGATTTTTTTATTCTTTTCCAGTAACGAATTTTATTCTACGCTGAAATTCGTTATTGATCTGTTCAATTTGGTAGGACCCAGATGGTAGCGAAACAACATTCCAGTCTGGAGTACCATCCAGTTTATTCTTACTCGCAAACACCAGGGAATTGTTCGGCTGTTGACCACCGAATGATTTTGATATAATATTTGTCCAACTATGGTATACTCGTAATTTTGCTAGTGCTATCTCCTTAACTGGAACTGCAGTAGGGAAATTGACACTGAATTCAGGACTGGTTGAGGTTATTGAGATCATGCTGGTTTTCACCGGTGTGGTATTTTCTGCTATTCTTTGAAGTAGTTATTGCGATGTTGCCATTGTTATTATACTCATGTTGTTTTTCTACTTTTGACATTGCGGAATCATAAACACGTACTATCGCTGAAAACTCATTATCGGATATTAATGTATCATCGTGGGAGGATGATATTATCAAGAATAATAGGGAGTATGCGGTTGACACAACATGGAATTTAATTACGTAGTCTTGTAGTTTACGCTGGCTGCATGATGATATTGTTTTTGTTATTATTGAAATTATTCCATCGATTGTTGTCGTCGCTGATATACAAATTAGAACAGCTATCGGGGCAATCATTGTCACCGAAGAGAGTATTATACCAGCTCCGGTGATTACACCTGATACCGAGTACACAGTAACATCAACTGCGGTAATTCTTCGTCGGTATTTTTTATTTTTGTTTGGTAATCCTCAGTGAGTGTTTTGAATTTAGTTTGAAATTCTCTGACCTGAGCGATACTGTTGTGACGTTGTCAATGATGACATTTTATTTATTACAACAGATTTCAAATTGCTGGCATTAAATTCACTAGCGTTGAAAATCCTTTGGATTTTTATTCAGTTGTTTACTTAAATCCGCTACAAATTCCACATAAAATGTTACTAAAACCCTAGCCAAATTATTATCAGTGGATGCTATTATGAATCGTTCAGTTGTTCTTTTGTCGATGATCGTTGATATCATATTGTTGATCCCAGATGAACTCGTTGATGAAATATTAAATTGAGTCGGCGACACTACTATTAATCGCTAAATACCTTTGATGGCGGCGGTGATATTTAATATGTTAGTGGATGGTGTCCACGTAAATAATCCGTGTAGGATTGCGTACATATTATATTACGATTTTTTTTGGTTCGTGAGGGATTTTTATTTTTTCAAGTTTTTCTATCATCCTCGGTAGATCATCCCTGTTGACATCGTTGGTAGTTTTAATATCTTCGCAAACAACTTCTATTCGCCGATTAATCGCAGTTATTTCATCGTGTTTCATCATAATACCAGTGAGATCTGTTATGAATTCTTCGGGTTTAGCATTTTTACCAAAACAAATATCGACAGCATCATCGGTTTTTTAAAAGTTTTTACGCAACATAGTAAATTGTTCGATATGAGGATCATAATCGGATCGTATTTTTGTGAAAACATCGATAGTTGTTTTATCTCCGTGAGTTTCAGTGTCCTCAACGGTGGATTTCCAAATAAATCTAATAGAGGTTTGTCAATACTGTCAATTATACTGGTTTGAGTTTACCCCGATCGGAAAATACCGCGAAAGCATTTACCGTTACACCACCTTGTTTAACTAAAATATCATCAAGGAAAACATTACTAGTTTTCAATTTACCGAGAGGATCTTGAAATACAATTATTTCATTGGGATCAACAGTTGCGAGGTTTAACATCTCGGATATTTGATCTTCGATTATTTTTTTTTACATCACCGGTTGCTGATATTTCCGTGCTGGTATTTTTCAGGCTTGATAGATATCTCCCCCAAATATCAATCATGTTATTTTATATAATTTCTCTCTAAAAAGCGATTACTCGTATATTTGTGTACAGTTTAATGTGGTGTTTTTTCCCGATGATGAAATAGCATTGAATACATTTAATACTTCTATACCGCATATTGGTGGGTCATTCATTTTCTGTGTTGGTAGCGTGGAATACCAGATAGTAGTTTTTAAGCAGTTTATATAACGCATAAATTCTTTAGGCGGTGCTACTCCATATGAATCGAAATAAACAATCATACGCGGATCAACCGCGAATGTAACCCAGTGAGTTCCAGGTCCGCTGCTGTCATCGAGATTAATGATACCATTTTCAGCGTTGTTTGGATGTTGTGGTAATTGAACTCTCATAGAGACACCTCTAAAGTTTTTTATCGCTAGCTTTTTAGCAGCATCGAGTAAATTAAAATTTGACATCGGCGATATTTGCGATGGAACCTTTGGTTCTCGAGTTAGTAAACTGTTCCTAGTCTCAAGCCCTTTCCGCTGTACCATGAATACGGAGTTCCTGGTAGTCTTAGACCCTTTCCTGATCGTTTATTTTTTTTCTGTGTCCCTGTCCGGTAGCTTTCTTTAGTGCCATCCCTGCCGTAGCACCAACAGCTCCTAGCGTGGCGGCTTTTGCTACCGCTGGGGCCGCTGCCGCAATGAACGCTGGTAACGCAGCGAAATGTGGGAATATATCACCTGATTTTATCATGTTTTTAATTGCGGCCGCAGAGAGAGTGACCTGAACACCTTTTTTATCTTTGATGGCATCACTGAAGTGTTTTATCTGACGAGCTGTCAATGATAGTTTATTGTGACCACCAGACATCTGATTGTGCTTCAGTGATATCGTGGTTCCACATTTTTTAGCTGATTCCGATTGTAATTTTTTAACATGTCTATATGGCATTTTATTTAATAACAGATTGATCTAATTGTCTACATATTTTCTACTGGTGCATCAACTACATTCATTCGTCCACCAACACCTTCGAGTAGCATTGATTTGTCATTGAGAATGACAGCAACTGCTATGTACCCACCAACAGGAGGAACGGTTACACGAGCTCGAAAGTGTATGTCAACGACGGATTGTCTGGTTAAGTCAAGATGTTCCAACGAAAAGTAATAGATGGGATATTGATTTCTAAAATCCAATTGTGATATTTGCAGACCGGTATCTACTATATTATCGCGTTCCATAAATTATAGGAAACGATGATACACGCATGCTATTTAGTTTTGTTCGTAATTAAATAAAATCTCATCTTGTGAGATAAAATCCTCACATTTGTTTCTATGTTCTGAGGTTATTATCTCACAATTTGTCTCTCGTAGGTATGTTTCTATATCTTTGCCTTCTATGTTCTTTGAAGTATATAGGTCCTTGTAGTAGCTCTGGATGTGGTTTAGTATTTTAGTTTTGTCAGTCGTTGATTCCCGACCATATTTTAGTGATTCTAATATTCCCCCCCCCCGTTCTTAATTCTTCCCTTTTATATAACCTTCTTCATTTTTATATAGTTGTGTAAATTTCCCCGCTTTAATCTCCTTTCCCTTTTCTAATTCTTTTTTTAAGTTTTTAAGTTTTTCTTCTAGTGTTATTTTTGTGCCCTGTATTGTTATTGTTCTTATATAATTTTCTAAAGCTTCAATTTCTAATTTAAATTTGTAACCCTCATTTTGGAATGATATATTGCTGCTTTTTTAAAGATTCCTTTTAGTTTATCCCATTCCGAAATAATATCTAAATTCCCTTGGTTTTTAAATTCTTCTATTTCCTTTTTGATACCCCCCCCAATTGTTCATTTTCCAAAATTATATTATTTAGTTTCCATTGTCCCCTCCCCCGTTCTTTCCTTTTATTTTTCCCTATTTCTACAAAAGTAGTTTATGGTATGGAATTTTAAACTCTAGTATCCCTGCTTTAATATATTTATTTGTCCCCAAGTTAGATCCCCAAAATGTATCGATCCTACTTCCCCATCCCCTTATATTTGAATGTATATTCTACCCTTATTATGTTTAACTGTCTGTAAATATCAATCATATTTTGTGATTTCATAATATAGTTCATTTGTTTTTTGAAAAAATTGTCCGTTTTTGATAGTCCGCCTTTCCTGTCAATGTCGTCCCCCACCCAATTAAAATCTCCCCAATAATCAGATTACTTGCAGTATATTTTTCCAGATATTTACCTAACTCTTCTTTGAATTATTTCCCCTTGTGTATTTTCGCTGGTATATAAACATTTATTAGATGGTCTCCCCTTACTTTTATGTATAATAATCTACCCATGAAAAAAATCCCTTCATCAAATCTTTCCCATTTACATGATTGCTTACTTTTTTAAGAATGTTGCTACACCCCAACCCTTATATCCTGTCCTATTGAGTTATTGGTTATTATGATACAGTCCATTTCCCATTCAAGTTAGTTACGTGTATTTGGTTTGGGTCATTTATTTTTATTTTAATTGTTTGTTTGTCTGATTCAAATTTGACATTTTAAGTTTAAGATTAATTCATTGGGAGGTATTTTTTTTAGAAAGTGGGATGACCCGTACTCTTAAAAATAAACACCAGGTGTTGACCTCATTTCTGACCTGGCTTCAGAGTTGTAAACCAGTTTTTAAACTGATTGGTTGATTCCAAGGACATTATGGAGTTTTGCTATAAACATCTTTCAATTTATAGTTGGGTCATACGGTGTGTACCAGAGTTTTTTGAATGTAAATTTGTTTTAATTGATTCTAGAAGATCACGTGACCCCATTCTTCTTGTTTACGTAAAAACAGGTATTTAAATTATGTTTTGGAACGAACTATTTAGTAGAACTTGGGCTTTTAGAATATTAAGTTGTGTCGTTTTGAGTTATTTTAAATTACCTTGTATTGGAAATTATTTCAATTTGTTGGATCAAGAGGATTTATTTTGTTATCTATCTGGAAAGTTATTGTACTCATTGAATTATATTACCAAGAACTGACTTCATCACGTGACATCGTCTTCCATCTTGGATACTTCACTAAGATTCGAACTTGGAATTATTTTATTACCAGGACTTTTGCAATTTCTCTAGTGGATAATATTTTGAATTATTTTTGGATTAATTTTGGAATTGATTCTTAAAACAGAAAGTTTATTTTTTCTTTTCTGGAAAATATTTGTGCTCAATAAATTGTTTATTAAAGTTTTTACAAGCTTGTTATTTTCACTCTTTCTATGTTACTGTTTATTCGAGCGTAAGCACATAACAAGTTGTTCTTTAATGTTGTCCGTTAAGTTATTATACGTCTCTTGTATAAAAAGTGTCCTATTTGTGTCAGTTTATTTTCTTTCTCCTTATCTAATCCATTTATGTTGATAGCAAACGGAAGTTTTGTTCCTAAATATGTGTTTCTTAACCAGGTTGCCGCTTTAGTAATAGTGGTTATTTGATTTTATGTAAATAATATATATCTATGAAGTCCCTATTTCCTCCCCCTTTTTTGGGGACCCTGGGTGACCTTTTCCATATGTCACCATGTTATCTTCAACTTCAAAGTCACTGTTGACCTGTGAAGTGAAAAAGGTGTCTACATAGATATTTTCTTTGGCCATATCCTCAAGGGCATCGAAACTTGTTACATTTGTTGCGGTTTATATTGTCATGCATCCCTCTTCTTTCCCACTATTGTCCTCACTATTCTCACTATTATCCTCAAGGGTTTTCGTCGCTAGTTTTCTCGGCCTTTCCTCTTCCAGCGATTTTGATAGCCCTTCCTTCCTTTCCTCTCCCTATGTTGTCCCTTTCCTTCCCTCCATTGACGAAGATAGGTTTGTTGCTTTCCTTTTCTTCGTCTCCCTTTTCTTCTTTGGGATGGGTGTTGATGTTGTGAGGGGTTCTATACACTCTAAGATGTTGAAGGATCATACCTAAAGAATCTGGATGTAAATTTCCACACCTAACTAGTGATATATATATGTATATATATATATATATATATATATATATATATATATATATATATATATATATATATATATATATATATATATATATATATACACCCACATGTCCACCAATTATGCGCGCCGGGTAATTCTTGAAGGACTAATGAAAGTACCACACGGTCAGCAAATGTCCTTTAGTGTTGCTTAGTGTATTTGTAAGATCAAAAGCTCTAGCCTAATTACTACACAACACACCTGGATGTATACAAATTTTAATCAAGAGTATTAGGGACTGCAAACATCTGTTTATTCCGGAACTTAGTTCAATACCCGTAATTCTTTAAGCGCGTTCGTGCCCGTACTCATATACAATTAGTATATTGTTACGTGCTAAGGCTCGATTAAACAGTAACATAAAAATAGTGAAAATAGCTTGTAAAACTTAATAAACAATTTATTGAATACACATATTTTTCAGAAAATAAAAATAAACTTACGGTTTTAAGAATCAATTCCAAAATTAATCCAAAAATAATTCAAAATATATTAGACAAATTGCAAACGTTCTGGTAATAAAGTGTGCAAATAATTCTAAGTTCGAATTCCAAGTATCCAATATGGAAGATGATGTATCTTGATGAAGTCAGTTCTTGTTAATGAAAATCCATAAGCACATATTCTTTTCCAGATAACTAACAAAATAATTCCTCTTGATCCAAACGAATTGACACAATTTCCAGTTCACGGTAATTTATAATATCTCAAAAAAGACACACTCAACTTAGTATTCTAAAAGCCCAAACTTCTACTAAATAACTCGCTCCAAAACATAGTTTATATACCTGTTTTTACGTAAACAAGAAAGGGGTCACGATCTTCTAGAATCTCTTAGAACAATTTTACGTTCAAAAAATCACGTAAACAGCGTATGACCAAACTAAAATAGAAAGATGTTTATACAAAACTACATTTTGTCCTTGGAACCAACCAATCATTTTTAAAGCTTATTTACAACTATGAAACCAGGTCAGAAATGACGTCAACACCTGGTGTTCACTCTGTAAAGTAGAGGTCACACCCCCTTCAGTGAACAAATCTTAAAACTTAAAATGCCAAATTTAAATCTAACAAACAAAAATGAAAATAAATGTAAATGGCATATCAAATATACGTAACAATATGCTTACAAAAGTTGTTGTTTTAAGTTGGCGCAGAGGTGAAGTTCTAATACATGTATGTCAAGTTCTAATGCAATAGGCGACACAATAATACAGTTGTTGTTTAATGTAAGAGTTCTTTTGACGAAGTCAAATACTTGAGTAAGTTTTAGGTTCATTAATGTTTGATGTTAAGTGGGCCTTATTATTTTCCTTTTTATATTTATTTTCTTGATCACATTAATTTAAAGATTTTAATACATATGGAAGGAGGCTACTTGTATGATCGCTGTCAACCAAACCACCCGCACCCCCAAGGGCTAAAAGTCCCAGTCATATTAGAACATAAAGTGATTATTGGTACGAACACATATTGTGTATGTACTTTCAGCTAGATCTGTAGCAATATGCTCCAGAAAGCTCATGTAAGTTATGTAAGAAGCGTGTTGTGTGCAGAAGGACAGGATAAATACATATCAGATGTTCTTTTGTGTTTTCAACAACTATTTGATACGTTAAATCCTTTTTCTCATCAACAAAATCTTTATGCAATTTGTTTTGTAAATATAATGCGAAACAAATAATGTTACACGCACAGGGGTATTCACTTGACCGAGCGGTGTCAAAACCCTGGCGCGAGTCCCGCTGGAAGTCATGTGTTTTCCCCAAATTTCCAAAGACTTCCGTACAGCTTGTGTTGTAAAATGGAAAGTCAGACGTGTCTGCTTTATTTAATAAATTTTGCTCTGATTAATTGGCGACCACAGATGAGACAACTTGCCCAAAAGTCCATTAACCGCTCCTTTGCATGGTTTTTCTTCATTATCATCAGATTTCCGTACCGCCAGCAGGTTATTCCAGTGAAAATTCACTAGTATTCCCTTTCTAACTGGACATACACCACAATTAATTTTGCTATATGTTCTCTACATATATTTCTCAGTGCTGATCTTTCAACTGTGCGACAATCAATACAAATCATATGTTAATCTAAAATACATCCAAAGATGACTTCATGGTGAAGTTCTTGTCAGGAGTTCACCGGCATTATTTTGAACGACTGCACTGTAAACAAAACAGCATGTACACATAACAAAAATTTCAATTCTGGATCATCACCAAGGCCTTATTACTCCATGTGCACTGTCGCCAAATTATACACTGACATCCACTCTCTCAGCTCAAATAAACAAGAATAAACATTTACCTTTAAATCCCTACCAAAAAATGCAACTCTTCTATCACCATTGAGTTACAAAAAATGTTTGATAGCACTCAAATGCTCTTGTCACAAGTAACATTCAAAACTGAGAATTTAACCAGACAGTACATGTAATATGTATGTTTTAATCTTTTTTAACCATCGTTATAGGAACTCCATATGTGGGTATTGTTGGTGGAGATGCCTATTTGAATTGGACAATAAACAACTTAGCAGTTGATGTTCCTCGATTCATTCGAAATCCAGCAGACAATGCATCATTGATGATTTTCCTCAGAGGTGAGGTCACTCCAATAATTATTGACAATCGTACTACATTTACAGGCAACCTATCAGAAAGGATTGTGTCCTTCACCTTGTCTAATATTAAACTGTCTGATGCTGGAAGGTACACAATTACAATGTCTACTGTCAACGAAACACTCATTTTGGGTGGTCAAGTACTTATTATAGCAGGTATGTATTTTGTGATTGTTATCTAATAACATTATGTATTTATACTCCTTTTTTATCACCGTGCTAATATTACTTGGACAGTTATTTATTTCTACCTTGTTCCATGTTGGGATCTTTTTTTTCTTTATTGATTTGTTTGTACCAAATTTGTTACACAAGCCTTCATAATGAAATGAATATTACATTAATTAATGCAAATTACTTTTAATAACATTGTTTGAAATGTGCATTCATGATAAATAAAGTTTTCGTATTGAGGAGACATGATGAGTGTTGCTTCCAGAGGAGCACACATTGTGCTGTCCAGAACTAATATTCATTTCCCCATCCAGGGTAGGCTGGAAAACCCTGCATAATTCTAGCATGGAACGCCCTAGATTATTTGGACTAATATAATGTTCTGGAATATTGGCTTTGGCAAACTGTATTATTTGGCTGGAAAAAAGACCATGCAAATTGTTAATGAAAATAAGATATATCCCTAGAAAATAATTGTCATTTGGTCAGATCCTGATATGATCCCTCTCCCATCTCTTAAAATCATACACTATTAGGTTAAAACCTAGAATATTAGTCATATGAAATACATTCATTACTCAAAAAGTTAGATAGCTCAGTGCTCCTAGGTGCCTGTCAACTTTAAATAGACAATTCAGACTACATTGCTGGGCCCTGGTATGCAAAATAACGTTGTCCATATGACTTCGTTTTCATAGTGGGAATAATGTGTATACGATTGTCAGAAGAGGAGCATACGTATCTTGCCGTATTGTACACATGGGTGAGACCTGATTCGTATGCAGGACTGGAGTCTGTCAGTGAAATGTAGCACAGAGAACAAATTTTGTGTTTGATTTTTGCATCAACTGTATAGCCACTGTATGGTACAGAGCAGTCAGGGAGGTGTGCTCTGATCATGGTACTCTAAAGATGATCTGAGCAGCTGTGTGTTGAACTGTTTGGTCAGTCAGTTATAAAACATGCCTGTAAATATGCAAGAGCTTGTTTGCTGGCACAATTTATATTTTGATGTATATATTTCACCTTTGGCTAAAACACAACACTGGAACTCCATAGCTACCGTTAGTGAACATCTTATGTTACTCGTGTACATTTAAATATCACTGATCAAAGTCGTTTTTGCTATCCTAACAGTAGAAATCCAACGTGTAAATATTGTAGGCCTCTTAGTCACCTGGTAGTTGTCTGGTTGTGTGATCATGTTATCTGTTTCTTTTATAAATTAATGTACGAATGACAAAATCATGACAGACCCAGGTGATGAAGTTATTACATTTTCTTCATAGGTATCTTGCAAGACACTAATGCACATTTCCTCATTGATGTTTGTGTTTATGGGTTATCTTATTATAATTCACCCATCAAATATATTAAAGATAACACAATATTTCCTTTCTTCTACAACAAGGGTAATAATACACAAAGTTATGGAAATCAGAAATGAAAGAAAAAATAATAAATAAGCTGAAAGATTAAAAAGGAAAACCTTGTTTAAAATTTACATGTAATTGCACACGTTTTAGAAAACTAACTTGTCAAATTAATAGATGGCAATTTATAGCATTTTTTCGATCACTTTTTAGTTTAATTGTCTGCATTATTTTTTAGGGCTTGAAAGTACAAAACATTTTAATGTATGAGATGACGTATCTGTTTTTACAGCATTTGTAATACTTCAGCAATAACTATGAGATGATGCATCTGTTTTCACAACATTCGTAATAATTCAGCAAGAACTATGGAACACCCATTATTTTCTACATTAGAAACCTGATACAGATTGTGCCAATATAATTTTGTGGCGTACATATACAGAAAATTCTGCATTTTGGTTCTGGTCAATATCTATGTGATTGATAAGAACCGGTGTAGTAACAATCTTACATTTAAAATGTCAAAAGGTTAAGGAATTGATGTTATATGGAATTGTCAGTATAGTTCATGCATGTATGATCTTTAAAGTTCATACTTTGATAATTCACCTTAATCAGGTTATGTACATAGCAAACTTAAACTTTTTTATGTTGCATATTTTTGGATTTTACTTGCAAATCATGTTGTATAGTTTGTCACTCCTAATAAAGTAAAGTTTAGTTAAATACAGTAATAATAATAATAATAATAATAATAATAATAATAATAATAATAATAATAATATTAACAATAATGATAATAATAATAACAACAGCAATAATAATAATAATAATAATAATAATAATAATAATAATAATAATAATAAAGTATACAAAATATACAGGAAAAAAACTACTTTTTTAGACCCGTTTTTTTTCACCCAAAATTCGCCCATGGTCGGAATCTTATTTGGTGTCCAGATTGATTTTAGACTTTATGGCCTCAGATCTTGGCAGACCGGTCTGAAGCACACACTGACAGGTGAACCTGTGCAAAAGGTACGATAAGGTGGACATATTGAATAAAGAGTCTTTTCCATGTGAAAATTATGAGTGTTAAGCAAAAAAAAACACCAACAAAACAAAAACTCATAACGTTTCACCTTCTGCTCATGCGCCAGCAAACTAACCAATGGAAAACACTTTTGTAGCACAACTAGGCATTGGTCTAATAAAATATTGCGTGAAAGCCGCTGCATTAGGATGTATTCAGAAATAGTCCCCAAAATGTGTTTCCTACTCACATTGAATGCAAAAAAGAGAAACTTCCAGGGGTTAATGTTAATTAAACAGTTACTTTTCATGATACCCCAAAATTTGAATATTTAATCACATGTGTATCAACACTGTACATAAATTACAAATTTTCCGTGACAATTTTCATTTTTTTTCTTCTGAAAATTCATGTTAACATATTAAACTCTAGCGCCGAGTTTATGGGGTATGAGGTAGTAGCCTACTTTCCAAGGTCTATAGCGTCAAGGTCATGCATGATACACTAAAGTGGGTGGTATTAGTTAAAGGTAGACAGATTCAGCTCTACAATGAAAGCAAATAATCTGGACATTTTAGTTGCACTACAAAATACAAAAATAAAAACCTAATTTTTTGGATCCGTTTTTTTCCCCATCCAAAATTCGCCCACGGTCCGATATTGTGTCTATGTTTTTAGACTTTATGCCTTCAGATCTAAGGCAGACCGGTCTAGAAGCGCACACAGAGAGGTGAACTTGTGCAAAAAGTAAGATAAGATGGACATTTTGAATAAAGATCCTTCTCCATACAAAAATTATGGGTCTGTTAAGCACCAAAAAAAGAAAGAAACAAACAAAATAAATCAACAACTTTTCACTTTCTGCTCATGCGCCAGCAAACTAACCAATGGAAAGGCTTTGTTTTAGCACAACTAGGCATTGGGCTAATGTAAAATTGCTTGGAAGCTGATGCATTATGAAGTATTCAGAAATAGTCCCCAAAAATTGTTTCCTACTCACATTTCACGCGAAAACAGCAAAAACCTCCAAGGGTTAATGTGTTATGAATGAGAGGGACTGTATATATATATATATATATATATATATATATATATATATATATATATATATATATATATATATATATATATATATATATATTGTGTGTTTGGTTTTTGTCCATGATTAAAGTCATTTTGTAAACAATATTACATATTTAATGTTTGACAATGAATGCCAATTATATTTTAAGATAATTATTACTTGTAGGTAAATATCTCTACATGGATCTGAGTTTAGGACATTGGTTTTTCCCAATGGACTTGATTGGTCTGCCTGACCAATTGATTGGTCTGCCTGATATTTGCCAAGTTCTTGACTAAGGTTTTAGTTTATAAAACAACTGGCCTTAACTTTTTACTCTCCTTTTCCTATTGGATCTTTGTTTTTTTCTGCAGTGGAATTAGTTTTTTTTAGTTAAGTTAATAATTTTGAAGATTTATTTTTTAAATTATTCACTGGAATTGCAATGTACTTATTGATTCTTTTTTGGAGTAAATCATTATTATGTTATTATTTTGAATTCGCTCAAGGACATTCTGCCATTTATCATTGTGATACATCAAGATTGTTAATTTATCAGCACATTCCAGGTTATTGGCAGCTCAGCACATTTAAGATGGAAAATTAATGCAGAACACCTTTTAAATTTTAAAGTTTAAATTTTCACTTCCTTTACTAGGAATATAAAGTATCTCTTGAATTTTAGTAAATTTATTGGCTTTTGCTTTCCTTGTTACTTATAGATCGTAGCATCACGAACAATATATATATATATATGTGTGTGTTAATGACTCTGGAGTATATATCTTAATGATTCTGGATTGATGATGATGATGATGATACTAAGTACTTTTTTTGATGAGGGTAACTCAGTATAATATAGTATTCTTCCATAAGGCTCTCAATGAACATACTATTGTAAATACAAGATAATATTTGTTATTTTAAAATTAAAAATAGCAAAGCATCCTTAAATACATCACATATAAAGGCACAAAGTGTAAATGAAATGCTAAATAAATTGGGATACATGTATGCATTATTCATGGAAAGCATTTAATAATTAAATCTTAATTTTTTTATAATGACTGTCCTTGTCAAGTAAATATGTGTGTGTTCTATTCAGATTTTGTACATCATCAGCACATATTTTAAGTTGAGTTCTGTTTCTTAAGTGTTCCATTTGTTTTTGAGATCCAAGATTATTCATTAGTTTTAAGAAATTCTTTTCAAATAAATTTGTAGATTGTTGTCCTTCATTAATTATTTAGTGGAATGTATCACTCTTATCATGGTTATTGATATGACATGATATATGTACATGCATGTGCCATGTGCCATATTTGCTGGCCTATAAGTAAATGCAAGAGCATAAGTCAAATCAACAGATTTGGCAAATATTACATCTTTCATATATATATACATCGATGCTGAGTATACGACGAGGCCAGATCAATTGTGGTTGGGTTTTTCACTTTGTTTCACACAGCATATGTAACTCAGATAATATCTCTCAAGCCAATGACCTTTAATAATGACCTTTTATATATGAATCTGGGTGTTTTACATTATGCAAATAAACTGAATAGGTTCTCCCACAGCAGTTTTCAAAAGAAATTATGTGGTATCAAATAGATAAATAATCAGGATATAGCTTTACATTAGCACTCAATATGTCTGTTTATTGTTTATACACTTTCAAAGAAGTACAAATGGCTTTAAATTATGTGTGAATTTTTTAAGATGGTGCAAATGGTAATATTCTTACTGAATCTAAAAGATTACAAGAACAAACATATGAAATTCTATTTTAAAACACTATTAATATTGAAATAGTAAAATCTGGAACTTACTGTGTATCTGTAGTTGAATCAAATTAAACACATGAGTTTATCTTGTCGGAATTATCATGTTAAATGCATAAAATAAAATAAAATGGTATAATGCACATTTTAGATGCTTTAGATGACAAAACGTATGTTAATGAGTGAAAATTCTTTTGATCATTAACAAATAAAAGATTTTTAATTTTATTATTACTAGGTCAATCTAGTAATGAATTTGTAAACCATTTTTGTGGACTTAAATATAGGCAAATTTATAAAGAAAACAAATTTATTACAGTCCATGAAGTGTGTTATGTTAAAAGCACATCCTCTTTTGTCAGTTGGTGAGCTGTGTCAAATGTGAGCCTTGTTTGGAAGGCTTTCTAAGTCTTATTGACCTTTAAAAGTCATTGTGAACCTGTATGAATTTCCTTTTTTTGAACTTAAGTCTTCAACACTATTTCAGATTGACTGAACATGCAGTTTAGTTGTTTAAAACTAATGGAGACAGAAATATGTCTAGCATTGTTAATTCTTTTATCTGCTGTGGTACCAATTTTTACAAATTCCTTGTCATGCATTAATATGATACCAATCTCCATATAAATGAGTAACATGTCAACATGGTATTTTTTTAATTTATTAGCTCTCTATCCTGATATCTTTGAGTCTTTGAATTCTATAATATTATTTGCCCCATTATCTCCAAATCTTCTATTTTTTTTAGCTTTAAAAAGATACTCATTATATATAAAGGAATGCTAATACATAAGACAATAATTCCAAGTTCTATTTACACTTTGGAAGGACTCGTTTCTGATGGTACAGAATAATTATTTGTCATCCTTATTTTGGACATCAATTCATCATGTATATCCATTATTCTTTACCTATTCAGGTAACCAATGTACTAACAAGTCTATATCTGTCCATGTGTATAGTGCGAAAGTATTTTTGTAGGAATCGCCTGACTTTTTGCATCAGGAAATGTATTTAGCGTTTCAAAAATTTAAAATTAAAACCTTGTGCATTTCTCTTTGTGAAAGATATGTTTAAGCTTAGTCATATGATACAATCTACAATTTTCTACTGCTATATAGTTGTCGAGATCCAAAATCTCTCTCTTCATAGAAATTGTATTCTTTCTTCACTGATTGACCTTGTCAAACAATCAACACATAGCCTAACCATATCCATCATGGAATCTGTAATCATTGAGTGTAGAGTCAAATATTTTTTGTTTTCTGTGGATTATGACTATGTTAATGTTACATATTATCTTAATTTACTTTTGTAAGAATATTCAATATAATAGTGGTCTGCAGATGTATTCTGTCATTCTGTAGAACTGTTATTTAGTTTGTAAAACTATTTCGTTTTTAAATTTACATATTTAGCTGGTTCCCAACTGTTCCATTGTTTGAATACATAATCAGTATTTCCCTAGGGTTGCATAGTTTGAGAGCATTGCTGTTAGAAGTGGAGGTCAAGCTGAGTATACAAAAAATCAACCATGGTGTCAGAAGTTGTGGTCAAAATAAAAATGTGTGGGTCTCTGACATACATATGCGGGTAAAGGGAAACACTGCATAATTCTTGTCATTCATGTCTTTGTATCTGGGTACATGCAGAGATATTCTCTGTCCGATACTTTATGTACCGTTCAGTTGTTAAATTCCCTGTCCTCGTTAAACTCTATCTCATGAATACATAATTTTTGCCATTTATGCCTTTTTATCTGAGTGAGCGTAGAAATACTGTGTCCAATAAATCCTTTACCTTTTAGCTGTGAAATATCATGTCCTCATTAATAATAATAATATTAATGAGGACTTTGGATAGCGACTAATCCTTGGAAGCTCTAAGCGCTGTACACCATCAATAATGATATCATTACGCTCTAGAAGAACAAATTACAAAAACAATGAAATTCGAAAACATAAAAACATGTTGAAAACATATAAGATGCAAAACATGATTAGGTCGCTAAGTTTGTCCCTGCAGTCGAAACAGGTGAGTCTTAAGAGCACTCTTAAAAGGGTCTTTGTGTATAATTTCAACGGGCAATTCGTTCCACGTTGCAAGGCCCTGGTGTGCAAACGAACTTTGTCCATATGACTTTATTATCAAATTGGGAACAACGAGTATACGATTATCAGAAGAAGAGCGTAATGATATAGCTGGTGTATACATGGGTGATGCTGAATAGGTATGTTGGACTGGAGTCTGTCTTTGAAACATAGCACAGAGAACAAATTTTGTGTTTTATTCTGTATCGAATTGATAGCCAATGTAGGACACAGAGCAGTGGTGAGGTGTGCTCTGATCGAGGTACTCTAAAGATGATCCGTGCAGCTGTGGTTTGAACTTGTTGAAGTTTCTGGAGTAAATATTGTGACGAACCAGACAGAATTGAGTTACAATAGTCCAGTCTTGAAAGTACTAATGAACACACGTGTTTTAGTGGCATCAACTGAAAGATATTTACGATTGGAACTGATGCGTCTCAACTAAAGATATGCAGCCTTGCATATGTCCATGACATGTTGGTGCAATGTGAGAGTACTGTCTAGAGTAACGCCTAGATTCCGCACTGACTGTGAGAATTTAATGTTAGTGCTGCTGATATGCATTGTCTAAGGTAAAGGATGTGGATGAGAAAGTCTTTGTGTTGTGATCAGAATAGCCTCAGTTTTATCATCATTCATCTGCTGCTTGTTACATGTCATCCATGATTTCAAATCCGAAATGCACTTCTCTACTCCATGGATGGTAGCATCAACTTCAGTTGGGTGGCTAGACTTGTATATTTGGGTGCCATCAGCATACAATTGGTGCGACACGGGGTGATGATATATGACACTTGAGAGCGGCAGAGTATACAGCATGAAGAGAACAGGTCCAAGAACAGATCCCTGTAGAACACCACAACATACGTCAACTGGGCTGGAGTGTATTCCATTTGCAGATATAATTTGTGTCCTGTTGACTAAGTAGGACTTGAACCACTGTAAGGCTATATTCTAAATACCAAACACATGCTGTAGACAGTGAGGTAATATATCATGGTCTATTGTGTCAAATGCTGCAGATAAATCCAGGAGAGTGAGGAATGTAATATTTCCACTATCCAAAGCAGAGAGAATGTCACTAAATACTTTCAGAAGAGTAATTTCCGTACTGTGGCAAGGTAGATATGCAGACTGTACATTGCTAAAAAGACTGTTTGAATTGAAATGAGATACAAGTTGAGTTAGAACAACATTTTCTAAGATTTTGTATATGAATGGGAGATTAGAAATTGGGCGATAGTTCTTTAAATCGTTATGGTCCAGTGTTGGTTTCTTCAGCAGTGGCAGGTTTGAAAATTGATGGGAATTCCCCTGATGAGAGAGAGATATTAATGCCATTAGTTAGCGAAGGCAATATTTGGTCTAAGCACTCAAGCAGCATTGATGTCGGAATTGGATCAAGTTCACAAGACTTTGGTGCACTTTTAATCACGATTGTCCATATTAAATCAAAATAAATAGGTTCAAATGCTCGTAACGGTTGTCTGCATCATAACTGTATGATGACGATTCAGTTGAAATTGTAGCTGTCAAGCGAATCTCTAATGGTTTTTATTTTGTCTTCGAAGAAATTTGCAAATTAGTCTGGTAGGTCTAGTGTAGAGAAGGTTGATGGAAGTGGTGTACATTTGTTCCTTGACATTAGTGTGTTAGTTATCTCGAAGAGCTCTTTGCAGCTGGAACTCTCTTTGATCTTAGTACTGTAGTGGAATGATTTGGCTAAATGGACTATGTTGCTGATGTTCTTCTTAGCGGCTTCGTAGATTTGTTTATGAATAGTGAGTCTGGTGGAAAGCCAAAGCCTCTCTGCTTTTCGGCAATGTCTTTTAGCAGTTCGAAGCTGTTCCCTAACACTACTATACCATGGAAAACACTTTTTTATTGATACTCTGCATTGGTGGCTGGGGCAAGTTTTTCAAGCAAGGAACGCAGGCAGTTATCAAGTTGTTCCGCTGTTGGATGTAATAAAGTTGTTAGGTTTTCTTGGATGTCAAGCATGAATTTGGTTCTATTTATCATACGGGGGTTTCTCTTTGTAGCAAATAGAGGTGGAGTGTTAGGGACTGATACATCGAGATGGCATAGAATACAGAGGTGATCCGATGCAAGTTCGTGGGATACAAGGGTGGATTGCAGAATATTATCATCAGGTCTATAAAGAAACCAGTCTAAAATCTGACCAAGTTTATGGGTAGGTTGGTTAACTGACTGTTTAAGATTGAAAACATTAATGGAATCTAGGAGTTATGACCTGTATCATTTACCAGGACAGTCAAAGTGAAAGTTGAAATCTCCAAGAATAATTAGGTTGCCACCTATCGAATTTCCATATTCTAGAAGATTTGGAAACTGCTCCAAAAAGAGAGATTCAGTCAGCCTGTTTTTTCTACTAGGAGGAGGACGGTAGAGACATAAAAAATGGACTGACCTTTGTTCCAGTGTGAGCGTTGTTTGCACTAGTTTAAATGATGTGTGGCAGAAATTGAAGGTTGTGTTGTACTTGAGGCATTTGATCATGGAAGTCTTTGTAATTACAGCAATTCCACCTCCGCGAGAGTTGTGGGGGAACAACTTGATGGAGTAATCAGTAGGTGTTAAATCCGCACTCTTAGATTCATGTGGCTTGTAACAAAGTTCTCTCAGGAAGAAGACGTCAGTATTCTGGTCGTTGATAAAATTAACAATTTTTGTGCGCTTTTCCGGTGATTCTACTGATTGAGCGTTGAATAATGCAATCCCTGGGACAGGTGACTCAACGGTTAACGATTTAAGATGAATTTGAACCAGGTTAATAAAATTAATGGCAGAATATTTAAGTTGTTTATCCGTTACGGGCGAAAAGGAGATAACTGGAATTCTTCTTTCTGTTCTATGCCGACCATCTTTGAAAGAACGTTTCTTATATATATTTTTTGCAGTTGTAATATAATAATACTAATACTACTACTACTACTACTACTACTACTACTACTACTACTACTACTACTACTACTACTACTAATAATAATAATAATAATACTATATAATAATGTGGACTTTGTATAGTGTATAATGTTTAGAAGCTCTAAGCGTGTTACAGCATTTATAATGATATGACTACAAAAGTAAAAACCGTGAAATTGAATAACATAAAAATACAGAATATATATATATATATATATATATATATATATATATATATATATATATATATATATATATATATATATATATATATATATATATATATATATATATATATATTGATGTCATCAAAATATATTTGAATGTTATTTTTTTTTTCACAATTACAGGCAAAGAACTTGTTTATAGCATGTTATAGAATGTTATATAAAAATTATTTAAATTTGATGTCAAGTTATGTATCTTTGAATTTGATGTGTATGTGCACGCTATTGATAAAAATGTCTGAGACTTGTGATAATATTGTAGCCAAGGCTTAGGAATTCATTGCTTTTCTGTTACATTTGCATACTGTACTAATAATCTGTTACATTTGCATACTGTACTAATAATATGTTACATTTGCATACTGTACTAATAATCTGTTACATTTGCATACTGTACTACTAATCTGTTACATTTATACTGTACTAATAATCTGTTACATTTGCATACTGTACTAATAATCTGTTACATTTGCATACTGTACTAATATTCTTTTATTTTCAGTGAGTCCTAATATCCCTGTGATTAAAGCACTTTCTGTAGCTGCTGTAGTTGAAAAAGATTACAAATTAAACTGCTCCACAGAATCTAGAAGTGCTCCGTTGGACCACAACTTGACTATGTATTCATATTGGAAGCAAAATGGAGTGAATATACCCTTGGAATCAAGGTACATTGTAAATAGGACGACTTTGACAATTAGCAACCTGAGCAGGAAGGAAAATGGGGAGAAAGTTATTTGCCACGCTTTTGATGACCAGCGTGCAGTTTCGACTGAGAGTAGTGCATTTTTCCTAAATGTCTTATGTGAGTAGCATATTTGTTTCAGTATTTCTTGATACAGCATGTTGTTATATCAGTTAGTCATATTTATATTTTATGGAAAAGAATCACTACTGCATTTTTTAAGTATATATTTGTTTATATCCATCAAATAATGTGTTGTTATATGTGCACTTGCTATGATTTGATATGTTGGTTTATAAATATATATATATATATATATATATATATATATATATATATATATATATATTGATCTATATATATATATATATATATATATATATATATATATATATATATATATATATATATATATATATATATATATATATATATATATATATATTACAGAAACACTGATTGACATAGCGAGATATAGTTAGAGCACATCCTACACATCATTAGATGTTTGTTACAAGAAAAGAAGCAGCTTTACAAGATGACAATACCAAATCCCCCTGGTCTATGGCTTTGTTATCAAATATATACACTATACATATATGTGTGTGTATGTTATTGTATTGTTGTGGGAAAATATGACAGAGTTTCTTTGGGTTTAAAAATGCCTGTGTGAATTTTCATACAACTGCATTAACCTTTTTGTTGATGTTTTTATAGGGTTAATTCCAATGTTCAGCACACTATAGGCTATATATGGAGGAAGAACCAGAAGAACCACCGACCCACGAGAAGGTACCGGTAAGCTTTCTCAATACCCAGATTGGCCAAACCCGAGACGCGAACCCATTGAGACAGAGGTGATATGTCAGTGATCTGTAACTGAGCACTTTAGACCACTTGGCCACTTGAGGTGCCCAGTAACGATTTGTATTACCGGGTAGAAACTTATTTTCTTATTCTACCAAATGCTTAACTATGAAAAAATCTTGCCGATGAAAGTAAGGGGGTTGTGGTCACTAAAAACTATAATCGAAGAAGGAGCTGGACTAAGATAAACTTCATAATGTTGTAAAGCCAAAATCAGTGCCTAACATTCCTTCTCGATAGTTGAATAATATCTCTCTTTGAAACATAGCACACTGGATGTCCAATACCATTTTTGTCTTCTTGAATTAAAACTGATCCAACACCAACATCACTTGCATCGACAGATAATTTGAAAGACTGACTGAAATTTGGAGCTACAATAACTGGTGCTGTTTCAGGTATGTCTTTTAACTTGTCAAAAGCCTCCTGACATTTTTCAGTCCAAAAGAACTTGTTCTTCTTCTTCAATAAATTTGTCAGAGGTTCTGCAATTATAGAAAAATTGGAACAAAATATTTGATAGTATCCGGCCATACCTAAAAACCGCATTAGTCGCTTTCTATTTTCAGGCACAGGGAATTTAGAAATAGCCTCAACCTTAGCATCTGTTGGTTTAACTTGTCCATGTCCCACAATATGTCCTAAAAAAAGTCACACTAGCACGGCAGAACTCACTTTTAGATAAATTAACTTTCAAACATTCATCAGTGAGTCTGTCAAAGAATGTTCGACACGTTGTAGATGATGACGTCATCTATATAGGCATCAACATTTTCTAGACCAGAGGTGATCATATTGATAAGACGTTGAAATGTACTTAGTGACCCTTTCATCCCGAGTGGCATTACTTTCTATTGGTAAAGTCCATCTGGAGTCACAAATGCCGAGATTTCCTTTGCTCTTTCCGTTAGTCGAATCTGCCAAAATCCTTTCAGAAGGTCAAATTTGGTAACATACTTGGCATTCCCGATTTTATCAATACAATCGTCAATTCTTGGTAATTGGAATGAATCTGTTTTGTCACACTGTTCACCTTCCTATAATCAGTGCACATACGGAATGTTTTATTTAGTTTTGGAACAAGTATGCATGGTGAACTCCAATCACTTTTACTGGGCTCGATAAAATCATTATCCAGCAAATATTGAATTTCCTTTTTTAAGTATTCCTGTTTGAGTGGATTCATCCTGTATGGATGTTGTTTGACAGGTTTGGAATTTACAATTTCAACGTCATGAAAATTGTGTTTGTCCTTGTAGGAACATCTGAAAATAAGCGCTCATATTCAAATAATAACTGTTTCGGTTCATTTCTTTCTTTCACTTGAAAATGTGAAAGTTTTTTGTCTAGATCTTTCATAATATCTGAATTACAAAGATTCGTCATTTCAATATCAGTAGAATCTGATGATATTCCTTCACTGACTGGGACAGGTACAACTAAATTAATTACATTTTTAACATGGCAATCTCTTTCAATATACCCTTTTAGCATGTTTATATGACAGAGTTGTGTTTGTTTGCGCCTCCAAGAAGTATTTATGATGTATTTTAAGTCATTAATTTTCCTGTCAACTGTGTAGGGACCATAATATTTGGCCTGAGGAGGATTTTGTGGCATTGGTAAGAGAGCCAGGACTCTATCACCAGGATGAAAACTCCCTTTCTTCGATTTTTTATCATATCTTGATTTCATTTTAGATTGAGCAGAGTTCAGACTTGCTCTTGCGACCTCACAAGCCTTTGACAACCTGTATCTAAAATCGGAAACATAATCAAGAAGATTGATCTCAGTATATTCTTTTTCAATACCTTCAATGGCCCATGCACAGTGTGTCCAAAAAACAGTTCAAAGAGACTGAAGCCTAAAGATTCTTGAATTGATTCTCTAACAGCAAACAATAGTAAATGAATGCCTTCAATCTTTATTCGTATCAAAACAATATGATCGGATCATATTTTTCAAAGTCTGTTGGAATCTTTCTAATGCCCCTTGGCTCTCAGGATAATAGGCAGAAGATTTGAATTGTTGAATGCCCAATTCATACATAACTTGTTGGAAAATTCCAGACATGAAGTTTGAACCTTGATCAGACTGAACGGATTTGGGAAGGCAATACTGAGTACAAAACTTTATTAAAGCTTTAACTATTGTTTTAGATTGTATATTCCTCAACGGAATTACCTCTGGAAACCTTGTTAACGCACACAGAAAGGTCAAAAGATATTGGTTACCTGACTTGGTCTTGGGTAAGGGACCTACACAATCTACCATAATTCTACTAAATGGTTAGTCGAAGGCAGGAATAGGTTGTAGATGAGCCTTAGGTATCTTCTGATTGGGTTTTCCTACCATTTGACAACTATGACAAGATCTACGGTATTTGGCAACATCACTTTTGATTTTTGGCCAATAGAAATGAGTCAAGATCTTGTAATAAGTTTTATTAATCCCTAAATCAGCAGCCAAAAGAGTTTCATGGGCCATATTAAGTATTTCCTGTCTGTAAGGTTTTGAAACTACTATTTTATAATTCACCGACCACTTATCACCAGCAGGTACCTCGGGAGGTAACCATTTTCTCATAAGAATTCCATTTTTAATGAAATAACAGACAGGAACTTCAGTGGCTTCAGTCTCACTTATGGCCCTTTGAAGCAAATAGGAGATCTCAGGATCTTTTTCGTGTTCGACGACAAGTGACTGTCGTTTATCACCCTGATTGGAATAAAGAGAATGAGTTGTTAAAAGAGGATCACTATGATCAATACTATCTGATTGCTCCAAACAAGGAGTAAAAGTGACTTCATTGAAAGCCTGACCTATACACGTGTCAGCTAAAGGAATACTGACTTCATCAACATCATTCTCAAGAGCTTTCTTTGCCATAGCTATGGTAACTGCACAAGCTTGAAATATATCACGGAATTCTTTTTCAATTGGATCAACTTTCTGATCCAAATCAGGCTTGTCCGTTACAAGTGGATTAACCACAACCTTATCTCCTGCTAAGTCGTTGCCTAGCAATAAATGAATGCCCTCAACGGGTAAAACCGAGACTGTTCCGACTATAACAGGTCCTGATACTAAGTCTGATGACAAATTTACACAATGGAGAGGAACATTAACAAAGCAGCATTCTACTCCCTGAATAACAACACTTTCATTAGAAGAAGACTTCTCAGAAAAAGGCAAAGTGCCTGACAATAAAAGACTTAGAGAAGCTCCTGTGTCCATTAAAATTGTAATAGGGGTGAGATTGGCTGAATCCCCTAAGAGTGATATAGAACCCTTCGATATGAATGGTTCATAATTCCCCATAATAAAATCAAACAGAGATTTATTAGCTTCAACAAATGTATTGCTTTCAATACATGACCGTGACCTCGACCTTTTAGAAATAAGAGCATTTCGAACAGGTCTGTCTTGGTTTTGATGTCTATTTTTCAAATTTGTAGCAATCAAAAATAACATGTCCTTGTTTCTTGCAATAGGCACACGTCGAAAGAGACAAGGATCTAGAATCAAGCTTCTCTGAAGTTTGATTTTTGAAATTTGTGATTGTTTGAGTTATTAAGGGGCTGGTATTAATCTGAAATACGTTTCTGCCAGAAGACTGTTGAGTAGAAGTCTTGTTTACAAAATTAACTTTATGTGTCAAATAATATTCGTCAGCAGCTCGAGCAGCATTCTCCAAGGTTTCAATCCTATGCTCATCAAGATAAGACTTAACGTCACTATGGACACAGTTTTTGAACTCTTCAATTAATATCATTTGCTTGAGATTTTGATAATATTGTTCGACTTTCTTGGCTAAGCACAATCTATCAAACAACTGCTCTTTTTCTCCAGGAAATTCGATATGAGTTTGTCCAGCTTCTATTCTGTAATTCCTGAATTTTTGCCGATAAGCTTCAGGGACTAACTCATAACCCCTTAGAATGCATTCTTTAACCACATCACTTTGGTCAACAGGCAGTGAAGTGTAAATCTCACTAGCCTTACCAGTGAGTACACATTGCAATAATGAGTCCAATGCTCCCTTGGCCGCTTTAAATTTTCTGCAACCTTTTGAAAACGAATGAAGTATTTGTCTATTTCTTTTTCTCTGAAAGGGGGCACTAATCTGATATTCCTTGCTAAATCAAAACTTAAATTTGGATTTGAAGCATGAAGGTGTTTTTCACTTGCCAGCTCTATTTCTTTCATTTTACATTGATTTTTATATTTGATATTCACTTTCTTCCTTCTCTCTCTCTCTTTATCAATTTGTTTTTCTTGTAACCGAATGTGCATCTGCTCTTTTTGTAATTCAATTTGCATTTCTTTTTCTCTTTCTTCTCTCTCTCTCCTCTTTGTCATCTTGTAATTGTTTTTCTTTCTGCCTTTCCTGTCTCTCTCTCTCCTCATTTTCATATTGTAACTGTTTTTCTTTCTCCCTTTCCTGTCTCTCTCGCCTCTTTTTCAGATTGTAATTGTCTTTCTTTCTCCCTTTCTTGAAATTCCATATTTTTCAAATCTAATTCCATCTTGAAATTTAATTCTAATTGCTTTATGTTTATGTCAGAGTCTGATGCAAACTTATTGACCGAAATCAAATCACTTTTTTCCAAAACATTCTTTTCTACCAAATATTGGACCAAAATCTTTTTGAAATCTTGTAAAGAGCCTTTACTTCAGAAAGATCAGTTTTTCTGGCAAGGTGAATCAACTCATCCTTTTTGAAAAGATTTAATTGCTCCTGAGTAGAATTCGAAAGAAATATTTCTACTTTAGTTGTCATTTTAATACAAGCCTGTCAATCTCACAAAAGATTTTTTAAAAATTTCAAAAATTAGGGGTATTCAAATTTAAAACGAAAGTTTTCTGAAAAAAATTCTAACCAAATTCTAATCTATCTCAATTTTAGACGAGCTCCCAATTTATATGTTACGTGCTTAGGCTCGAACAAATAGTGGCATAGAAAGAGTGAAAATAGAAAACTTGTAAAACTTAATAAACAATTTATTGAGCACAAATATTTTCCAGAAAAGAAAAATAAACTTACGGTTTTAAGAATCAATTCCAAAATTAATCCAAAATTAATTCAAAATATTATGCACTAGATAAATTGCAAAAGTCCTGGTAATAAATATCCAAATAATTCCAAGTTCGAATCTTATTCAAGTGTCCAAGATGGAAGACGATGTCAAGTGATGAAGTCAGTTCTTGGTAATACAATTATATGACCACAATTCTTTTCCAGATAAATAAGAAAATAAATCTTTTGATCCAAACAAATTGAAATAATTTCCAATACAAGGTAAAAATAAAATAACTCAAAACGACACAACTTAATATTCTAACATCCCAAGTTCTACTAAATAGTTCGCTCCGAAACGTAAGTTATATACATTATTTTACGTAAACAAGAATGGGGTCATGTGATCTGCTAAAATCTTTTAGAACAAATTTACGTTCACAAAATCTCGTACACACCGTATGACCCAACTAAAAATAGAAAGATGTTTATAACAAAGCTCCATAATGTCCTTGGAATCAACAATCATTTTAAAAGCATGTTTACAACTCTGAAGCCAGGTCAGAAATGAGGTCAACACCTCGTGTTTACATGTCATCCCACTTTTTAAGAAATAAATATATCCCAAGGAATGAATATTAAACTTAAAATGTGAAATTTGAATCTGACAAGCAAACAATAAAAATAAATGACTTAAATCAAATATACGTAACAGAAGTTAAGCAGCAGCAGAGAGGGTAAACCCAACAACCTTTTTAGACAAAATAAGGCTTCCTACGAAATCTCATTTAACCAAAAAAAAAATAAGTCTCCATTTAGCAAACGGAGACTTTACGATTTTTTAATCAATTTTGGTCGCAACTATGTTGTCGTTCACCCTCTCTGCTGCTGGAACTTTCAGTTCTGGTTAACAAAAATAATAAATGATTTCAACCAAATATTTGATCGAGTCCGATACGATATCGTGTCCGAGGATCATGTAAATTTATTGTTATAAATCCATGCGGGGTCGATTGAGCGTTATTAAAGAATTTTTTAAATTGATTGAAGTCCATATCGGAACACCATGTCTGCCAAATATTTCGTAACGTATGTGTATCAACGCCGTTAAACACAGCAAGAATATTACAGTTATCTCTTATCACTTTTGGAATCTGAGTGTAACGTTGAGTGACATATATCACGTCGGTGTTTTTATGCCTGCCTCGGGAAAATATTCTAGCAGGATTTTTTTGTTTATCTAACATTACATCATCGTATACGACTAAATTGTTAATACTTCCATCAAGATCTTCTACTGATGGTGCCTCGTCAATATCGGTTATAAATTCAATAATACCCTCACCGGCAATCTCTGAAGCGTTTTCATTAAAATCCTTTAACACTTCATAGCATCGTTGATCATCTACGCTAGGAGCAACTGAATACAACTTATCCCACTTCATCCATCTCATTATTAAATTGAGCAACAATTGCGTCTTGCCGGATCCAGATGGCCCGATTATAATTGCGCGGATAGAGTTTGGTAGCGCTGCATGATGCTTAACTGGTTCTCTTGTTTTAGTCGCTGAAAAATCAATTATATTCATATCTCTATACATAAATTATGGATCTATATTGTGTGAAGTGTAAAATGCGTACTAACACAAATGATGTGACGACGATTACAACTAAAAATAACAGATCAGCACTAACTGGTAGATGTGCAACATGTGGTATAAAACAATTTAGATTTGTTTCTTCAAAATCAAAGATTTTACAATCCGGCGATGTTTTAAAAAAAACGAGGAGGTGATATCGCAGCCAAATTGGCAAAGCTCCCTGGAACCCCATGGGCAAAGTACCCTGGAGAAAAGCACCTTCCAGGATATAGCTACTGTGGTCCCGGAACACGATTAGATATCAGACTTGATGATCAAAATCAACCCCGATCCGGCGAGTATCCGATAAACGCTATTGATAAGGCGTGTCATGCTCATGATGTTGCATATAAAAGCAGCAATCTGCAAAACAGGCATCTCGCGGATGTGAAATTAATTCATGCGTTAAATGCTGTTCCTGATAAATCTTTGAAAGAAAAATTGGCTTCGTGGTTGGTAAAATCGGCTATGAAAGGCAAATTGATGATGGGCGCTGGTAATTAATAATATGGAATCTATTTATTATTCTCCGAGAGGATACTGGAAGGGTAAAGCAGCAATCAGTAAACTCGCCAGCGCCGCAAAAGTGAAAAAGGCTACTGCGGCTAATTGGTTATCCAAACAGGCTATATGGCAAATTTATCTACCGCGTCCTAAACAAATCAATTTCTCGCATTTTGATGTTACTGTACCCAATGAAGTTCATCAAGCTGATTTATTGTTTTTACCACATGACAACGGTTACAAATACGCGCTAACCGTAGTTGACGTTGCGAGTCGATACAAACAAGCAGAACCGCTAAAAACAAAATCATCACCTGAAGTTGCTTCTGCATTTGAAAAGATTTATCGACGAGGCCCTCTACGCTGGCCAAATCTATTACAAGTCGATCCTGGCAAGGAATTTCAAGGCGCTGTTTTATCTGCGATGAAAGATCACAATGTCACCATCAGACAAGGGCATACTGCACTACATCGCGATCAGGCAATTGTTGAACGATTTAATCGGACTCTTGCTGAGCGGTTATTTGGATATCAATACGCAAAAGAATTCATCCAAGAAAAGCGATCCCGTGAATGGGTCAAAAGGTTACCAGGGGTAGTTGCAGCGCTAAATAACGAGATTACCAGACCAATCAATATGAAACCTAACAACGCAATAAAGAAAAAGTATATACCACAACCACAGCGGGATAGCGTTTCCCAACCAATTCTTGGTAGTAATGTCACTGTTAGGTATTTATATGAACCAGGAGAGCTTGAAGGTGGTAAGAAAAGGGCTACTGATCCTATTTGGAGTGTTACTGCACACAAGATATCTACTATAACACGATCATCTGGTAGACCTCCAATCTATAAATTGGATTCAACTGCCCCTCAGCGGGGTTTTACACGCGAACAATTACATGTGATTCCTGACGATACTCAATTGCCACCGCATGGTCTTAACTAGCACCCGATGCCAGAGGCATTGTGCTGGCACCCTGGCGTCTGTTGCACTCAAGACAAGTCAACATCACATTGTTTCTGACATGACCGAGACTGTTATTTTTTCTGTCTACGGTAAATTGGCGAGGATCTTTATCCGAATATTGCCATCGCATTATACAATTGCAACTTGCGCAGTGATTATTCTGTTGTTGCTTCAGCGTAATTATTAATTCAGCATCAATATCAAATTCTCGTTGTTTTTTTTTTTGTCTTGTTGTTTGTAACCGGAAAGTTTTTTATTAATGATGCTAACATCAATATCATCCATTGTGGTGTCGTCATCGCCTGACTCTGTTAGGACAATTCTTCGAAGTTGATTTATTCTTCGTACTCTGGATACTGCAAGATAGACTAAATTCGACCATTCGATGTGATTATCCACCATCCAAACAATTGTATCCGATATAGTCAATCCCTGTGAAGAATGTATCGTCGCTGCGTATCCTAGCGTCCATGGGGATTTATTAGCACGCAATGCATCTTTAACGACGCTGATATCAACCAGCACAATATAATGTAATACGAGAATTTGTTTTTCTCTTTGTCCTGGAATATCAACTTTTATATTCTGTTTTCGTGTATCCGAAGGCCTATAACACAACGGTACTGGAAGTGTTGCAAATTTTTCTTTATGCAATTCAAATAACTTCATCTGAAGTGTGTCTCTGACTATTTTTCTACTTGCAATTATCAAATCGTTTGGTCTCCACGTTTCCCAAAAATCATTCATGGGAGTTTCTGAAATTATTTCACGCGCTATTTCACATTGGATTTTATCCGGCTGTAATCTAATTAGCGCTTTGAACTCGCGTAATTGTTCATCAAGTGATCTATAATCAGTGGTAATTTCTTCATAGTAGTCTACAAAACCCTTTAGGCATTCATGTGGGGATGCACCGACAAATGGTGGTGGTTGGCCGTGATCACCGCACATGACGACTTTTGTATTTTTCAATAACAACCACTCAAGAAATGTTTGTAATATTTTCAACGATACTGTGCATATTTCATCCCAAATTATGATTTCAGGAATGAATTTATCGCCCATTCGATCAGGGGTCCATTCATCGCCTTTCCATCGAAAGAAATTATGATAAGTACAGGCATTTACCCCTCGTTGTTTCATCTCTCTGGCGAGTCTGTGAGTTGGCGTTAGGACAATCATGTTTGATTTTGAAACGTGGAATAATTCAATTGCACGAGTTGTCTTTCCTGACCCACCACAACCGTTTAAATAAACTGTTTTGTATCTACATATTGGGTCAGATACCGGTGGTGCATTAGAAAATTCGGATTGAATCTCATCACACTTTAAGTACTTTTCATCCATGGTAACATCTGCCGATTCACAATACTCATGTAGCGTTTCTTTTTTAAATCTCCAACATTCCCAATTTGCCTCTGGATCTGTGAGTTTAGCTACATCTGATTTGTATTTCTCGTGGATATACATAGAATCAGTGGCTACTCTAACTGCGGTATTAGGAAATCTATTTATCATCGAAAATAAATTGATAGAAGCATAAGCTAGCATAGAACTTCTCAAATGCGTATATTGTTTAATATATCCATCACAATAGGTAACAATTGTACCTAATCGTCTTCCATCGGATAGGAAAGCGTCTTTACGATTTACAATTTTTCCCTGTTTCGTTAAATCCGTTACAATAAAATCGTATTCAGCGATGTCTATGATCAACCGCGAAGAATATTTTGCATTGTCGTATCTTCCACCCTGGGTAAATTTACCGATTATTCTTCGTCCAAAATCTTTTGCTTGTTCTTTTTTAATTTCAAATAACTCCTTAGACCAATTCAGGATTTGTTCTTCATTGAAAATCTCCGATTTTCCATTCGAAGAATTTTCATCTGGAAACTGTTTTCGCTGTTCGCTAATTATACGATCTAGATCGGGTTGTGGTAGCCAAATTTCTTTCTGAGCTCGATAGCATATAATAGCTTCGGAAACAATCAACAATATTAGCATACCACAATCAATCATATATCGTAGTAACACTATTGGCATCCAGGCCTTTTCAGATATATATCTACCAAGCCAAACATAACTACACGGATGTAACCCTGTAGCGAGTTCAAATGATATCACACGAACGAATCCGGTTAAATCAAAATCAGGTAATGGCCAGTTAATCGCAACACGAGTCATTTCATGTGTGGGGTGTCCAAATCGTTTAAAATAGTTACTACATTCTCCATACCCGAGAAAACTTCCAGGATAACACGCGGATATATCAATTGAAATCATACCGCCACGATGGTATTGTGTATTCCACAGTCCTCCATGACTAAATTCGACGCAACTCAATTTAATGTCCTCGAGAAAATCACTTTGTGTTGGACGCCATGAGTTTTTTCTCTTGCGAAGTGAGCTACCACTGATGGAATAGTAAAACTATCCGTTAATAGTTTTTCATGGGAACTCTCCGGTGAAAAATCACTAGCGATTTTTCTCATTCTGTTATCTAATTCTTCAACGCGATATAATTCACCATTTGTCTTACAAATTGATCAAATCCTATTTCGGGATCTTCATCACTTCTAAGTAACCACATTGACACAGGATCATTTTTACACAACACATGAATAGCATCGAATAATTTCTCATTATAAAAAACATCCCCGACGAATTCGGGGGGGATATATCTCACGGTTCGTTCTCGTGGAAATATTGTTACTGCAGGTGTCCACGCGTGTATGTTATGATCAATAATTTGAATTGGCGCTCCATTTTTGTTATATTTCGGTTCGTATAAAACTTCTCCGGTTATCGTCATAACGGTTATTGGGAATCTTAATGATGTTTCTAATTTAGCTATATCAGAAATCTTTGCACCGTGCTGTTTCACTGTCAGTTCCCATTCGGTTATTTTCCTACGTCGCAGATCAGTTAGTTTATTTCCTCGGGATGCATTTGTGAAGTGTTACATTACCCGTTTTGCTACACAATTCAGTGAACTAGAATATTTCATAGGAGCTAGTTTTGCAATATCGGGTTTATCATTTAAAGGATATATCCCATAAACAATTGCTGTTACGGGATAAGATCTTTCGTAGTATGGTTTGTCAATTCCAGTTAGAATTCCTGGTTTGGAATCTCTACTTACAATGACAGTTTTTTATCCTTGAGGATTGGTTCAAATTTATCTCTGATAATCCTTTTGCCTTCTACTTCGATAATGAACTTTGTTCTGAAAAAATACTTCTGTTGGGAATTACTTTGTTGAAAATCTTTGATTTTCCATGAAAATCCTTTGGATTTTACACCCTTGAATTTCCAGCCCCTTGGCGGGCCAAGGTGTGAAATTATCTCAGCTGCTCTTTCATCGTTCATAGTAGCATCGATGTTGGGTACATTGACATCTTCATCAATAATTCGAAATGTCGACCAACAGTATGCTGCACCGTCTCGGTAGAATTCATTAAACACTCCCTGATTTTACCGAGTATAGTTCTATCACCGATTAGACGTTTTGGTGTATCAGAGACTCTATCGAGATTGAATTTAGTATTTTTCCTAGGCTTAATTTTCGATAATCTTTGGAACTCCTTCTCGAGATTGAATTTAGTATTTCTCCAAGGTTTAATTTTCGATAATCTCTTGAACTCCTCCATGTTATAATCAATGAATTTAGTATTTTTCCAAGGCTTAATTTTCGATAATCTCTTGAACTCCTCCATGTTATAATTAAAACAAGTATTTAAATAGAAAAATATAGTATAATGAATCACTGCAAGTGGCAAATGATTGGATCAACAACCCCGTGTAACAAATCATGCAGAAGCGAATTATGTGGGTATCATTTACAAAGCGTTCGCAACGGTTATTTCGGTCCTCTCCCATGCCTCCAATGTGGGGTGGGCGTTAGAGGAAAATCGCAGTTGTGTCTCAGTTGCGGCGGTAAACGATAGAGGGAACTAAAACGCTATTATGACAAACGAATAAAAATACCGTCATTGACCCTAACGATGACAAAATCATAAAAACCCTCAAGATTATATCAAGAGGTTTATAATTAAAGCAGATATAAATTAGACAAATAGTATTATTATACAAATGAGTCAAGATTTCAGACCCCATCCAGTGCTTGTTAATTACGAAGCCTCCAGTGATGGTGTTGGCAGGCACCGCAGACTAAAAAAACCGGTTGGATATTTGAAAATAATATGGGGTATTTGTTGTTTAGTGCTAGAAATAAAACATATCTCTGTCACAGAAATATTTTTGAATGTCATAACGGATTAATCGAAGACGGATTTGTGATTGATCACATAAATGGCGTGAAGACTGATAATTGTCTTGGGAATCTTCAAGCCGTCTCACAAAGTTTGAATGCAAAATTAGGTGGAACTGGTAAACACGCAAAACGCACTAGGGGAGTTAAATCGTTTGATTTAGAAAATAATGAAGAGAGAAGCTTTCAGTCGATAAATGAAGCCAGTAGATACTTTGACATTTGTATGCCTTCAATACGATTTGTTGCAGAAAATATAATTAAAACTGCTCTGTCTAAAAGAAATGGTCATAAAATAAAATTCGTATACATCTGAAACGATTCAAGGCAGATAAATCCTTTATGGATAAGTCCGCCGCAACTCACTAAGTTCCCTTGTATTATGACGTCAAAGGAATTTGTCGTCTGCTATTACCTGTAGGAGAGGTATAATTGACATGTGCGCGCCCACGTGACTGTAATGGAGTATATAATACATGAGTTTCGTTAGAGTTGTATTTTTATCAACTTGAAATAATTCTAAAATGTTTTATTGTCGCTTTGGCTAAAACTGCATTATTTAAATAGTTGTATTTATTTAGACCATCTATAATACACTTTTAGTACAGAAGTTCTTTATAATCCAGCGCATTACCTATGTTCGCTCAGCCGGAACAGTGTTTCCCATTCATTGAAGTAGGTGGGCGTGGTTAAAATTCCTTGTATACAGCTCTTTGTGATTTAATCGATAATGCATTTTGTCTAGAGAATTAGAACAGGGAACATATACGCTGTTATTTAACAACTGTATTATTTTGTTTAATGTTTCATTTAAAATATTTGTCTCATTTAAATGTTGTGAAACAGCATTAATAAGTAATAAGGAAATAAAATAACATACCCGTGAATCAACGCTGCTGTATTAGTCACCTTATATAGAATATGCAAGGTATTAAGCTTGGGGCTTTCGAAGGCCAGTTCGACCGATCAAAACTAACTCACGCCATTTAACTCGGGCGTGTGGTTGTCTTTTGTTCACAGTCATGCAACCGGGTTAATTTAATTGGGTTGCTTTTGATTGGTTGAATTGGCCGTAGAAAATCCGCCCCGTCGTTTCATGTTTGTGCTGTCTTGTGCCGTCCCA
Source organism: Unio pictorum (assembly GCA_030141615.1). NCBI lineage: Eukaryota > Metazoa > Mollusca > Bivalvia > Unionida > Unionidae > Unio > Unio pictorum. The sequence continues at coordinate 5,534,505 of JARLTB010000243.1, forward strand.
AATCATGTATGCCTAAAATTTGCCACAACACTCGAGTGGAGATATATATGGCATTGTGACGTCACCCCAAGCATATATTCTGGGCGGTCTAAGATGGCGTTTGCCACCTTAGGCCTCCCTTCCGGAGATGTATGTTTCGGGTCCCCTTGGGCTTACATGGATGCGAAGGCACCCAAGGAGTTCCAAGATGTGTTGTCGTATATGTAACCTCTGGTCTCTCTGACGTCATAGGGCGCCAGCGAGATTGCCAAATGAGTGTTATTTTTTTTTTATAATTAGATATACAGTATACAATAAAAATATGGATATCACAGATGTAAATTCTATAATTGCTGAAATCTCAGATTTAAAAAATAGAGGGGTAGTATTATCTGAAGATCTCGACTGTGACAGGATTGCCTCTGAATATGAAGACATAGAGTATCAGTTTAGTAAGGGTCGTTATGTTTTACCCAATATGTACAGGCTCGTGAAAGGAATTCAAAAGTCCATCAATGCTTGTTTGTACGGTAACGACATTAATTTATTTATAACGCTATTTAGCACCGTTGAAGCAATACGTCAAAAGCTCGGCCAAGAGTATCAAAAACGAGCTGAAATTAGTTCTAAGGTTCGTGATCTTAGAAAAATGTTAAACGAGGAAAAACCAGTATCTTAAAAACGTGAGCGTTACTATAAAAAATAGGCTTTCAGTAATTGTTATTAAAAAATTTATTTTTATTAAAATTATTTTTTTTTTTCGTTTTTTGTAACACTCACATAGGGTTTTCTCCTGAAAGAATACTCATCAGTTTGGACTTGCCAATGCAGTTATGTGCATAATGGATGATCTGGTCGTAGTAGCAAGTAATCACCGCGACGCCTCCATTTTCACGTAGTTGTTGTTGTTGCCGCGTCGTTAATACAAATCGTTCATCGCCGTTCTCAGATATTACAATTCTGAAACACCCAGCGATGTTATTTCTGAAACACTCGCGGATAGCGTTGTACAGTTTAACCCTGTCGAAGATGAATACGTTAGCTTGATGGTACATTATTTAATAACTCATATTTTAATTGTGATAGTTTCACATTTGAAAATTCAGTTCACAAACAGTATATGGTAGGTGAATCACATACAACTAGATTAGCCCGAGAGCGGCTACCACCAATTAAAAAGTTTATACCGGTTCGAGACAGACTTCGCGAGAAACTTCAACAACGACAACAAGCGCACACTGACTTTTCTGTGTCAAGTGAACAACTGTTTACTCCGATAACAAGTGCGACCAAAGATGTGAAAAAGTTAACTGAAGCAGCGATATACGGATATATTCCTGAGCGAGAACGAGCAAAGAAGGCGCCGCTGCTTGATACACTTGAAAAGATAGCAGCAGAGACCGAACAAACGCGCGCAGGGATACAACAGCTATCCAGTGATATAAAAACCCAACACGAGTATGAACGATTAGCTGATATTGATGATTCTGCGCCTGAACCACAACCTGTTGATGTCGTCACCCCAAGAGGTGTTCCCTTTATAGACAAACTCACCGAAGGAGCTATAACACAAATCAAACGACCTCAATTAATAAAACTCGAAGATTATACGAATTTTGGTGATTTTGCCGCCAAAAGCTTTCATTCTAGAAAGGACTTTTTAAAAGACGAGTATAAAAACAGTAGAATAAGCCGAGATGAATGGGTTAATTGGTTGTATAAAACGAATAAGGGGATTACTGGTAATTTGAAAAAGGATACAATTGAGTATAGATCATTTAAAATAGGAGTTGGTAGTTATGGTATACAAAAACAACAAGAACGAGAAAAACAAGATCGAGGCCGACAAAGACAATTACTTGATAATAGTCAGGGCGCAACTGGTACAACTGAGGAAACAAGTGGAAAAGGATATTCGATTAAAAATCCTTTGGATTTCAACGCAACCGTGACATGTCCTGGTAACATTCTCAGTGATATATCACGGTTAGAGGTTCTCATCGGAGGGAAGCGAGCCGGAAATAACTCACCGGAAGTAATTAATGAAGCAGCTGATATCTGCATACGATTATTTGCCGGCGGTATCATGGACATTGATGTATATCGAGAACTCATTGCTGAATTAGTTGAAAATCACAGAGACGCCCATGGTTATGATGAAAATCCTATGGATCTTAGCGATTGATCATTAATTGAAAAACTACTAGTTTTATAACAAGATGATCATACACTACAACCATGATAAACCCGTAAGCGTCTACGTGGTGAACTCACGATTACCTGTTTATAGAGCATATTACGGAGATGGTTTCGGCAATACCATTGCGGGGTTATTTACAAGAATGGCTCCAAAAGTGGCACCGTTAGCTAAACAATTATCAATGAAAGCCCTTGATGTTATTCGTGATAAGGGAATCAGCAAAATCGGAGATTTCGTTGGAAATCTTGCCGGAAAGGCATTTTCTACCGCGAAAGATAAAATAGCATCATTGGTGCGAAATAAACCAATGGTGCTGCCATCAACTACAGTGATGCCTGCAAAAATCAGCAAAGCAATAAATAGTGCAGTGGAAGAAAAACTAGCGTCGTTGGCTGCTTCGGTGACTCCGTCACCATTGACGACTTCACCGGTAACAGATAGCGCTATCATGAACGCAATAGCAGGAAGTGGTTTGAAACGAAAACAAAAACGACGATGATTACAAAGAGTTTCACAATTGAAAACACTAGGATTTTAATAAAATGTTTAAACGAACAGCTGATCCCGCGTTAGATATGGAAGCCCCAGTGCGCAAAGACGATTCCGTCCGCGATTATCAATACTATTCCTATCATGCAATACAACCCGACCTACGATCGCGAATTGAACTTCAAGTTCAAGATACCAGTAAATACTTTTTGCCATGTGAAGCAATTATTGAAGTAGAAGGAGAACTCGTAACAAATGTCGCAGATAACACTGGACAACAAATTTTTACAAAAGTCATGTTACTGAAATAAAATTAGTCAATTCTTATCAATTTTTATGTGCTGAACACGAATATGACAGTCAAATTGCAAAATTGGCTCTAGTTTTTTTGTAATCTGCAAGAAATTAATGTTTACATAACGAAATGCATTCCAATAGTAAAAGGTCAACTGTAATAGCCTACCTATAAAAAATCAAGTCATTGACTACATCTTAGGTTTCTTCGCCTGTCTCTTGTACAGCTGTTCGGGAGCATCTCTGAGGAGTGTCCAGCAGTAGTCAGCCAGCATTGTAGTGGACCATTTTCCCTGGTATCTTTGTTCCATTGTTGCGATATCTTGATGAAAACGTTCGCCGTGTTCATCACTAACAATACCACAGTTGCTAGGAAAGAAATCCAAATGGGAATGAAGGAAGTGAATCTTTAGAGACATATTGCAGCCAAGTTTCTTATACTTCATCAACATGTCTTCTACTAGTTCCTTATAGTTTTCTGCCCTAACATTTCCGAGGAAGTTTGTAGAAACTAGGCAAAAAGCATTCCATGCTTGTTTCGCGTCACCTTCCAGCAAGTTGTTGAACCGGTCATCTTTGAAAAGCTCTCGAATCTGAGGACCCACAAAAACTCCCTCTTTAATCTTTGCTTCGCTGAGTCGAGGAAATTTTTCATGCAGGTATCGGAATGCTGGCAAAGTCCGTTCAATGGCTTTCACGAAGTTCTTCATCAAACCTAGTTTGATGTGAAGGGGTGGTAGCAAGATTTTCTGAGCCTCAACCAGAGTTGGGTGTTGGATATTCTTCTCTCCAATGGCTACATTCTGCCTGTGAGTCCATTCCTTCCTCATGTAGTGCATTTCCCTTGCTCGGCTATCCCACTCGCATAAGAAACACATGTATTTTGTATATTCTTGCTGCAGTCCCATTAAAAGGGCAACTACCTTCAAATCACCACAGAGGTGGCAGCTGTACTTGTTATACTCAATGGAATTCAGTAGCTGCCTTAAGCTATCGTATGTCTCTTTCATGTGGACAGCATACGTTACTGGAATAGATGGAAGAATGTTTCCATTGTGCAAAAGCACAGCCTTGAGACTCAGTTTCGAAGAGTCCACAAATAGTCTCCATTCTTGTGGGTCATGAGTGATTTTTAAAGCATTCATGAGGCCCTCAATATCGGAACAGAATATCAGATTACTTTCCTTTCTGAAGAAAGGCTCCAATTGCTGGTGGCGCTTTCGATATGCAGTAATTGTGACATCTTCTTCTAGAAGATTCCATTGTTGGAGTCTTGATCCTAGCAATTCTGCCTTGTTCTTTGATAAGTCCAAATCACGAATCAGGTCATTTAGTTCTTCCTGTGTTATTCTGTGTGGGGTTGATGATGCACCACAGTGAAAATCTGGATCACTGCATGCTGATGGACCAGGAGAAGAACAGGTCGACTCACCTTTGCCTTCGTCAGATGAATCAAGAGAATATTCTGCTGGAGGTTCTGGAATAGGAAGTCCCTCGCCATGTGGAACTGGTCTCAATGCAGACGGAATGTTTGGGTAGACTATTCTCGACTTCTTTCGCTTCGTTATTCCGCCGGAAAGAGGAGGAACCAAGCAGAAGTAACAGTCATTTAGGTGGTTGCTTGGCTCTCTCCACACCATTGGGACTGCAAACGGCATTGATGACCTTTTGCAATTCAACCACTGTGAAAGCTGTGTTGTACATGTAGCACAGCATATATGCGGAGCCCAAGGCTTGTCTTGGTCACCAACCTTGCATCTGAAGTAAAGATGATATGCCTTCTTCACTTGAGAATTGATACTTTTCTTCTGGTTGGCAAATGTCACTTCCCCACAAATATAGCAAAAATTGTCCGCGGTATTAACACACTTTCGAGGCATTACTGTTCTTTATTGTACGTAAATGGATAAAATAATAAGTTTTATGTAACAGTAGCTTGAACTGTCTCGCACAACGTCTAAAATATTTTAAATGCTGAACCTGTCTGATTGGGCTTTATATAGCACACTGCTTACGTCAGCTTCAGCAGCCGCCTGGCATTAGTATAATAGGCTTACACATGTATAGTACACTGCTGACGTCAACTTACTTCAGCAGCCGCATGGCATTAGTATTGCATTGCATCAGAAAATGATGCAATCAACTGTGGATGATGTGAGCATGATGGTATTATGCAATGTTACATCATTATTCCGGATGTTGCTGCAGTCCTACTGGAGAAATTTACACAGTGAAACATAGAAAATGAGGTATATGAATATCTTCAAAACGAGAGCCAATAAAAAAAATTCACGGTTATATTCGTGTTCGGCACACTAAAATACTACAGATTAGGGCCTTTTCAAGTCAGTAATGATTTCACTGTTGACCAGTGTAATACACCATATGCAAATGATCCAAATACCCGAGTTGGTTTCGTCAACAATGGTATAATGGCGTTATTTGAAAGTGCAAAATATCTCATTGATGGAAAATAAATTGAATCAATAGACCGTGATGTTGATGTTGCAACAACAATAATCGGGCTAGCAAGATACTCCGATGATTATACAAGATCGGCTGGTCCATCTATGATGTTTGCAAAGGATACCTCTGATAACGCTGACCACCTTCAATACATTAAAGTGTTGACACCGCAAGACACTTCAGTTGATAATCAACGAGAAGCAACTAATCCAGAACGTCGAGCTAGACCAGGAGCTGCGTTTGATATTCTCGGAGGCGTTAATGGTAATTTCAATTTAGGATTTGCAACACGAGTAGCAACGTTGCAAATACCACTACGATATTTTTCATGTGCGATTCCACTCCATCACATATTTGGATTCTGCAGAAATGTCAGAAAAGTCATCTATGGAGCCAAACACACAATCGCGTTAGAGCGAAAAGGCAATGACAATGATGCAATTTGGCGTACTGGCGCCGTAGATGGTAAAGTTGTTTTGAATAAAATAGTATTGTGGATGCCAGTAATGACCCCATCAATTACCACGGAAGAGCGGCTACTTTCATTTATGGAAACAGGTGGCAAATCATTGATAAGTTGGCTAACAACAACAACTGATGTCAAACAGGATGATGTTAATGGTACATTTACATGGCACTTAGCAGTCAAACAAGGCGTTTCAGCTCCACGTCATATATTTATAGCGCTGCAGGATCAGAATCGATTAGGTTCCCAAGAACGCAGTCATATGATATTTGATCGATTAGGGGTAAGTGAGGTTTCACTGAGAATAAACGGACAACAAGAACCATCTGAGGATATACAGCTTGATTACAACAATAACCACATAGCACGTGTGTATCATAGAATGCTGTCATATATGGGTCGTGATCAAAATGTTGATACTGGTTTACAAATATCGCAACTTGATTTTAAAAGCCGCTATCCGATTTATTATTTTTCGCTGGAACATCTTGATTTAACAAGGCAATCCGTCGTTGACATACATTTTAGGGCTCGTATAGATCCTGGTGGTGTTAATTATAGAGCGGTTGCTGTCATTCTCAGCGACAAATCAATGCTACTTGAAGGTGTTGGTGGACGAATGAGAATTGTTGATGCACCAGTGGAAAATATGTAAATGAAACTTGAAGAGTTTCCAATTAGATCAATTGAAAGCATAAATGTGTTTTACAAAAAAATGACATATAGTGTTGTTAGTGTCAAGCTAACTGATGGTCAGGTCAAGAAATTGCGATCAAAATCCGCTAAAGAATGTGGAACAACAATAACGTTAAAACCAGCGCAGATGTCCGGAGGTACACATAAAATATCATTGACGGATCGTCAAATAAAACATTTCAATGATGCGCTAAAGAATAAGCGACGAGTTCAAATAAAATTTTCGAAAGCTGCAATCGCGAACATGATAAAATCAGGTGGTATATTTCCATTGTTAGCTGCAATACCAGCATTGATTGCAGCGGCTGCCCCAGCGGTGGCGAAAGCAGCGGCGTTGGGAGCCGTTGGGACCGCGGCAGGGATGGCGTTGAAAAAGGCAACTGGGAAAGGATATAAAAAAAGGGAAAGGGTCTAAGACTACCAGGAACCCGTATTCATGGTACAGCGGGAGATCCGTGAACGGATCTGGTCTAAGAATACCAGGAACGGTTTATTAGTTGAAAACCCAATTGTTCCCATGTCCAATTTTGATTTAATTGATGCTGCTAAAAAACTAGCGATAATAAACTTCAGAGGGGTTTTTATGAGAGATCAATTACCGAGAAAACCTAAACGCGTTGAAACCGGTATTATCAATCTTGATAACAGTAACGGATCGGGAACTCACTGGGTTGCATACACGATTGATCCACGTGGAATTGTCTATTTCGATTCATATGGGCTAGCCCCACCAAGAGAGTTTATGCGGTATATAAATTCTTCGATGAAACTCAAAGAGTTTCCGATTTTTTAGTCCACGCTGCCAACACAACAATTAAATGATCCACCGATATGCGGCCGTGAAGTATTAAATTTCCTCGCGGAGATTTCATTAAAATCCTTTTGATTTCCGTGGAAACCACCTCGTCTGGTTGTTAATAAATACACGAGTGGAAAATTACAAGGTAATTTTAGAGAATCAATAAATTGAAAATACAAGTTGCGCTAACAATAATGATTGATATTTGGGGACGATCTCTGTCAATGTCGAAACCCACCGCGAAAACATCTGCGGGTTCTATCGAGGAAGTAAAAAAAATAATTGAAGATGAAATCGCTGAGACGTTAAATTTAGTAAGTGTTGACCCGAACGAAATAGTTGTATTTCAAGATCGCCAGGGTGAATTGAAAACCAGTGATGTGTCATTGGATGACATTTTGATACGGCAGCGCGACGCCTCTGAAAACTCTATTGCGCTGTATTCCAAAGATGGACAACTTAAACCAGGCGCACTTGTGTCTACGATCTCCGACGCGATTGTCACCCACGACAACGAGATTGCCACCCATGACAACAAGATTTCCACCCACGACAGCATAATTACCACCCATGACAACAAGATTGCCACCCATGACAACAAGATTGCCACCCACGACAACGAGATTGCCGCCCACGGCCGTGAGCTGGATGATTATATACGAGGTTATAATAGTTTTCGCAAAAATGTCGTACATAAATTCTTTGGAACCCCGCTTGTGGTTGGCATGACTCTCTCAGAAATTAAAAACTAACTATCGCTATTCTTTTTTAACAAGGACGCGGGGAGGATGATGAATGAAAATGAAATCAAGGCAAATTATCTCGATATTTACAATGATATTTCTAAAATAGTAGAAAATCTTGAAAAGGTACAAAAACCTACTAACGACGTCGTTGTTAAGTTTTTTGGAAACCCGCTTGTAGCAGGCATGACTCTCGCTGAAATTAGCGAGTTTACTGGCAAGCATAGTCACAATGCCTACGTCGCTAATAATTTCTTTGGTGTCCCAGCTACATCTACGATGACTCTCAAAGATATTAATATGTTTATGGTGAGACAAACAACACTTAATATCATCGTGGATAAATTCTTGGGGAGAACACCTGTGTCTGAAACCACATCGTTGACAGGCATGACTCTCGCGGAAATTAAAAGCGCTATTGACGAACAACAACTCGCCAATGAAATTGTTAATAAGTTCTTTGAGGGCAGTAACCCACAAGATATCACGACAATATTTTCTAACATCGACCAGCATATTAAAAACCAAACACAGCGTAGAATCAACGACCTTCTGATTTCATTCTTTTTTAGCAAGAGGGATGGGAGGATGATGCTTTCTACCGAAGTCCATGTAAGCTATCTCGATATTTACGGTGATATTCTTAAACTAAAAGAAACCTTTGAAAAGGTAAAGATTCCGCATCCACACGGAAGCATTGAACATATCGTGTATACGGTCGATTATGGGACCTTTGATTAGGTAAAAAAATCTAGTGTTAGATTACCAATCGATATCGGGGAGTTGTCCAGTGGTATCTACAGGATGACGTTAGTCTCTACCAAGCAATTTGATATCATCGTGAAAGGTAAAACCTACTTTGGTGGCACCGCGACAGTAATTATCAATGGTAAAGAAGAATTTGAGATTGTCGCGGTTGATAGTACCATTAGATCAAAAATACACTGGTGTTTAGAATTCGTAAGTGAAATAGTCCCACCCACCCTGATCTAGTTCCCAGACGATGGTGAATAATTGAAAATACTAACGGGTTTTAAATAACAATGACATTATTGACTGAGTCAAGAAAATCAATTGAACCGATAACAGTTCCGTTGACGGAGTCAGCAATATCACAATCGCATCGATATCGATATGATATCGTGAAAGAATTTTCCGCGAATTTGAAATCACTTTCTGAACGCTATCGTGAAAAAATGAAAAAATACCGACGCAGCATAACAATCATCGACATCACCGTGTACTCGGTGTCCGGTGTAATGGCCAGCGCCGGGGTTATTTTGTCGACGGTGACCATGATGGCTCCGATTGCAGTTCCAATTGCTATCTCCGCGGCAACAACAATTGCGGCAGTCGCCACCGCGATAACTAAAAAGTTATCATCGTGTTCCCAGAAAAAACTCACCGATCATACAGCTCGGTACCGGGTGGTATTTGACGCGTTCTTGAAATTATCCGAGTTGATCTCGCTGTCGATAGATAATTCGTTTATATCCGATGTTGAATTTTCCGCGATGATCCAGTTGTATAACTCCGCGATGTTGAAACTGGAAATTGAAGACAGCGTTAACAATAATGTCACTCGAACTGCTTCAACGAATCGCGGAGAATACCATTCCGATACGAACAAGCATGATATCAATAACATCAACAAACCCTGAATTGAGTGTGAACTTCCCTTCTCCGATTCCAGTGCGCGAGATCGCGCTGGCAAAATTACGAGTATATCATAGCTGGCCTGATATCAGATCGGTTGCATTTGGTGGTCAGCAACCCAATAACGCACTGGTGTTCTCGTATAAGAATAAACCCGATGGTACTCCAGCGTGGGAAACTGTTTCGTTACCAACTGGGTCGTACCAAATTGAGCAAATCGATGCTGAAATTCAGCGTAGAATAAAATCAATCACTGGAAAAGAATCAAAAATAGCTATTAAACTTCATGAACCGACGCTCTCATCGTCGATCGAAATAAGCACAGAGGGATACGCTGTAGATATCTATAACAGCTCGTTAAGGACAGTGTTAGGATGGCCTAAAAAACCACCCGGAGCCACCACAGACGTACAATCATATCATGAAATCGATCCCAGATATCGAGATAATTTATCTGATATAAGAAAAGGAAAAATCGCCGATAGATTTATATTTACCAACAAAAACACATTGCAATGGGATTTTATCATGAAAATAACAGCCAACTCATCTGTTACTATTTCATTTACGCTAACTGACATCCGTGGTTATTTTAATAAAATTAATCAATTGCATAGAACACAACTAGAACAACTACGGCAAACAAAATCGCGAAAACACGTTGAAATATTAATTCAGCTTGTATCTGACATGGAATATATCAATGAACTAATTATTCAAACAATAATTAATGACAACAGCGACAATAAACAACGATTCCTAACCGATTACAATATCACAGAAGCCGATGTGCGTAATTTCAAGCTTCCCGGATATAACGCGGAAGAACTAAGACAATCTGTTAGGAATGTTATTAAGGCGCTGCAAGTACAAGATTCAACTATCCTCAAGTATAATAATGACCCAGATGGAGGTGGTAGGCATATTGGACCGCATAATGTGAATATTTCAGCGGTGATTGCGCTTAATTTAACATGTGATGCAATTGAAGGAAGATATCAAATTAATCAAGAGCAATCAAATCAAGCTCAGCAGGGATATATTCTTTATTCATTTGCACCAATAGCTCCTCCAGGATTCCTAATTATTGAAAACCCATTTAATCCTGTCTACATGCGATGCCATAATAATTCGTTAACGAGAATTAATTTCCGACTCACCGACCAGTCAAATAATTTAATTGATCTACAAGAGGAGGTGTTAGCGATTAGTTTGTTTGTAAAGTCCTAAGGACTTTCATCATAAATGATTTTCGTCCTAAAGATTCGATCAAATATTTGGTTGAAATCATTTATTATTTTTGTTAACCAGAACTGAAAGTTCCAACAGCAGAGAGGGTGTACGACAACATAGTTGCGACCAAAATTGATTAAAAAATCGTAAAGTCTCCGTTTGCTAAATGGAGACTTATTTTTGTTTGGTTAAATAAGATTTCGTAGGAAGCCTTATTTTGTCTAAAAAGGTTGTAGGGTTCACCCTCTCTGCTGCTTAAGCAGTTAATTCACACCACCAATAGGAAATAAAACTGAGTAGTTTTTGTTCAGGTTCTACTTCGAATTTTACTTTGCCAATTTGGTTTAGTAGTACTAAGATGGATTCCAAAATTTTATTACATTATAATGTCGCGGTGTTATTGTGGATATTGTAAATACTGCAACACCGAATACTGACTGCCTGGTAACCTCAGCACTTTGTTTAGCAATATTACTCCAGACACTACTGTATATACAACGCTGTCAATGGACAACTAGATTAATGTTGATTACCGCTTGACTTCCAAAAAGTTGTTAATATTTCTATTCATGTTTCTGTGAAAACCTGTTTACATGAGCAGTATAATCAGATCTAAGATTTATTTCTTCATTATTGACAAATTTTAACGAGTTCATTATTGGGGTATCTCTAACATCGATGTATTTTATCATTACCTTGTCATTGTTTGACTCTGTTTCTCCAAGAACAGTAAATGTATTATTAATCATACTGAGAGAACCAGTCATTGTATCAGCAGATATGTTTACTCTATTGTGAATATTATCTGATATCGTTGACATAACTAGATGGCTTAATATTTATGTTACTATCAAACCGAGCTATACTGTTTTCAGTTACTCCAATTATTCTGACAAGAATACCCAGACCTTCGTTTGGATCCACATTTGCAAGATTTTGTAATATGTATATTTCATCTCTAATGATCTTATTTACATTTTCATGCGATATATTTTCAGTTGTGTTTGTTTTTTTTAGACCAAGATCTTCATTAAATATCTACCATTACCATCTAAAATATATTTAACGTACACCTTATGGGGTCTTTTGGTTGATGCTCATACAACGTCAAGTACAGCAATTGTTTCACGGCCACATATTGGAGGGTCAGATATTGTCTGTGTTGGTACTGTTGTATACCAGATTACTTTGACAAATTCCAAGGTGGATTTTGTATACTGTACAATTTCCGTTAGCAGAGGAAGTCCAAATGAATGAAAATAAACAGATCCATCTGGATCAATTGTGTATGCAACCCAATGAGTACCAGGACCAGAACTATTGTCAAGATTAATGATGCCGGCTTCACTTTCTTTGCGATGTTTAGGTAATTGATCGCAAAGAAAAACACCTCAAAAGTTTTTAATTTTAATTTTTTAGCAACATTAATTAAATCAAAATTTGATATTGGAAGAATAACTTATATGGTCATGAATGTCTCAGACCCCTTTAATTTTTGGAGGGGCCATACAGTGAATGTGGAATTCTTGGTAGTCTTAAACACTTCCCACATTTTTTAATCCTTTTCCTTCTGCTTTCTTGTGCCATTCTGTCAGCTATTCCTACTGCACCCAGTGCTGCAGCTTTTGAAACCACCGGTACAGCATAAACTAATATAGCTGGTATAGATGCAAGTAGGGGAAACATATCACCTGATTTGGTTATATCAGAAAGAGTACCAACAGAAAGATTAATTCATATTCCTGTATTGCCTTTGTTAGCACCATCAAACTTTTACACTGACATTCACTACATGGTTTGGTTAAGAGATGAGAGACATATAATACATTATAGCAGCAGAGAGGGCATGACAAAAAATACACATGATGGTGGGTAAACCTTGTGTGCATACTTTTTCAAAAACACTAAGACAAAGATACAGGAACATATGAATTAACCCATTGAAGAACTCTCGTTTTGGTAGAGGCTTACGTTTGGAGTTATTGGTTATATAGTTTTGTTTTCATAAGAAGATTTATTTTTCATAAATGACCTTTCAGCAATAGGTCATCTTGCTATCACTTCATACTACTTGGTTTCATACTAAACTCGTGGAAGGTTCATATTTAACAAATGTGCACCACTTCCAACTACCTTTTCTCCAGTAAACCTTTCAGACCTGTTTGCTCCATGACAGTGTACAAACCAACAGAGGTAAGCTCGACAACAATTTCATTTGACTCATCATCATCATACAGTTGTGATACATAATTTCAGCGACAACCGTTAGTAGCATTTGAACCTGTCTATATGGATTCAGTACGTACAATCATGAGGAAGAATGCACCAAATTCATGTTCAACATGATCCAATTCCAACATCACTGCTGCTTAATTGCTTAGATCCTATATTGCTTTCGCTAACTGGTTATTAATACTGTCTGTGAGGTCTGGCTAATACATTTTGGACTAATACAGTTACAAACAATATTACATGAGGTTAGAAAGGATGGAGATCATTAATTTTTGCACAACCCCTTTTCCACATATTGCAGATTTTCTTCAGTACATTCATCACGATACATAGCAGTTACAAAACTAAACATAATCAGTGGTTGATGTTAATGACCAATATTCATGTACCTCTTCTATATTCCAAATTTGATTGCAACAAATGCAGCGGTACTTAATTTTATTTTAAAGTATCTTTTCCTGTTATTATTTCAGAACGGTAATTCATGATCAGTGGTGAAGTGAGGACTGTTTTGCAACTGTTGGTCAGATTCGGTTAATGTTATTGTACGGGTGGACCTTTTTAAGTTATCAGTTCAGTTACAACTTTGTTACAATTTGACCCAATTATCGCTTTTATTAATTTGAAATGAATATAGATGAAACATTGAGTTTCCAAGGAACATGGATCTATATGTGTATTTTACAAGGATTAGTAATTTGACCAACAATGGGAAATTGCTAAAATTATGCCTATACTGGACTACATGACACAATCTTTGGCAACCAAACATCAATTTGAGGACACATTAAATTTGTTTTGACTGATACTGTTAAAAGCAATAATGAGTGTGGTTAGAAAGAACGGATTTCATTAGTAGGTGCACAACTCCTTTTTCCATATTGCAGATGTTCTTCAGTACATTCATCACAATACACAACAGTTCCAACACTTAAATAATCATTGGTTGATGTTATTGTCCAATCTGCAGGTAGCTCTTCTATATTCCATCTTTGATTCCAACAAATGCAGTCGTAATTAATTTTTGTTTAAAGTATATTTTCATGTTATTATTTCAAAAGGGGAAATATATTCATGATCTATGGTGAATTGAGGACCATTTTGCTACTTTTCGTCAGTCTTGGTTAATTGTATGTACAAGAATGGATCATTTTTATCTGTCAACATTATTATCATTGTGCAAGTTATCTACAGTACCCAAGTGAGATAGTGTTTATTGCCAATTCCATAGCTGTTTGTGTTTTGAAATCAACAATGCACTTAAACATTTAAAGTTTACACTGGATGTATTAGTGCAGTCCTACCTTTTTGCACTGAAGCTTTAGCTGAGGCAATTTGTTTTGCAATCTTAAAGTTAAATCAGTGTACCACATTTAATTCTACCATCATCTTTTGCTCTGAGAGGAGAGAAAAATAATCCTTGAATAATATCTCAGTGTAGGATAGGGATGATTTGCAGATCCTTTGGTTGAATTTTCAATGTTGCAAATGAATGATTGTATTGATACCGCTCATCCAGACATCCTTGTATGTACACGTAATTGAACTCTTACTCTATTAAACTATTTGATAGACCATATATTTGTATTACGTATTTTATGGCAACAGTGGTGTCAGAAATAAAAGGCAGGCAGGAATTTGTTCGTCCAACTTTCTACAGTTTTCTGCCACTAAGTTTTGCATGACACTTCATTCTAATGAAGCAGAAAATTAAATATAGCAGCTATTTTTCTTGGAAAGGTAATGAATGCTGTTATAATACTTTAGCTGGGCAAAGTTTTCTCAGTGACTGTTTTGAAGCTAATTTTGTAAAGATTTTTACAACTATTATTTTCCCATCAGGTTTAAAAATGTAAATTATTTTTAAGCGAACATCCAAAATTATGGTATTTTCTTGTGATGCTGAAGGAGGATGGACTAATATCATGTTTGATTCTGTAAGTTGTAAGTCAGTATTATTTTCTTGCTTTCTCAGATGGACCAGACAATGTTCAGGTAACACCATCTGGCATACTAAATATCACTGAAGGAGGACACATGAACCTAACATGTACAGGAGAATGTAATCCTCCCTGTAGCACTTATCATTGGAGCAAAGACTCTCTGCTGACAATAGTTGGATCCTCTCAGTCTTATTGGATATCTGAAGTTAGGCGGAACCATTCTGGTATCTACAGTTGTACAGTTACAAATACAAATATCTCAAAAAGTGCAACAGCACAGATAACAGTCAGAGTGAATTGTAAGTATTGTTAGAAAAATATGATTTATCATTGATGTTAATGCCAGAAAGATCTTACTTTCATTAATTTTCCTTTTTACTTAAGTATTTTCTTCCTTTTTTTAAGTAAAATTTGAAAGAGTGGATTCTAATCATTGTTTAAATTTATTCTTCACATATATTCGTGCCGTTCTGATTTAAAGCTGTACTGTACTGTACTTCGCTTAAGTGCACACTCCAGTTAACTGCACAGTCCCGTGACAGGCCCGAGGCTGTGCAGTTAACCGGAGTTGACTGTGTATATATATATATATATATATATATATATATATATATATATATATATATATATATATATATGCATACTGATTTGAGGATGGCTTTAAGTTTACAATTTTTGACTGCAGCGAATTTATCAAACACTCATGTACGTCTGAGTTTTACCACATTTATAAAAAATATAATTGCTATATTTTTGTATGGTTTCAACTTTAAGATCAAGTTTAATGATTTATGCACTAGAGTTTATGATAATTGTTTGCTGTTTGGTGTGTGCTTCTTTATTGCCAGTTTACAATAATTTTTAACTTGCTTATTCTGTGGTAATATTCTTTTGCTCGTATTTTGGTGAAAAGTTTCTATTTTGCCAGAACATAAATTTATCTTTGGGGGGAAGGTTTTATTGCTCACATTGATGAATTATTGATCCTTAATCTTTAAGGTCATGTTTGGTAAAATGCATTAACTGAATTTGAATTAAAGAACGCTGTTATCTATTTTCTTTAATCTGAGCCATGTGATAAATATAAATTACATTTCAGATCCACCAGTGGTCAGTATTAACAGTCAAAATGGAACTTACAATAATACAGATATTTCACTAACCTGTTCAGCTGATGGCGTACCAGGACAATATGTATTTACACTGACTCACAGTTCTCTTTTCACTGGAATCAAGATTCGATATCCAAGTTTTGACTTTGTCTCCACATCGGTCATAAGCTATCGGTTTTCAAACTTTATGGATACAGGAATTTACACATGTACTGTTAATAATGGAATAGCTAGCTATATAGATGGTTCAATGAATAAATCTGTGTCTGAAACTGTCTGGATTAAAGGTAAGTATACCTCTTTGAGTATATCAGAGCTGACATGCACAAAATATTTGGGAGTTTAGACTCTGTACTTCCTTTGACAAAATTAACAGACATTTAAGACTTATTCATTAATTATTATCAGCTTGAGATACTTAGATATATGCAAGGTATATGAAGTCAAATAAATAAATAATATTTTACGTTTGGTGCAGTAGGATTAGTGTTAATCCTAGTTAACCCTAAGTGTAGTGCCTGATTTTCTTCTCTTCCCTTTTGAAGAGTGACAATCCTAAGTTTCAGCTATCAAGTTTTATCATAGTATAGCCATATCCAGCCCACTCAAACTTTCTAAAAGCACAACAATTGGTGCAAACTCTGCTATAGCTTCTGAATAACCTTATCCTCAAGATAGTTTTTATTTTTGCTTTTTATTTCCTTAACATGTGTTTGAGCAAGCTTCATGCCAAGTCCATAGAACATTGCTAACTACTGCAGCAGATGCATCCAAAGGTTGCATCTATTAGGCTGGCATCGATTAGGTTGGCATCAAGTATCCTGGGGAACTTCATGACATACTTAGTGACTGTCCATAAGTTTGTGAGACAGAGAGCAGTCCATGTTTTAGATGTTTCTGAATGCACGGTGATAGATCCAAGCAATGTCTTTTTTGATGAACCAACAACCAATAAAAAAGTAATTATAACAAGAACTATCATAGATGGAAAGTTAGATTTATATATATTTCAGTAATTATAAAAAAATAAAAAACACACGTTTTAGAATCTAATAAAATAATTAAAACCAACCTGACTAGAAAAATTAATATCAGATGATTTTTAAAATTTAATAAATCCAACTGACTGAAACAATTCATAAAGTTTAAAGGTAATTAAAAAAAATCATGTTAGTGGCCATCCATTTAGTAAGTACACATGGAGGGGGGTAACCAAAATGCATATGCTTGCGTATAGTGTGCATTTCTACTGATAATGTACGTATACATAAGAAACAGGGTGGATGGGTGTGAAACCTCTATAATAATTTGACTAATATGTAACCTGTTAGACTGGCTTCAGTCTACGTTTGAATTTTAGTGGACACTAGACAAACTTTGGTTTGGCATCAAGAATATGTACACAGGTGGGGCATGTCTTAATAAGTATGCATGTAGGGGGGGGGAAAGGGCCAAGCTTTGCCAGATTTTTGCATATGTACTAAATCGATGGTCAATTTATTTTGGGAACATCTGGCAATCCGCACTTGCTGTTGATGATATTCCTTCATAGCTGGTGATGCATATCTCTATCCAGAGTGCTCAATGAACCAACCTCTATAAAACTAATTGTCATAAAAGGAAAATGAAGCATCCATGCTTTATGATTGTGTTAAATAAAAACAACAAAATTAGATTGTTTTGAATCTAATACAATTAAAAAAAACTAATGGACTAGAAACTTATGATCACATGACTTTCGAAAGATCCTAATAAATCCAACTCGTAAGCTGTTTTGAAGTAAAATGTCTTTAAAATCAGCACATTTCATTTAGGTAACGTCTAGTTGTGCCACACTTGCTGTTGATTATACTGTTGAACTCCTTCAAAGTTTCTGATGCCTCACTCTCTTCATAGTGCTCCTTGATGTAATCTGTTGAAAAACAACAGATGAAGCAGCAAGCTGATGTTTATTAGGTTTTTCGTGCTCTTGTATTGCATGCCCTGCAGCGAAATCACATTACACAATCTGCAAAAAGGTAGTGTTTTCCTTTACCAGATTGCTTCGCAAATCTAAACAGGATGGCACAGTTGTCATTCCAGCTCTTTTTCTTATCTTTCATGGAGAAAATTCTGAATTATTCTTCATTCCTATTCAACATGATTAGAAAGTTGCATATAACGAAGTTGAGATACAGTGACAGCGGTAACTGTTTGCAAAATCCAATATGGCGGGTAAATACAGGCATGGTAGCTGCGATTTCGAATGAACCAATCATATTGAAGAACTGTATTCCTACATACAGACCATACATTTCTATCATATTGGAACAGAGTGCCCGTTCTAAACTGAATATTGCAATGAAATTTTTAAAATTATTTTTAAATTAAATAATTTTTTTGGCACCAAAACATACACCCGTAATCAGGTTCAAAGTATGGAGGAAAAAAAACGGTATTGGTGTTATAGGCAGTCGAGTAATACACAGACTTTCAGATGAACAGCTCAACCTTTTAGCTTCAATCCTTGGCATTAATGAACCTAATAAAGTGCTTTGTTTCTACAGGATGTATACAGATGGAATTCGGTTTCAATCTTTACAGTATTCTGCAGTTTCAGAACGAAACTCGTACACTGTTAATTTCTACGAAAATGATGAATCAAGAAAATCCTGCCATGTTGAGAAATATATTAAAGTTTATACACAGTGTCACAGAAACTGTATCATTGATTGTGTGTGTCAAGCACAATATTATGCAGCCATAAAGGAACTGGGACATAATACTGAAGTTTCAACTGAAAATGGCGTGATTGATGAAAATCCTGTTAATATATTCCTTTTGAAATCTAAGTATGTGCAGTACAAAATAGTTCCCATTAAAAATGTCAAAGACTTGTGTGTGTATATCCAATTAAATGATGGCAAGGACACTGCTTTTGCTTGTGTGCTCCCCCCAATTCTGTTGAATATGATTGATAAATATACATTAATGTAGTAAGTCTGGACCACACAGACATGTACATCAAAATAGAAGACATAAACCATATATATGACCAACTAGATGATCGAGCAAATAACTATTAGAAGTGGAATTTCAATACCTTTTTCAAAACAAGTCAAGATTATTGTTTTGATATGCAAATTAATGATTTTGTACACAAAATGTTACATTTTCTAGTAATTTTATTTTTTACCATATCCATTTGATTGATAATTAATTTCTCTGCATGATTTTCTAGCAAGATCGTACGAGCAACTTTACTTGAATGTAGCCAAATTACTTCTACGAGCTCCAATGAGCTCAGTGCGAGCTCCCATGTAGTCTGCGAGCTACAGTTAAGATCGTAAGAAGCGTGCTACCAGCTATCACAAGATCGCGCAAGCTTGATTTAGGATTGCATTTTTATAAGGGTGTTGACTAAAGTTTCCTGGTTCTATTTACCATTTTCAATGATAAAACGAGTGCTATATGTTTCCATTCCCAATTTTAATCACAAATTTCTTCAAGTTCAAGAAATAGGAATACTATTTTGTATTTTCTGGTCTGAAAATGGGATCAACACCTGATTTTACATTATAATCAGGTTCGCGTGTTATCAGTGAGTGAGTTATTAAGGGAGTTAATGTTCCATTTGTTCTAATTCATGTAATCTCTAACTGAGATAATTCTAATTCCCAAACTAATCTTTCACAGAAAAATAAGTTAAGAGTTCTCAAATTTTGTTCATATGATGTACTATAGTGGCATTAATTTAGTGCATCCAGTCAATGTTTGGAACCAGACCAGGCTTTGTGTTTTATGGTCAGTTGATAAATATGTTGGAGGTAGAGTCTGGAACCAGATGGACATACGTCACAATTAATTTTACTATATGTTCTCTAATATATTTCTCAGTACTGACCTTCCACTGTGTTACAATCAATACAAATCAGATGTTAATTTTAAATACCTGAAAATATGACTTCACGGTGAAATTCTTGTCAAGGGTTCACTTAAATGTTTTTGAGAGAACAGAGCAGCATGTAAACAGATTTCACTTCCGGATCATCACCAAGGACTTATTACTCAATGTGCACTGTCGCCCAAATACACACAGACAACCACTATCTGAGCTCATATTCCCAAGAATAAACTATTACCTTTAAATCCCTACCAAAACTGCATCAATATAACTCTTCTATCACCACCAAAATGAGAGAGGAAAAAATGTAATAACAATAGACTAAAACTACTGAAAATACTAATTGTTATGCAATTCCAGATGTTAATAGTGTGTCGAGTCTGTTGACTGAGATAGAGTTTGTCGTTTTGAGTGACAGTTTGAAACATGGATGTCAGTAGTGTGTCGCGTGGGTCAAATGCATCAATGTGTATCGTTTTGTAGCAACAAGGTGGGTTATTGTGTTGGGTATATTATTTCCACATCTAAATGATGCAACCCCTAAAAACTGGATAGAAATTTGTTATTTCAAAATGATTTATGTAACTGAGTAGGAAATTTGATAATATAAATAGGAAATAAACATTGAAACAACTTCAGAGAAACATAATAGTCATTATGGGTACTAAATTGTCTACCTTGTTATTGTATTGATGCTTGAAATTATCAATTGAGATGACAAGAGACTTTTGCTTGATCTTTACTATTAGACCACTACTGGTGTCCAGTAGAACCACAACTGCCAAAACTGCAGATCTCACCCCTTTTTATATATATTGGTAACACTTGGGAAATTCATGACAAAGTTTTCACAAATATGACTAAAAATGGAAGAATTCATGAAGATTAACCAGAGCGCCTCTTAGTGGAAGGCTGAGTTCCCAATAAGCACAGTAGTAAACATGGTTCCCATTTTAAACAACAAAAGTAACAAAGATTAATGATGTGAGCAAATACACTTTAAAAGAATATAATTTGACAGGTAGATGGATTGTTTCAGTATGTCACTGATATTATAGTGATGTCCAGCACTATGACATCATGCAACATACACTGAACATGATGTCCCACCCAGTCACATTATCCTGACACCAAGCTGACCAATCCTAACACTAACCTCTCAATGCTAGAGCCTAGCGAGGCAGCTATTATTACCATTTTTTTACGTCTTTTTGGTATGACTCGGCCAGGGATCAAACCTATGACCTCCCACATCTGAGGCGGATGGTCTAACCACTAGGCCCCCCTCCGAGTAGTATGTGTATGGCTATCATAAATAGCTTGCTTACTACATAAATATATATGCAAGCAGAGAAGACTTGACAAATTAGACAAAGTTATAATCACCCTGAGTAGTTTTGAAGCTTATAATGCCCACCGTTTGGATAACAATATTAATTTGTACATTAGGACCAAAGTTTTTAAATGTAGTTGTCATTCATGTAATATGTATTAAGTCCAACATAGGAAATACAATACACATTTGTATGATTCTTACAATATTATAGTTATATGTATGTAACGATGAGATATAGGAATATATAACACCTTTTATATTCACCACTTCAGGATTGTAAGTAATTATTTTTCAATTTTGTTTATTTATCTTGATTTAGGTTTATATCCTTGGGTATAATGAGGATTTTTTCATGAAGAATATTCTTGACAATATATAAATTACATAATATGCTTTACATGCATAGTTGTATTTACAAAATATGAAAGAGTCCTAGAAAATATTTAAACAGGTGAAGAGATTGTGTCTTCTGATAAACCATGTGAGATAGTTAAACATTGACTTATTTGATCATCTCCTTTCAGTTATTTAAATTACGATTCTGCAATACAACATATTAATAGAAGTTAACAATTTAATTTCTTGACCACTTTAGGACCACCTAATGTGACATCCAGTAATACAAGATTCCATGCGGAAAAAGGACAGTCTGGAAAACTTGCTATTGAGTTTTACAACAGCCTGCTTGATCCCAGTGTCACATGGTATCGAGTTAGAAACCAGTCACTAGAAAAACTAGACAGCTCTGACAAGTACAACATATATATTTCCAATGCTTCTGTTACATTGAACTTCTATTCAGTCTCTATCCAACAGCCTGGATTCAATGCAGCTCTGCAAATAAGGAATGTAACACAGGACGACTTTGGCTCATACCAAGTTAATGTACAAAACGCGGTTGGTGTGATGTCTCCAAGGGTGTTAGTTCTGCAGCCAATAAGTAATCTTACAAACATAGAGTTGTAATTCACCTAGCTATTAGGTCAAGCAAGTTTATGGTATTACCCTTAGTCATTCATGTTTCATCCATCCTACATCAATGAATAGTTTAACGTCTTGAAAATTACTGGAACAATTTGAAGTCCATTTGGCATAGAGAAACCTTGCAGGTAGGCTTAAGAAATTTTAGATTTTATGTTGTTGTTTCATTTGGTTTTTAGTATAATATAAAAGCTAGGTATGCAACATGATGCCCATTTGAAACTCACTTTTGCAGCTTTATTCAGAGTTTGCCATAGAACATTTTAATTGGTTTCCAGTCCCTACGTCCATCAGTCTGTTCATTGCAAGAAGGTTTTAAGTATAACTTTGTTGTAAAATTACTTTTAAGTTAAAAAAGCAATATGATCCCCATTTGGACCTCATTGTTGCAGCTTTATTCAGAGTTTGCCATGAGAACATTTCAATTTTTTCCAGTCCCTACTTCTTCAGGGTCCCCAAGTGGCTGAGTGGTCCAAAGCGCTATCCGTTATGAATCACTGCCATCTCAACTCTGTCTGCATGGGTTCAAGTCTAAGATTCAGCAAATCTAGTTATGTGAGAAAGCTTGCCAGTAGCTTATCATGGGTCAGTGATTCTTTCCGGGGGTTTTTCCGGGAGTATTCCCGGGTTTTTCCTCTACCAAGAATACTGCCTGTCATGTATAGGCTATATTGTGCTGAAAAATGGCGTTAAACCATAAAATACAAAACAAATATGCAGTCATACTTCTGACACTCTGGCAGCTTTTAAATATGCATACATGCCAATAATTATGCTTTTGTTCACTAATTATAAGCTTTATACTTTCAAATTTTAGCATCAGTATGGCTTTGTTAGGAGAGAACATACTGCCCAAACCAAAATACAAGCTTTCCACAAGCAGCAAGCTAGTTGAAGTTGTACAAGCTAGTAAGGTAGCTTGCGCAAGCTTGCAAAAGGAATTTTTCCAAGTCTGCAAGCTTGCGCAAGCTTGCAAGCTTGCAAGCTTGCGCAAGCTTGCACAAGCTTGCAAGCTTGTGCAAGCTTGCAAGCTTGCAAAAAGAAATTCTCAAAGTCTGCAAGCTTATTGTAAAATCTCAAACTTACACAAATTAAGCTAGCTTGCAAAAGGAATTTTTCCAAGTCTGCAAGCTTGGAAAATGTAAAATTCAAGCTTCCTAGATTGCAAAAAATGAAGGAGTGCATCTGCAGTCATTCATCAAACAGCAGCACAGTGGATAAACTTTAACATAGAACATAATTTGTCCACATTGTTTTACACCATTAAATATAAAAAGAACAGAGCAAGAATTTCTTGAATGTGTGTTATATTTTACACTGTGATAAAGGATTCCATTTAGTAAAATCCGGTAAAATACATAGCTTTTACCGATTGCAAAGTTATTTACAGACTGACTTAATGCAGCAAGATATTTGAAGTCAAGTACTTATAAATGCTTCTTACCAACAATGTATGCACCATCAAATATAGTCTCTGTAATTTTGTGATGATAACTTATGGCATTTAGCTTTTGAAAGTTCCAATTTCTGTTTCAATTTGACAATTTTTGTATTTGAATGTGTAGGTAATTTTAACATTCTTGAAACAGCGTCAGACTCCTGTGATCGAACGGAAATCACATGGAATAATGTTTTTGATTAACTCCTCAATATACGGTAATTTATCCTGAAATTAATATAAATGAGTATTAAAAACCAAAAAAATCTGCCAACCACCCACCATTTTGCCTTTGCAGACCTGTTTACCAGTTCGTATTTGACTGAATTTGTACGGAATAAAGCTCATTCGTACGATAGTATGGTCATTGGTTTTAAATTACGATTTGAGGTTGCATTTATTTTTTATTTTTTTTAAAATAATTTTTTAAGCGTTTTTTATTCCGGTTAGTTTTGTTGCATCGTCTCTTCGGTCCGCGTCCGGGTCTGTAGTCGGCGCCACATCACTGATTGTAACATTCTCACAACATCCGGTTGTTTAAACATGACGCCGTTTACAAAATTTCAGCTCGAATCTGATGATGAAAATAGAATGTCTAAACATAGAAAGCAGCATTTTCTACCAGTTCATAATACTCTGTGACCATGCCTTAAACCACCGTCTAAAGGAGTGCATTTTGTACTCTGCACTGTTTGCAACTTAAATTTTTCATGTGCACAACATGGTGGAATGAATGACTTTTCACGGCAGGTGGAATCGGAAAATCATGCGAAATTGGCATTGTTAGTGAAGGGAAATACAAGTATTTTGTCAACGATGAAGGGAAAGGAAGTCGGTGATCAGCACATATTTCAAAAGCAGATAACGTGATGAGGTGATTCTATGAGCTGATCGTAAATTGAGCACAGCCTACAAGTTAATGGAAGTAATTAAAAATGTGTTCCCAGATTCCAAAATTGCAGAAGATATTTAGAAACAATCTCTCTCTCTCTCTCTCTCTCTCTCTCTCTCTCTCTCTCTCTCTCTCTCTCTCTCTCTCTCAATCTCTCTCTCTCTCTCTCTCTCTCTCTCTCTCTCTCTCTCTCTCTCTCTCTCTCTCTCTCTGTATGTCGTGCAATAGTAAATAACGGTAATTATAGTATATTGATGTGTCTACTATTTGTTATCGAGGGAATGGTGTATTTGGTCCAATTGCTGTTTCAATTGGTACATTTGTATTAATTACATGAGATTATTTTGAATCTAGTTGACTAGTTGAATTCCAGGAGATTTGTGAATCTTTTACTTACATTGCAAAACTTTTGAAATTTATTTGAATTGTTTGAGTCTCAATCCTAGGCGGTACATAAAATTATGTGAGTATCGGATAGTTTATACTATTTTTGTTTAACTGAGGTGTTTTGAATCTGTATATCAGATAGATATAATATTTTTTTTTCTTCAATTTGTTAATGTTATATAGAGTAATTGGATCAATTGCAATTTGAGAGCATGTGAGAATCATTGTATTTTTACATCATATATTTTTATTAACTAATTAAATTCATGAATTGCCATCTTTCACACATTGTTTGAGTTATTCATTTAATAAAAAATCCACTCTGTTTCAATTCTGCGACATACATTGTAGCATATATCAACATTTTACTTTTAATATTTTATATAAATGGTCATTTTCACACATCAAGGGCTAGAAATATGGTGGCAGTACATGCCATGTCAGTTTCCTATATATATATATATATATAATTTAAAATCTAATTGGCTTGTCATGCACAACCTTAAAAATAAGCTTGCGGCAAGCTTGCCACAACCTTAAAGATAAGCTTGCGGCAAGCTTGCACAAGCTTGCAGCAAGCTTGCACAAGCTTGCCACAATGTCAAAAATAAGCTTGCGGCAAGCTTGCCACAATCTTAAAAATAAGCTTGCGCAAGCTTGCCGCAACCTTAAAAATAAGCTTGCGCAAGCTTGCGGCAAGCTTGCCGCAACCTTAAAAATAAGCTTGCGCAAGCTTGCTGCAACCTTAAAAATAAGCTTGCGGCAAGCTTGCGCAAGCTTGCCGCAACCTTAAAAATAAGCTTGCAGCAAGCTTGCCGCGGTTTCAAATCTAAGCTTGCGGCAAGCTTAAATAACAAGCTTGCAGCAAGCTTGCCGCAACCTTAAAAATAAGCTTGCGATTTTGGTTTGGGTGGTTTTCCAATTTCTGCTCTATGCTTGCATAATCTTTGTTCTAATTCATATCTGATACAGAACCATTCTGTAAGTAGTTGGCTCTAAAAGTCAAGTCAGATTTATTCTAGTATATATGTGTTAGAGCAAAAATATTTTTCAATAATTTCACAGATGGATTAGAAAAATGTGAAAAACTGATTCAAAGATGAATGCATGAATTACACAATACAGTGTTCCATTCTAGGGCAGCTTCACACCAACTAAAATCTACCATATCGGAAAAATTGTTTTCCTTCTGTATTGAAGACTATTGTAATAAGGTCATATTTTTACTGCAGAATAATAATATAATATGGGACCACTGCCTTAAAAAATAAGTCCTTCCTATTTTGATAGGTGTGTGTTATTTATGACTTCTGGTGATTCTGTTTTTGTACTTATTTCTCAAAGAACATGTAGGTCTGACTTATGATGATTCAGGATTTCAATCATGGCTCATTGTGTGATCGGGTACAAGTGTCATAGCACTGACTAAAAAATCACCGTTTCATCATTTTGGATTAAAGTTCCACATTGAAAGTCTTGTGAAAATTTTAATCTGAGAAACTCTTAAATATTCCAGATGTTAGATAGCAAGTTCTTAAGACTATCTAAAAAGTGATCCATACTGTTCACTGCCTTGTGTCATTGATGTAAAAGATGATGAAAAGGTGGATAAAACCAACAAAACTGTCCTGCCTTCATCCATTTCAGGATGCAAAACTCCATATATTGACTTTAGGAATCTTGCGTTTTATGTTGTTGATCTTGATATTTAGATTAAATTTGGAAGGGGTATGTTCCAGAAATTGCTGTGCAATTATGTTTTAACATTTGAAAACATGTACCAGTAATTGAACTACATAGCCACCTTTGTACTGTGGTCTAAAGTGCTCACTCTCATTGCCATCTCACCATTGTCCAGCAATGCGGGTACATCAGAAAGCTTGAGAGTAGTCTCCTGTGGGTCAGTGATTTTTTCCAGGTGTTGCACTTTTTTTTCCTCCACCTGATATCCTGGCAGCCATGTATAGACTAACGTGTGCTGGAAAATGTCATTAAACCCTAAAACAACAAAAGCGTACATATACTGTTGGTCATGAGAATTTTTTTATTTTTAAAAGTCGATACTTAATATGCTGCTCCAGTTATAAATGTACAAGCTACTTTTTTATTATGTAATTACTAACATGATATAATTGTATCATGCATTCTCCAGTTCATCTGCCTATCCCTTGTCACTCTCCCATCAACGCATTAGTATTAGTGTAACAGTTTGAAATGAAGGGATACAAGTTGATGTGGTAATGCATCATGACTAGAGGGTGTGTTGCTTATTGTGTTGTGGATTATATCTTCAAAGTCAAGGTCATGTCTCTGTATTTTATGTTTTCAATCAAACTTGCCCTTGGTCTAAAACTATAAAGTTATCTGAGATCAAGGAATGAATGGTACACTTGTACTAGAAGGTGTGTCATGTATTAGATTGTAGATGCAGTCTTCAAGCTCAAGGTCATGGCTTAATATTATTTCCACTATTTAACTTTAAAACTTTATGTATACTTACCATAATGACTAAGTCATGAGACAAAACATTTTTTCTTCTTCATGTCCTAAGATTGTTATGATTATAGAATTAAAGTATTTTTGGTGGCCCAACACTTGTATGTATAAAGAAGGTCAAAACCAAACTTAACAATATCACCATACTGCACACAACCGTGACCAGTTCTTGTTCATTTACTATAATGCCAGTAAACGTTTAAACTAATATGACTGTTTTTATGTTATTATTTTGCATGTGGATATTTTCCTCTTTTTTTTCCAACATAAAAAAGTGAATAAAAATTGAAGTAATTCATGGGGTGCATAGAGTTTACTGGGTGATTGGTAATTGTTATGTCATGTAAATCATATGAAATGACACACATTGTTATGTCATGTAAATCATATGAAATGACACACATTGTTATGTCATGTAAATCATATGAAATGACACACATTGTTATGTCATGTAAATCATAAGAAATGACACACATTGTTATGTCATGTAAATCATATGAAATGACACACATTGTTATGTCATGTAAATCATATGAAATGACACACATTGTTAGACAAGTTGCATACTCAGTATATGGTATATTACATAACTGATCATTGTCGATACATTTTAGTTTTGTGTTTCAGCTTACCGTAACACAAATTCATCACTTTCAACACAGTATTCATTCCACCTTTGATTTTCAAATGCTGGTTGTCTTGACATTTCCTTTTATTTATAATTGGCAGATTTTTATTTTGTTTTCTGAATGGGTCCCAATAATTGTTTGAACCATGAAACTGGCTTGGCAAAAAAGGCTTTTTGTCTGGCAATTATGCTGGTAGCAGTTTGTTCTACAACTGTATATTAATCAACACAAATTAACTGTAACAGTTGTAAAATTGGGCAGGGTGAGTCGCCGTGCATAATAGTGGTGCTAAATTATTTGTCCCCTGTCCTGATATATTGGATATTGATATTTTGCATACTTGTACATCATTACTAGAAGATATGCTGATTCTGCTTTAAGGTGCCATCTTCAAGGGCAGTATAGGGGCCCCAAGTGGCCAAGGGGTCTAAAGCGCTGTCCGTTACGGAACACTGCCATATCACCTCTGTCTGTGTATGTTCGAGTCTAAGATTCGGCAAATGTAGTTATGTGAGAAAGCTTGCCAGTAGCTTCTCGTAGGTCGGTGGTTCTTTCCGGGGTTTGTCCCGGTTCTTCCTCCACCATTAATACTGGCCGCCATGTATAGCCTATATTGTACTGAAAAATGGCATTAAACCAGAAACAAAAAACAAACAAACAAGGGCAGTTTAATGGTTCTGTTTAATGTTTTTAACCATCCATCATTCTTTCCTTTTTGTTGTTTGATACCATTTGAGATTAACGGATAAAATGTCGTATATGTATACATGATATCTTCAAGCCTTCAAGGTAAGTCACACACCATTCTTTCCCTTTTGTTGTTTAATACCATTGGAGATTAATGGATAAAATGTGGTACAAGTATATGTGTACATCAAATCTTCGAGGTAGTGATGGGAATCAGTCAGGAATTCATAATCGATAATCAGCTCCCCTTAACCAACTGATCATCAATTTTAATCGGTTACTAAGAGCAAATTTTAATTTTTGTTAAACAGTTATAACTTATATCTTTGATCAAGAGTTCAATATGTTTATAAATGTACAGGAATAATCTCTTTTAATGACATGTATACTTTAACGTCGCAATCATATTAAATTTTATGTTACTTTTGTTCTACAACTTTGTTAAATGAATGCAAATTTGTATGGCTGATCAGTCATATGTAACTGAAATACTGCTACAAGCCCCTGAAATTCTTTCATTGATATATAAGTATTGAAGGACATATTTTTCTTGTTTTTCATTGTTTATAAATACATGTACTACAAAAGATGTTTCAATTTAACTGAAACAAATAAACAAAAATGTGTTAAAATTTATTAACTCAACAATTTAACAACTTAACTATGTAATAATGACTATATGTTCCTAATTATGAATCATAAGGTTTCATATTTGTTGTTATGAAGGGAATTAATAAATCTCAGGTCAACTTTAGTTGCTGGGAGTTTTACTAACCTTTGTGCTTGGCATACACCTAAAAAGTAGTCTCCCTTTACACACAATCGATTATGGAGTTCACAATCGATTATTTTATTGGTTTGCTCAACCAATTGATTATCGATTATAATCGATAATCGGAACAACACTACTTCGAGGTATGTCATACACCATTCATTCCCTTTTGTTCTTTAACACCATTAGAGATTAATGGATGAAACGTGGTAAATGTGTACATCATATCTTCGAGGTATGTCATATACCACATAGTTGCACCTATCTTCATCAACGTTAATGTTTTCTATCTGGCTTTCCCTTTCACTCAGTTTTAAAGCTCATTTGTGACAAGATGGTGTGTTGTATACAACATTGTGAATGCTATCGTCAAGGTCAAGATCACTTTTTCATATAAATTTATCATTCACTCGTTAACTTCAAAGCCTATTTGATATTTAAACTTGGAATACCTATAGATCTTGCCGGGGAAGTCTGTTGTGTACAACCGCAATCTTCAAGTTCAAAAGTTACGATTCAATATTTTATGTTCTTTTTACTTTTTTTTTTCTGCACTTTAGAGTTCTTTGAGATGAAGAGATGCAACTTGGTATACGTATGTCATCATTAGCAGGTGTTTTGTGTATCTCACCATCGGGCTATTATTTTCAAGGTCAATGTCATGGTGTTATATGTTGATATTTTAGGGGATTATACTTTCTTTTATGCTAAATGTTTTTAGCCATTTGAGATGACAGGAAGAACTTTGGTATACTTATAGTCTGATATCATGACTTGTATGATCTCACCAGATGGGAATACAAATTCACTGAATGTATTCCTTAACGCAATGTGGGAATAATGACTTGTAGTATTAACATTGTTGGTCCTAAAGGATAGTTTTCCAAATAGCCCATAGGCCTTCTTGAAATATTGATAATAGTATACTCCTAGCACACATACAAATAATATATTAATATATATCGACTGCAATGTAGAGTGCTGCCATGACCTCTGGCCAAGTTGATGTGGTTGATGAAGTAAAATGTAAGTCACTGGGTTGGAGTAGGGTGTGGTGCTTACAGAATTTAAACATTTGCCCATTTAACTCTAAAGGTTACAAGACTCGATCCCCTTGTTTTGTTTTTAGACACAGGACAACTATATTTTCACACCTAATCTAACCATTATCTTTGGTTTTTGTAATTGTTCCTGACCAGAATCTTGTCGGCATATTTAATTTTGTTAAAATCTGGGGAATATTGCACTTTTTTTTGTTCCTTCTATGATTGTTAATGCATCGATAAAATATGGTCTTATAGAAAACAAGTAATGTGTCATCTTCTACTTTGGTCTTAAGGGCTGTTGCATTAAAACTTATGTTGACTCCCAAGGAAGACATCTTTAATGAGGCATTCACATCCATAGATGTTTGAAAACATATTTGATTACTCATGGCAGCACGGCATTTATATTTAAAACAGTTGCTATGGTTACTAGTTAAGGCAGTTTTTAAAACAAATGAACAAACATATGTGCCAGGGTAAACCTGATTATTCACAGACTGAATGTTAAGATGATACAAAAATTCTAAATTGCATCATACAGGCGAGTATTCCATATAAAAAGTGCCTTCCCTTGTTTCGATGTATGTTTTGCTGGAGGATATTAGCAAACACAATTTCCAAAATTCGAATTCTTCACAATTTGTCTTTACTGTTTCAGCAAAATATCTTATATCCTATTTTACCTTTCAAACCTTTGATAGGACCCCCAGATGTACCTCATGATGTCCATATTGTACCTAGCAGCATTACTACTAGTTCAGTGGGAGTAGAATGGTTGTCTGGTTTTTATGGTGGTTTTAACCAAACATTTGCCATTGAGTATAGAGAACATATGGATACAAGCTGGACTAAATTTTCAGAAGAAGTCTTTGGTGGGATGACACATGATGAATATTTCAACATCACTGTTCTGGGACTGCATCAAGAAACAATGTATTTATTCCGCATGTATGCATGGAATTCTTACAACAGAAGTGAATACTCTGTTGTTATTAATGCAACAACCACTGCAGGTGAGGACAGTTCATTATCTACTACTACTACTACTAATAATAATAATAATATTAATAATGCTTTATTTATAGAGGATAACTCATTAGTCAAGGACTATTCTCCCTTAAGGCCCTCTTAATGAGAGTATAACAAATGCACATTGTATGAAGAAAGCAATAATTAGTGATTATTTTAGCATGGTTAGTTTTAAAACACTAAATTCCATTATCTCTTAGAAACACATGCATGTTCATGATATCTCTTCTTAAATACTTCAATATGTTCAGCCGATTTTACATGTAGTGGAAGCTCATTCCACAAAACTGTACCAGAGTATTGAAAACTCTTTTTAAATTGCTGTGTTCTTGGTTTTGGTACTAGAAGGTTTCTATGTGGTATTGATCTCAACTGGTATTGTGTTGAAAAAGGCCTGAATAAGTCCTGAAGATACTCTGGTGCGGTTTCATGTAGACATTTATATAAAAGAACTGCCTTATGAAAATCTATCCTGTCATTTATTGTGAACCATTTGAGTTCTGTAAATAATGGTTTTGAGGGATGATCAACAGATGTATCTAAAATTACACGTGCTGCTCATTTCTGGAGTTTATAAATCCTGTAAAGCTCAGATTTATCACAGTTTCCCCATGGTTGGTAGATTAATTTGTACCTAAATCTGATTACAGTTGTTGGTGATTTGATGCGTACATAAATATGGTTACAATTGTTGCTAGTTAGTTATAGTGGTTGGTACTTTGATTAGTACATAAATCAGGTTCAAGTTGTTGGTAGTTTGATTAGTACATAAATCTGGCTACAATTGTTGGTAATTTGATTAGTACATGAATCTGGTTACATCAGTTGGTAATTTGATTAGTACCTAAATATGGTTACAGTGGTTGGTAGGATAATTAGTACATACATTTGGTTACAGTTGTTTATAATTTGATTAGTACATAACTATGGTTACTGTTGTTGGTAGTTTGATTCCTACATAACTATGGTTACAACTGTTGGTAATTGGATTAGTACATTAATCTGGTTAAAGTGGTTGGTAGTTTGATTAGTACATTAATCTGGTTACAGTGGTTGGCAGTTAGATTAGTACATAAATTTGGTAACAGTGGTAGGTAGTTTGATTAGTACATAAATGTTGATACAATGGTTGGTAGTTTGACTAATACATAAATATGGTTACTATGGTTGGTAGTTTGATTAGTACATAAATATGGTTACAGTTTTTTTACACTCATTGGTTATTTGATTAGTACATAAATCTGGTTACTGCTGTTGGCAGCTTGATTAGTACATAAATAAGGTTACTTTTGTTGGTAGTTGGATTAGAAAATAAATATTGATACAATGGTTGGTAGTTTGATTCGTACATTAATCTGATTATTGTGGTTGGTAGTTTGATTAGTACATAAATATGGTTACAATTGTCAGCAGTTTCATTAGTACATAAATCTGGTTCCAGTTGTTGGTAATTTGATTAGTAAAAAATATGGTTAGAGTTTTTGGTGGTCTTAATTAGTACATTAATCTGGTTACGGTGGTTGGTAGTTTGATTAGTACATAAATCTAGTTACAAATGTTGGTTGTTGGAATAGTATATAAATATAGTTACAGTGGTTGTTAGTTTGATTAGTACATAAATATGGTTACAGTGGTTGTTAGATAGATTAGTGCATAACTATGGTTACAGTGGTTGGTAGTTTGATTAGTACATAACTATTGTTACAGATGTTGGTAGTTAAATTAGTACATAAATATGCTTACAGTTGTTGGTCGTTTGACTATTACTATAATTAGGTTACGTTGTTGGTATGTTGACTAGTACTAAAATTAGGTTACAGTGTTGTAAGTTTGACTAGTACAAAAATCTGGTTACAATTGTTGGTTTTTTGACTAGTACACAAATTTTGTTACAATTGTTGATAGTTTGACTAGTTCATAAATATGCGTACATGTGTTGGTCGTTTGATTAGTTCATACATCTGGTTACATTTGGTGATAGTTTGACTTGGACATAAACTGGATTACAGCTGTTGATAGTTTCACTAGTACATAAATCTAGTTATAATTCTTGGTCGTTTGACTAGTATTTAAATCTGGTCACAATTGTTGGTAGTTTGACTAGTACATAAACCTGGGTACAGTTGTTGATAGTTTGACTAGCACATAAATATGGCTAGAGTGGTTGTTGACTTGACTAGTACATACATTGGGTTACAGTGGTTGGTACGTTGACTAGTAAAAATATATGGTTAAAGTTGTTGGTTGCTTGACTAGTTCATATACCTGGTTACAGTTGTTGGTTCATTGACTAGTACACAAATATCTGGATACAGTGGTTGATAGTTTGACTAGAACAAAAATCTGGTTACAGTGTTGATTGGATGACTACTACAATAATCTGGTTTAATTTGTTGGTACTTTGATTTGTACATAAATCTGGTTACAGTTGTTGGTTCTTTGATTAGTATATAAATCTGGTTACAGTTGAATGTACTTTGACTGGTAAGACAGTCTGGTTACAGTTTATAGTACTTTGACTAGTTGAAAAATCTGGTTACAGGTGATGGTTCTTTGACTGGTACATCAATCTGGTTACAGTTGTTGGTACATTGACTAGTACGTAAATCTGGTTACAGTTCTTGGGAGTTTGACTATTACACAATTCTGGTTGACACACAACTGTATCGTTTAAAACTGAGATAGGTGGTTAAGAGTTATACATTCTAACTTCTAACCATCTTGAGTACAACTAGAGGTCAAGGATTGTCATTGTTTGGTCTGAGAGTTGTTGTTTTTGTATGGTTTCATGCCATTTTTTTCAGCACACGGTAGGCTATACATTTCGGCCGATTTTATTGGTGGAGGATGAACCGGGGAAAACCTCCAGAAAGATCCACCAACCCACGAGAAGCTACTGGGAAGCTTTCGAACATAACTACATTGGCAAATATTAGACTCAAACTCACGCAGACAGAGGTGTGATGGCAGTGATCCACAATGGAAAGCACATTAGACCACTCGGCCACTTGGTGCCCCTGTTCCAAGACAATTTATAGTTTCAAAAACTATCTGATAACGTAAATAAGCACTCAATATCAGTACATGAAACTTGCCTAGCCATCAGACTAGTGAAATTTGGAAAACTTCCAGTTTGACTGGAAATTTACTAGTCTTGGACTAGCAGATTGCTGGTAATATTAAACCAAGAACATTGTTCATAGCTTGTGCTTGGGATAAGAAAGATGTTTAAGATGTTAGGGGTCAAAATGTTAAACGTCCTAGTCACTAATACAAGTAGAAAAAGTTTGGTTTACCACGACAATTTTTGTCCTGACCAAATGCATTGACCAAGTTTTGTTGAGTGCTAGCATATAAGGTATGGAAGAGATTTAATGATATAATTATTTAAGGATCAAATGGTCAAATGCAAGATTTAATGTGGCTAACTTGGGGTATATCAGAATAACTTTATTCTATGACGTGTGCATAGAGTAATAAAACAAACAATATATTCTGGGGTCAGAAGTCATGATCATAGTAAATCTAAATCATGATAATAAAATTAGCTCAAAACTGCATATCTTGATCAAATATTTAGGTCATTAAGATTGACTGGTCAGTAATCTCCAAAGTTAACTATACCTACAAGGAGATAATTATTAAACATATGATATAGTCTTGAAATTTACAGTGTCTAAGTACTATTCCTTCTACAAGGAGAGAATTATTAAACACATGTTGTAGTCTTAAAATTGTTATTTGGAAATATTAAGTGTGACCTTATAAAGTAGTTGCTATTTATTCCTATATAATTTTTCCATTGAAAGTGTGCAATGAATGCATTGTAAAATATCTTTAGTCACATCTGATCTTCTCAAATAAATTCCATAAGAGGTGTAACCATAATAACTGAGATGATGTCGATGATCCATATCGATAAGAAACGTTTGGCAAAGCTGCAAAATGTGCAGCAAGTTTCAGAATATTTACACAATAATTGACACAGTTTAGGATATTTTTAATAAATTCACCCTTTTGTGACATCAAACAAATTATCCTTATTATAATGAGTAAACAAATCTATATTTATCACTAAATGTCTGATTACAGAAAGCTTATTTCTTCTTTATTGGTGTTTGTATAATTACTGGTAATGTCTTGATATTTACAAAATTATATATTTGGGCATGGGGTAAAAAGAAGAGTTGCATACAATTACAGTTATTGGAAATCATGTCTTAGTTTGAGTATGTCTAATTGCACGACAGGTGATGATTAATCACCAATTTAAATTTAAATACCCAAATAGCATGCCAAGTTGTGAGACAAAGCAAGAAATCTTTGAGAACTGTGGAAATTAGAATTACATTTATGAAATTGTAGCTGAGGTAATTAAGGTCTGCTTTACAAACATTTTAGTTGAACATCACTTCATGCATCAGTCTCAGATTATGCTTCATTATTAAAATCCTCTTTAAATAGTTTAAATATTTCACCACCAGTGTAAGTAAATTTAGTCATATTTTTATTTCTTTAAAGATATCAAAGGAGAAAAGATGCTTGGTAATGGATCTGACAAAGTTATAATAGGAAGTGCTGTTGGTGCAGTTGTACTCATAGGATTTGCTGTTGTTATTGGTGCTGTAATCTTCAAGAAGCGAAGAATGGCAAAATTAAATGCTAATGGTAAGGATAATTAGGAACACAAAATCTATTGTATTTAACTAATTGTCTCCCTTGCATAATTATGGTGAGACATAGCTATCACCTTTTTTGGTTATATTCTTGGCAAAGACTTTCCAATTTTGTGCAGGTCTACATGCACCACTGCATAAATGCACCTGAGGTAGCAGGTTCTGTTTTGTTTCTATAGTAGCCACTTGGACTGTTGTGTTCAAGATAAATGTGTTCCAGACTTTATGTTTGCTTAGTAAATGATAAACAAAACCAGCAGTCCATTGAGTAATATATGTATTTTTCAAACATCTGTTCTTTATGCCCTCAATATGTTTGACTTATTTCACATATGAACCCTTATGGAATATGGCTCCATTCACCTCAAGAAGCTTGGTCCCCCATGT
Source organism: Unio pictorum (assembly GCA_030141615.1). Classification (NCBI taxonomy): domain Eukaryota; kingdom Metazoa; phylum Mollusca; class Bivalvia; order Unionida; family Unionidae; genus Unio; species Unio pictorum. Next base: position 5,571,452 of record JARLTB010000243.1, read on the forward strand.
CCCCATAGGCTACTGGACACTTTCCTCCCAGTCTAAGTGATGCTACGGCTTGTGTCCCACATCACCACACCAGGTATTTTCCTCTCACAAGATGAAAGGTGTAGAGATACATTATTGTCTCCCATCAGTGTCTCGTGATCAACCAGGGACTGTGGCGCAGAGGGTTTCCATGTGTCCTCCTTCAACATATATAGTTATGCCCTGCCACTCTCCAACTCGAAGCATCCTTGACTAGATGAATGATGATGACACTGCACTCTCCAGCCTCATTGACTCCAATGAGTTCAAGACAGAAGCTTTGGCTATGAAACCTTATCCTCGGCCAACCTCATCATTACAGAAGAATGAGTTTGTTCGGTCTTTTGATAAGGTGGTAAACAAGGTTTTCCATTGTTACGACAGATATTAGCCTAAAACAATCAGGTTCACAGTTTAAAAAGATCTTTTTGAGTTTGGACAAGATATCCAGGCTACCAACTCAGCTTGACATTTTACTTATTCCACATTCATCCAAGATTGATTAAATATCACAGTGGTTTTTGCAAGGCCAAAATATTGCTCAGCAATTAAAAGGGTGCAATACAACAACTCGAGTGATATACTTATTTACCGGTAGTAATAATTTTCCTTTGTAACATTTTAGTGAGCTCCACCAAGAAACAGTGAGAAATATACAATTAATATAATTCTTTTTAAATAGCAAAATATTCAGCTCATTAAGTAAATATTCATGTTAATATGCAATATACCCATCAATATTTGAATACTTAAGATTTTAAGATTGTGTTATATGACCTCTAAATTCATCAATAATCTGGGGTTTTCATTCATTATATCATAATTAATTTATGTTACAGAAAATGATGTATTGAGGGAGGAAACAGAAAGGTAAGAATGGCGCTATTTTCTCTTGATAGTATTTTGTTACAAAAAGATATAAATGCTGTAGAAGTTATGAAAAAGTTAATGTCCTTTATTATAAGATATGACTAAGCTACATAATACTTAGTATTGTACCTTTAAATTAGAATTATCGGAAATTACATAACCAAATACATAATACTTAGTATTGTACCTTTAAATTAGAATTATCGGAAATTACATAACAAAATACATAATACTTAGTGTTGTACCTTTAAATTAGAATTATCGGAAATTACATAACCAAATACATAATACTTAGTATTGTACCTTTAAATTAGAATTATCGGAAATTACATAACAAAATACATAATACTTAGTGTTGTACCATTAAACTAGAATTATCGGAAATTACATAATAGTTTAGGCAGTGTTATGATAATATATTTTATGTTCAATTATATTAACTCCATTTGCATTCTTACATTGTCAGATTCTCTATATAAAGACATATTTTTCTTGATAAACTGAATTATTACAAAATCAATTCTAAGGAAGATGCAAACAATAATAGACCTATTAATATAATCGCTATTTTGTAGAAGAGTTCAGAAAAAAGCAGTCTATGTTTCATTTAAAATCTTTGTGTCTAGAAGTAAGCTACTTTATGAAATGCAATTGGGTTTTACAGCAATGTACTGTAGTGATACATTCCATCCTTTTAATTATATCTTAATCTACAAACTTAAACAGGTTTCTGTAATGTTTGTATCAGTGACTATTGTTGGGGAAGAGAGATGGCAAAATGATTAGTTTTGGAATGTGTGTTAAATATTTGTTTCCATATATAGATTAACAATGTAAATGCTTGGATGAAGTTTATTTTTAGAGAAAGTTAATGTTTAAATCCAAAAAATCTGTTCTACTCTAATACAGGATAATGTTGGCTACTACTGCTCATTCTGTCATACTTCACTTGGTAAAAATGTCTCGGAAGCAAACTCAAAACATCTCAGAATAAAACTGTTGATCATATATAACCTGGATCACACAATCAACAATTAATAGTGAATATATATATATATATATATATATATATATATATATATATATATATATATATATATATATATATATATATATATATATATATATATATATATGACAACTATAACTATAACTGATAACAGATATATATAAACATATATATAGTGAATATATGCTAAAAGTGATTACTACAGTAAAACAATTAAATCTGAATCATGGCCATATTCATTTTTTTTGTCAGAAAGTTCCATTTAATATTTAGCAATCATCATCATTTAGCCACAAGAAATAGTAAAAAAAAATAATTGTATGCAGTGTTAGCAGCAGAACATTGTGGGCTTTTGCTTCTGTAATGACATAAATGGCATGTGCCTATTATCAAAAAATGTTAAAAGCATTTCTAACAAAGATAATTTGAAATTAACTGTTAAGTCATACCTTTTAAACCAATCTATTTTAGGGTAATGAATTACAATGTTGAATTTAACTAAATATTTTGGTTTTCACTATCTTATATTGCTTAGTTTGAGATCACAGAGATCACTGATTGTTGTTGCGACTCTCATTCCATTCATTCCCAAACTACCAGTAGTTGCTGTGGCTATCTTACCATCAGTAACTTTTATAAGCAAAGTGTTTCTTCTAAAGACTTTGTTTCATAGATGTTGTTCTGCTTCAATTACGTGTTTGCATCATTGTCTGTGAGGGCCTGTCCTGATTTTTATGTTAATACATGTAATTGTGTAGTACATGTTGTGCTTTTTGTCATGAAATCTCTCAAGTAAAATCACAAGTGTGTTGCTTCCAAGACTTTATTTCTTAGAGTGGCTAATATAAGCAAAGCGGGTCCCTGATAGTGCATGTGTATTAAGTGAGAATGATGTAAACATGATGTGAATTGTAAATTCTATTTCAATAGCACAACATTTCCCTTGTTTTGACAAAGTAAAATAAAATTGTTTTATTTTAAATGCAACATATAAGATAAGGCAATGAAATCTAAATAATTCTTTTTCATGATATAGATTTGACATGAAACAGTATATTAAATAATGGCAATGCATATGCAAGTAATATCCAAAACATATTTAATATCTTAATACTGTTGTTCATAAGCTCAATGGATAAACATTATAAAACATTATAAAAAAATTCCATATTGTAAACAATCATACTGATGTAATTATGTACTTGTCAGTTGTTAACAGTCTTTGCCATTCCACATAAACACCACTCATGGCATGTACATTAAAGTTTCAGTTCAGTTCTCTTTAACCAACCATTCAACATTTATATAGATCTCGTTAGGTTTCATCTCTCTTCCAGACTGTGTTATATATGGGGTGTCTAAACTCAAAGTCCTGGTTCCTAATTCTGGGATAGTGTTATTAAAAATGGGGTTCTCTAAGGAGAACTGTTTGTAATGGAATATTTTCATATTGCTGCTCAAGGTCAGCCAGTATGCGAGCAGCAAGTGGGCTAACATCTGACATTATCCATGGTTTTATTAAGTAGCCTCTGATTTTGGTGAACTTTTATAGCTTTGGCAGATTTCGATATTTTGCCAATTTGAACAGAATCATTTATGGAAAGAGGTTTAGGTACTTTTGCTGATTTGTCAAAATACTGTTTTTATTTTGATTGCTGCATTTTCTTTTGAACCATAGTTTGGTGTATGGTCTGTGGTTTGAGAACTTTATTTGTGATGTGTATTACGGATTTTGTTATTCTACCAAACATTTATGCTGGTGTATAACCACACTCCAAGGCCATATTTATATATTCTTCCAAGGCTGAATTAGGGTCCTGCTTAATGTCCCATGCCTTTGTGAACAATGTCTTTGCAATTGAGACTCTCTTTTCTACCTAACCATTAGACATTGCATGTAATAGATGTGACATCCTGTGTTCGAAACCCCATTTTTTCACAAATTTGACTAGTTTATGGGATGAAAATTGTAGTCATTGTCGCTGACACATATATCACAAATACCGTTTCGTGACATGTACTTTCAGTGTCCTGTACTTATGATACACTGTGTGTCAGGCAATGCGTCTATCTCAAAAATCGACTATAATAATCTACAGTTATGAGATAATTGTTTCTATCAAATGCAAACAGGTCAGTACCAATTTTGTGATATGGCCTTTGTGGTATGTCATGTGGGATTAAAGATTCTTTAGCAGTGGAGTCACTGTGAATGAGACATATCAAGCATTATAATACATGTTATGTGAATTATAGGGACATGCCTGGCCAAAAGATACTATCTTTCAAGCATTCTAATGCCTTTTTTCCTCCCAGATGAGCAGTGTGTACAGCTCGTACCATTTCCCCTGCTGGAGACCTTTAAGTACAATTAACTTTTGACCTCTGAAAATTAAGTAATCCTTTACAGATCATAAATTCCCGTGATTCCAGCAAATCACGATTGCATTCATTGCATTCTCAATGCCATTTCTGAGTTTTAATCTTTATCAAAGTTTGCAATTGCGGATCCAATTTTATACTGCTCATCAGACATTCGAGCCATTGATCTGTGACAAAATATTGTTTGATAGTATGTACTTGAATGTCGAGTACTTCATTCAGTCTTGGGTATGTGCCTGGAAGTTATTGTCTTGATAAATGATCACTGATGGGCAAATCTTTCCCTTGTACTTGATGAACCTCTTTATCATACTGCTGATGCAGAAACATAATGCATTGAAGAGTGGAATGGCTTCCCAATGAGCCTTCCTCATGATCGACTCAATCGGCTTTTGAACTGAGCGCATCTCTAAATGGTCTATCTAAAACCAATGGATAATAACATGCACACACAAAAAGTATATCCAGCATGACTTTTTCTATCTGAGCATCCCCTAGATCTGTATGTGCATATGCTTTTGGATGAGAATGCTATGAGGTGACCATCTTACATAAGGCATGCCCCAATTCTATATTTGTAAGAGTCTACTTCTAATGTTAATGTCTTAGTCTAGTCAAATTAAACCAGCGAAGGTTGTTTCATAATTGTATCATTGACCTCTTGAAATGCCTTCTTCTGAGGTTCACCACAGAAAAAATAAACTTCTTTCTTCAAGAGGGCGCTTAAAAGGCATGTAAACTCTGCTAAATTTAGAAAGTTAACTATTACTAATAACTTTTTCTAATTCAGACCTGTTTTCAGGAGCATCAAGTTTGAGAATATTCTCAACCTTGTTTTTATCGGGTTTTAAATCTGATGAGCTTATTTTATGGCAGAAGGAGGATACTTCCATTGTGTCTACTATACATTTGTCTGAGTTGAGACATACACCCACTGAACCTGTAAGTTTAAGTAATGTCATGTGCTTTGTAAGAGCGTCCCCACATCGGTATGTAATTGACTATACACACAACATTTGGAATGCCCTAAAATTATTCATTTGAAATATGTCTTGTGAACTTTTTAATCCAAAAGGTAACCTAAAATATCGGTACATTATGCAAGGCATACTAATGTAGTTAAGTATGAAGATGTGTCTTCAAGTTTCGTACCCCAGTAGCCATGTGTACAGTCTAACGTGCTAAAGTACATGTCATATGTTAGTTTTGTTGTGACATCATTGATTGTCATAATAGGATTGTGGGGCCTAAAGATCTACTCGTTTAACGCATTTGGGTACACATTTTACCCAAATTCAGTTTCTCTGTCATCACAAGATTGATGATCCAATCTGTGGGTTAGTTCTTCAATATGTTACGTGCTTAGGGTCGAATAAGCAGCAACACAGAAAGAGTGAAAACTAACAAGCTTGTAAAAATTTAACAATGATTTATTTAAGTACAATTATTTTCATAAAATAAATAAACTTACGGTTTTAGAGAATCAAATCCAACAAATATAGAATTCACAAAATAATCCACTAATGGAATTGCAAGTCCTGATAAATAAATGTTCTAATAGTTCCAGGTTTGAATCTTGACGATGTAATCCAAAATGGCTGACAATGTCACGTGATGCAATTCTTGATTTAATATCATCCAGATGAAATTATGAAACATATGTCCTTTTTCCAAATAAATAGAATAATTCTTCTTTTGCAATGAATTGACACAAGTCCAGAACAAGATAATTATAACTCAAATATAAATACACAACTTATAACTTACAGCCCAAAGATTCTACTAATGTTAGCTCCCAAAATACAGCTATATATAACTGTTCTTCTGAAGTAAACAAGTGATCACGCTCTTTTCTAGAAATTGATAGAAGGTCAGAGGAAGAGTCTACCTTCACCTAGTCACGTAATAATAAAATGATCCAGAAGAAAATAAGCCACAAATTACTAAACATAAAAAGTTGTCCTTGAAATTAACCAATAGTATTAAAGACCTGTTTATCAATCTAAAGCAAGGTCAGATAAAGAGGTAACCAAGCCAAGGTCAAAAAATTGTTTACAGTTAAAGTGGTCAAGCTGAACTTTCTAGAACAAAATCTCCCAATTAATGGATATTAAACCCTAAATGACAAATTTGGATTCAACAATTAAAAACAAAATTAATAATTTAAATCCAATAGCCGTAACAAATACTTTTGCACTTTTCCATTATTGTGAGTTCTTCTTTAGGCTTTGACTTTAGTGCTTCTGGTACACGTCGGAGGGGAGGTGTTACTAATGCATCGGGTTTAAGATGGAACTAGCACTCACCTGCAATCAGACCTATTTAAGTTAGACTCATTATCAATAGAGTAAGTCAGCTGGACTAGATTTAAGTCAAGTGAAGTTTGAAAGCTACAGGGAGCAGTGGTCAGACTATCTACAATGTAAAAGTATGTTTTCACAGTTGTGCCATTGTTAGAGCTGGAAAGCATTAACTTGCCATCTACTGAGATCAATGAGATACAAGCTTCATGTCTAGGGTATTAAGCGGTCTTTAATATTTATTGTTTTGTATGAGGCATGTGGAAGAATGTTAACTGTGACCAATTATCTGTTTAAAATATATAGGGTGTTTGGGAAGGACCAATACATAATTGGACAAATGAACGATATAGAGATGTGAGAGATGAACACCTTACCGTATCTATGTAGGATTCAGTGTCATTATGTGTATTATGTGCACTGTTATCACTCCCATTATAATCAAAATCCCTGGGCAATGTTCAATATAGTAAGAACAGTTTTGGATCTTCACATCTTTGAAAAATGATTAAGTTTTCCGCACACTCTGCAAGTTACACCTCTAACCGGAAACTGCAAGTTTTTCATCTGGTGATTCCTTTTCCACGTTTCCCCACATGGTTTGTGAGATGTTAACTGCTTGGACCTGGGACCATTTTGATATTGTGTCTGATGTATCTGTGTTGACTTCAGGGATTGTTGTCAGTGATATCCCATGGTTTTATTTCCACCACGTGTCTGCAACTCTGGAGTTTATTTTATCTACATCATCTATATCTTTGTTTGGTATGCCATTTAAAATCAACATTGTTTTCAGTTTGCTGCTGAAAATATTCAATGTTTTGATCGATCTGAATATCTTTGTCTAATGTCAACTCGTCTCTTTCATTAGTCAGTTTCTATTGGACTCTCTGTTCATCACAAATACAATTATATCCCTTATCATATCGGCATCATGAAAGTTGCAGTCTCTGAATTTCAGCCTTAGCCGTGTGACAAAGCAATCAATTGATTCCACCCCTTGCATCTAGGTTTTGAAACCATACCACGCAATTATGGGATTTAACATTGGTTGCACGTGCACCTTAAAATGGTCATAGACTGTTTGAAGTTTCTTTGCGTTTTAATTTGAAATACCAGTCCACGTTTGGTAGATGTCTCTCCCTTTGATCCCAACCTACAGCAAAATGTATGACACCTTTTCAGCTTTTTTTTATTTAAGCGGTCTATTACAAATCAGTGTGATATGTAGTTTAAACTTTCCAACAGTTCCCGCAAGTTCATAACCTCCCAGTTCATGACTGGTGGCATAATATTGCTTAAATCTATGGCTGATCTTTTTCAAATCTTAGCTAATACACACACTGCTACTTTATGCGCAGATCCAACTAAATGTATCAATCCCACTTCTGACACCATGTTGTATTTCTTTTCATGAAATATCTCAATTGAGATGTATATATTGGAAAAGACACAAGCGCGTTGCTTCATGGAGAGAGAAAAGGCCTGTTTAATTGGCAATTGCGTTTTAGAAAACGAATAATTATAAGTTTGTTTTTCACTTTGCCACAGGTAACTAACTGATAGATGTTATCAGTTTGTCATTTATAGCCAAAACTAATGATATATATGTCTGGCACAGATAGCCACCTCAAATGGACATATCTATTATTTTCTTTTTTTATCAGTGTGTTTAGTAGTAGTCAGAGACCCATTGCCAAGAGGATGCAAGGATTTTCAATTACTAGTCTGACTGCATGGCAATATATTTGAAAATAGAATAGCAATGCAAAGCAAAGGAACAAATAGTACATAAACTCAAACAATCACACAGGGATGCAGCATTAGATATTTGCTTATTTTGCTACAAGGAATTTGGACCACAAAGGGCGCATTGCATAGCAATGAGATAAATAAAACATAATGACAGTAGAAAAAAAAAGTGAGTGCTGACATTTAAATTGTTATATTTATGTTTTCTACCTTGAATAATTATAAAGAATTCAGCTAATGCATACATTTCTGAATCAACTGCATTATTCATAATTAATTGTACAGTAATACTATATACTCCAGCTGCAGGATATTAAATAAAAAATATTTTTTGAAGATACATCTTATTCAGAGATTGAACGGTCTTTTGCATTATTACTCTTTCAAACATACCTTATTTCGTGTTATCTTTCGTACATCATCAAGAAATAACAATATTAATTAATTAATTCTATTATATTTTTTCATAACCAAAATTTTATATTTTTTCGGTCATTCTATTATTTTTCGTACATAAAACGATCTTCTGTGAAAATTTACTTTTCAAATGGATTCAAAAATATACCAAAGTTCGATTTAGTTACATCAAATGACCAGGGTATTGTTTTGTTAAGCAAGTTATGAGTAATGACTAATTTTGGGCATGTTCTTAACTGAGGCACAAGTCGTCAATTCATTTTCAAATGGTTGCAATATTTTGAAGAACGAGTGTGTCACCAATCACGAATCGAGGCGAGGGTAAGTAATACATGTATATGTTAACATGTTTTATTCCACCTTCTTTCCTTAACTCAAATATGCATATAACACTGCTTTCTAAATTACTAAATAACATATTTATTCCTAATTATTTACTTGGGAAGAGGGGGCACATAAGCTATTGATATGTTTCTTCATTCCTTCTTTTAGTTTAACGATGGTAATTAATGCTTATATATACGGTACAGGTGTTTGACTCGTGTATGTTTCATTGGTGGGAATGCTGATCCAAGTATGCTTGTCAACAAAAAAAATTCAGCTTTCGGTATTCATTTTTGGAATTTATAATTTTTCGTACAATTAAATTAATAATTATTTTTTCATGTACGAAAAATAACATGAAATACGGTAATAAGATCTGTCAGACATGATGCAGCCAATGGACACGATTATGAGGGACTGTATTTAAATAGAGGTGAAGCAAGCCCCTACCTACAGCTTAATGGTAATTTAACACCTGCTTTAATTCTTGCTGTGCGTTGTGTCCGTATGTTGTATATCTTTCATATTAAGATGAACCAATGACTCTTAAAGCTAGTAAATTTGAATGATTCATATGTCAACATTTCCCTTTTTTCTAAAATTATATTTGTTGTATTCTTTCACTCTCATAAAAAATGCACCTTGACCTTGTAAAGTACCAATTAATTGCAGTGCTTCTTCCATTAACATCCATGACCAGTTCTTATTCTTCATGATTATATCAATATTGTTCCAATACAACTTATCAAAGCAATTATATCACCATATGTATATGTAAGTAAATGGCAGTTCACATGTTTCACTATATAGACTTTACATTTTCAGTAACTGAATGTATGATGTATTCCAAACTAAATGCACAATGGCAGATTCATCATTCCAATACAACAACAGTATTAATGCACACATAGCTCTGCCAAGATAAATTTGAATTACGTCACATGCTAGACATAACTTTCAAAAGAATATGGCATTTTGGTCTACTTATATTGGACATTTGGAGTCATTTTCAATGAATGCGCATTGCAGCAAATTTTCTATTTGATTTGTAATGAATAGATGTTGGTATTTGTGTCAATTCTATGAAATTTCGTGATTATGGACTGGATTTCTACATGTCAATTATCAGATTGAAGCAGCGTAGAAGAAGCGTGTTGGCATTTGGAAGCGTGTTTCTGTTCTGTCATTGAATGGTTGAAATTATAATGTGGGGGAAAATATAAGTCTTTCCATTCCAATTATTAAATAGAAAGCTATGGAATTTAATGTTTATTTCATTTTAGTGCAGTAAGGAGATGTAATTGCATTTAGAATATTTTCAAAATGACAGTACAATCTCAATCTGTGTAATCACGCTTGAGAACCCATAACATAGCTCATGTAATTCGAATTTGCAGAACTAAGATAGTTCATTTTATGGAAATTCAGGATGTAAAAGTATATTTGTTGCCATTCTTATTACCAGCTAAAGAAGACAGTTATTTCACTTGCATGTTATTTGTAAGAACCCTGTCTGGCGTCTGGCGTCTATCTCTAGCCTAAATCCAAAACATGATATCCAAAGCAGCTGGTATGTGGCAGTCCTTGAAAAATCTCATTTAGTTCATTCAGAAACTAATTTGAATACCAAAATGTAAAGAGTCTACTACGAGAGCGTACATTATTTATTTACAAATTAGTTCTCAATACACTAATGGGCACAAGTAAGTTCAATTATGTTGCGTATTAGTGCAACCTCTTAAAATATTGGACAGTTCTGACAATGTAAAGTTAACGGAAAAAAGAGAGTATATAATAAATTAATTTATTCCATGACTTTTGTCAAGTCCTATAAAAGTCGACTCCAACAAAATTAAAATACGTTTTCATATATTCACAGTAGCTAACAGTAGTTGTCCTTTTAATGACTTTGAAACTTGCATTCTGACAATATATGTTAGTTTTTAACATCATAATGTAATAGTCTTGTAATAATCACTTGTAATAGCAGTAAGCATGTGTTTGCTCTTGATAAATTGGTATCTTATTGGGCCAGCACACCAGTGGCATTTAATGTATCTTCACAATTATTGTGCTTTATTGTTATATTATCTGGTGTTTTTTATTCTCAACCGTTGGGTTGTTGAACAATGGATTTCTGCTAAATCTTCAATCTGCACCTTTAAAATTCCTAAAACGTTAAACTGATTTTTAAAATTCCTAAAACTTCAAACTGCACATTTAAAATTTCTAAAACATTAAACTGATTTTTAAAATTCCTAAAACTTCAACCTGCACCTTTAAAATTCCTAAAACATTAAACTGATTTTTAAAATTCCTAAAACTTCAAACTACACATTTAAAATTTCTAAAACATTAAAGTGATTTTTAAAATTCCTAAAACTTCAAACTGCACATTTAAAATTTCTAACACATTAAACTGATTTTTAAAATTCCTAAAACTTCAACCTGCACCTTTAAAATTCCTAAAACATTAAACTGATTTTTAAAATTCCTAAAACTTCAAACTGCACATTTAAAATTTCTAAAACATTAAACTGAATTTTAAAATTCCAAAAACTTTAAACTGACTTTTAAAATTCCTAAAACATTAAACTGCACCTTTACAATTCCCAAAACATTAAACTGCATCTTTAAAATTTCTAAAACAATAAACTACACCTTTAAAATTCCTAACACTTCAAACTACCTTTAAAATTCCTAAAACTTCAAACTGCACATTTAAAATTTCTAAAACATTAAACAGAATTTTAAAATTCCAAAAACTTTAAACTGACTTTTAAAATTCCTAAAACATTAAACTGCACCTTTACAATTCCCAAAACATTAAACTGCACCTTTAAAATTCCTAAAACAATAAACTACACCTTTAAAATACCTAAAACTTCAAACTACCTTTAAAATTCCCAAACCTTCAACCTGCACCTTTAAAATTCCTAAAACATTAAACTGATTTTTAAAATTCCTGAAACTTTAAACTGACTTTTAAATTTCCTTAAACTTCAAACTGCACCTATTAAAATTCCTAAAACATTAAACTACACCTTTAAAATTCCTAAAACATTAAAGCGTACCTTTAAAATGCCTAAAACTTTAAACTACACCTTTAAAATTCCGAAAACATTAAAGTGTACCTTTAAAATTCCTAAAACATTAAACTGACTTTTAAAATCGCAAAAACAATAAAGTGGAGGATATCCAAGGGCATCATGGAATTTAAGTATTGCCCTGTAGCAGTTATAAGTAATTATGGTAGGTCAAGGAGAATACAATATAAGATTGGACTATTTTTCTGCTTTGACACAAAGAGAATACTGATTTTAACTGATTATTTTCAATTATACTTTATGTCATGATGATGAAAATATGCAATTAGTATTGAGCTAATAGAAAATAAAAGATTCTCCAAATGAATGAAAATACAATCATATGTGTCTAAAAATAAATGTAAGACTTTTCCTAATGTATGTTTCAAGAATATATTGCATTTAACTCTTCCAATTTAATAATATGCACATTTATTTATTTCACATCTTGCAGAATGTGCTTTTAAAACAAAACTTGTACCCATCTTACAAAGCTAAATTGTATTATCGTTATGTGCAATGAGCTGTTAAAATATAAAAGTTTATTTAAAACAATACAAAACACATCTCACATGTAAGAATTAATGAACAATTTCCATCACTTTATTTAAGCATTTAGTAATGCATTGCATTGCACATTTTAAAATGTTATTAAGCAAACAAATAAATTTATTACAAGTCTTGCATCCAGAGATGTTCTCGCAGAGTGATTTGTGCCTATATTATTTTGATATAGTTAAAGCATGTTTATGTAACCTTTGCTAAAAGTTGTATTTATTCAGTCTAAATCATCATGACAAGGCATTCTATGTAAATGTAGATTCATACTATTTTATGAAATCTTTACATTTCATGTCCATATTTATATCTGTATCTTAGGTTGAGTCAGTTTGACGAATGTTTTAAATGTTATACAATTTTATTTTATAATGATATTTCCAACACTTCACATCTTTCCACAGATATCAGATTAGAAGAGAACAGAAATGGCAACACAAGGTACAAACACATCGTATGAATAATTTAGGATATTTAAAAAAATGTAATTTCTTCATTTTGACAGGTATATTATAATCATCTACTCAGTTATTAACAACAAATCAAATATGTCACGTTTTCAAACAATACATAATTAAGCATTAAGGGTTTATTTTATTTAATGTTCTCTGAAAGCCTCAATATATACGTATACCACAGGAAGAATCACTGACAAGAAAGAAATATTCTTCTGCTGGTCATGTTATTTTAAATCATGGTATCTACACCTATATAACATTTTGTAACAACTAACATTTTCAATTCCTTCTTTATGAAGATTTACATTCAGCATCATTGGACTGGATATATCTGACAATATTTCAATTTCTAACTTAAGGCCTCCAGAGAATGATTCCTATGAAAAATTGCACATGTATGCAAACAGCGACATTAAGATGTATAGCTCACTGATGATTCCAAGAATATCCAAAGGTAATCATCAGAATTTTGTCTCACTTTTAAGGTATGGTAATGCCCATGAAATAATAAAGACTACATCCTAATAACGTTGTTTCAACTTTGTATAGGGTTGCCTAACGTACTCTCTGTAAAGTTAAATGTATACACGTGGGTTATTTAAATTGCATCAGACAAAATGCCTTTAATTTTTAATTGGAGGTATATTGATAATTGTATTGTTAATATTTCCAAATGACAATGATTATTTTACTTGGACTAACAATAAAGAATCAAAACCACTGCATATCTAGCAACACAGTCCATATTATTAAGATGAATGTTTTATTTTCAAATTAATATTGCTGGGTCGTTAAAATCGTCTCAGTCAAGGAAGGTTAATGTTACAAATGGTCATTAGATTAAATGAAACATTTGCTTATGTTCCATAGTATCATCGTTGAAGCGAATTTAAAGTTTCGTGTACTCTTGCTGATTTCTAAACCGTATATAGTAATCATTTATGTTAAATTTATATTGTGTTAGTAAATGACAGTGACAGCACAGTGTGGATTATTACATTACTAGACACTTACATAGTTTTGATAAACTGTATATATTAATCATAAATGTCAAATTTGTATTGTGTTTGTAAATGACAATGACAGCACAATGTGGATTATTACATTACTAGACACAGAAATATTTTTGATATTATGATCATATTCCTTAAACCTAAGGTAATAAATACCAAACTGTATTTAAGTTTATGTATTACATTTACTATGAGATTTATATTAGTTTATCATAGTTTTGATAAACTGTATATAGTTATCCTGAATAAATTCCTTCGCGTATTGATATCCAAATAACCGCTCAGCAAGTGTCCGATTAAATCGTTCAACAATTGCCTGATTGCGATGTAGTGCAGTATGTCCTTGTCGTAACGCAGTATTATGATTCTTCATTATTGATAGAACCGCACCCTGAAATTCCTTGCCAGAATCAACTTGTAATAGATTTGGCCAACGCAGAGGACCCCACCGATAAATCCTTTCAAACGCAGAAGCAACTTCAGTTGATGATTTCGCCGCTAGCGGCTCTGCTTGTTCGTATCTGCTCGCTACATCAGCCACCGTCAACGCGTATTTGTAAACACCATCATGCAGCAGAAATAATATATCAGCCTGATGAACCTCATTAGGAATGATCACATCAAAATGCGAATAGTTAATTTGTTTAGGCGACAGTATATAAATTTGCCATATCGCCTGTTTGGATAACCAATCCGCTGCAGTGGTATATTTCACCTTTGCGGCGCTAGCAAGTTTACTGATTGCTGCCTTACCCCTCCAGTATCCTCTTGGAGAATAATAAATAGATTCCCTGTTGTTATTAATTACCGGCACCTAACATCAATTTACCTTTCATAGCCGATTTTACTAACCATGAAGCCAACTTTTCTGTGAAGGATTTATCAGTGATAGAATTCAACGCATGAATTAATTTTACATCTGCGAGATGTCTGTGTTGCAAATTGCTGCTTTTATAAGCAACACCATGAGCATGACACGCCTTATCAATGGCGTTTCTTGGATATTCACCCGGTAAGGGTTGGTTTTGATAAATCAAGTCTGATATCGAGTCTAGTCCCGGGTCCACAATAATTATACCCTGGAAGGTGATTTTCTCCTGGATACTTCGCCCATGGTGTTCCCGGTAATTTTACTAACTTGGCTGCATTATCACCTCCTCGTTTTATTTAAAATTATCTGCAGATTTCATTGAAACAAATCTAATTTTTTTTGTTGTACATTGTACACACCTACCAGAAAGTGCTGATCTGTTATTGCTAGTTGTAATCGTCGTCAAGTCATTTGTGCTAGTACGTTTTTTACACTTCACACAATATAGATCCATAAAATATTTATAATAACATGAATGTAATTGATTTTTCGGCGACAAAAACACGAGAACCAGTTAAGCATCATGCAGCGCTACCGAATTCTATTCGCGCGATTATAATCGGACCACCTGGAAGTGGCAAGACGCAAATGCTACTTAATTTTTAATAACGAGATGGATGAAATGGGATAAGTTGTATTTGATTGCTCCGAGCGTAGACGATCAGAGATGTTACGAGGTGTTAAAGGATTACAACGAAAAAGCAGTAGAAATCACTGGCGAGGGTATTATTGAGTTTATAACCGATATCAATGAAGCACCGATGATTGATGATATTGATGGAAGTATTCATATTTACCAGACTTGGTGCGGCGGTGATATGGATTATAATTTGTTTAAAAATTTCTTTAGTCGCGCTCAGTCAATTCCACATGGATTTGTAACGATAAATGTATCAGACCCTCGGACACGATATCGTATCGGACTAGATCAAATATTCGGTTAACCCATAGCAGCAGAGGGGGGCGCGACAACAACCATGGCGTCTTTTTTACGATTTTGAACAAGCCTCGGTTTACCGAATGGACACTTCTATTAAGCATTTACAAACAAGCCTTAGTTTACCAAATCGACGCCTCTACAAAGTTGTCGGATTCTCCTCCTCTGCTGCTCAAAGACAATACAAAGGTTTAAACTTTTGTATTTTCCATTATACATAATGTCTTAAGATATGATGAAAATATGTAATGAGTATTGAGGTAATTTATAATCAAAGATTCTCCAAAAGAATGAAAATACAACCCATATGTATCTAAAAATAACTGTAAGACTTTATTTTTGTTTCAAGAATATATTGCATTTAACTCTTCCAATATAATAATATGCAAATTTATTTAGTTCACATCTTGCAGATTGTGCTTTCAAAAGAAAACTTGTACCCATCATACAAAAGCTAAATTGTATTATCACCATATGCACTCAGCTGTTATGGTATCAAAGACTTTTGTTTCAACAAAATATTTTTAAAACAATACAAAACACATCTGATATGAACAATTTCCATCACTTGACTTAAGCTTTTAGTAATGTATTGCATTGCACATTTTAAAATGTTATTAAACAAATGAATATATTTATTACAAGTCATGCATCCAGAAAATGTTGTGCAGATTGATTTTATTCATATCATGTTGTTATGTAGTTAAAGCATGTGTATATAAACTTTGCTAAAAGTTGTATTTATTCAGTCTAAATCATCAAGACAAAGCATTCTGTGTAAGTGTAGATTCATACTATTTGATGAAATCTTTGCATTTCATGTCCATATTTACATTTGTATCTTAGGTTGCGTCAGTTTGGCGAATGTTTTAAATGTTATACAATTTTATTTTAAAATGATATTTCCAACACTTCACATTTTTCCACAGATATCGGATTAGAAGAGAACAGAAATGCCAACACAAGGTACAGAAACATCGCATGAATAATTAAGGAAATTTTAAAAAATGTCATATGTTTATTTTGACAGGTATATTATAATCATATACTCAGTTATTAACAACAAATCAAATATGTCA
Organism: Unio pictorum; assembly: GCA_030141615.1. Lineage (NCBI taxonomy): Eukaryota > Metazoa > Mollusca > Bivalvia > Unionida > Unionidae > Unio > Unio pictorum. Next base: position 5,588,526 of record JARLTB010000243.1, read on the forward strand.
CATTTTCAAACAATAAATAATAAAGCATTAAGGTTTTATTTTATTTAATGTTCTCTGAAAGATTCAATATATGAAGAATCACTGACAAGAAAGAAATATTCTTCTGCTGGTCATGATATTTTAAATAAAGGTATGTACGCATATGTATCAAATTGTGACAACTACCATTTATAATCCCTTCTCTATGAAGATTTACATTCTGTTGTTCATGCTATTTTAAATTAAAGTATGTACAAATAAAAAACATTTCGTAACAACAAACATTTGTTATCCTTTCTTTATGAAGATTTGCATTCAATATCATGGGACTGGATATATCTGGCAATATTTCAATTTCTAACTTAAGGCCTCCAGAGAATGATTCCTATGAAAAATTGCACCCCTATACAAACACTGACATTCAGAAATAATTCTGACTGCGTCCTAATCACATTGTTTCAATGTTTTATAGGGTTGCCTACTGTAATGTAGGTAAACTTTAATGTATACACATGGAATATATAGTATTTGAATCGCATGTGACTTAATATATTTAATTATCTGTGGAGGCATAATGATAAGTTTATTGTTAATCTTACCAAATGACAATGATCATTTTACTTGGAATATCAATGAAGAATCAATACCACTGCATATCTAGCAAACAGTACAGTCTATATTATTAAGATTAATGTTTTGCTTTCAAAATTAATATTGCTGGGTTGTTAACATCTCCTCTGTCAATGATGGCTAGTGTTACAAATTACCATTAGATTCAATGAAACATTTGCATATATTCCACTGTATCGTAGTTGAAGAGAATATAAAGTTTCTTGTACTCTTGCTGATTTCTAAACCGTATATAGTAATCATTTATGTTAAATTTATATTGTGTTAGTAAATGACAGTGACAGCACAGTGTGGATTATTACATTACTAGACACATACATAGTTTTGATATCCCTTAAACCTAAGGTAATAAATACCAAACTGTATTTAAGTTTCTTTATTACATGTACTATGAGATTTATATTAGTTTATGGAACCTATGAGAAATATAATAATACGATATAATAATGATACAACTAAACTAACAATGAAAGTTAGTTATGTATATTGTTTTATACTGCAATGATAAGGATTCACTGTACAGATGATGTATTTTGACAAGGTGTGATATTGAGGGAATCTATAAAATAATTATCATTTAAACATTTGAATGAGGTTTGTCATTATTTATCATTTAAACATTTTAATGAGGTTTGTCATTATTTATCATTTAAAAAGTTTAATGAGGTTTGTCATTATTTATCATTAAAACATTTTAATGAGGTTTGTCATTATTTATCATTAAAACATTTTAATGAGGTTTGTCATTATTTATCATTAAAACATTTTAATGAGGTTTGTCATTATTTATCATTAAACATTTTAATGAGGTTTGTCATTATTTATCATTTAAACATTTAAATGAGGTTTGTCATTATTTTATCAGTTAACATTTTAATGAGGTTTTTCATTATTTATCATTAAACATTTTAATGAGGTTTGTCATTATTTATCATTGTTTAATGCCGCGTATGTAACAGCATGTATTTATTCTTTGATTTTCTATAAGTTTTCTTATTATCATTAATCATTTCTCAATTGTAAAAGTTCTTTGATAATTTGTTAAGTAATATGCATCGAAGGGTTATATAAATGTTCTCTTATTTTCAGACTCTGAACGAATGTATGAAAATACACAGATAATGTAACTGACTTGTCTGCTGGGTACCAATAAAATTCAAGAGAGACAAAGAGACGACATTGTTTCAAATTCGAAACATAATCAATTTTATTGGATCATATATTTGTATTACAAATATAGTGGGTGTTGCAAATAAGGCAGTGATGTTCAATATTGAACAGAATGGGTATTCACTGACAATATTGTAATTTGCAAATTATTGCTGAGGCAGTTTTGTTAACTGCTTAATATTTTTAACTTCTGTGCGGTATACTTGAAATTCAAATTACTTATGTTAGTTGACTTTTGTTTATATATACCGGTATACCTGAAATTCAAATTATTTACGTTAGTTGACTTTTGTTTATATATACCGGTAATTTTGACTATTCAGTACACTGAGCAGTAATCAAATCACTCGGATAATAACCAGAACATTTACCTAATAACCATATCTGATTGGCATATTAACCAGACCATTGGCATATAAACTAGATCATTACCAGAAATGTTTTAAATATGATCACATCCATAACTCATCTCCATAAGTATATATCACATAGATTTGCATTTTATGCTCATATCCTACAAAAGCGAATCAGGTAAAAGTAAATAAATGTGTTGATTTTCAATTAGTGTTCAAATGAATATGATTTAACATAAATACGAATCTGTAATTCATGAAAGAGTATCAACATAATGTTTAAAATAACTTTGCATTAACCGCCTAATTGTATTTTTATTATGTGCATATATTTTATTAACATTACCTGTCAGTTCATATAGAAAATGCTACATTGTTGACTTGTATTATTGATTGGTCTGGCCATGATATATTTTAAAAGCCTGAGAAAACATGTATGTTCAGAAAATTAAAGATTCAAACACTTTAAATACATTCTTTTAAAGCACAGCTTTTATCACATGATTCAAAATCATGTACAATTATCTTTCAGTTTTGTACCTCCTCTGTCATTATCATACCCAATCATAAATTAATGAACTCGTAACTGCATCTTAGGCTGGATGGAATGGAAAAATACAAGGAAGGGTCGTTTATAATGTACATGGTACTAAAGCATAAATATGGATTGAACCGCATTACAATATGATGTTTCCCAGCAATACCTGTATCATGTCAATCTACTTTGCTTATTGGGTGATGTCATACTATAATGTTCATCTTAGCAATTTTCATCTAACCTGGCAAATTGATTATCAAAGGGTCATTCACTAGCTGAAATAATTGTTGAATGACTCATTGTGTCAGAGTATCTTAGTTATGTATACCAAACTAAAGGATATCAAAAGTATACTTTGATTAAAGGATACTAATAAACATAATAGCGTATTAGCACTGGTGCATAACGTATTTACAGGTCTGCAGTGATAGTGCATATGGAGTAATACAGATACAAGCATTTGACAGACCACTGATATTTATTGTAGATGATTAGCTGTTTTTATGGATCTGTAATTTTGTTAATGATGTTTATTCTTTTCATCGCAATTATTCTTCTATAAGCACATTTCTGTTCTGGGAGTTTTTGTCTTGTATACTGTAATACAATGGGATTATCAGTTGCAAAGCATTTTACAATATTAAAAATACTTTTCATGTATACCCAATCTCGAAGGTCTGCTTTATGGTGCCTTTTCCATAATTAACACAGATCATGTTCCCTTTTATCCATCGTTTTATAAAATTTGTTCTAGGTATGTAGACTAATGATAGGTATATCTGGTCAAAATAGAGACAGGCCTATTGACTGATAGATATGTACCTGTTTTTAACAAGAATTATTCATAGTGTATGATGCTTAACTGGCCAATATAAATTTCAAATAACACATAATATGTTCATTTATTTTGCCCTTTTTTCTTTCTAACTCCTGGAAATTACAACTATTGTTTTGGAAACTAATGCATCAGACTTGTTAGAAATTATTTTAATACATGTTTCAAGTTGCCTTGTTCACATGAAACCAGTACTTGTGTGACAAAATTGTGTTTCATCGCCATTCTCTTTAAAGTGGATGTTACAAAACAAAGACTCACTGTACTTTTCTCAAAGACTCTAGCAATATCAATATATACCCATCTTTCAGTATGCTTAATATTATTTTATGCCAAAATAGTTATTGAAGTAACACGATTCAAGATATTTTATCAGACACACTCATAGTCTGGGTTTTGATTAAAATTGATTTGTACTGGTTGGTATTATAATGCCCACAACCGGGTAAAACTAAACCCTTTATACATTTGACGTAAAGATTGCTGACTATCACACCGTTACTGAATCACATTAAACATATTGTATGGTCACAATGGATCACAGTATGTGCAACGTACTGTGCTATTAAACCCATTAAAGTACAAAAATGTGAGCAATCAGCCTTGACTGTACAAAATTGTCAGTTCAGTTTCGTTGTCAAATTCATTTACAATAGTACCAATATTTTGGCGGTTAATTCTTCATCATTTTCAATTCAAAGACCACATCACATATTGCCAGAGCTATTTTGCCATTTCCACATTTCGTGCAGAAGACGTTATTGCAACTATTTTTAATAGCGCCATCATGTCAAGATATGATAAGAAAAAAATAATTTAGAACCATTTACATATTGCAACAGTATTTGAATGAAATGTCCATTTTCATGACCGTATGCATGAATGTTTTATGGACTTTGTGCATGGTGTTTAGATTATCCTAAGTTTAATACAGATCCATGAAAATTGCACTTAAATGAACTTTTAAACGGCCATGGTGTGAATATCAACAAAGGATACATTAAAGTTCCTGTGAAAAGGTTGTTTATGTTTTTTATAAGAACACATTGACAGTTTCATTTAGAGCTAACGTAGTGTTTCAAAGAAAACCTAATATTGTACAACTATCCATGGATGACTGATAACAAGATAGTAATTTTAGCTAGTCTGATGTTTGATTAGCATCGTTTTAGTTATTTTGGACGAGCAATATATCATACAACTTTAGTGAAAACACCATAATAATACCACAATCATTTTAGGAGAAGTGTTAGTAACAAGACTTTTCAGGATGGACACCATGGTGGTAAAATTTAATGTCAGCTAAACAACAATGCCATTTAGAACCATCTACATATTGTAAAGAATCGTATAGTAAACAAAAAGATATGTATTAACGGACACTCATTTAGGACGTTTAGTGATATCAAGACTTCTAATATGACCTCTATTATTAATAAATGCCATTGTCACATTCGCATCATGTAAGTTTTCAATGATTTTTCAAGTGAGATTTCCATTAATTGTAAAGACCAAGAAAACATCAAAAGAACTATTTTAATAAATATTGCTTTCTGTTCCAAGTTGGAAGTTAGATGGGCACCTTTCTTAGTTAGTGCTTAATCAATCATAACAACTGTTTTAGTAAAAGCTGGTCCAGCTGTTCTGGATTGATATCGATACGAAATGATTAAATGCCTTCTTGTCAAAATCATTTTGGGAGATGAAGCAATAACAACAGGCATATGTTATTGTGTATAACTATAGTGCATAAGACAGGCATGATATGTTCTTGTGTATAAGTATATTGCGTCAGACAGGCATGATATAGTATTGTGTATAAGTATATTACGTCAGACAGGCATGATATATTATTGTGTATAAGTATATTGCTTCAGACATTAATGACACTATTTTAATAATAATAATGTTAATAATAATAACAAGTATTATTTTTATATATTATTATTATTATTATTATTATTATTATTATTATTATTATTATTATTATTGTAGTATTCACTCAAGGAGACAAAAAGTGCTTGGATCATTCATTGTGCCTCTTTTCTAAACATATAAACAATCACCAAAAACATATTAATCCTCAATTATGAATGAATGGTTTGCATTGATATTGGCTTTAGAACACTTTGTAATGCATATAGTTCAGGTTGACGAGCATTTGATAAGTCAGTATTTCATCAGAAAAGTATGATCGATTTTTGTGTATTACTATACCGCTTTAGAAGTTTATGAACTAGTTTCATGTATGCTTAATTTTTTTTTAGAACTGCAGCTTGTCATTTTATTCAGTAACTTTCCTTTTACAAACACATCATTGACCAATCCAGTATATAACACTTTTATAACACTTTATAACACTATTCAGTAACTTTCCTTTTACAACCACATCATTGACCAATCCAGGATATAACACTTATCTATATAACACTTTTTAACACTATTCAGTAACGTTCCTTTTACAACCACATCATTGACCAATCCAGGATATAACACTTATCTTTATAACACTTTATAACACTATTCAGTAACGTTCCTTTTACAACCACATCATTGACCAATCCAGTATATAACACTTATCTTTGTAACACTTTATAACACTATTCAGTAACGTTCCTTTTACAACCACATCATTGACCAATCCAGGATATAACTCTTCTTTATCTTTGTCGTTTTAACCATTATGACACCAAAACTTTACTTTCAGAAAATTTCTTTTGCTCATTTATTGATTTACGTTTTTCAGGAAACGTTTAAAATGTATCTGTTTATATCATAGTTATCTCCTCTCCTTCTTTGTATGATTTTTTTCAAATGTTAGTTCTCTTATCAGCTTGTGACTTTATTGTGCAATATTAAACTATAAAAATATCAGTGCTAATCTATATTCTTCCATCCATGTAGAATGCTTTGAGGTCTATAACATGGCAATGTTTCAAAATGTGGCAGAAAAACACCTTTATACTCCATATCTGTGAGAGAGTATGTGACCCTTAACTCCTTGATCCATACAGAGTATGGGCTCATTCTCAGAATCCCTATTGAATAAGAAGGTTAATTGATCGAAAAATGGTGTCTAATCTTCCTCTTAGCTATTTATTCATATTATTGCTAGTATTATTATTATTATTATTATTATTATTATTATTATTATTATCATTGCTGTAATATTGATTCAAGAAGACAAAAAGCGGTATGGGTCATCCAGGGTACTATGTTTAAAAATATATGAGCAAGCAGCACAAAAAAATTATTCCACAACTGAGAAAGAATGTTTGGCTTTGATACTGGCTTTGTAGAACTTTGTCGTACATTTTAGTACAGGTTGGTCTTCTATTACTGTGTTCAGTGATCATTACCAACATATTTCTTCAACAAAATGGAAACAAAAAAGTCTGATAGTGGATTTGGATGTTACATACTTGCAGCACATAAAGGATAAAGATAATGTGATTCAAAATGTGTCAAAGATAGCTTTATTGTATAAATCTTTTTTCGTTATGAGATTATGCTTCATAGATATCTATATTGTTTGTTTAACATTGTCCATGTTTATAGATTGTAATGATCATTTAAATATAGCATAATATTTTATTATACTTTGCCCATGATTATAATCATTTGTAAGCTATAAGAAAGTTGTTTCCTTGGATTTGATGTGAAGACCAATCTTTGATTGTGACCTTAGAAGGTTCTATACAGTTAACCTGTGTTCATTTAGGCTAGTGGTGAAGAGCCTGGAGGCTTTCCACTACACTTGCAATATTAAAGACAATACAAGGAATTGTTTGTATCTTTTTATTAAACAAATCCTAAGGCGCTTTCAGATTTGTCAGGCGCCAATACCAAGCTCTGAGTTAAACAGAACAGCAATGGGGAAGGTTAGCTGCCAAAATGGTAAATTTCCATTCAGGCAGACAATTACAAGTCACAGTATACCTACAAGACAAACGTGCAACTAGTATCCTGCGATATTGTCTTGATTTAATTAATGTATATCATACCTGACAGCAATTCTTGTTGACTTGACTTTTGAAATCAGATTTGATTTATTAATGAAAATGTGCACGTATTGTACATGTACATTTCCAAAAACAAAAGCCAGCCACTGAAGTAAAAGAATTAAAATATAAACATCATACACCTAAATGACTTAAATAAAACTATATCAAAAATTAATATACAATACATGTACCCACCACAGAAGATAAATAACCATAAGCTAAACTGAACCCTTGTCCACAACCTCCATGTCAGAAAATTTGATTTTAAAGGAATCAGCAAGTGCTCTCTGCTAGATGTGATGATAAGAAATTGTAAGAAATTGGCAACTGAGATATATCAATCCAGCATAGTTCATCCGCTCCTACCACCAATACAATCTACGGTAGAGGAGAGGAATGCCTTTGAGGGACATGAAAGGACCAGAAGGAAATGTAGAAGGGCGGTAGACTATAGAAAACACCAAAGATGAAATTCATGAGAGAAAAGAAACGAAAGTCACCAGAATACCTATTATAATGAAAATAAAATATGAATAAGATGATTAACTAGGGCCGTTATTAATGTAACTGTCACCATGTGCGGTATGACTATCTTCATCTAAATTGTCAGGAGAGGAACTGTGAACCAGTCAGGTGCTACTTTGCTTAAATTAGGTTTTGTTATGATATATATAAGCTGATGAGGGATATGTGATCCGTGACCTTTTCGTGGTACATTGAATAGAACTGTTTTCCAAACAGAACAGTTCTGGAATTCTGCATTACTTACAGTGACATGGTATGCTCCTTTTTATCATAAGTCTTATTACAACAAATCTGAATATTCATCTGAATATTCATCGTAATACCCAGTACAGTGTTTGTAAGCGCTGTCTAGGTTTGAATGCAGTCATTCTTTATACGAAAGTTATATAAAGTAAGGTTCTTTATAGTGAGGTTTGTTTAAAGTAACAGATATCCTTTAGTAATTAGGCAATAGTTCTATCTGACTAGCAGTGTTAGAATACCTGTAAACAAGCATTAAATGCAGCAATGTGAACATCTTGTTGAATGAAATGATGATCATAAAGGTAAACAAGTTTTCAGAATTCATGTTATTTGATATCATGAATGATTTTATACATTTTCAGTAAATGTTAACTATCACTAATTGTCTAGCAATGGAATTGTAACGGCTATCTCATTTTGTCCTGATAGTTTTATTTCTGGATTTAATTGCTTGTAAACAAATTGATGAATAATCCTTGCATCATAATTGAGTAGGATTTTTTTTTTAATTTAAAAGGAGGCGGTGGAAGGATTTGCATGTAATTGATGATAATGACGTACACAAGAATGAAAGAATGGACTCAGTTAAAATATATGATGATAATGTTTCTAATTATTTTTATAAAAAAAAAACACAAATCTGTCCCTTGTATTAAATTATACCTTTTAGCAAAACAGTTGCATGTTTGGGGATTACATGTATGAATTGGTATCTACTTTGTATTTCTAATTAGCTTTTTGTTCATTATATGCAGTTGACCCAAATTCATTTTCTATCTAACATGATTAGCTCAATCTGAGTAAAGGACTAAGGAGATTCCACACGAAATACAGGTTCTACTTTTAATAATATAATTATAGAGACAGACCTTCTGATAATAACTAAAATTGTATTTCTAAACATTTGGAACGTTCCAGAATAATACATGTAGTTGGTAATATTTGTTTTTAGACGATGTTAATGATCACCTGAGTTCAGGCATTGTATTGGCTTTTGAACAATCTATCAATGAGAATCCTCGCGATGGTCACATCTATTACAAGTTGATCCTGGCAAAGAATTTCTTGGTGCAGTATCATCTCAAAGCCAGACAAGGAAATACATCAATTCATCATGATCATGCTATCGTTTAATGATTTAATCGAACTCATACTGAGTGGTTATTTGGATATCAGCATGCAAACGAAATAATTAATAAAGATACCAAATTGCCCATATATTCATTTTCTATCTATCCTGAACCATTGATGTTAATGAAAAACCATAATGTCAAAATCAGACGAGGACTTTATGCAATTCATCATGATCAGCAATCATTTAATGATTTATTCGAACACTTTCTCAGCGGTTATTTGGATATAATTGAAAAAGATCAAAGTTCTCGTGAATACATAACTGGGCTGATATCTGCATTCAATAATGAGGTTAATCGTGCAATTTCTATGGAACCTACTAACGCAATCACACAAAAAATACTTCCATACAACGACAAGCTTTTACAAAACAACCAGTATTATGTAATGTGTCTGTAAGGTATTATATGAATCCGGTGAACTTGAAGGCGGTACAAAAAGAGCGACATACTATTTGGAGTGGAACTACACATAAAATGAAGTAGACCTGCAATATACAGATTATATTGATATGCTCATCAACGAATACTTGTACAGGAACAATTACAAGTAATTCCTGAAGATACACAATTACCACCGTCTTCACGTAACTAGCGCCTCGACTTCGTTTACACTGAAGACAGTGTGACCAAGACTACCATCAATTATATATATGGTAACTTCACTTACCTTGGCAGCACAAGGTCAAAGATCGTCGCTATTGACAACGAGGTGAATTTTCGCATTGTCTGAGCCAGCGCAACTTCCGCAGCTTGTATGAATAGAAGAGGCATCAGCATTCAGACCAAACTAAAGGTATGCAGGCAGTTGTGCTTGCCACACAAATTAATGCATACAAAACGTGGACGGTGAACCAATGCCACACCATGAAGATGAACCACATTCACACCACAAGTCTCAGAAACATTTTGAACATCAAGTGGCAGGATAAGGTTCAAGACACTGATGTACTCTACTCACACAAGCAGATCTCCCCAGCATCCACACCATACTGATGTAGTGCCAGCTATGATGGTCGAGACATGTTGTAAGCATGTCAGACCACCGGCTGCCTAAGAAACTTTTATATGGCTAGCTACAGCAAGGACAGTGATCCCACGTAGGTTGAAAGAAAAACTTCAAAGACAATCTGAAAGCTGCATCAAAAGCGTTCAAGATACCAGCAAGCAAACAGAAAGCGATCAAGTCACTTGGCGTTCCTTTGTACACACAAGCTCTAAGTTCTGCGAATCTAGTAGGACAGCAGCTGCAGAGCTGAATAGACAAGCCAGAAAAGCACGTGCCATCAACTCTCATGGAGATGTTCCACTCATCCCCGGTCCCTTATGCAAACGAATATTCGTGCAAGGGTTGGTGTCATCAGCCAACCCTCGGATGACTAGAGGTCCTCGTCGAATCGAGGGACGAACAACAGCAGTTATATAGTGAGCAAGGATTCAAGCCCCAGTTAAACCACTGTGCCAACGCTGTATGTATGTATGTATGTGTGTATGTATGTATGTATGTATGTATGTATGTATGTATGTATGTATGTATGTATGTATGTATGTATGTATGTATGTATGTATGTATGTATGTGTATGCGTGCGTTTGTGTATGTGAGTTATTATTATATATATATATATATATATATATATATATATATATATATATATATATATATATATATATATATATATATATATATATATATATATATATATATATATATATATATATATATATATATATATAATTCTTCACACTTACATATTACATATTCCGGACACACACTGTCAAGGATAAAGCATAGGTCACTTGAACGTGATTTCGAGTATTATATGTACATCATGCATTGCACTCAACATAAGAATTCCCTTTAAATATATGTTATTTTTTTCTTCATTTTTTTGGAAACAACTTATAATGGATTTAATAATTTAAAAAATAAATAAAATAGAGCGTTTGGAAAGAAGACAGGAGTCAAATGATTTCATAAAGTAATGCCATATGCCAGTTCATTTTCGGCAATGGCATCTCTTGTACTTATTTATGATAACTTTCATTCTCTTCAAGACGAAAATACAAAATGCCTAACAGAAGTGAACAACATTCGGAAATATGGACTGGGTATTGCAAAGAACTCTGTCCACAGGAGACCCAAAGGTCATTGACGTTCCGAACTCCTGACATGATGATGATTTTTCCATTTTCAAAGAAGAGTTCGAGTTAATGATAACACTGTAGAATGGAATGGCATCTGTAGTAGACATCATCCCAGATGAATTTAAAACATACTTTAAAAGACTTAACATCTTGAAAGATTTATGGAGAACAATAAAAAAATTTCGCCGTTTATTGATAAAATAATTCTTCCTTATATGACTTGAAAATTCACAGAGACACACACACAGTGATATACATAGACAAATAAATACACTGTAACAGAATTGTTACCGAGAGGATGGTGGATTAAATGAACAACACAAACACAATATGTGAAAGAAAATATAAATTTATGAAATGAATTATTAATGAAAAATAATGATGTATCAACACAATAACTCATGCGTTCAACCCACAATAACACTCACAACCATTCAAAATACATAAATAAATTAAATATTAATACAAAATAAAACACAGATACAAAGGAATCTCTTGGACTATACACAGATCCAAGGAACCTTTACAAAAGTTATATTACCGCAAGTATAAATTACGATAATAAATACAACATATCAAACTATACTATCGCACGTATGGATTGCGACAACTAGAACGAAAATATAAATGTATTTAATTAAGTTGCTAACTTTTTATTGAGATTCATGTAATCCCTTGAAATACTACTGTGATTTGAAGTAACTATGTAAATATAACAATGTATTCAGTTGTACTACAATTGCAACACACACGTGTCTCGACCCTGCATAACCGTACGATTCACCAACTGTTGAATCGCCGCCCAGTTTCCCCGAATACCTAGGGTTGACACAATACTTTTATCGGTCACTTGCCCTTCACAGATCCACCACAGTTATACGTACAGACAGCATACAGCATCTACTAGAACCAACGTTCCCAAATACCTAGATGCCACCCCGGATGTTTACAACTCTAGACAGCTCCGACACTCGGACTTCTAGATTTCTCGATATTTACACGTCACGACAGATGTAGGCGGACAGACAATCCGACAAACAGACAGTCAGATACCTCAATTCGATCGCACAATTAAACAGCACAATCACGGCACAATCAATCACATTCAGCTACAATTCAGAGACATTCAGAGACGTTCAGCTACAATTCAGAGATGTTCCGCAACAAATCAGAGATGTTCCGCAACAAATCAGACGATATCAAAGACGCTATCAGAGACGTTATCAGCTACAATAAAGAAACCAGACTAATAATAGTTGTCTCAAAAAATAATCTAAACCTTAGATTACGCTATTGCATTCAAAGTCTAATAGTGACTAGTAATTCCAAATATTCCACGTTTAAAAATCTGCATTGTAATAAAGGCATCATTATATGAAATGATAAACTGAATAAAATTCACAATAAAACGAAATATAAATTTAACACTCACCCCTTTGGCTGGAGATAGTATGACGAGCTATCTTTCCTGTGATAAGATACTTTTGGTCCCGTAATATTTATCAGAAATATTCTGCCTTATATATCCTCAAATAGGTGAGCAGAATTCAAGGCAAAATTACCGTGCACCCCGTGAATCTAATGTTCCGGACTTCATGTGATTCGAAGTCAGGCACATGCAAATCGTTACACGCCACTTACCTTGGAGAAAACCACTTATTCACCCCAGATAACGCATGTACGACGAAACAAAAAAAAATGGTGAAATTAGTTTGTAATTCAAGAAGAAAATAAATTCAATTTTCGCCTAATTCTGTGACAATACCTCCCCCCTAAGAATACAAATGTACACATTTTTAAAACTAACACACAGTAGAAGAAAAATAACTACTGATGATATCTTACAACATTTACACTGGTTATACTACAATCTGGATTTTATTACTGGGCAAATTCATACAAATTTTCCATCATACCCTACTCAAGTAGTCTGCGCCTATATTTTCAACTCCCCTTATTAACATTGTCGCTCTGTCTCTTGATATACAACTTGAGCATGTTAGCATGGAAGGTCTTTAAATTACCGTCCTTGTCAAGTTTATAGCCCATGTCACCTTTTACCTCTTTATCTTCATAAGGACCTATCCACTGGACTAATAACTTATTTGAGCTCGTTGGAAGAAGCAATAGAACCTGATCTCCTACAAGAAATTTCCTATTTCGCGCTCTGCGGTTATAATACTTGGCATATCTGCGCCCTGATTTAATTAATTCGTCACGTGCCATCTGGCATGTACTCTCAAGTTTATTTCGCAGATCTAACACGTACTGGTAAGTTGTTTTTATTTCCTCGTTCGCGACATTACCAGTCCATAATTCGCGTAGTATCCGCATCGGCCCTCGAACTGTTCTACCGTACAACAGTTCGAAGGGTGAAAACCCTAAACTTTCCTGCGGTACTTCACGGTACGCGAACAGAACAGCGTTTAAATAACGGTCCCAGTCTTGCGGACGTTCCTCGCACATCTTTCGTAGCATGCTTTTCAGGGTACCATTAAACTTCTCTACCAGTCCATTGCACATCGGATGGTATGGGGTAGTGTTTAGCTGCTTGATGGATAACAGCCTACTTATCTCACCCATGAGGTCAGAGGTGAATTGGGCACCACAATCAGTGAGGATTTCTTCTGGCACCCCTACCCTACTGAAGATATCAACTAATGCTTCAGCTACCCTTTCCGTTTCAATACTTGGTAACGCTACGGCTTCGGGGTATCTGGTCGCGTAATCAACCAGAGTAAGAATATACCGATTCTTTCTTTCGGTAACTGGGTGTATTGGTCCTACAATATCTACTGCCACTCTTTTAAACGGTGTATCTATTAATGGCATCTGTCCTAAGGGCACCCTTGTGACCCTTCCCTTACATACGGTTTTCTGACATACGTCGCACGACCTACAGAACCGTGTGACATCGCCATTAACACCAGGCCAGTAGAATTCAGCGACTACCCTGCTAGTGGTCTTAGCCTTACCTAGGTGTCCTCCCATGCTTGACTCATGCGCCACCCTAAGTACTTGAGATCTATACATCTGGGGTACGACCACTTGCCAATACTTCTTACCCTCCCGAGCGCTAAACTCCCTATGAATTAATCCGTTCTTGCGTACGAATCTCGAGCTACCCCCACCGTTGCAGTGTTTAATCGCACCGGACGTGATTTTCTCAACAACTGTTCTGATGGATTCATCACGTTCTTGCTCTTCTTTGAAATCATCACGCGAAATTCCTGATATCGATTCAGGGACTATTAATTTATGAAACGCGGTTTTCTCTCGCCGTGTTTGCGCTCGCGTTTCGATTGCCTGGGCCAAAGGTATTTTAAAATCGGCCATGGTTGGAAGACGGGAACCTTCAACATTACCGATCGTCAGATAGTAAATAGGGTTTTCCATACAAAGGGCATCAACAGTTCCAGTGAGGAAAAGTCTTTCTACCGTGATCCTTGCTACGGGAATGCGACCGATCGTCTGATCAAGTAACATACATGGGGACTCCCACCAGAGCATTTGGTTATCCTGCACGAGACTCCGTTTGATCACTACGCCCGTGCAACCAGTGTCACGTAATACTACGACTTCTCGACCGTTGTCAAACCCTCTCGCGGTTGGTACACGCGCTTCGGGAAATAGACACGTGCCAAGCGAATGAATAAAAGGTTCTACCTGTACGATATTATCAGATATACCTTTACTTTGTATAGCCACTGCTACCTTATGTACAAATCCCTTTCTTTTAGGACAGTCTTTTTGAACATGACCCCATGCATTACACAAGTAACATTGCAGACGCTGAATACCTGGATTCCTAACTGACCTATTTGCCTCAGCTGATTTCACAAGCTCTCTAGGCATCGGTCTCGCAGACCGGTTTCCAGACTTAAAATCTTTTGAAACCACGTTCTGGGTTCACCCATGAGCTTCGGCAAAGAAATCGGCTTGCTTAGGCATATCTTTTACGTTTGTGAAGACTTTCTCTTTCAGAAATTGATCTAATTCTCGCCCAACTGTATTAAATAATTGATCTCTGAGCAAGAAATCAGTCAACCCTTCAAACGTTTTCACCGCTTTGCCGCATTCAATCCACCGCTCAAAATAGTTCGCAAATTCTAACGGTGAACTGACCAAAGGTTTCTCCCTTATCGGGCTTGCTATACCTGAACTTTTTACGAAAACCCTGTTCAGGGAGCTCGTACCTTTTGAGAAGTGCTTCCTTTAGGACGTCGTACTTAAACACATCGTCTCTAGGAAGTCGTGAGTATACATCCAGTGCTTTACCTTTTAATAGAGCACTAAGATGCAGTGCCCAGTCATTTTGACTCCACTTCTGGTTTTCGGCATACCGCTCAAACCGATGAAGATAACTATCCATGTTATCTTTTTCATCGTCAAAGGGAGGTAATTTGGGGCCCCTTAATTTGCTAAAGGTAGAATCGTGTTCTCTTCCAGCTGTTGCTAATTCTGCCTTACGCTCATGATCCCGTTGCTTAGCTTTTTCTTCTAACTCCATTCGACTTTCATCCGCTTCCCTTTCCCATCCTATCCTGTCCTTTTCGGCCTGCTTCTCTAATTCTATATTTTCCTTTTGGGCCTGCTTCTCTAATTCTATCTTATCCTTCTCAAAGGCCCATTTCCTTTCTTAGGCTTCCCCTTTCTCCTTTCGAATTCCCTATCTAATTCCCGTTTCCTTTCATCGGATTCCCTTTCTAATTCCCTTGCTCTTACCCTTTCTTCCCTTTCCCGGGCTTGTTCTTCTTGAATAAATTTCCTTAAGCTTTCACCTTCATACCCAAATTCTTTGCCTAAGGCAACCAAGTCCTTAAGGGATGACATGACAATTACAATTGTAATATGAATATAGATATATATACCACAGGCTGACCTTATCTTCCTGATGAAGGTAACCAAACCAATGCTTTAAATACGTTTATACTGGATACACGGACCTAGATAAACTAAACAAAAATAAACCCAACTTGAGTATCATCTTGTCAAGAAGGTCACGCTCAAATATAAACATTAAATGTATACTTTCACAAAAATGATTGACAGTTCACTTAATCCAGCGATCCCACTTCTGACACCATTGTAACAGAATTGTTACCGAGAGGATGGTGGATTAAATGAACAACACACACACAATATGTGAAAGAAAATATAAATTTATGAAATGAATTATTAATGAAAAATAATGATGTAGCAGCACAATAACTCATGCGTTCAACCCACAATTACACTCACAACCATTCACAATACATGAATAAATTAATATTAATACAAAATAAAACACACATACAAAGGAATCTCTTGGACTATACACAGATCCAAGGAACCTTTACAAAAGTTATATTACCGCAAGTATAAATTACGATAACAAATACAAAACATCAAACTATACTATCGCACGTATGGATTGCGACAACTAGCACGAACATATTCATGTATTTAATCAAGTTGCTAACTTTTATTGAGATTCATGTAATCCCTTGAAATACTACTGTGATTTGAATTAACTATGTAAATATAACAATGTATTCAATTGTACTACAATTGCAACACACACATGTGTCTCGACCCTGTATAACCGTACGATTCACCAACTGTTGAATCGCCGCCCAGTTTCCCCGAATACCTAGGGTTGACACAATACTTTTATCGGTCACTTGCCCTTCACGGATCCACCACAGTTATACGTACAGACAGCATACAGCATCTACTAGAACCAACGTTCCCAAATATCTAGATGCCACCCCGGATGTTTACAACTCTAGACAGCTCCGACACTCGGACTTCTAGATTTCTGGATATTTACACGTCACGACAGATGTAGACGGACAGACAATCCGACAAACAGACAGTCAGATACCTCAATTCGATCACACAATTAAACAACACAATCACGGCACAATCAATCACATTCAGCTACAACTCAGAGACATTCAGAGACGTTCAGAGACGTTCAGCTACATTTCAGAGATGTTCCGCAACAAATCAGCTACGATATCAAAGACGTTATCAGAGACGTTACACTACAATATCAGAGACGTTCAGCTACAAATCAGAGATGTTCCGCATCAAATCAGAGATGTTCCGCAACAAATCAGACGATATCAAAGACGTTATCAGAGACGTTATCAGCTACAATAAAGAAACCAGACTAATAATAGTTGTCTCAAAAAATAATCTAAGCCTTAGATTACGCTATTGCATTCAAAGTCTAATAGTGACTAGTAATTCCAAATATTCCACGTTTAAAAATCTGCATTGTAATAAAGGCATCATTATATGAAATGATAAACTGAATAAAATTCACAATAAAACGAAATATAAATTTAACACTCACCCCTTTGGCTGGAGATAGTATGACGAGCTATCTTTCCTGTGATAAGATACTTTTGGTCCCGTAATATTTATCAGAAATATTCTGCTGATAAATCCTCAAATACGTGAGCAGAATTCACGGCAAAATTACCGTGCACCCCGTGAATCTAATGTTCCGGACTTCATGTGATTCGAAGTCAGGCACATGCAAATCGTTACACGCCGCTTACCTTTGAGAAAACAACTTATTCACCCCAGGTAACGCATGTACGACGAAACAAAAAAAATGGTGAAATTAGTTTGTAATTCAAAAAGAAAATAAATTCAATTTTCGCCTAATTCTGTGACATACAATATATACATTTTACCATGCAACAGAACCATTCATCATTATATATACCATCTTATGTAAAGTACAAAGATAATCTAGGCCATGACTTTGGGATGCACCATTGGATAGTGGCTTATTTTGTTACCAGGAATATGTGTCACACAATACACTAGGCACGCCAATGGGTTAAATACAAACAAAATAGAAATACAATAAGAAAGTGCGTACAGTACAATGTACATATTTCCTTGATTTCTACCTTGAATAACTTTGTATCGGGCGACAAAAATGAGTTAAGTACCAACACAATGGAAATACAGGAAGAAAGTTTTAACACTACAATTTATATATCTGTTTTCTTGCTTGAATAACTTTGTATCATTAACCTACTGCATACATTTCTGAAGCAGATTCATAGTCCATGGTTGTTTATTTCATTAGTGTTACTTGCGGAAGAAATAGGTACGTAAATTATAATATTTTATACGTAATTATAACATAGTAAAACAAAATGAACAATGTGCTATATTCTCTTCCAAACATATTTACTAAAGCAAATCCCCTGTTTCATATTAGGCACACAAAGAAATCAAATAAATGCCAACTCTGCCAGACATGATACAGCCAATGGACAGGATTATGAGGGATTGCATATCAACAACACTGAAGCAAGTGAATACCTACAGCTTAATGGTAAATTAACATCTGATTTAATTCTTGCTGTACGTTAAGTCTGCATTGCTAACTCAACTTTTGTATTCTTAATAAGATGACTCAATTTCTCTTACAGCCGAATAAATTTAATGATTCATTGTTATTTCAAGATATAATTTATTTTAATATTTGTATGTATTCTTCACTATCATAAATACTGGAAAATACACTTCGACAAGAACCAAATAAGTATAGCGCTTCATTCATTCACATCCCTCACCAATCCTACTCTTCATTATTATAATCCATATTGTTCCAGTACAACTAAGATAAAAATTTAGGGACCAAATGCATTCATCACAATTAATGCGTGGTATTTTGCAATAAATAATTGTGGGAATAAATCGGAAATTTTTATCTGATATGTGCAAGATGTGTATATGAAATGTATAATTAAAGGCAGTTCACATGTTTCACAGCATAGCCTTTCATTTTTATAATGGTAGATCTACAGATAAAAGGTTAAAATCATAACGTTTTTCATCAGCGTTTTATACACACATGCACATGTTTTCAAATACATAAACTTCTTACAACACTTGATGCTATATATTAAATTAGTCCATGATTTTTTCAAGCAAAATCATATAAAAGAGAAACTCAACAAAATGTTAAATAAGTATACACCATATCTAACAATAATTTCCCGCTAAATGACTGTGAAGCATGCATTCCGAAAAAATTGGACAGTTCTAATCATCAAAATGTATACAACTGTCGCAGTTATATGTTTATTAAGAAAGAACAACTATGACAACAATTATTTTTAATATCCGTAAGCATGTGGTCAGTCTTTTAAAATTGGTATAGCACAGCAGTGGCATATATGGTATTTATAATTATTATTGTTAAATCTTCTACATGGCTTTTACTTCAAACCGTTGGGTTACTCAACAGTGGATACAGGCTAAAACTTCAAACTGCGCTGTTAAAGGTTCTAAGACTTTAAACTGGAGGGTATCTAGCGATAACGTGGAAATTAAGACTCGACATGTTGAAGTTATAACCAGATATATTAGTACATTGGAAATAAAATGCATTATAATATTGGAGTATATTATATTTTTGTGATCACAGAGAAGATTATGAGTAGATTTCTGCATATGAAATAATTTTCTGACATGGACACGTATGATGAACTTGTGCTATTAGTAGTGAACGAATAGAAAGTCAAAGTTATTTTGAATTAACAGAGTAGTTTTCAAACCAGTAAATATGTACCCATATGTATTCAAAATTAAAGGCGAGACTTTGATTAATTTAATTTTTAGTATGCATTGCAATTCTCTCTTTCCACTACTATAACGCAAACTTATTTATTACAAATCTTGCAAATTGTGATTTTGAAAGAAGATTTGTACCATCATGGAAAGCTATGATGTATTTTCAGTATATTTAATGAGCTGTTCAAATATCAGTGACTTTATTTGCTTGAACAAAGCAGTTATCAAAACAATAAATTAACAATTTGCGTATTTCAAAAAAATAACGCAAGATATTCCATCACTTGATGTAGGTTTTAGTGATTCATTTCATTGCACTTATCCAAATGTTATTAACCAAATAAATAAGCATGTATAAGTAAGATTTGTCTTTTTAAAAGTATCATTATTGATTCATAATGGCACAACAAGGCATTATATATAAATGCAAATTTATACAAGATGATAAAGCCTTTACATTCATGTCCATCATTATATTTGTATTTTGGGTTAAGTCCATGTTTATATTTGTATTTTGGGTTAAGTCCATGTTAATATTTGTATTTTGGGTTAAGTCCATGTTTATACTTGTATTTTGGGTTAATTCCATGTTTGTATTTGTATCTTGGGCTAAGTCCATGTTTATATTTGTATTTTGGGTTAAGTCCATGTTTATATTTGTATTTTGGGTGAAGTCCATGTATATATTTGTATTTTGGGTTAAGTCCATGTTTATATTTGTATTTTGGGTTAAGTCCATGTTTATATTTGTATCTTTGGGTTAAGTCCATGTTTATTGTAACTCAATTCTGTTTGGTTCGTCACAATATTTACTCCAGAAATTTCAAAAAGTTCAAAACACAGCTGCATGGATCATCATTAAATTACCTCAATCAGACCACACCTCACCACTGTTCTGTACCCTACACTGGCTATCAATTCAATACAGAATCAAACACAAAATTTGCTCTCTGTGCTATGTTTCAGTGACAGACTCCAGTCCAACATACCTATCCAGCCTCACCCATGTGTATACACCAGCTAGATACTTACGCTCTTATTCTGATAATCGTATACTCATTGTTCCCACGGTGAAAACAAAGTCATATGGACAACGTTCATTTGCATACCAGGTCCCGGTGACGTGGAATGAATTGTCCATTGAAATTAGACACAAAAACACAGAGGTTCCTTTTAAGAGTACTCTTAAGACGCACCTGTTTCAACTGCAGGGACAAACTTAGAGACCTAATCATGTTTTGTATCTTATATGTTTTCAACATGTTTTTATGTTTTCCAGTTTCATTGTTTTTGTCATTTGTTTTTCTGTAGTGTAGTCATATCATTATTGATGGTGTAAAGATTAGACGCTATACAAATTATTTATTATTATTATTATTATTATTATTATTATTATTATTATTATTATTATTATATTTGTATTTTGGGTTAAGTTCATGTTTATATTTGTATTTTGGGTGAAGTCAATGTTGTGAATGTCCTGAATGTTTCCAGTCCTTCCCATCTGTCCACAGATATCACATTAGAAGAGAACAGAAATGCCAAGACAAGGTACATACATAAGATAAGACTATTTAAATAAATGTAATGTGTTAATTTTACAGGCATACAATCATCATATACTAAGTGTGTTATTGACAAATAAAATATGTCGAGGTTTAGACAATAAATCAATAAAGCATTAATGTTTTATTTTATCTAATCTTGTCTAAACACCTAGATATATATGCAAAAAACAATACGAGGGATCGCTAACAAGATAGAAATAATCAGCTGACGAACACGTTATCTTTTAAAATAAAAATATCTACAAAAATACACATATAATATTTTTTAAAATCAAACATTTTCAATCCCTTCGTTATGAAGATTTACATTCAGCATCATGGAACTGGATATATCGGACAATATTTCAATTTTTTACTTAAGGCCACCAGAGAATGATTCCTATGAAAAATTGCACCCCTATAAAAATATTGACATCCAGTTGTATAGCTCACTGAAGATTCCAAAATCATCCAAAGGTAATCATCAGAATGTTGTCTCACTTTTCAGGTATGATAATTCCCATGAAATAATTAAGACTACATCCCAGTCACATTGTTTTGTAGTTTTATAGGGTTGCATACTGTAGTCTCTGAAAAAGTTTACATGCACACCTAGAATATGTAGTATTCAAATCATGCTTGACATAATATCTTTATTTATCTATGTAAGGCATATTGGTAACCTTTTTGGGCAATCTGTCTAAATTTAAACTATATATAGTTTTATGTTTTCCTTGAAATAAGACATTATATGGGAATTCATACCAGTGTGCATCATTTTGGGCTGTCTAGCAACATATGCAACATGTCTAAATTCATTATATCTCACTAGGTATGTATGTGACATGTTTTGATGCATACACAATTGTTTTAGTTTAAGGGTACATTATTATCCAACTACATTTCCAGGAACACTCTCCTTATCATTAAGTTAAATGTTTTGCTCTGAAATTAATGTGGCTGGTTCTTTATGTCTTCTCAATGAAGTAAGTTTAGTGTTACAGAAAGCCATTCGAGTCAAAGAGAAATTTGCTTAGGTTCCATCACCATAAACGAAGCAAAGTTTGTACTTAAATTTTCTTGTGCAATGGAATAATATTGAAGAACGCCACAGAGATTTATCATTGAAATATTTTAATGAGGTTTGTCATTATTTATCATTAGAACATTTTTATAAGGTTTGTCATTATTTATCATTAGAACATTTTAATAAGGTTTGTAATTTTTGTCATTAAAACATTTTAATGTGGATTGTAAATTTTTATCAATGAAACATTTTAATGAGGTTTGTCATTTTTGTAATCAATACAATTTTTTAATGAGGTTTGTCATCATTTATTATTATTGTTTAGTGCTCCATATGCAGCAGCATTTGTTGTTTGATTTTCTACAAACACGGTTATCTTACCATCTTTAATCATTTCTTAGTTGTAAAGTAAAAATTCTCTATTATAATTGTATAGTAATACACAATGTAGGGTTAAATGCATATTATTTTATTTACAGACTTCGAAAGTGTATAAAAATACACGGAAAAAAGCAAATGACAACTACTGAGCACCAGTAAAATTCAGGAGAGACTCAGAGATGATTTTTGTTCACGTTTACAACATAATGATATTGGACTACACATTGCTATTATAACCATAGTGGTTGTTGCAAGGATGGCGACAATGATTAACATTGAGCAGAAGGGATATTTACTGACAATGCTATTTAAATATTTCATGATTTATATTTTGGTCCTTTTCCAAGTTACGTGGACAAATTATTGCTGATGCAGCTGTTTGAAAACACCTAATTTTTATTTAGTTCCTATACACAAATTAGCATTCAAATTATTTTGTTACTCCTATATAATTTTGACCATGCATTAGCAATGTCTATAAAACCATCTATGGACCACCAACTTGCACAAATGTTTGATAAGTTGATATTTCATAAACATGATATATTAGTGTGTATTGCTTGACTGCTTTAGATGTGTATAAAACAGTTGACATGTACACTGAACAATTTACAGAATTTCAGCTTATCATTTTTCACAATACTGTAACTTATCATAAATTTTCATTTTATACCTTAGAGAATTTATTTTTAATAAACTACTGAACAGGATGGTTTTTCTGTTTCTAAGTGGACGATTTATTTAGTTTTATACCGCTGTGGTTATAAACTAAGTAACATAAGGAAGCAAATTCATACGTTTTATGAAGTGTATCCGATAATTTCATTATTACTGTTTTAACATAAAATATAAGCAGAACCAATAAGTATTATAAATTAAATCAATAAACAATGCTAACAAGTTATATTCAGGCAAAAAAGAATCAGATGTTTCAAAATACCTTTTTAGTCCAATGAGCACTTTATTGTTCCAGTAAATAATCCGACTAATTATTTATTCTCCGATTATATTGAAACACAACATAAATACATCTATAGATGTATGTTACATGAGGAACAAGAATATTAATGAAAACAAAAGTTTTCATCACCACGAACTTATATAAAAACATAATGGTTAAAAATGCATTTTATTTCTAGCTTATATGTGACGTTTTTGCTAAAATGTTACATCATAAAGTAATCACACTGACCTAACCCATACAAATAGGTAATATTTATTTTAAGAACCAGCAGAAGCGACCAGTCAGTGAGAAATTACCACAACATTGTGGTCAAATTTTAATATTCATATTAATGGTTTCTGAAAGTTTTCATATGATTTTTTCAATGTATGATTCGTGGAGATCTATATAAAGTTACCATGTTCATTAAACGCAAAAAAACAATGTTGAGGGAGACCTTTTACCGAATGGTATTATTTTATATTGGTAAACTATGGAATTTCAGTAATTTCATTTACTTTATCCGTCAGTGGAATTTCCAGGAAGTCAACCTTTTAGCAAGCCTGACATTTTATGCATTTACAATTTCATCAAGACAGTCATATATTCTGTATCTTAAAAAAGAATATGTTTTGATGACACTATATGCTATTCTGTAGTTATTACACATACGGAAGTTATTCTCTGTTTTCGACACAAAAATATATGGCGACCTCTTTCTTACTTTTTCTTGATTCAATAAAATCATTCTCTTGCAAATATTCAATTTCCTGTTTGAAACTTTCCGGCTTCAGAAGATTCATCCTGTTTAGATGCTGTTTTACAATCTACAATTTCAGCTTCATGCTAAATTTTGTTTGCTGGTATTGAAGCAATTCAATGGAAGCGTGTTCATATTATCATATTAGATGCTTTAGTTCCTTCATGTCTTATTGACTCCTAAATGTCTATCCAATGGTCAAAGCTAAGAATTTTATGTGTGCCCGACTTAGGATGACCAAACTGGCCTATCATCACAAGTGGATACATTGCATGGTCTCCATTGTCTATAAAGGAACCTATTTTTCAGAAAATAGCAAGTTGGTACCAGATTAACTTTACTGATATCCCTTTGAAACAAACATGAAACTGCAGGATGTTCTTCCCGTTTGACAATGAATGATTGTCATTTGTGAACCTGATAAGAAATAAGAGAATGCAATGGTACATGAGGATCACAATGATCAATACCTTCTGAATTGTCCACACAATGAGCAAACGTATACCCACCAAAGTACTGCCGAATTAGTGTTTCAGCTAAAATAATACAGTCTTGTTGAACCTCATCCCGAAGAACCTTTTTTGCCATAACTCTAGTAACAACACAAGCATGGTATAAATCAGGGAATTCCATCTCGTAAGGATCAGCCTTTTGAGCAAACAAGGCTTGCCTGTTTGAAATGGATTATCCATAAGCGTACCTCCAGCTACGGCATTTCCCAGCAGCAAATGTTCACCTTCAATGGGCAAAGAAAACCTGTTTCCTATAGTCAATGGTCATGGTCAGCTATACGAGCAGCGTTTTCCATAGTATTTATATGGTATTGATCAATGTACGTCCTGATGTAACTGTGGATGCAGTTCATGAGCTCTTCGACTAACATGAGTTTCCCAAACTCTTTATCAATTATCTTTATGCATACCATCTGACAGTTCATTGGTATTCCTCACTAGCAAGCTATTTGTCTATTTTCTCTAATATAATTCCTAAAACTCTTCTGTTGATATGCACATTCACTGACCACTATAAGTGACCTATTATCACTTCAGTTACAATCAATCAATCAATCAATCAATCAATCAATCAATCCTCTCTGCGCCATTCTGGTGCTTGAGGCAACAGCAAGGGAGCACCATTTCCGTCTGTCGGCAGCTATTGCTGGGGCGGTCTGATAGGTGAGGCCTCTGGTCTTAAGGTCTCTCTCCACTGTTCGTCGCCAGGTCTCTTTGGGTCTGCCACAGTTCCTTTTCCCTTGTGGGGTCCATCTCAGTGCCACCCTTGGTAGTGAGTCAGGGGGCATTCTGCAGACATGGCCGAGCCATCTCCATCGCCGAGTTGAAATGATTTCAGAGATGGTGCTTGCACCCGCTCTGTGCCGAAGTTCCTCATTTGAGATCGTGTTTGGCCAGACGATCCTCATGATGCGTCGCAGGCATTTGGTTCGAAACACTTCGAGCTTGTGTTCTATGTTCGCAGTGGACTTCCAACACTCTGAGCCGTACAAAAGGACGCTCAACACGTTGCTCTTGAAGATACAGATCTTCGTGTGGACGCTGAGGTTTCTTGTCCTCCATATGGGCTTCAGCATTGCGAAGGTCTGGTTGGCCTTGCCGATTCTTGTGACGACTTCCTTTGTGCTATCTCCATCCGTGGCGACCTTACTACCCAGGTA